>CM053399.1:123460617-123557216 GCA_028644305.1 Xerus rutilus | reverse complement strand
GGGGAAATGAAAAGCCGTTTTCCACCCATCTGATGAGACTTAAGAGGAGCGGGCCATCTGCAGACTCTACCTTTCTGAAAAGTTAAGAAGACCAAGAACTGGCACAGGAAAACATTTCTTCTGGTCACTTGGAACCTTCCTGGTCACATTAACAAAAGTTCTACTGACCGAGATTTTGATGTTTCATTTTTTGAATTTTACAGGTTATTCATAGAAACCAACATCCTAATTAGTCTGATATTATCAGAGCATCCTGCAGCAAATACAAGAAACTCACCTCCTTCCAACTCCTTTCTACTCCTCTTACCTTCTGTGGTCTCACATAAGCAAAAGCAAGAGGATCAGAAAGACACAGGTAACAGCTAAGTCTCAGAGAGTCAAATTGTGTGTGTGTGTGTGTGTGTGTGTGTGTACTTCCCTGATTGTGCACAGAGCCAGGTGCTCACCTGATATTGATGCTCACAGTGTGTGGTCTTCAACATGCCTCTTCTAGGCTTTACCATTAAGAGAACAGGACAGAAGTCCAGCTCTGCTCTGTAAGAGCTGCAACCGCCTTCAATAAGGTAAGGAAGGATAGATTCAAATATTTTCTGTTCCTTGAGGAAAATGGAATCATCTGTCAATTTCAAGTGGGCAGAGCAAGGGAAGCAAATAATTAAATACCCACCATGACCCACACCTTCAGATATTTCTCACTAATGCCTGTCTCCACCTTGAGGGGAAGAAGGGATTTGCCTCATGTTATAAATTAGGGCAAAGAGGGTCTGAGAAGCTAAAGAACTTATCCTGGTCACTCAGTTCCTTCTGACTCCAAGGTTGTTTCTCTTAGTTCAATTTCATCTTATAGTTAATAAAATTGAAATCCAAGGAGATGAGGTAATGTCTAGGGTCACAGGCCAAGTAGTGGCAGGGATGAGACTAGAATCATTGACTCTGGTCCAGCTCTTTTTCTACAACTTTTAGAGAATTTTACAATTTTCAAACAGAATTAATGACAAAACAAAATGATAAACCAGTTAGTATACCACGGTTAGAAACTCCAAAGCAGCAAGATAATACAAACCATATACCATTCCTGCACGTGAGGCCTGTTAGCACAGTAGATAGAGTATGTATGTGCTGAAATATTTGCAAGTATCATGTGCACAAATGTGTCTAGGTCAGCTATATATGTGGCAGGGGGAAATTAAATATTAATGAATTATGCCTCTATTTACCTTTCCATTACCAAAAGCTGACTGGCAGAAAAGGATTCATTTCTTAAGAAAATTTCTCCCAGTACTACTTCATAAATAAGAGGACACAGTGTCACTGGCATGGATTGAACTTAAAACTTATGCAATTCAAACATTCTTGTGCAAAGCAATGTCTGTAGTCAAAAAAAAATTACTTAGTGAATACATGCCACCCTTGAAGATCAAACTTCTAGGTCCATTAGGGAATGTTGCATTTTTAAGAGAATTTCTTCAGTATCAAATTTACACATCCTCCTTGCAGCTTCTTTTAACTCTGTTACAACCTCACCATTCTGTATTATGTATTTATTAATTGCATTATTAAATCCATCAACTCTGCCACACATTATCTGAGCAGGCAAAAATCTCAGAAAAGAACTGACATTCTCAGTGTATTGGTCAGGATAGAAGTAACAGTTATAACGATTAACATCAAATTCTTATTGGTTCTACCCATTTCTCACTCATGTCAGAGTCTAGTAGGAGTCTGCAAGTCTTTGCTTCAAGAACCTAGAAGTTTTTCCATCAAATAGCTGAATCATTTTCTCCCTAGAAATTGGGAGAAATTTGGGATCCTCTACTGTCTCTTCAGGATTGAGGTTACAGAAAAGGGAAGACTGAAAGAGCATGCAGATTCCCTGGGAAGGCTTCAAAGACCAGGAGTGGAAGTACACTCAAATAACCATTGGCCATACCTTAGTTACATGGACCCACCTAACTGCAGAGAAAGCTGGGAAGTCTAGATGTTTTTGTGTGTGTGCTGAAGAAGTAAAAACATGGACTTTGGAATGTACATTGCAGACTTAAATAATTAAATCCTAACTGTGGAAGACTTACATGTAAAAATTAAGTCATAGTCTATACAAATCAGATACAAAGAATAAAATAGCTTCAATTCAATACTATTTTCTCCAGTTCTGAATTGTTGATTTATTTATTTTTTCTTCTGTAAGCTGCATCATTTGTGGAAAGAGATGTAGTGAATGTGTGCACATGTACACAGGAACATGGTACAAAAAATATCAGACAAAATCCAAACCTATGTCTTCATTACCACTGTACTTCCTCATATAATACTTAATCTCTTTTTTCCCATTGTTTTCCAATTCATACCACAATTCCTCCCTTCGTATAAATTCTTCCATCGCAAGAACACTCCACCCATAATCCCTAATCTAAACTTGGGTTTGACTTTATCTCAGCCTATACTGCTTCATTAGAGAAGCTGCCCTGCCCACAGGTCATAGGGTATATATAAACCAAGGGAACACTCCCCAGATCAGTTACAACTGACTTAGAAGGATGTTTGATCCCCACTTAGCCAAGCAAAATCAAAGTTCCAGAAATCTGTAATTGAAATTAATGTCTATAGTTACTGGCACAGGGTTGGGCTCCAGTCAAGATGACAAGCACTATGCCATCTTCTGTCAAGTGCAAACTGAAGTTACAGAGAGGAACAACTTAGAGCTTTGCAGAGAGAGAAGCTGCAGAGCAGAAAATGGAACCCGAATGCAAAAAAAAAAAAAAAAAAAAAACCACAAGCAGACAACTTCTCTCCTTGTCACCTGAAGCAATGAAGCCCAGCTATGCCTCCTGCCACTGAGATCCAAGAGCTTCCCCTGTATTCTTAGAATCAATTGCACTTTTCTCACACTAATTCAAAAGGGCTCATCTTTCTCATAATTAAATGACTCCTCTCTGAGATATATTTTAGCTCATTTCTTCCAGTGCATTCTGCCTTCTCCTCTTACCTAAATTGAACTATCCCAAGGGACATGTCCCTGTAGCTTTGGACTTAATAAACGAAATTCTCAGGGGACCAAAATTTACAGGCAAGGCAACAGACCTATGAAATGGAAATAGACAGGTGGGTGAGGAATTGATCCAAAGAACTCATTTAATGTAAGGAAAGCAAAGGAACAAGGAGCAGTCTTTGGAATCATACCAGCAATCCAGGTGCTTCTATAATCTAGCCATGCCTCCTCTTGAATCTACCAACATGCTAAATTCTTCTCCTTAAGAAATTTACAGAATCTTCTTCCTGTGTATGTGAAATATTTACCACAAAAATCTCTTACATCTAACAAAAATGTCCATGTCTTACTCTTCTTCATTCAAGTGTCTGTTCAAATGTCATTTCTCATAGAGGGTATCCTTTCCCACACCAGCCACCTTTGCCCCTATCATTATCCAAACTTACTGTATTTCTTTATAAGCTTCTTTGTATTTCCAACAGAATAGAACCTCCAATGCAGAAACATACTTTTCTGATTCGTTGCTACTATATTCCCAGCTACTATGAGAAAGCCAGGTACAGATACTCTCAAAAAATTGTGTTGAATGAATAAAATACTTCAAGTCCAAGATCTAAATTCAGATCAATGCCCATCCCCTGAGATTTGGACACAGTTTTGCACAGTGGTTCATCTGGATGGGATAAGGAAAGACACCTTGCGTTTCTTACAAACAGAGAATCCATGAGGCAAAATAAAACAAAGATGAATTAAAACTAAAGAAGAGATAGTGACACAACTTAAAATACAAATACTAGTTGTCAGAGATAACTCAAGAAAAGAATATGCTCACCCCACACCTTCAACAGCTGCATGTTGTTAGTAAACCCAGAGGTATGCCAACAAAATGAAGCCAGACTGAGCTGGGACATTTGGGAAGACGCAACTTTAATAAAATGTCACTCTTGGCCTATATGAGGGGAATCCATAGCCAGCAGCTTCCTTAACTGTTGACAAAACAGCCCAGCTTTGGAAATAGACTTTCCAAAGCCATCCCTTCCTGCTCCCATCTTTATGTCTTTCCAAACTTTTGTTCCTTCAAGGATGAGAAAAATATATCATCAAAGGGTAGAGATGGCCATTGTGGGATTTATTGAGGAGAATTTTGGAAAAATAAAGCTCCTAGAGAATCAGGACAATCAATGGCAGGAGGCATACAACTCATGTTTATTAAATCAATACCTGACTAGGAGTATTCATGTTGTCCTAGAGCTTGAGAAGAGGCTTTAAAAATAATCTTAATTCACGGACTATGGAAATGAGGTTCACAGGAGATTAACAACTGTTTTAAGGCGGCACTGACTACCAAGTCAGGATTCAATGTGTTCCTCTTTCTCACGCATCTGTGCACCTATATGCTGTGTTCTAGTTTACAAATTCTTCTCTCCCTTTCCCACTTTTCTCTCTCATGTTGTCCTCTGATCCTCACAGTCCCATTCTGAGACAACAGGGGCAGGATAGCTAATATCCTTATTTTGCACAATGAAGAAAGACAGAAAAAGAGTTTAAGATGCTTGCTCACATTTATACAATTCATTAGTGATAGGTGCCAGGACTAGACCCACCATTTCTGGCTCCTGGCCCAAGACTCTTTACGACCCACTAAAACTCACAGAAGAGGAAGCCCTGAGCTAAACGTGGAGAATGGCTCATATGTTCAATTGCAGGGGTTGCCATAACAAAGTACTACAAGCCGTGGGAACACAGGACCATAACTGTTTTGTCAACAGAAACAGAAATGTATTATCTCACAGTTCTGGAGATGAGAAGTAAGAGATCAAGGCGTTGCCAGGGTTGGTTCCTTACTAGGGCTGAGGGAAGCGTCTGTTCCCAGCCTCTCCTTGGCTGGGCGATGGCTGCCTTTTCACTGCCTCTCTTCCCATTGCCTTCACTTTGTACTTGTATGTCAGTCTAAATTTCCTCTTTAGACAAAGACACTGGTCATATTAGATTAGGGGCCCACCCTCGTCCCAGATAACCTCATCTGAACTCATCATATCACAACCACTCTATTTATAAACAAGGCCACATTGTGAGTTACTGAGGACTAGGATTTCAACTATGAATTAGGAAAGAAGATAATTGGCTGAAGGTGGTATAGAAGCAGAGAAATAATTTTTCAAGTGAATTGATTGATGACTAACTTGAATCAGCAAAGATAACAGGAAGGAGTGAAACTGGGATGGCGGAACCCATGCTCACTGCAGGAAGCAGTGAGAAAGGAGTAATGAGGAGGCTGAACCCGCCAGGCTTTGGATGAGAACACACTCCCGGAATCTCCCCATGAAGGACGTGGCAGTATCCAGGATTGTGGAGACAGAACATGGCTTTTGTCTTTCTGATACCCTGACTTATTCTTCCATACTTACTACAAATGGAAAAACAAATAATTTGAAATAAAGAGGGAATCTGTTTCTGTTTAAAAGGTATCCAGAGGCAGCCATAAATGCCATCTAGGACGGATCAAATGACAATCTTCCTCACAGAAGCAGGAAGGAAGGGATGTGATTACAGTAAGTGGGAAAAGGCTCCACATCACATCCTCTTGACCCCCTCTGGTTCCAGCTCCTGCCAAACACCACACCAGAACACGGTCCTACTGTTGTATATGCATCTCTCTACCTTGAAGCTTTGAAGCCTTCTGTCAACAGGGATGACCAAAGCCAGTGGATCAGTGACCCATCCCCTATCCTTTGGATGGACAATTCTGGGAACAACTTCAAACCCCTCAAAGAGGTTCGAGCAAAGTTGACTCCCTATCATTGGTTCCAGCAGAGGCCTCGGGAATTCTCCCTAATTTTTATTTTCTTCCTTTTCTCCCTGTCACCTCATCCACACTCTTGTTTCTTGGGGTCAGCTTCAAAATGTACAATTTGCACTCAAGTCCATGTCTCAGTTATGCTTTGGGCGAAAATTTAAGCTAAGATAGTAAAGAACGACAGTAGGATTAGCTGTGGGGTTCTCAGCACCTCAACATTACCTACTAGGACTGTGTGCTCTCTCTCAAAGGACTGAGGTCAGTCAGTGGTTTGGGCATCAGCTTTGTACCAGGCACTTGCTAGGCACTGAGAACAGAGTAGAAAAAGACACAACTTCTGCTCTCAGGAAGTTTAAAATTTGCTGGAAAGGATTTATGCTGTGGAATATTCACTAACTCTTGCTAAAACACAAAGATCCATCTTCATTTTGATATTTTGATCCACGGGGCCCCAAAAATCGCCAAAAGAAAAAAAAAGTCTAGCACTTCTCCTGCTTCAGAACATCCCATTCAGTTTACAACCCAGGTTCCCATGGCTCCAATTTACATGTGATTCACATAACATCTGTTTAATTTTAAAGTTTATATGGCAGTTTTTTGAAATCCCAGGAACTTTTCAACCTTTTTTCTCTCTCCTTCAAACACCAAGAGGATGGAGAAAATTAATTTCCTGTGTAAAAAATGCGAGATGACAGAAGGTCTAAGGTTAAACCTATTTACCAAAAAAATCATTGCCAACGTTCAGAAAAGTCTGTTTTACTTGAAAAATTCACTCATCTACCTGGCTTCTACTGTCTCATGGCATTTTACTATGAAAGAGTTTTGACCCATAAACAGCAATGGGGAGAAAGGGTTCAAATTTGGTTTTCCCCAACGTGTAGTGAACTGTTGGCTAATAGGAAGATCAATTTGTTTTACTAAAGAGCCACCCTGGGAAGTTTCTCTTTTCACTTATTCTGGAGTTGTGTGAGAACACCACACCCCAGAGCCTCAGGCTGGCCCCAGTGGCCCCTCCGCTCCTGAGGTTTTTCATTTTCAGTGCTAGTGGCATGAACAGGTCTGGGCCTTCACTTCTAATCTGGCCTGAAGCAAGCTGAGCTTGGCTCCCCAAATGCACACAACCAAACTCCTCTTGTGGAAGCACAAGAGAAGGGGCAAGTCCTTGTCACTGCTGGACAACTGAGATCACTTTTCTTATTCCTCCAAGTTTCCATGCAGAGGGCAGCCCGACTCTTTCTCATTCCTGTCCCCAAAACCCAACTGAATCTTTTTCTGAATTTAGGGAGACCTTCTTGGTGCATGTAAGCATTCTCCCACTCCAGCACCATCATGGGGTGTCAGGATACATCATGTGCCACAGAGGCCACGTCTACCTCTACCCCTTGCTCACCACACAGGATGATTCTGTTGTTCTCCCTCCTACAGTGTTAGTACCTCTCATTTGACCTGAAATCCGGCCATTTCTACTGTGGGGTCTGGTTTTCCACTGGAGAAAAGAGGCCCATGTGTCCTGCACTTTCAATCCCCAAACCAATCAGGGATTTTTCTCTGGGTTGAATTATGTCCTCCAAAAGCCCTAACTTTATGTATGACTGCATGTATGTTGTGATTCTATATCACTTACAACCAGAGAAATGAAATGTTATCCTCTATCTATGTACAATGAATCAAATTGCACTCTGTTATCATGTAAGCCTAAATGGAACAAATAAATTAAATATGAAAAAAATAAAAATAAAAAAAATGCTCATATGTTGAAGTTCCACCTCTTAGGACCTCTGAATATGACCTTAAATGGAAATCGGGTCATTTCCACTGGAAGTAGTTAAGATAAGATCATTAGAGTGTGCCTTAATCCAATATGACTGTGTCCGTAAAAGGGAGTAAATTTGAATACAGAGATACATTCACAGGTAGAAGGCCATAGGAAGAAGATGTAGCTGAAAGACAAGGAAGAGCAAAGACTGCCAGCAAACCCCCAGAAGTCAGGCATAAGGCATGGAACAGATTCTCACAGCCCAGAAGGAACCAGTTTTGCTGACATTTTGATCTTGGACTTATGGACTCCAGAACTGGTAAACAATAAATGTGTGCTGTTTAAGCCAGCAAGTTTCTGGTATTTTGTTATGGATGCCCCAGCAAACTAATACAGATTCAAGTATTGTATTTGACAAGCAATACCTCCAATCTACCTGGATAAATTAGAACAGGGTCAAAGGGACAACATGCATGAAGAAAATAGCAAAAAATGTCAACCTACTACCATTTCATATAATGTAAGGAAGATCTAAACAAAAAAAAAAAAAGAATTATTTTGAAATTCAGTCAGAAAAATGGTAGTACTTTGAGATGCTATCAGCATTTTCTGATTGTGATAAAATGACTCTTATATTACTTTAATACACAGATAATATTACACAACTGTGAACTTGGGGTTTGCTCAGTTGAGGCAGTGGAAAAGATGTGGGCCTTGGAGTCCCAAAGTTCATTCCAACATAAGCTAAGAAAGCAAAACCTTGGGAAACACAAAATCCTTCTCCTGTGTTTCCTCGATTGTAAAGTGAGAATAGTAACATCTACTCATAGAGTTATTCAGAGAAGTAATAAACAATTTACATGAAGCACAATGCCTAGTGTTCTCTTCCTTTTTTCATATGCCTTAAATTTGGTGTGCAATCACCTAGAATTGAGAAGGAGAGAAAAGAGGGTAACAGGATCAAGGAAACTGTAGCCTTTTCCATGAGCAACTCAGTGTGTCCCATCATCTGATGTCCTAAGAAACATTAATAAAAATAGGAACCTTCTCAAACCCTATTTTCTTGAAACTAAAAAAAACAGATTCAAACTAATTATTATCATCATAAAATTCCTCTTTATAAGAACAAATGGAAAAAAGTAGTTAATTTAATAAAATAAACCCTAACAAATAAAATTCATAGCATCAAAGTTATTTACCATTTCCAACAGGATAAATTTTTATTCTAAACATGTATTTCTGAATTTGCTTTATACATGAAAGCTAAGAGGAAAAAATTCCTGGAAAAATAATATACTACTATCTTTGAAACTGTAGCAAGGGGTCCTTGACATTCAAGGTGGTCCTCAAATCCTGTTGCTACCTTAACATGACCATGCAGTGGCTGCCTCTTCAGTTACGCATTTACATAGTATCTCCTGGGAGGGTCCTAGAGGAATAGATTGGACCTAAGAATACGACTTTAGCTGCCCAACCAACATGCATGTGTACATGCACTTTTTTTATTTGTTCCTATTAGTTATACATGACAGCAGAATGCATTTCGATTCATTGTACATAAATGGAGCACAACTTTTCTCTGGTGGTATACAACGTATAATCACACCATTCATGCAATCAGACATGTACCTAGGGTAATGATGACCTTCTCATTCCACCATCTTTCCTACCCCCATGCCCTCTTGCTTCTTCTCACTCCCCTCTGCCCAATCCAAATTGCCTCCATTCTTCCCCTGCCCTCCCCATTATGGATCAGCATCCACATATCAGAGAAAATATTTGGCCTTTGGTTTCCTGGGATTGGCTTATTTCCCTTAGCATAATATTCTACAACTCCATCCATTTACCTGCAAATGCCATAATTTTATTCTCTTTTAATGCTAAGTAATATTCCATTGTGTATATATACCATATTTTCTTTATCCATTCATCTATTGAAGGGCATCTAGGTTGGTTCCTCTGATTAGCTATTGTGAATTGTGGTGCTAAAAACATTAATGTGGCTGCATCACTGTAGTATGCTGATTTTCAGTCCTTTGGGTATAGACTGAGGAGTGGGATAGCTGGGTCAAATGGTGGTTTCATTCCAAATTTTCTACAGCTTTCCATATTGTTTGTACCAATTTGCAGTCAATGTACAAACATGCACTCTTAAACACACACAAAATCAAAGTAATCAAATTTCTCTGCAACTTACTTTCTTCACTTAAAATATGCATGCATATCAAAAGATACTGGCATACACCATCATTCCCAAATGTCCTATTTTAAAATAACTTGTAATGTTCCATTCAATGTGTTCTCCTTTATTTAATCAACTCCATTTTTTTTAAATACTTTGGTCGTTTCCAATTTTATTACTATTATTAAGTTGTATGTATATCTGATATTTGAATAAATGTATACAAAGGATGAAATACAGTTGCTGAGTTCAAAGATAAGTGCATTTTACATTTTGGTAGATAACAGTCAAATTACCCTCTAAAAAGATTCCACCAATTTACAATCCTAACAGCAGCATATGAGAAGATCTACTAGGGAAGAATAGAGTAACATTTTTTTTCTTTTTTAGTTGTATATGGAAACAATATCTTCATTTTATTCATTTTTATGTGGTGCTGAGGATCAAACCCAGTGTTTCACACATGCTACGCAAGTGCTCTACCACTGAGCTATAACCCCAGTCCCTAGAGTGACTTTTATCAATACAAACACCCTTAGAAATTCTGATGCAGTTCATCTAAGGTGGAGCCCAAAGAAACTGTAATTTTTGTAAGTGGTCAAGGAAATGAGAATAATGAGTCAGAATCAGGAAACTCTGAGGTATGCCATATACCATTGCAGAAGGTACCCATTAGCTACATATCAGTTATTCATCTTAAGAGAATCACTCACACATGTGGCTCTGACCTGTGTACAAGAAAGTAGCATGTGAAAACCAGCTTGTCTCTAGAGACGAGCTCACTCTGCTGATCCTATTTCTCTACATGTGGCTGTAAAATTTCCTAGTTTGTATCACTGGGATTTGTTTTAAAGCTCACAAAAGATTTTGCCCTGACATTTTATTTTAGGGATGGTGAAAGAGATAACATATACCTGCTGTTCTACTGGAAGCTCAATATGTAAATTAAAGAATCCTTGGCACTTTGAAAAAAGTTTAATGGGGCATTTGGCCAGTGAATAATGAAAATCAAAGACATTTGCTGCTGCTACCTGCACCATCTCAGTGTGGCATTGGACAGGGCCCCTTACCATGATGAAGAAGAGATCTGCCCTCAAGTGGTCCCAATTAACCCTAGGAAGATGCATCTAAGGTGCATCTCTGCAAATACCTAGAAAGATAGTAAGGAATATCCTTAAGTTCAAAGAGCTAAAAGATCTCCTGATAATCGCGTCAAAAGCCTGACCCAGTAGTTCTCAACCTAGATACAAATTAGAACCACTTAGGGAGCTTTAGCAATTACTGGTGCCCAGGCTCCACCCTCAGAGGCTCTACTGGTCTAGTGTATAACACCAAAGTACATTCTAAACGGCTGTCTAGGATTTAGAGTGCACCCTGATCAAGAACTACTGTCATAACCTATCATTCAAGGAATAAGCACCGCAGGCCTCCAATCTCTTGTTTGTGATGTTCTGATCTGAATTAAGTTACCCGAGAGAGAGAACAATGAAAAAGAAAAGACGTTCAATAAAACTTCAAGACATGTCCTGTGGAACCCTCTTTCTTTCCTCTCAGTTCTTCAGTTTCAAACTCCATCTCTGTGTTGCCCAATGCCACACACAAAGAAGAGTTTCAAGGAAGAGGGCCTTTAAAGTAAAAGAGGAGGGATACTCAGAGTGGCCCAGAGGCTAGGTAAGAAACACAAAGAAGGCAGTGGTACAGACTGTGGCAAACTACACCCTACCAGCCACGAGCTAGCCCAGACTGAACACCAATGGACAATTATTTAACCACAATGGCTGCAGACAGGTTGATTTTTCTGAAGATACCAAAAATACTATTATGCTTCAAACTTCACAATTTGTAAACCTTGTTCTCTAACTCTTGTTTTTTCTTTGTTTTAACTCTGAGTGGGCTGAATAAAATAACATCAATGGGTCAAATGAAACCCAAAGGTTACCAGGTTATGACTCATGATTTCAAAGACCCATCCACTTTCCATGGCTCAAATCTGGAAGCATTGATCTTAAGGGTAAAGATAGTAAAATACAGCTGGAACCCAAATAGTGACAGTTTAGCTAACTTATTAAAGTGCAGGCCTAGGTATCTTAAGCAGATGAGGTTCACAAAACCGTGCGCCAATGGTGCAGGGCTTATGTTTAAGAGTTAAACAGATGGATGGGGTGGAGCTGGTCAAAGAGCCATCTTTCCTGGAAATCATTTCCCTTTCATTTCCCCCCATAAAAGTCCAGGTGTGCCTTCTACTCCATTACACGTCAAAGAGACTCTTCCCAAATGATCTTCATTCCTTTGGTCACCATCTGTGCCCCGAAACCCTGCTTCCAGCAGGCATGCAGTTGTCAACACCATCAAGACAGAAGCATTTCCCATAACAAATGCAGGATATTCTGCTGATTCCCCTTCTGTGCGTTAGATTGATGATATTGTGTTCTCTGGAGAGTATACAGTTAAAACAAACCAGAGCTGAAAGTCTCAAAGGGTTTAGGGAAAAAATGGATCATGGCATCAATTAAATAATAAGAAAATTAACAGATAAAACTCAATTAACCCTTAGAGGATATATGATTTTCAACTATTTTTTCATAATTTTGTTGTCTTTTGTCAATTAAAATAAAAATAATAACTAACACATGGATCAGAGAAAATGAATAGGAAAAGGAAGGAAAGAAGAACAGGAGGGATGGAGGAAGGGAGAGAGAGAGGAAAGGAACTTAAAAGATTAGGGTAGTTATATTCTAGAGAAGGATTCAGAAAGAAATTCTATGGCTAAAAAGGGACAGAAAAAACCTCCTGCTCTTATTTGCTTTCCCTTACCTGTGACCATGGAAAAATACTCCATTTCAGAAAATTGGCTTGAAGATTGGGACTTCTATACAAATGTAAGGGATAACAAAGGACTGGCTGGGTAACAAAATAAGGCTAAGGGAGATGTGCTCACAGGATGTGCCCTGTCACTTGGCCGACTGGACAGCATCATGCACTGGAGATTAGCCAAGAAGAAGAGGACAGAGGGATGAGGCCATCTACCACTGGCCCCAGAGTGGGCAGCAGACCTTCACTGGCTGTCAGACTAGAAACAGGATAATCATGGAAGAAAGACCCTCATTCTTATCTCTCCAGTCTCTAACTACCCTGCCATCCTCAGTCTACTACAGCCATTCAAGACTGAGAATTATGGCATCATCAATCTGATCTTCTCCACTGCAGTATCTACATGGTCAATATGAGATGGAGTCAGTACAATTATTGAGGGCACATCTCACCTATGCCTAGTTCAGGTTCATACTAGATAGAAAGATTCAAAATTATTCCTTCCCCCAGAATTATCTAACTTCATTTATGTTAGAAAGGGCAGAGATCTATCCAGAGAGAGAAGACATGTAGCACTAAGAGGATGGAAGAAAAGAGTCTGAGAACTGAGGACATCCCCCTTTTCAGCCATAATGGCTGTGAAAGGCTTTTGGAGGGGGCAGAGTTCCCAGTATGCTGCAGTGAGGAGGAAGCACTCTGAGCTCACCAGGCAAGGTCAGCCCCTCCATTGTTTGTAGAAGGGTTGCAGTAGAGAGCCAAGGGATGTTCCATTAACATTAGATTAAAATTATGTATTTTCTGAATATGACACTGCTAAGACTGATCCGAAGGAGAATCAATTTACTGTGAGTTACAAGAGAAGAGTTTAATCAAGACACATCTAGCATGGCATTCATTGGTCAAACCACTAAATATATTCTGTGATTAGAAAAGCAAGAGACTAACATAGCCAGAGAAGCAGATAAAGTATTAGAAAGCAGATAGAACAAAGAAGTGCTCTGACAGTGGAAATGGTTTTGCTAGTCTGAAGGTGGCAGGTAGGATCTGCTGGGATATGGAAAAGGAACATCCCCATTAAAGCCACAATGGCCAGGAAAGTTCAGTGCTTTTCCAAGTGCAAAGCACTTTCGCAGTTACTATTATTTTGACTCTCACAAATCTACACACTCATATATTGTTCACCCATTTTACAGATTACAAATCTGTGTTTTAATGCCAAGCCTTGCTTAGTGGTCAGAACCAGTAAGTGAAGGAATCAGTTCTCTGACAGTCCAGGGGTCTTTCTAACACATTTGGTCCCTAATGAGGAAATAGGATCTTCTGAGTCCCTCAGGTGCTCCAGCTCTGAGTTCTGTGTCTTCCAAATCTTGCCCATGAGGGAGGTGGGTCAGCAAGCAGCATTAGTGGAAATGAAGGACTCTAAGCAGGAACAGGAAGAGGTGCCAGTTGATAGAAGGCCTTCAGAAGATAATGCTGGCCCATGTCCTGCAACCAATGGGTGGGCATGAACCATGCATACTAAATGTACATGCTCTGTGGTTCATTGAGTCTTAAAGAATAAATGTGTCCACAGACAAGGCCCCCTCCCCTCACTTTTTTGTGAAAAATAATGAAAACATTCCCTTGAGAACATCTACTTGCAGCAGCTAAAACTTTCTGGAAGAAAGCAATCCATCTATGTAGAGAGGAGTACAAAGAACCATATCTAGAGACAGTTCTGCAGCTGCTGGTGAGGAGAGACATCAGCATACCATCAGCTTCAACACCAAGCTGAGAGAAACAAGGAAATGTGAGAAATCCAATTGTGCACCCTCTCAGAATGCAAGGCCAGAAAAGAAACATAGGTACTTGCATTCAGCACCTAAAATTAACTCTCTTTCTCCTCCTACCATTCATAGCCCTCTTCAGGCTGGGAAATCAGACACTGAGTCTGGTCTAAAAGACATTGCTTGTGTGTTTGTGTGATATTTCTTTCTCTCTCTTCCTCTATCTCATTCTCTCTCTTACACACACACACATGCACACACAGTACAGTTATTCTACTTGATGGCCAGGAAAAAGGGAAAATTGCTGCTCTCATTAAGCATTACTAGTTTTCTCTTTTTCTTCAGAACATTAAGCAAATAGAAGGTAGAGCAAGTCAGGCTTCAATTCCCAGTAATACAACTAGAGTGGGAGCAAACAGGTGAGAAAGAAAGAAAACAGGGTGGAATAAAAAGCTTAGATTCATTTTCTACATGGATTCTATTAGCTTTCAGAAAGAAGTCGTGGTAATTACCAGCCAGCATATGAACTTTGCCCTACCTCCTACTGCTGCCTGCCTGCACCCCCCAAGCAGTTCCTTTGGTGCCCTAAGTAATGAAGATCCCATTATTCTTCACGCATTAACCTCCCTGGCCAAGCATCACACAGTGCTTCCCTGCTGATCCCCAGCTGGGCAACAGTGATAAAAACAACCCTCCTATTTATGTTGAGAAGAAGGTTATGGAGCCTTGATCAATACTCAGTGTATAAGTCTAGACACGCCATTATCTTGTACAGAAAAGTGTAACAGGATGGGTCAGGGACAGCTTATTTAAAGAAAAAACCCTTCAGATAAAAGGATGATTAAATTCTAAGAATGTAATTTATAGCCATGTCTTTACTTATCTTTAACTTCTCTAAGAAAGAGAGATTCCTAAAATAATCTGTGAGTATCAAGCATGAAATCTCCTGTAAGTGAAAAGGAGGAGAATGGAGATGTAGCAGTTCCCGCCTGTGTCTGGACACTGACTTAGGGGCTTTATCATCAGTGTAACCCTCAAACAGAAGATGCATTACTATTTTACCTATGATGACCAGAGAGACCATGTGAGGGGCCCAAGATCACAAGGCTTCCATACCTCAGATGCAACAGTTCTCTCCACTAATTTGTTTGATGATCGTTATTATCAAGTGCCAACTATATGACAGGCTCCATGTTACATACTATAAGTATGAAGCTAAATAAAGCACACTCTCATTCATGAAAAGCTTATATAATTTGTCTATCATTATTTCTAAAACCAGAGAAAGTATCTTCAAATGTCACAACCTGGTGACTGCTTTCCCCAAGAAATGGACATTGCCTATGATTGACACAGATGTCTGGACATCTTTTTTCTTTCCTTCCTGCTTACCTTCCTTCCATGTCTTTTCCCCCCACAAGAGGAAAGAAGTTATAAATCTGATGTCCCAAACCAGTGCTCTGCACAGGACTACTATAAGTGTATCAATCCCAGGAGATGCAGAAACAATCAGGGTTCTACATTCCCACTGATAGCTCCCAGAAGTACTGGCTTCTCATTGCTCAACACAGCATCCCCCAAAGTTTCCCAAGCATCTGAATACTTCATGAATGACTTGAAAAATAATTTTCCAATATTAGCATTTAAAGAAAGAATTGCACTAGAGCTTAGTTGAATATTTTCACTGGGAGAAAGTGTGGACCTTCACTTCAACGGGAGGGAGCTCTTTGCAAAAGAGCACAAGATTTGCTCTCAAAAGACCTCAGCTGCCACATACTAGCTAAGTATGCTTGAGCAAATCACTTCATTTGTTCTTTGAACTTTTGCTTCTTTACATAATAGATTCATTGGGAAAAAATTTGTCTTTGGAAGGATTAGACACGATGTGTGTATCTTTTAAGTGCCTACCAGTGCTTGGCATAAGAGAGCACAATAAATGGTGAACATTTTTAGACATAGAACAAAATACAGTTGACTCACAATTAAAAAGATGTACATTCTAATCTATTGTTCCATGAATTATGAATGTCCTGGAGCTACCAACCATTCACACTTTTGTCAGAGATCCTTGGAGAAATGGCATAGATCATTCCAAACAACTGACAAGTCACCCTTGGAAGAAACACTTTTAGAGTAGTCACAATTGTGGTTTAATCAGCTCAATTTAATTGCAAGAAGCCAACAAAAAAGTACACAAAAGGAAAAAGAAAGCCTTACCTGAAAAAAACTATTTCAGGCTTTATTTCCTGCTTTGCAGTGCACTTATTTCATGGCTATTCTCTTTGTTTTTGACATTTTTTGTTTTTATCTTTGCCACATAAACATTGTAAAGTTACATTTTTTTCTAATAAGCAAAATCAAGATTAAAATGGCATATGCTGATAACCCATTAATCTAAACAATAATAATAAATAATTCAGAAGGTTGTACTCCACACTCTTCCCCATCCCCATTTCCTAAATCCTTATTGAATATGATTTGGTAAAAATGAGAATAGAGTTGCTACTATTTTTAACTTACATGTCTTTCCTTTCAACAATCATTTTTGACACCTGTAGTCAGCACTTATCATATTTAAAAAGTTACCTAGACCATCTTTTTGTTTGTTTCAATTAAGAATATTATGAATACAGCATTTTTTATTTGTCTCCAAATTAAGATTTTCTTGAATGAGGTTACCAAAAGTCTGCAAATCACAATACCATTTCTTTAAAGTTATATTCAATAAATAAAAATGTATGTATGTTGAAAGTTTTACACCCAAATAATATTAACAGTGGTATGCCCAAAAGGAGAAACTATGTATGATTTTTAAGTACTTTGCCCAGCTTGTCTTTTTCAGCTTTTCTAAAATGAACACATAGCATTTGTTTTATAAAGAAAAAACTGGCTGCTACATAAAGTCGACAAGTGTTTGCATTTACAGACTCAGCCCTAGACAAGCCCCATTTATTAAAATGACAATAAAAGGATTTATATAAAGACATAAAACCATTAGAATAAAGAGAACAGAAGAAAGAATAATAGCAACAAAATTTTGGAAGCTGGAAAGCAGATGGCTATGGTAATTGACTTAACAGACCCAACAAAACGGAATCCTAAGCTGACAGTCAGAAAAGCCATGAACAACCCAATTTACCCTGAAGAGCACCCGCAAGACTCAGAAATTGGCAGCACCAGGTACCTCTGTGAGGAGGAGGCAAAGGTCAGACTCAAGAAAGAGCTGTGCATGTCCATTTAAGAAGTAATTAGATCCCCAAGTTCTCTCTTACTTTAGGTGACAAGGCAACCAACCATCCCTCCTTCAAATCAAGACTTAAAGTAGAAACGTTTCTCTGGAGATGGGGTAACAGGAAGTTCTGAAGTGCAAGTGCAGGAGAGAGTGAGGGTACGAGACCATACTGAAAACATTCTGACCACCACCATACCTCTTCGCCACCCTGTCCTGTGCAGTCCTCAATGTGGGCACCAGGTCTTATATCCACAGGGAATGGTTCCCCAGTGAAACTGTCCAGTCAGCTCCCCAAACAGTGACATCAGCTATCAATAAGCCCCAGCCAAGAGATCCTCAGCTGTGAACTGTGTGGAGGAACTACATGTGTGGAGGAACTACAGAGAACATACACACAGAATAAAAAACCAGCCAGTATCACCAAGTAAAAATATAAACAGATTAAAGAAAAATGGGAATCAGAGTGAGAATGCTGAATAGACCTGTCTGTCGGTATCTCTGGAAATCAGGGTGAATCCCTGCACTGCCACTGTGGGAAGCAGCAACTGCAGATGTGATAAAGACACTGCAGGTAAATGCTAAGAGAATCTCCTAAAAGAGCTGAAGTGGTGGCCTTAAGAAGGTAGAGTTGACAGGATGTGGGGCAGGGGACAGCTGCTGTTCTTTCTAACAAGTCCTACAGAACTGTTGGATTCTTTAAATGATGTTAAAAATGAATCAGTGAGGACATGATTTTGTTATATAATGAGACACAGTGGAAATCTCAGTGAATTAAAAAGAAAGGCCAAGCAAAAAGGAAGAGCAATAGAGATTGGAAAATAGGGAGAGGGAGCCAGGGAGGGAAAAGGGTTGGAAACAGGGACTGAAATGGAGTAAATCGAATTTCATGTATGTATGACTTTGTCAAAATGAACCCAACTACTATGTATAACTATAATGCTCCAATTTTTAAAGAAAAAAAATTAATGGAAAGGTCATATTTTTAGACATAATACTATAAAATTAGATATTAATAAATAAGTGTTTAAAATTATGCCGGGTATGGTGGCATTACACCTATAACTCAGGAGGCTGAGGCAGGAGGATCACAAATTCAAAGTTAGCTTCAGCGAATTATTGAGGCCCTAAGCAACTTAGTTAAAAAATAAATAAAAGGGGCTGAGAGTGTAGCTCAGTGCCCCAAGTTCAATCTGCATTACCAAAAAAAAAAAGAAAAAAACAAAGAAAGAAGTTAACTACCTTTCCTGATATAAACTCTTGGCAAACAATGCAGAGGGGCAGGGGCAAGTTAACAAATTCCTACAGCATGAGTTTGACCCTATACTGTATCATGGGTTAAAACAAAATCTGTCCCTCTAAACTAGCTCCAGCTTTAGTTGCTTAAGTAGTACAGAAGAAGAAAAAGCCAATGTAGATCCTATAATACCTACACAAGCCTCCGGCTCCACATATTGGTTCTCTATCAGTAAACCCAAAGTTTGAGTCTTGCCTTGTGTCATAAGCCAAAGCATCTTTCATAAAAGTTAAAAAGAGGCATATATCACTTGTTGAGAGTAGAAAGGTAGTTACCAGAGGTAGTTAGAGAGCACAGGGGTGAAGGAGGGATGGGGAAAGGTGAGCAATGGATACCAAGTTACAGCTAGACAGGAGCAAGCTGCTCTGGTGTGCTCTTGCCCAGGGGGATACCATAGGTTAGAGCTGTGTACCGTGTACCTCAAAAAGCTACAAAGGACTGTGAGCACCACACAGTAAGTACCCCTTAATATGTATAATTTTTATGTTTTAATCTATCAGTTAAAATTAGTTATTTATAAGAAGAGTTATACATTATATAAAATATAGCACAAGAAAATTCAGGAAGCTCTTTAACCCATCTGAGGCTAGAAAGGCCATTCAAAATACAAAGCAGAGTCAAATCACCAAGTAAATATTGGCATATTTGAATATATTAATCTTTCTAATATGTTTGAAAAAAGAATCCAAAGAAATGTAAATGTTAAATGACTTTAGCTATCAATATAATAAAGGGTTAATATCTATGCTAGATTTTTAAATTCTTACAAAAAATCAGCAGGAGAAGCAAAAATCAATCCTAAAAAGGGGAAAGAACATGAACAAAAAACTTATTTTTAAAAAAATAGATACTTGATGTGAGAATGGATATCATGTTGAAATGGTAATTTTTAAAAAAATACAAATTAAAATTCCTATCAGATTAAAATATATTTTAATGGTAATATTTAATACTAGTAGGAGAGAAAAAAGCAAGTATTCTCATATATTGTTATTAGAAATTTAACCTGGAAGGCTATTTGGCAACATGTACTCTGGGTCATAAAAGTGCTCATACTTTTGAATCAATAATACTATTTCTAGAAATCTATCTTAAGTAAATGAAAGGGGTAGTAAAAGATTTATGTACAAAAAACATTTATCACCCAGTTAAGATCCCACAATAGGGAAAAGATTCAGTAAATTATAGTATGGCCCTGTAATAGAATATTAGGTAGAAATTAAAAGTCATATTTTTGAAAAATATATAGTAACATAGGTAAATGTTTATGATAAAATGCTAATATTAAAAACACATGGTACAAATTATATACAGTAATGATTCCAATTTTGTAATATATACATATATCAAATTTTGTTACATATGCATATATATTCTATGTATGTATTCAAAAACACTGGAAAGAAATATCTGAAAATCAAGAGTAGTTAACCCAAGTAAAAGGATCATGGATTAACATTACTTTCCTTTTAGTTTTTTAAATTTCTCAAACATTTTTATAGTGAGTTTGAATTACTTTCAAGAAATAAAGTAGTAATTATCCCTATCATAAAAAATAAACATTAACTCATACAATCCAGATTCATATTTTCATAATTCTGAATTTCTGAAAATTTGCACACAGGTGGGACTGAAGTTTGCTTTTGCTTGTAAGCCTTCATAACATAATGCATTAATATGACAAATAAGATTATAAAAGGAAATGTAATGATTTTTTAAAAAGGCAACATTGCTTGCCATGTGCAGAGCACTATACCTACACATTTTACTATGCTTTTTCTCATTTGTGAGGGTCTTTTTATTACACCTCCATTTTGTGGGTGAAGGTTGTCTCTGTTTACCGAAACATCCCAAGGGTCACACCTGAGATGCCCCTTGTCTCAGTAAGCATGGGCCATTTGAAGGCAGCAGCTGCTCTGTTTACAGATTTCCTGTCTCTTTCCAACTCTGCCCCAAGTCCTTTGCTTCTCCCTGTGAGGCATCATTTTAGTACTCTATTCCCTAATAGTCACATTGCCTTCCCCTCTATGGGTCTGCCATTTCTGTGACATGGCACTAGGGCTGGCTGCTCATACACCATGTCACAGGAGATTCTCACTTCTTCCCTAAGAAAGCCCAGGGCTTCCCAACCAAGACTTGCTGGAAGCTTTCTCTAGCTGACAGTAACAGATAAAGTAGCTCTTAGTTCTCCTAAGACAAGAGAGGCTAGAATATTGAAAATGCCTGTGGTGACTATAGGGTCTATATAGTGGGTTCATTGCTTTATTTTTCCATTTTCTATTGTGGTAAAATGTACGTAATATAAAATATAGCATCTTAGCCATTTTTAAGTGTATGGTTCAGTGTTATTAAATTTATTTGAGTTACTGCGCAAACACCACCACCATCCATCTCCAGAATTCTCTTTATCTTGTAAAGTTAAACTGTACCCATCAAACAATAAATCCCCTTCCCCTCCCCTACTGAGTCCCTAGCAGCTATCATTTTACTTTGGTATGAATTCGACTACTATATATATTTTATTTTAGTGGAATCATAGTGTTTGCCTTTTTGTGACTGGTATACTTCACTTAACATAATATCCTCAAGGCTCATCCATGTTGTAGCATATATCAGAAGTTCTTTCCTTTTTTAAGGCTAAATAGCATTCCATTGTATGTACATACCACATTTTGCTATACATTCATCCATCAAGAGATCCTTAGGGAAGCCAAGTGCAGTGGCACACGTCTGTAATCCCAGCACTTTGGGAGGCTGAGATTCAAATCGCGAGTTCAAAGCCAGCCTCAGCAACAGCGAGGTGCTAAGCAACTCGGTGAGACCCTGTCTCTACATAAAACACAAAATAGAGATGGGGATGTGGCTCAGTGGTCAAGTACCCCTGAGTTCAATCCCCAGTACCAAAAAAAAAGAGAGAGATTGCATCAACATTTTAGCTTTTGTGAATATTGCTGCCATGAACATGGATATACAGATATCTCTTTGATATCTTCTTTCAAATCTTTTGGATATATTCAGTGAAGTGGAATAGCTGCATCATATGGTAATTCTAATCCTTTTGTGGGGAACTGAGATATTGTTTTCCATAATGCCTGTACCATTTCATATTCCCACCAATGATGCACAAGGCTTCAGTGTCCCCATATTCCTTGCCATCACTTATTACTTTCTGATGTTTTGTTTTGTTTTTTGATAGTAGCCATCCTAATAGGCACGAGTTGGAATCTCATCGTAGTTCTGATTTGCATTTCCCTAATGACTAGTGATGTTGAACGTATCTTCATGTGCTTATAGGTCATTTGTGTCTCTTCTTTGGAGAAATGTCTAGTCAAGTCCTCTGCCCATTTTAAAATATGGTGGTGGTTGTTTTTATGGCTGTTGTTATTGAGTTTAGGAGTTTTCCATATGTTCTGGATATTAATCCTTGACTAGACACATTATTTGCAAATATTTTCTCCCATTCTTTGGGTTGCCTTTTTACTCTGTTGATACAAGCTGAACATCCCTATTCCAAAAATCTGAAATCCAAAGTGCTCCAAAATCTGACACTTTTTGAGAACTGACATACTCAAAAAATTTTGGAGTTTGGATTTTCAGATTAAAGATGTTCAACCAGTAAAGTCTATGCAAATATTCCAAAATCAAAAAGAAAATAAATAAATAAAACTGAAATATGAAGCACTGCTGGGGCCAAGCATTTCCTGCATTGTTAAGCAAGCACTATACCATTGAGCTCTATTCCCAGCCCCCGACCTGCATTGTCTTGATGCTCAATTGTATTTTAAATTCCCATGAATTCAGTTCAGTTTGTCTAGCTTTGCATTTGTTGCCTATGCCTTTGAGTTCATATCCAGAAAACCATTACCAAATCCAAAACTGTGAAAGTTTTGCACTTTTCCCTGAATGTTTTTCATAACTTAAAATCTTTACCAAGGACTTTGAATCCATTTTGAGTTAATTTTTGTAAATTGTGTTAGATAAGGGTCCAATTTCATTCCTTTGCACGTGGATATCTAGTTTCCCCAGAACCATTAGTTGAATGTTATCATTGCTCTTACTCCTTTTTTGCAGTCTCCTAATCAGAGAGAAAAATGTAGCACTTTTAAGAAATTATTCTACATTATATTCATATAATATATCTTTGGGGAAAATTTTTAGCACCCTCAGGAATTTCCATAAAATCCATCAATAATGCCACACACAAATTGGCATTATAAAGTCTCCTGACCGCCCCAAGTCAGGATGGTTTCAATCAATGGGGGGGGGGGGGGTGAACAAAGGAATGAATGAATAGTCTTTTCCAGCCAGAGTTATATATCATTTTGAGATTTTATGCATTCAAACTGTTTCTCTCTCAAATGATGATATTGTACTAGTTTTTCCCAATTTTCAGACTGACAATTGTGACATCAATATCATCAAGTTCCAACTAAACTGAATGTGAGATTGAGGTAGCAGCAGAAGCCTCTCCAACCATGTCCAAAACTGGCTCACCATAAAACAGACTCTGACAGGATTACAGGCGTGTTAAATTACTTGGTGGTTTTGTGATTCAGATAAAAGGTCTAGCTCTAAGGACCAAAATGCATCCAGTTTCTTACAAAGCGAAACTGAAGGTCTGGAAAGGGGAACCAAAATCAGCCATCTAACGTGAATATTCACGTAAGGAAAGTGCACTGGCTGCAGCAGCTTTGGGACTTGTATGACTAACTGTCCTTCCAACAAACCATAGTAAAGATCCACCATGCTTTGACCCCAACACCTGCCAGAGAAAGAACAGATGACTCAACCCAGAGGTCTTGGTTTTCAACAGGATGCTTGTGGCTCAAATTATTCATGGAGTGGCTCTGCCCTGTGATTAAAGCACAGTGGTAATACTTTGCATATGTCTATGCTACAGGGAATTTTCATGGCATGACTTCAGAATCTTAAAGGAAGACCCAGACTATGCTAAATGAGAGGGACAAATCTCTCAACTCAATAAAAGAGGGCAAATTTGAAAGGGAAATTCTGTTGGCTGCAAGTCAGAAGCTAAAAAGAGTGAACAGAATCACAACATACAATTTTGTGCTTGATGATATGCAAATGACAAAAAAAACATTTCTACTCCATGTGTCTCTTAACTTAGCCCATGGTTTGTATCTCCTTAGTGCATCTACATATCATGAAGACTTTCGGGATACCATGCTATTCACAAAATATATAGTTTCTTAAAAAGCTGGAGTTTTTTGTCCATTTTTTTACACATATGCCAAAAGATGCATTTATTAGGTGAATGACAAAAGACCCAGTCTCCTAATGTTACTAACATCATAGCAAGAATGAATTATAATTCAAAACCTAAGCTTGTACATCTTTCTTCATCTCAGCTATACATCAACAAACACACATAATCCATATAAACTTTATACAGTGTTGCATGAGCTCATAGTATAAGATATAGTAATAATTCTATCAAAATAAATTCCCCAAAACCATATTCAGATGAAAAAAAATCTATGCTTTATTACTAGTCTATTTTTTTTACTAAAATGAAGGAATGGTTTAATTTTAAAGAAAAGTTAATCATTTAATGTTATTTTTTTATAAATCAAACATATAACCCTGAGTAGCTATAGCTTAGACATTCTGAGTGTAGGAATTTAAGAGAATGCCTATTTTGCTGAGAATATTGTATGAAAATTTATTTCGAACACTATAAACTTTTCAGGATTTTGTGTTGGGGAGTAACTTTTCACTTATCTAGGTAGATATCATGAAATTTCAACTACACAGAATACATATAGGAATATACCTGAATTTTAAAAAAAATGCATGTCACAAATCATCAGCATTTTATTCTTAGGAGAGGCATAACAATAAAGACATTCTGATCATCATTCAGAAAAAGTCCTAAATGTTTAAAAAGTTCAAAGAACTTTAAAATGTTAATAGAAGATTTCAAAGAACCAAGAATTTTTTAAAATTCCAGACTTTAAAAGTAGTTATTGCTTTTATATCCAGACATTGTATTTGATTAAAACAGACTTCCTGGACAATTCACCCAAACTTAAATCATGTACACGAAAGCAAAGAAATATACCCAAATGGAAAAGATCAATTATGTTTTAACTGCTTAGTTGATTAAAGTTCTTATGGTTCTTCTGTCCAGGTGAATTTTCTGCTTGTATGTTTGTTATAG
The DNA here is from genome assembly GCA_028644305.1 of Xerus rutilus. Lineage (NCBI taxonomy): Eukaryota > Metazoa > Chordata > Mammalia > Rodentia > Sciuridae > Xerus > Xerus rutilus. The sequence goes on along the minus strand of CM053399.1, from coordinate 123,532,208 downwards.
GCAGAATCTAGCTAAGCTTCTCAAAAATTCATGTTTGTCATGAAGTCGGGAGAACCAGCCTGCACCACAAATCCAGTAACAGTCCTAGAAACACAGCTCAGCAGCAAGTCTTCCAAAGGCAGACCAATGATATTAGATTACACAGTTGGTCTATAAATATCTAGAAGATAGGGCTCTACCTGATTCATCCCTGTACCATGTTAAAAATAAAAAGAAGATGAGTTTTTTAAACATCCACAGTGAAGCATTGCCAGAAAATAAAACACTAAAATAATACTTCACAGAGCCATTCAGAAATTTATTCAGCACCTACTCAGAGGACTGAGAAATGTGAAACTCAAGGGAAAATATACAATATAGTACTGGCCTTTGAGAGGCAAGACTGAGCCGAACGTAAACATCATGAAGACTGGAATCAGACAGTTCTGAGTTCCAAATCGGGCTTTGCCACTTGGGCATGTCATTCACCATGATGAGCTTCTACCTTCTCAACACCAAAACGTGATAATAATAATTTACAGGGTAATTGTGACACTGAGGTGATGCACATAGGTAATGTTCTTAACAATGGTGCTTACTAAATTGTAACTTTCTACTACTATGGATACAGAGGTTCGAAAACATAAAATTAACATAAAATTAGGAGAGAATACGCAAACGTTGAACTATACAGAACTGACCACAGGGGCAACAGAAGTCCAGGGAAAGAAGGAACAGGTGGACTGGAGCAGTCAGGTCAGTCGGCTTTGAGCGAAAGGAGAGAGCTGCATCTTGAGGGACAGACAAGGTAAGCCGGGAGAGCATGGAGAGGACACAGAGGCCAGCACACCGAGCACAGGGCGGCAGTTATGAGAATGATGTGAGTAGTGGAGCAGAGCATGGCTGTGATGGGAAAGCACAGAGAGGGCAGGCTGGTAGGTGGGGCTGCAGGAGAACCAGCCATCTGGTTTCTCTTGATTGGCTGGAGCAAGGTCTTCTGTTGTTCTGTTGCCAAGCAATGATTTTCCCTAATCCATCAAGATTAGACAACAAACTGGGCACAGTGGCTCACACTTGTAATCCCAGCACTTTGGGAGGCTGAGACAGGAGAATTGTGAGTTCAAAGCCAGCCTCAGCAACGGCGAGGCACTAAGCAACTCAGTGAGACCCTGTCGCTACATAAAACACAAAAGAGGTCTGAGGATGTGGCTCAGTGGTTGAGTGCCCCTGAGTTCAATTCCTGGTACCAAAAAAAAGATTAGAGAATGAAATTTAAAATTTATCTAATAAATGAATTTGTAAGGAGAAGGAAAGGAGGACCAGGAGGGGGTAAGGCATGGGAACGGATGGAGGGTTGAGCGAGGAGAAGAGGAAGAGGGCTGAGGAGGAGGAGGAATTATGGAGAGGTAGGTAAAAGAATTTCCATTGTCCTACAATTCTTAAGCAAAAGAAAAAAACTGAATTGTTTTCAGGAACTTGGATCACCAAGGCAATATATTAATTTATATTATATATTAAAATTAATTTCTTCTATACCCATTATGCATTGAGCATCTCAATATACTAGTGTTTGATGTGAACAGGGAGCACTTCATATGGCATGTCCATCTTCTCCCCTAAACTACTCAAGGAAAGCCTGTAAGAGGAATCTACAATCTGTATTTTATCCCAAAAAATTCTAGAATGGGGCCTCCCATGTCAGAATAAATTGGATCTGAAAAGACCAAAGGGGTACAGAAAAAGTGCAAAAAAAAAAACACCAGCATGGATTATTTATGCAATCAGAAGGTGTGTCTTCACTCACTCAGGCAAAGATGCCCAAATCCTGAAAGGTCCTAAGGGAGATCTAAGGCTTTCAAAGGCCTCCCTGGCATCTGCAAAAAAGGTTCTTATTTTGTCAGGGCTTGTGGTGCAGAGTGAACAGCAGAATAAGATCTCCATCATTGTCAATCTCGACATTGCTTCAACTGTCAAGTGAAAATAAACAAAAACTAATTTCTCCTAGTGCTTTTGGCTGACCAGGGATAGAATCACAAAGGCAGAATCTCCAAAAGGCAAAAGTTAGCCCTTTTTAATTCAAAGTATCAATGGGATATCATTTCATATAAATCACATAAAAGAGCAGTGTATTCCCAGCTAACAACATGAACTGTGAAGTTTCAAAATAGCAGGCACTGGAATAAAGTCCTTTGTTCTCTCAGCAAATGTGGCAGGCTTTTAGAGGAACCGAGAAGTGCAAGGTTCATTTTCACAAGCAAAAAATGCCCTCACAACAACGTCCCCTCCTGTCCTCCAGAGGTGCTGAGATGCCTTGAGAAAGCTGAGCGCTGCTTCTCCAGGTAGTGCTGTGGCATCTTCCGCTGTGCTTGGACCTCTCAGCTCCAGCACCTGCCATCCCATTTATTTTCCCAGTCTCTTTTGCTAGAGACATAGCAAAGCCTTTAATTTTTTTCCCTTTCAAGATCAGAGACACATCTGCAGATGCAATTTTCAAATTATGGAAGCACCAATAGAATCTGTTGGTGTTACTACTTTTCACACACATGCTGAGAAGTGAAGTTTGTATAGATACATGGAAACCCAAACAGGATCAGGGAAGGTTTTATGAGGAGAAAGAGGAAGAGGGAGAAAGAAGAAGTTGCAAGAGAGAGGGAGAGGGGAAGCAAAGAGGGGGAGAGATGGGGGGAGGAGGGGAAAATGAGGAGACAGGGAGAAGAACAAAATCCAAGGAGGATGAAAGTTTTTAAAAACCTTAACTCCCCTCAACAACTTCCATCTCTTGTCAAGAGATTTTTACACATGAAACTTAACTCCAGCCTGTTTAGTTAATTATAGAAAACCAACATGGAAACCATTATTCCAGTGTGTAAATTTATTCACCAGGTGCTGTCCACCCACTGCCCTCCTGTTCTCAAGCTGACAAGAGCAGCCTGAGACAAATGAAGAGCAGGGGATCCTCAGGGAGACTCACATTATTCCAGAAGATGCCAGCTGGAAAGATGCAGGCTCTGTTTCCCCACCCTACTGGGTTTGAATTTTAAAAAGCTAACTACCTGTTAAGGCCAGCACTGTATCCCAAGGTCAGTGTTGAGAGGGGACCACCTGGCTTGAAGGCTGACTATGTGTTCTGCAGGCAGATCCACACATTTCTGCCTTGGCGTGTCTTGGAACCCTGCACCATATTGTCTGAGCTCTCAGTCAAATACTGTCTGCCTGCCTGAGGAAAAAAAAAACCTCAACTTGAACCAGCTATCAGGTTGAGTTCCCTGCAAGGAAGACAAAAAACGAATTCTTAAAACTTAGTAGAAGTCGGGCGCAGCGGTGCATGCCTGTAATCCCAGCACTTTGGGAGCTGAGACAGGAGAATCCCAAGTTCAAGGTCCCTATAACTGCCCATTTACAGTTAGATTTGACATGAAAGGAAGGGGTGCCCCAGTGGATTATCTAGAAACAAAACATTTTCCTCCCTGTCCCCATGACATGGTGGTAGCCCTGTCAGCCCTGTGTTTTAGTCAGCTATTTTGCTGCTGTGACTAAAAGACCAGATCAGCACAAATATAAAGGAGGAAAGGTTTATTTGGAAGTTCACAGTTTCAGAGATCTTAGTCCACAGGCAGCCAGCTACATTCTTTAGGGCTCAAAGTGAGGCTGAACATCATGGTGGAAGAGTAGGGCAGAGGGAACCACCTCTTGTGATAAGTAGGAAGCAGAGAGACTCCCTTCACATGATAGACATATATACCCAAAGCCACGCTCCAATTCCCACATCCTCCAGCCACACTCCACCACTTCAGTTACCACTCAGTTAATCTCTATCTGAGGATTACATCACTGATTGGGTTAAGACTCTTACAACCCAATCATTTCTCTCTGAATCTTCTTGTATTGTCTAACATGAACTTTTGGGGGACACCTCACATTCAAACTACAACAACCTGTTATAATGACTAGGATCAATTGGCCCTGCTAATAGAATAATTTCTGCTCTTGGCTGTTCTGCTTTTGGCATGAGAGATCCAAAGTAGTCATGCTCATAAGTTTAAATTTAGTTTCAACACCCGCTCTGACCCTCATAAAAGTATCCCAAACCTACAGATCCATAGAACCTAAAATTGCAGAGACAGGAAGCATAAATCTCCCCATATGGGTCACACAGAGTGATAGGAAGCAGGACCATCCTATTTCCGACCCCTGATCTCAAGACCCATGTATTCTACCCAATGGCCATAGGCTTAAGAAGTATATATCATCCTGAAGGATAGTACCCTAGCCCACAGACAGCATCTACAAGTTGGAGTTTCATTTGATGCCTGCAAGAGTTCATACCACCTTATGCTGGCAATTTCAAGGTGGCATGGCCTAGGGTAGGGCCAGTGGATTCTATGGTAGTGTGCTCATAGCGGGGGCCCTTTGGCATGGAGTGGGCCCCTGGATTCAAGGTGTATTTTTCAGGACCTCTGTCAACTTCACATGTTCTCTGTGAGTCCTCAGATAGCCATGCTGGCAAAGGTACAGTGGGCAGAAAAGAAAAAGTCATACCTAGAATGTGTTAATCCTGTATAGGATGAATTTTTTCCAGGTAGAAATGTTCCCAAATCATCAACTTGCCAGTGGGTTGGCCGACATCCTATCCTCTTAGTTATTTAGTGACACTTCTGCAGTGGATATTCTCTGATGAGTAATGCAAAGTTCCTAACAGTTTGTTCTCAATCCCATGGGTTCATCCTCAATCATCCGACCATGCTCTTTTCACGCTCAGTTAAGTCAATCTCCCATGCCAACATCTGTATATATGTTTACTTTGTACCACTTCTCATTCCATACAAAACAGATAGCCAGGTTCTCTAACTGAAGCTCCCCCCTTCCTGAGGATTCTCCATAGCACCATCCTTTATATCCGCTCCTGGTTTAGGTGATAGTACAAAAGCTCTATTTTTGGCTTTCACCAACATACTGTACCAACCAAACTCAGAGTTCTTCCTCTATTATTGGTTGGTCAAGGAGGAACACCTATGAAATCATAGGTATGAGCTGGGGGAGCAGCACGGGTGCAATGGTAGAAGGTCACGTGCTATCCACACCATCTGTTCACTCAGTTACTTGCACCCTCCAAACTTATTCAAGCTGACGCTAGATGTTACACTTCCTCCTTACAATGAGTCATTGTCTTAGTGCATCTACTATCCCAAGCTCATAATGGATACTAACATGGTCACTTGCTGTCCCATGATTACACATTTAGTCTCTACTGAGGGCCAATAGCTTGACAACAACTGCTTTCCAAATAGTGAAGAGTTCTCTGCTACAGATAATGATCTTGCTCAAGGGCCCTAGGAGTTCATGCTGTGACTCTCCACTGGGGTTGGCTAGAATCTCCACATGACTTCTTTAATACAGATTCTTCTAACACCATGGGATCTGTTGAGTCAAACAGCTCAAAAGCAGCATTGTTTGTACTACATGCTGGACCAATGAACATCGTTTTATTACTTGAGGCCCAGCCAAGCCTAGCAAACTTCTGTCACCTAATACAGGCAGAGCAGCATTCTCAAGTATGACATGTGTTGCCATGACTCCTCCTGAACTCTCTCAGAACCATGAGGACATAAGCAGATGGAATTGGCTCTTCAAAAGACTTAAAAGCTCACCTTATGAAGGTGTTCTGCCTCTTGCAATTGACTTAATTCTCAGTTTTACACCAATTTCTTAGAATGATCATGAGTTTGCCTTTGAAGTTCTCCCATGGGCTTCCAACAAGGATATGATCTAGATGATGGGGAGACAGTCCAAGCCTAAAAGAGAACCACACCTGCACAAATCCACCACAAACAACACTCAGAAATAACTACAGAAGTAGTTCAGATCACAGATTTATGGCCTCGCTTAACCCTTCTCAGTGGTTTCCCATGCTTTCCCTATCCTGGAACTGGGCCCTTCCTGATCTGGCTGCCGCCTCCTCTTCAAGCTCTACCGGCTATTCCTCCCCTATCATGCCTCCTTCATATACTCTGACCACACTGACAAAATAATTGCTCCCTCCATGCAATATTTCAGTGCATTTTTTATGCCAGTATTCACCACCTAAAAATGGTCTCCTTAACCATATTAATCAGGAGGACTATTATTCATTTCCCTAAACTCATCACAAGTGCTCTCCTTATCCTGGTAGAGTTAGATGTTCCCAATACTCTGCTTGCCTCACACTTTGTATAACAGATTATATTCTATGGTGATTGCTGGTTTGAAAGCCTATCTCCCTCCTCCTCCAGACTTTAGATACTTTAGACACCAAGACTTATATCAGTTCAGACTTCATATCCTCATCACCTACTTCACATCTTGGCACAAATAGATATTCAATTGATGTCAAATTCATAAATTAACAAATTCATTTAGGTAAAAAGATTCACAGTGTTAAAAAATCATAAACATGCATAACTGAAAATCCTCTCCCCTTCCCCTACCATTGAGTCTAAGAATCTGAGATGTTTGTAGGAACAGAGTTGCTAGGTATTTCTAATCCTTTGTAAGGAGTCTGCGTCTCACTCTCTAATCTCAAGATTTCCTTGTTGCAATAATTTTTTAACTCATCCCTGCTCTATTTTCACCAATTGGCATGGCCTGTCTCACTCCATTAATACCACAACACAAACCACCATTCTTCTTTGCTCCCAAATTGATAACAAGAGTTTGAACAGAGGAACAGGCTGGAAATTTGTGGGTTCTTCCTCTTTACTGTCCTGAGTAGCCACTCGTACTGCCTCTATGCCAGCCAGCCACTGTCCTCTCTAGTGATTCCCAAGTATAGATCAGCTCCAGCCATACTTGAAAGATGGATGGTGTGGCAACTATGGCTGTTGCTCAACCCTTCCTCTAGAGAGCAGTGCTCCAGCTAAGTCACAAATGACAACTACAGGGCCATATAGTGGTTTCAGTGAGGGGCCCTCTTGAAGAATTTGTTTGTAAACCCATAACATCATATTCTTAGCAAGCAATTGAGGCAGGGTGAAGGTCCTCTGCCCCACCCTTGACCACAGAGGTTAATCTGCCTGTTCTTGGGTGGGGGATGCTCGATGCTAGAGAACATCAAGGCATTTCCCAGACCCACCTTGCAGCCACAATCCCCAGATTTTCACGTATATTTCCATAAAGTATAGGAAGGCACACATACAAACTGATCTCAGAAATAGACTTGTGCCTCTCTTGAAGTAGGCAGAACCAGAGATACCTAGGTAGACAGAGTTTATTTTTTTTCAATGTTTTTATTAGTGCACCATAGTTATACAGTGGGGTTCATTTGGCCAAGTTTATTGTTGAGTAAAATCTTATATGTTTTAATGTGATAATTATTCCTAGTCTTTTCAGAATGGACCTATGTTATTATCTCAATTTTGGTTTTGAGAAATCTTTATGTCTATAATTCTTATAATGGGCATTTTAGAGCAAAACATTTCTAATCAAAATTATTATTTCTTTTTTATTTTAAAGGAGCCTTAACTCTGGTCCACTTTTGTAAGGCTATATTCCTCCTGAGAGCCAAACTATTGCCATCAGGAACCACAAGCATTTATACTACTCTACTCTGGCCAGACTGCCACCTCGATGTGGCATCACCACATGGAGGATGTCCCAGGCAAGTCTGGCTGCAGTTGACCAGCACATTAGCTGAATTTGAACCCAGATGTTAAGAGGAAAGGTTTAAGAGAAAGGGTGTGTGATGAAATTGAACAACAACATATGTCATATGCCCAGACAGGCAGTAAATCACTAGTCCAAAACCACATTTTCAGTTTCTGTTTTAATTTCTTTTTGAGCTCTGAATTTCCTGAAGAAATTTGGGATTCTCAATAGGGGACAATCTGACTGATTTATTTGCTTTGCAAAGGTTTCAAGGCCTCACAAAAGAAATGTGATTTTAATTTACAGCTTTTAAAACTCATTCGGCTTGAAGTGGTTTGCACATTAAGGTTGTAGATACATGTCAACACGGCTTGTTGAAAACTTTAAAATTCAGCCTTTAAACTTTGTTGGTGATGGCCGTTATTCTTTTGGTTGGTTATACATAAGCAGTTAAATAACCAGTCTGACTAGTTCTCTCCTGCCTTGGCTGATTTGACAGCTGATCTTGGTGTTATTGTTGAAACAACCTGAGAGCTGCTTTGGCTCCTACAAATTAAACATTACGGGCAAAGTTCATAACTATATAAACCACCTGTAAACTTAAACCCTGGGCTCATCATCAACTTTTTATCAGTTCTTAAAATGAGCTTATTAGAGTAGAACTAAACTAAACTAGTAAAACAGCTGGGTCTCAGATTCAATTTGTCTACTAAAGTAGAATCCCTCATGGATCTAACCCTCAAGGTCTCTTTCTACCCTGGGTCATCACAGATACAAGCACTTACAAATACCCAAGGGTGCCACCCTCCCTTCAAGTTTCATTCCTTTTGAACCATATTAATTAGTTTTCAAAACTATAAAGAACATGAAAGTAAAAGAGAACAGTTCCCATTCTTTCTATCTTCTGTCAGCTTCTCCTTCCCTTGTTTCCCCTTTGAACATGATGAAAAATTTTTTTCTTTAAATTAGTAATGTTTCACAAATTTCTAATTCTGGGCTTTCACCTCCCTGGTGTCTGGTTTCATGCATTCTTATCATGTGTGTTGCATGCTTAGAAGGTCATTGTCAATGTTGGCACCTAAACCTGGACGAGCCGCCTGGTGGGAGTGAGTCCTGTCATGGAAGGTGCTCAGGTGCTCACATGAACACTGAGTGACTCATCTGCGATGGTATGCAGTAGAGTGTGGAGCCAGATGTGCCAAAGTTCACTGATATTCTATTTCAGATTGTTGCAAATGAGTTTCCTCAAGGCACATCAACCTACTGGAATATGTATTGTTACATTAATAGCAATAAACCATCTCTGACATCCTCCCACTTGTTTCTAGAAGTCTATGGGGATGCTTCATCACATGCTCTTACAAGTCCTATTAGCCAAGATCTGGCCTTTTCTTTCTCTTCTGCTCTACCTGCTATTACCAAGGCCTCCTGCTGAAACCTCTGATACACTAAACTGCTTGTTGGCCTTTGACACAGTTTCCAGAACACGCTGTCCAGTGTCTTTACCAAGCACCATCAACTATGCTGGTCACTGCCATTATATCCACATGGTGCTGCCTGTGATGCTTGCAAGTCAGGTGCCCACACATGTTTGGATTCTCTGGATTCCTCAACATGTAGAAGTTAGGATGCAGTCCAGGCAGAGGAGCAGGGAATGTCACCCTCCCTGCTCAAGGGTGATTATGCTGTGCTATATGGGTACTGTGGGGGACTGAATTACTGTTCTCACTTCTGCACTCCCCTATACCATGACCTCATGACAGGCACAGAGCACTTCCCTGCCTTTGACTTTTACCTAGACAATGTGATTTGCTTTGGTCACTGAGAAGTTAGTAGAGAAGACATGAGCAGATGCCTTTAAGTATGCTTACGCTTTTCATCTTATTCTTTGGTCTGCCACACCATGAGAACCCATCCTGGATAGCCTGGATACTAGCATGTGACAGAGGAAGAAATCCCACCCACATGACCTACAGATTTACATCCTGCGCTAGACCCATCCTTGTCAACCCACAGAACATGAGCATGACAATAAGATATTACTGAATTAAGCCCTCAAGTTTTGGGGTGGTTTGTTATACAGCATTATTGAGGTAATAAATGATGAAGGCACTAAAATAATACTATATTTTAAATGCCAGTCCCACAAAATCTTTCCTATCAAAATTATTCTTGGGCTTTCTTTGCTTTTTGCAATCTCCATTAAACTCACATGTAAGTGTTCAGAGACTGGGTTGTTCACAAATCTGAATGTTGAGTGGAACGCTAGATCTAGAGTTCCTTTTCTGCTTTGATTACTGAGGTTTTATTGAGCTGAACTTCTTAACAGTAGTTTTCAAATTATATTCCCTAGATCTGGGGAGACTCCACTGAGGAACAAGAAAGATATTCACAGTGAACTCCTGTTTGCAAGAGATCACAGCTACCTCAGCTAGAGCTTCTCTTTACTATCTATACAGGTACCTCGCTAGGATTTCTTTGAAGAAGCGGTGCAACTGCTTAAAATAAAATGAAGGCTTGAAACTCACAGTGCCCCTGTTAGGAAACTGCACATTTTTCAACCTTTTAAGGAGGAATCCTCAAGTCCCTCTGCTATCCAGGAATCCTATGTCTTCCTGATCAATGCACTCTCCTACTCAGTAGTGACTAGTTCATAACTTCTCTTCCCCCCTATATTAGTCAGGGTTCTCTAGAGGAACAGAAACAACAGGAAGTATGATTATAAAAAAGGGTATTTATTAGACTGGCCTATGCCACCAGAAGCTGGATAGTCTGCAACAGCAGTCTGCAGGCTGGAGAGCTGTAATAACCAGTAGCTGTGCAGTCCAAGAGGCTGAAGCCTCAGAACAAGAGGAATCAATGGTGCTACCCTAGACTAAAGGCTTCTGGAAACTCTGTGGAGAATCACTGTCAGAGTCCACTTTGGAAGGGTAAGGGAGCCAGAGTTTGATGTCCTCAGGCAATCACAGCAGCAATCAAGAACTCTTTCAAGAAGAGTCAAGATTGTATCTGCTGCTGCTTCCTTGTTCTGCCCACTTTTATTCCATCCAAGCCACTATCCTATTGGACCTCGCTGCCCACGCTTAGTGAGGGTCTCCACTTCAGTTTACTATCCCACATGCCAGTCATTCCTAGACACATCCTCATTGACACACCCAGAAGCCTCTTAATCATTGGCACCTCTTAATCCAATTAAAATGATAATTCAAATTGACCATTACACTCCCTCAAACCTTTAACCTCTCCATCCCCTCCTCTCTCTAGTGAAGACTTTGCTTCTTATTTTGCTGATATCTAGTACATAATGGGTACTCAATAAATATTTGTTGAATTAATTGATAAATTATTATGTGAATGTTGTTTCTACTTAAGGACTATTCTTAGGTTTCCTATGTATTTTGTTACATAATCCTTATCTCGTCCCCCAAAAGAGAAAAGAAACTGCTAAGAGTGGTAATATACCCCCAATAGAAGAAACTGTAACTCAGGGGAAATTGTGTAACTTCCCTAGGAACAAAAAAACTACACAATGAAGAGCTGGGAACATATTCCAGAAGTTAGACAACAGACCCACTTCCGAGCTCTACTCTAGATAATCAGTGGTCATTTCTTAACAGAAGTGGATTCTAAGCTTGTAGGCCTGTTTGCCTTTCAGAGAAGATTCCATGACCTTGCTAAGTGTCTTGGACCTAGATGTTCCAAGCCACACCAAACTAGCATTTCAGTGGGAAACAAATTGACATTGATGGTCATTATTTTGCTGATCTGCTTTTCACCTATAAGTGCACCGACTAGAATTCACTATTGATAACTTCTGCCACTGCTGGCTATTTACAGGGGCCCATAAATCTGATCATAAATCACCCTTTTCAGCTACTACATGGCATCTGCTACTTCCTTTCCTCTTCCTCCATCCACTGGTGATGTCCAACTCTAAAGCTATGACTACCCACAAAGACACTGCCTGGGAGTTCTAGTTGTTCTTTGGAGTGCCACCATCCACTGTACATTGTTCCTTGCCAGATACTGTAGCTTCTGCAGGCCTCCTAGAATCTGCCAAATTTCAGTCAACTATGCCTAGCACACTGGCTCCTCCCCACCATCTACCAGTGTCTGTGAGGCACTACTGGTGTTCATGAGCTTGAGTGCTCAGGGTAACTAAAGCCAAGTCCTGTGTCCTGAGAAGAAATGAAAAGATTCCTTCTGACCTTCCTTTTATGGACATATTTTCCATGTGGAACCCAAAGGAAAAGGATTCTTGGTCCCAATATATCATAAAATGTTAAGTTAAAAAGAAAATTCTTCCATTTGAGTACTTAAAGATCAATCTGAAGCTGACAAGAGCCAGAAGACAAACCTCAGGGATGGTGAGCTGAGCATCGGACTTAAACTCATTCTTCTTTGATGCCTAAGGCTTTGGTACTAGACCACTTGTCTACCTGGCTTCCTCTTTTCTAGGAGGACATACAGACCTGTGCCTATAGATCTACATAAACAGATTTCTGTCTACCCCATCCAGTTACTCTACAGTCAGAAACCAAATTCAGACACAATATGCCTTAGGCTAGGATTCCCCTGTGCCTTCTCCCCAGCAAAGTAAAAAGCCCATTGTGAAGTTTTCCACTCAGACCAAAAATTCCTTCGAGTTGGGTAGAGAAATAGCCAGGTTTTAAACTACAACTCTTTAGTAATTTTTCTTCCTCCTTTCCCAGAGATCCTTACTCCTATGTAACAAAAATTCAGAACAAGGTGCAGAATATCCTCCCCAGTCCTCCCAGCAATGCATAGCAGCCTAGAGATGGTTCATATTCTTTCTTTTCTCTTATAAGAGCTAATCCCACATCCTCCCACAGCACAAACTATCTTATATCTTTGACCCATTTTTCAGACCTTTTTCGTTCTTTTTTTTTTTGGTACTGGAGATTGAACTCAGGGGCACTCGACCACTGAGCCACATCCCCAGCCCTATTTTGTGTTTTATGTAGAGACAGGGTCTTACTGAGTTGCCTAGCGCCTCACTGTTGCTGAGGCTAGCTTTGAACTCTCAATTCTCCTGTCTCAGCCTCCCTAAGTGCTGAGATTACAGGCTTGCGCCACCACGCCCGGCTTCAGACCTTTTTCATTCAAAGCAACAAGTACTTATTGAAGCACCTATAACTCATCAAGCAATGAGCTGGACACTGATAATACCAGGAATGGCAAAAACAAAGCAGTCCCTGACCCCCCAGATTAGATCTTAGAGCTATGACTGTTGGGGCCCCTGATGGTGGATAAGGTGATTTTATACTTTCTTTAGCCTAGGATCTGGGGTTGTAATCAACAATATTTTTACACCTGGGCTAATTGGAAAGGCAAGTCCTCTCTCAATAGTTCAACTCCATTCTCTTTGTTCTATTGGACTCCTCCCCTGGGTTACCACCTCTCAAATGGCTAGAAAGAGTATCTTCCTGCAATTTTCAGAAGGTGCCTTCCAGTCATATAAATAACAGCCACAGAAGCAAAGTTCTTTATCAAATACCTTCTATAATTGGCTGTAGAGGGCATTCATATCTGTACTTGTCTGGTCTACTTGCTGATAGCTTCTATGGAATTTTTATTACTTCTCCTGTACTTCCACATTCCAATTGTTTTTTTTACCCAAACCTATTAATTCAAGAGCATCAGCTGGGCATGGTGGCACACACCTGTAATCCCAGCACTTTGGGAAGCTGAGACAGAAGAATCACGAGTTCAAAGCCAGCCTCAGCAATGGCGACGTGCTAAGCAACTCAGTGAGACCCTGTCTCTACATAAAACACAAAATAGGGCCAGGGATGTGGCTCAGTGGTCGAGTACCCCTGAGTTCAATCCCCAGTACCAGGAATATTCAAGAGCATCACCTAAACTTTCCAAAACATATTCTAGCTTCTGAGTCACTAGAGGTGACATCTCTTTCTGATCTACCAAAAAGTGACCATCTTCAATAAAACTGAAACAAAACAACTTCTGATTTCCAGGAGCACAGAGCTTTGCCCTAGACTGGTATTCCTTTTAAATTGTCCCCTGGATTTACAGTTAGCAAGTCATTGCCTGGACAATGCTTTAAAGAGACAGATCTCTAACTCCATTTTCTGGTACAACTTTATGTCACCTTCTCAATCTGGCTCACTGTAAACTTGGTTTCCTCAGCACCAGAAAGTATCTTCACTGACAAACACAGCTGCTTGCCTATCCATCTTCTTTGTACCAGGAGCATTAATGGAAGAACTGTATGGACCTAGAACCTGTGCCCCGCCCTGAGTTTGGTCCTGCCTAACACCATTCCCAGAATTGTAATTCCATGGACATGTCATACTGTCACACGTTCAGTTCCACTTACATATGTTCAAGTTCCTGAATCAGGAATGGCATCATGAACATCTTACCATTCAGAGTATTAGCAGTAGTGCTTTGAACTACTTTGAAATTTTATCTAAAACCACATTCTCTTTCAGCAGAGGAGTAAGCTAAAGTCAACTCGCTATGTCTGCTATGGAGTTCGTATTGGTCATTCCAGTGTTGAGCCATCTCCTCATCACATTCAAATACAGGTCTTAGAGCTTTAGTTGCTATTTCTTTCAGACATACAGGTTCCTTAAATTTCATTAAAAATAAAAATTCAGAGTATATTCAAGTCTCTCATGTGATATTTATTATGCACATATTTCTGGCAAGCCCACTCCATAATCTACCAGGGATATGAAGGCCATCTAAACCCTATGAATGCAATATAAAAAGTCAACGTCCTAAAATCAATGGCTTTCCTATACACTAATAATGAATTCACTGAAAAAGAAATCAGGAAATCAATCCCATTCACATTAATCTCAAAAATAAATTCTAAGAATAAATCTAACCAAGGAGGTGAAAGACCTCTATAATAAAAATTATAGAGTAATGTTCATGAATAGGCAGAGTAATGTTAAAATGGCCGTACTACCAAAAGTCATATACAGATTCAAGGCAATCCCCATCAAAACACAATGACATTCTTCACAGAACTAGCAAAAAAGTCCTAAAATTCATTTGGAAGAATAAAATACCCAGAATAACAAAGCCAATTCTAAGAAGAAGAAAAAAAAAAGCAATGCAGAAGGCATCACAGTACTTGACTTCAAATTATACTACAGACCTATAGTAACAAAAACTGCATGGCGTTGGCAAAAGAACAGGCACTTAGGCCAATGGAACAGAAGACACAGAGACAAACCCACACATCTATAATCATCTGATCCTTGACAAAAGTGCCAAGAAACATATATTGGAGAAAAGACAGCCTTTTTAATCAATGATTCTGGGAAAACTTGATATTCATATGTAGAATAAGACCCAACCCCTATCTCTCATCCTGCACAAAACTTAACTCAAAATAGATAAAAGAACTAGGAATGAGAACAGAAAATGCAATTCCTACAAGAAAACATAAAGTCAACACTCCAACATATAGGCACAGGCAATGACTTTCTAAATAGATTTCCTAAAGCTCAGGAAATAATAACAAGAATAAGTGGGATGGTATCAAATTAAAAAGCACAGCACAGCAAACAATTAAGAATTTAGAAAGAGAGCTTACATAATGGGAGAAAATCTTTGTTAGCTACTCTTCTGACAGATGATTAATATCTAGAATATGCAAAACTCAAAAAACTTACCACCAAATAAAAAACACCTAATCAATAAATGGACAAATGAACTACCATACACTTCTCAAAAGAACAAATACAACTGGCCAACAAATATATGAAAAAGACAATGTTCAACATCTTTAACAACTAGGGAAATGCAAATCAAACTTACACTGAGAATTCATCTCACTGCAGTTAGAATGGCAGACATGAGGAATATAAAGAACCAGATATCGTGGTGCACATCTATATTCTAGATTTCAAGAACATAAACAATAATAAATGCTGGAGAGAATGTAAAGGAAAAGGAACACTTTTACACTTTTGTTGGGACTGTAAATTAGCACAACCACTATGGAAATCAGTATGGAGTTTCCTTAAAGAACTAGGAAAGGAGCCACCATATGACCCAGGTATACCACTCCCCAATATTTATCCTAAAGAATTGAAGTCAGCATACTATATAGCACCACAAACTTACTGGGTTTTATAGCAGTACAATTCATAATAGCCAAATTATGTAACCAGCCTAGATACCCACAAATTGATGAATGAATAAAGAAAATGTACCATATATACACTATGAAGATTTATTCAGCCATAAAGAAGAATTAAATTGTCATTTGCAGAAAAATGAATGAAAATTGAGAGAATTATGTTTAAAAAAATAAACTAAACTCAGACAATCAAGGGCTGTCTATTTTCTGACATATGTGGAAGCAAGAGGAAAAAGGGAGGGAAAAGTTGGGGTTGATCTGGTAAAAATCTAAGAGACATCAGTAGAGTGGAGGAGACGGGCTGGGGGAAGGAGGATGGGAGGGAAAGGAGAAATTTTGGGGAAGGATATTGACCAAATTACATTGTTACATTGTGTACATGTATGAATATGTAATAATAAATCCCACTATTATGTATAATTATAATGTACCAATAAGAATATGAAAAAAGGGGCTGGGGCTGTAGCTCAGTGGCAGAGCACTTGCCTAGCATGTGTGAGGCACTACGTTCAATTCTTAGCACCACATATAAATAAACAAATAAAATAAAGTCATTCGTCCACCTACAACAATAAAAAAATTTTTAAAAAAGAATGTGTAAAAAATAAATAAATCCCATGAGTGAATTCTCCTGCTAGAAATACCCAACTGATATATTTGGAATCTCCAGAGGGGTTAGTGCCAGATCTGTGCCCTATCAATGGAGAGAACAAAAGGAAAGCACCAACAAACCAACTATGGTAGATGAGAGTACCATCCCCCAAATAATGACTCCATCTCCCACCTGCATGGGAAGACATTCCCTAGTTTCACTGATGTCAGGCTTTATCTGTGACTTCCTTTAACTGAAAGAATGTGGGTAGAATTGATGGTGTGCTGGTTCTGAGCCTTGGCTCCCAAGAGCCATGATGTGTTTCCTTAACTCCTATCGGTTACTGCCCAGTCTGCCTGAGCCCAGAAGAAACCCATGGAGAAGAACCACCCTAGCCACTCCACAGACATGTAAACATGAGAACAAATATTTATCACTCGTGCCACCATATCTGGGGTGGTTTGTTCAATGATAGCAAGAGCTGACTGATTTATCAGGTCACTAGGTAAAGGCAGGGGCAGCTAGGGGAGTAGGTTCCCAGAGAATGCGTTTATCTGGAGATTTGAATAGTAAGATAGAGCTGACTCACTCAGCAGCTGGGCAGGATCCTATCAGGAAAGGGAAGAGTGTCTTCCTGGTCCATACTTACTTGGCTATAGCAGCAGGCGTGCTATTCCCTTCCCCCACCCCACTTTTTTTTTTTTTAAGGGAGAGGAATCTCTGCTCTTGACATGATTCTGGCCAAGGTCATTGTATGGCCAGTATTCTGGCTTAAAACCTCTAAGTCCTCATTAGTCTGAAACTTATCCTCTCCTTTCCATTTTCTTCTTTCCCCAGAACCTAGAGGAATACCATACCTGCTACAGCAACAAGGACTAGCAGCTATGCAACACGGACCTCTGAACTGTACCACATTCCCAACTAAAGAAGGGACACAAAAAGTTTTTCTACCTTCTACTGAAAAATCTAACTCATCAAGAAACATGGGATTTCAGAAGTCTGTATGTAGACATATTCAGTAGAACAGGAAGTGGCTAAGCAGTGAGGCTCAATCCTAGCTTGCCATCACCAATCTTGAATGACTTCAATAACCTCAGTGAAGGGCCAACCACACCTTTGGTAGACCACCTGAACCATGTCAGATCCAACTGCATGCTTTAGGCTCAGTCTAAGCAGTAGGCTGGGCTAATGTTGAGTTAAAGCATGGTGGAGAAGACCAAGTGGGGCTCTCCTTAGCTTATAAAATAGCATGGAGACCCACTAACCTCAGTGAAGGTGAACATTACTCCTCTGAAGACACATGATTCTCAGCCAATTTCTGATGCTCTGGAAGTCCAAAGCCTGTTCAGTCTGTTTACTTGCCTAGGCCAAGGGTGGGGTGTGAGGAAAGGTTTGTGAATGGGTGTAGAAAAAGTATTAATCAGCTCAGCCATAAAGAAACTGAAGCACACTCAATATATAGCATAAAGCTGTAACAAGTTTAATTACTTGAAGAATTTTATATTTAAAAGAACATCACATGGAAGAATTCAGCACAATGGTTACTACTTATTAATACATAGTATTATCACAGAAAAATGTGATGAGATGATGTTACAAGGTAAGACATCTTCATTTAGATGTTCTGTCCCCCTCAACTGTCTCAAAGCCAATTGTATGATACAAAAGGAAAAGGAAAGAGAGAAAGGGAAAACTTAGGAAAGTCATGTAAGTGATACCAAGTTGTTGTATGCCCTTGGCCTCATCACAGGGCCTACTGGGGCCAACAGGAGATTAATTAAAGACCCTGGACAATAGAGCAGAGCTTTTCAATAGGATCTCAGGAAGATTCATCTGTTTATGTCCAGGGAGGATAAAACTGCTACTGCAGTGACAGAAGACACTCCTTATGATCCAAGAGAGTGAGTCCTGCAGCTGAGCCAGGGCAGCATGGGTGAGACACTCCTCTCAGCTGCTAGATGAGAACCCAGATCCAGCCAGGCTGTGATGGGCACCATGTGAGCAGAAGGAACTGGTTTAGATAGCCTGCCTACTCCCCCAAATTTGGGGCCTTTCGTATTATCCTGTTTTGTATCCTGCAGTAATCTCTAATGCCCAAATTACAGATAATACGATTGAACAAGTACAGGGACAAATGGTCTTCAGCATCCACTCAGGTGAAAAACTGCAACAGTGTCAGTCGGCTTTCCACCACTACAACAAATACCTGAGATAATCAACTTACAAAGAGAAAAGGTTTATTCTGTTTTATGGTTTTAGAAGTTCTATTCCATAATTAGGCAGGCTTATTGCTTTTAGGCCTCTGGTAAGGGTGCTAGGTAAAATGGCCTGGAGCACTTGGTAGAGCAAAACTTCTCACTGTGTGGCCAGGAAACAAGAGAGGGAGGAGGGGGCTGTGGTATGCACATCCAAGGACCTAAAGATCTCCCACTAGGCCTCACCTCTTAAAAGTCCCATCACCTCCCAACAGCACCATCCCAGGGACCAAGTCTTTGGGTAACATTTAACATCCAAACTATAGCTGGGTGGTAAGACTTAAGTGACTTCTTATGTTCATAAGAATCATCTGGGAACTTATTATGCACATTTCTAGGCTCTCTCCAATACACAGTGTACTGGCTAAGGAAAGATCTCCTGGTATTTTTAACAAACACCAGAATGATCTGAATGAAGGGTTCCCTGCCCATCCTTTAAAGGACAATGGGTTAAAAACAAAAGAAAAACAGTACTAGATATTTAATCCCATCATAAACTAGATATAATGCCTCAAGCACCCAGAATTTTCCCAGTCTCTGTTTCTCTCTTTATAAAGTGAGAGTTCTTAGTCTAGAGGGAGATTTCCCTGAACATCCCCACAGCCATCCTACTTTGAACAGGGCAGGAGCACTTCACCAGGCTCAGATTCTAAAGGAATGCCTAAGTTCTACATTCAAATGAAGGAAGGCTCGTCTTCTGCTAAGAAAGTTTACAACTCCTTGATTAAATGAACCCTTACAGCACAATCTAGAACTCTGAGTAATCTGCTAAATCCATTTTGTCATCTCAAGAGCTCGGTTTTCCCAAGACTTTCCCAGTGTGAGCAGTGACAGTCCTGTACCCATGGAAAACCCTCAAGACTGTTGGTCACCTGAATCTAATGCATTCCCAGCACATAAGTTTTTCTGAAGGAAAAAAAAATGGGGCTTTCTGGAATTCTTCATTGCCTTCCTTTCCTCTCTTTGGCCTATATCCAAGCGCTGCAAAGTCTTGTAAGGTTGCTTCTCCATATCTGTGCATCTAAAGAGGAAAACAGGGCTGCTAGGCCCTGACCATTAGTCCCAAACTATTTCATTTATTTCCAACTGTATTGCCCCTGAGCCTTTAGCACTAGCTTTTGATGAGGAATGCAGGACAGGCTAAAGCTGTCACAGAGTGAGACATGCCCTCTTACTTATACTTCTGCCTCCTATTACACGAGCAAGCAATGGAATCCTGAGACACCTGTAGCAATGGAGCTGGCTTCAAAGCATCCCATACTCATCTCCTGGCATTTCTCTAGCTTTCTTTAGAACTAGACTAAATGAGTCATAGAATCACTTGGTGTTTTTACAAAATAACATGATATGTCTCCTGATTGTATTAGTTACTATTCAGCTAACCAGTATGATTAATAAAAGTGGTTGGCACTGACCCAAGTCACAAAAATTAAACTCTTCTTTAAAAGACAATATGACTTATAAAGTCAATACCAAAAGAAAAAAACATAAAAACTTCCTGAATTCAATTCAGCTTTCAGGGTGAATAAGAAAAATAGTCTGTGTATCTCTAGAAAACTGTTGGTAGAGTATACTATTAAATGCCTTTCAAATTAGTACTCAAGTTTTATTTATAACATCTAAAACTGAAAACAACAGAATGAGTAAATTGTGACATTCATTCAATAAAATTTTATACAGCAATAAGAAAGAAAGAACTACGAATTTAGCAGATGCATTATAAATCTTAGATTTGATATTGAGTGAAAAAGCCAAACAGAGATTTTCTAACATATAATCCCATGTATATGAATTTTAAGATGAGGCAAAGCCAATCTGTGGCGGTAGAGGTAAGAGCAGCCATTTGTAGTCTATGGATGGAGAGGGTTGAGAAACAGAATCCTTACCTGCAAGGGAGAAAACAAGGATGGACTTGCAAATCCACAGGGTTTCTGTGATCCCAAAATATCACTGTGCCTCGTCATTAATTTCTTCCTCTGGTAACAGTGTTCTTAAACAAATCTATGTAGTTGGAAGATATTCTCTACCCCAATAAAAAGGGTTTCTGTTTACATACCTCACAGGAACCCAGTCTTAATCTCTGCCAGCTCAGCAAGTTCAAAGATGTCATCACTAGTTAAAAATAGAAGTGAGAATAAGAAGTAAAAGTTATTCATGTTGAAAATTGCAGGTATTTTAGCCAAAGGATTTAGGTAAAATATTAAAACACGTTCACTAAGCACTTGGATATATGGTACCTATGTAAGTATTCATTCCATCTTCCCCATAACCTGGGAAGTAGACACTATCATTATCTCCATTTTACAGATGGGGAACCTGACACTAATAAGTAGCAGAGAAATGGAATTTGGACCAGACGTCCTCATACCAGAGTCTGTGTCCTCAGCTAGTATATATGAGATTGTCTTTAACCTGCTTATGTTTCTTAATATTTTCCTCCAACATATTATTATTACTGAGATACAATAATCAGGTTGCTTGAATTTTTTTATTAGAAAAATGATATCATTTTGTTCTTTGTGCTATTAGGTTCAGATAGACCTAGATTTCTGAGTGTTTGTACTTCTGTCCTTTCTACCCCTTTTCCTTCTCTGAAAGGACAGAAATGGAAAATTGCCTTTTACTTTCCATCTTCACACACTGCTTTGATGAAGGCCAAGCCTCCCCAGCCAGCCAAGTCTGGCATTTCGAGCAGTAATCTAATGTGCCATAAAATGTTTCAGAAAGATATTCTTTTACTTTTTGGAGTGCTGATCAAATTCTCCTAAACAGAATCAGAGTGAATTTTATACCAAATGGAGACCAAACAAGGGAAGGAATCGAAGGTCTCTGGTTCAAGGAGTTATCTGAACCCTTTTTGTTTCCCCTTCTGCAATAAGGAAAAAGAGTGCTTTAAATCACAAACATCATTGTCAATGAGTACTAGAAAACTTAATGCACCAGAGGGCAGGAAGATCAAAGCTTAGCACCTGGAGAGTTCCACATGGCGAAGATTAATAAAACAATGCCCTCCATTACATAAATCTTGAGCAAGGTTGCTCACAGACACACACACACCCCCAAAAATTATTGTAGGGGTCAGATAACTGATATACAATACACACAGTCTCCCTATCAGGGAGCATTCCCTTGCTCTAGCCTTGTTGTTGACACAAGGCAGGGAGACTGTTTTAAGCTTCTTTTGTCTAAAATTGACATTACTTTTTGGATCTGGACACAGCACATCTGCAAGCCAGCGGAAATACCAAGATCCAGCATGCTCCTTTGATTGTTACATTTAAGATATCATGTGTGCTACCAGCTCCACTGCTGGGAGGCATTAGAGGCAGCTACTCCAGGCTTGTAAAGTACTTTGGAAATACTATAGACCAGGATTAGAGCAGATGAGTATTCCACATGGTTTCAGGAGAGATGATAACCAAGAATAGTGCTGTATAGTTAAATTGATCTATGAGGTACATATGGGAAGCAATATCTTAAGAATCCTGCTGAAGGCGTGTATGTGAACGTGTGTATTAGTGGTTTTGAAACTAACATGTCAGTTGAGCTCTAGAGAAAGAAAGAAAGAAAAGTGAGGAGAGTTGGGGAGGTCATATATAAACCCAACTTTTTTGTACGTTTTGTGTGTGTGTGAGAGAGAGAGTCTGAAAGCAAAACCAAAACTGAATCCAAATATCCACTGTGGTGTGTCACTTTGGAATTTGGCTGACAAGTTCTGTGGCTTTTTTTCATAAATGAGAGGCATGTCATATGGAAGCTGTGAGCCCGAGCGTAAGGTAGCAGAGGTTTCAGCATTACATTCCACATAGGAAATTTTAGCACGTGTTGATAATGTCCTGGAAACTTTCCCAGTGATAAAAATAAGATAACTTTCATTTATGTAGGCCATTTAATTCTGCTAGATCCCAAACAGTGCATAAAAGTCTATACAGGTATATCTAAGAATTGCAAGTCATTGGCTCATTATAATCATATGCTTTATAAATATAAGGGTTATCTATGAATGATGCTCACATAAGTATGATAAACAGGCATAGGCACAGAATAAACATCCCGCACATTTGATCTAATCGTGCCTTGACATCATGTAGTATGGTTCTCCAATGTTTTTCTTATGCGAATCTTACAATCACTGTGTTTGGGAGAGACAGGCATTATTACACCTAATTTACATTATAATTTTCATAGTTAAGTAACTATGAAAATTCCTTGAATTTCAATTTATCTTCCAACAAGGCCAGTATAAATTCCACAATACCACATTGGAGACATAAACAATTTGCTTATTCCGCCTTGTCCCAAACCACTGTCAAAAAACAACTTCAGGGCTAAGGGATACCAGGAGAAACTCAACAGTGAAAAATTTCCCCAAGGCATTTTGTCATCACTACCTCCTTAGGAAAATCTAACCGCCCCATCAATTCCTGAGGGAAGCTTAGCCAGACATTGGGGAGAGGGTTGCTTCCCATACTGCCGTCTAAATGCTGGCCCTCATTCTATGCAAAAGATCTTCCTTCTATGAGGAGGACCTGTGTTTATTTGTTTTAAATGCATCTTACACAAGTTCTTCAGTTGGTATAATGTATTAATTTTGAGGTGTCTGGTTAGTAGAAAATGAAAAATAAGGGAAAGTCTGTAAAATTAAATTATTTATATATAATTATATGAAATTATTTTAACTGTTTTTTAATGTTCATTATGAGTAGTGATACATGCTCATTCTGAAAAAGAACTTAACGATCTGTATACAGTTTTCCAATATGAGCATATCAGAATCAGAAAATGTTATCCAGTCAACTTAATGTCAAAATTGTTGCTTCCATTGTCCCATTGGGAAATGAAATCAGAATGCCAAGGGAAGGGGTTGGGCATAGGGGTGAGGGGCACTGTGAGATTGCAACCAATTTCACAATAGAGTCTTATGTTGTTTGCAAACACTGAAGATAGATCAAGGGTCTGCATTACAGTGATATCCCAGGAAGAAGCCTCTCTTAGAAAAGAAAGAAGACTCAGGTTTCTATAGGGACTGGGTTGAGAAAAATAGCCACGCAAACTGAGAACTCAGGCACAATAATATGAGAGAACATTTTTTAATGAGAGATTATCACACACAGCCTCTGTATTAAATGTGGAGTTTTTCCTTTTGTATTAAGTTAGCTGTTTTCAGCAAACCTTTGAGGTAGGACCTTTTAGCATTTTACCGATAAGGCAAATCAGGTTCAGGAAGATTAAAGGGCCTTGCCTGTGTCGTACAGCTAAGTGAAGCAAGATGAACCTAGTTCCGAAGCCTTCAAAACTAAACAACTGATTTGTGTTTAACGGAATGACCAGTAAGGACCAGACATACGTGATTTCTATCATGTAATCTGTACCCAAACTTCCTGAGGTAGGTATTTTTAGCCCCATTTTATGTGAAGGAATCAAAACCCAAAGAGAATAGGAGGCTTTTCTAAGACCACCTTGTAGCACACTGGTGAGCCTGGATTTGAACCCAGAACTGCTGAAATCTTACTTTTATCTTTCAGGATACCCCACTCTGCAGGTCACACTGTGAGCACAGTGGCCAAGGCCAGACCTCATTCTAAGTAAGAAGTGACTTCTTCATTCTATTCAGCCAAGAAATAACCATTTGCATCTTGACTCCCTTTTGTCCATCCACCAAAAATCCAGTCACTACTCAACCCAATCAACCCTCATCAAACTCTGATATAAATATACAAAAACCCAAAAATGTATTTTAAACCAAACCTAATAATTCAGACAGGGGTTTTAACTATCTTGAAGCTGCCATTTCAGAAAGGGTAGATCTGACCATGGTAGGCCCTAGAACTTTTTGAACAGCTGGCCTACGAAGGCAGACTAAGATATGTTAAGCTGATTGCTTTGATCCACATTTCCTCAGCTCCAGGCCTCCCTCCTGTGAGTGGCCCTCCCATCGAAATCTATGAGAGTCTTGAACTCCTGGGAAAATAGGTAATATAGAACACAGCCCTTTGTTCTTTAGCTGGCCTGTCAAAATTCTTTAATTTAAAATATATACACTTTCTCACTTGTATTCAATTATTCCTTTTTGGCTAAAATGTCTCCATGAGTATGTGTTATTTCCTGCTTAGCCTTTCAAGGTTTTTCTTAAAAAAAAAAAAAAAAAGTCCTCTATCTTGGAGAATAAGTGTGTCTTACACAGTTTGAAGCAGAAACCATACTGACAAAAAGCTTTTTCTTTTTTCAAACACATTAGCTGTGGTTATAACTTCAAACCCTGGTAGGGTTTCAATCACATTGTGATATGTGCAATTTATGACAAAATAAAATAATGCCAGGTTATTTGGAACATAAGAATATTCCTAATTTACCTGTTTCACAATACTGTAAAAATATACCTTTGTGCATAAGTGAATGTATCAGGTTTTAAAAGTTATTTTCTCCACAATCATAATAAGGGTCCAGGAGTTAGGTCTCTGAATGGATTTTCCATGAGTTTTCAGGAAACCTAGGTTTCAGTCCAACAGTCAGCTGTAGAGAGGTTTTGCTGAGCGCACTATATTTTCATCTGCCTCCTGCCTCTAAATTCTGAAGGACACAAATTACCAACCATAAATCTGCTTTCCCCACTCAGACCAAATCCAGCAGCAGCAAGTGAAGCCGTATCATTCTGGTGATTTGGGGTTGTCATTGGGTATGCTGGAAGCATTTCTTTCTCTTATCTATTTGATTAACTATTTCCTAGTTCTCTAATGATTTCAATTACACATGCTTTGTTTTCCAGTGTAATCTAGTCTTTCCATCCTGACACAACTTCATTGACTTCAATTAATCTTTGTATAAGGAATGTTAACGACAGGGTATGTGTTTATCACACAACGGATATTCCACATTCAGGACTGTCAGAGGGTTCAATTAATGATGTGCACAAATCAGGCTTGTAATCTTTGG
Organism: Xerus rutilus; assembly: GCA_028644305.1. Classification (NCBI taxonomy): domain Eukaryota; kingdom Metazoa; phylum Chordata; class Mammalia; order Rodentia; family Sciuridae; genus Xerus; species Xerus rutilus. The sequence goes on along the minus strand of CM053399.1, from coordinate 123,506,689 downwards.
TAGCTGCAGATTCAAGAATTCAGTATTTGGCAATAAATGCTACCAACTGTTTTATGGTATAAACTCGGTCTTTTTTTTTTTTTTCTTTAAAGTGGCCTAAAACAGGTGAGTGAGTTTGTGTAAAAGTTTGTGGGTATATAGATGAGTATAGTCAAAGAATATATATATACACATACATACACACACACACAGTTTATATAATATACACAGTGTGTATTACACACAATCATATATTAGATTAACATGTATTATGGTATAATATTATACCATATTACATAAAGGAATATGGTCCAGCAGTTTTGACTAAGGATTTGGAATAAATTTTTATGTGTGTGTATTTTAAAGTAAAATATAATTACATATTATATTTAATTAATTATAATTAATTACATATTATATTTTACTTTAAAATACACACACATAAAAGTTTATTCCAAATCCTTAGTCAAAACTGCTGGACCATATTCCTTTACTCTCTCAAGAGCAGGGACAGAGTGTTTTCTTATCCCCATAAGGGAAATCAAAGTCATTTCTAAGTGCTTCACCCCAGGACTGCTTCTCTCCCCCTGCCAGCTGATCTCTGTCTTTGTTGAGTCTATGGACCCACCAAGCTGTCAAAACCCACCCACTTCTGCAGCTTATCCAGCACATCAAGCCACAGGCTTTCGTGCTTAACAGAGATGTAGCAAGAAGGCAAATATCTTGGCAGCTATTTAAAATGTGTGCAAAAAAGCCCCAAATAGAACCTCATCGGATATCAACTCTGGCATTTGAGGGGCTTGAAACCTGCTCGGCGCCATCATTTATTTTGCCAGGAGGTAAGAAATTGACCAGGGTTCAGAATGTAATCCTTCTTCAAATATTATTCCTGGGAACACTTTTCTCACCAAGTATGACCCCACAAATTGAATCTTGCCTTCCCATCCCAGATCTACATTCCGTAAGTTCTGTTTTAAAGTAAATTGTTTATACAGGCCAGAAGAAATTCGGTCTTCTTAGACAGCAGAGAAGGATTTAGGATTTTATTCTAAAAGCTTGGCACTCTTTTCCTTTTGCCCCTCCAGATTACCAAAAACTATTTTTATAGTTCATGTTTTAAGTAAATCTTGTAAAAAGCTGCCACCATATGAAATTCAGCAATCTTTTAATTCACCATAATATGGACAGTTAGGAAGACAGACAACATTGCAAACTTCAGATAATACAAAAGTCTCACTCAGCTAACAATAATTTTATCAGCTTTCGTTGTCAAATATTCTTCCAAAGTTTAATCAACAGAGCATCTAAGCAGAAGGAATTGCTAGCATAAATTTTTCAACCCAAAAAAATAACAATAGTTTGCATCAACATTTATTGTTTGTTACTTACCAAAAACTATGTTTTCAGTCATGAGAGTCATACTATGAGAGAGTCTATTATCCCCATTTTACATGAGAGGAAACTGAGGCAGAAGAAGCAAGTAATTTGCTAAGTTACACAGTGTAACCAATATCTTCTCACCCAACTATCCCATTGCTGGGAAGAAACTAACCCAGAAGAAAAATCTCTGTATACAAAGGTATTAATGGCTTTCAGATATTAAATAACTTGCACCAGATCATAAGACTAGTTAGCAGAAGAACAGGCTTTTGAACCTAAGCAGTCTCCACCAGGACCTTGCATTGAACCACAAAGCTGCATTACTTAACACAGCTTTGTACTCTCTGGCACTTGCACTATAGCACAAGGAGGAACACAAACACCAGTCAAGTACTAGAAAACAAATAAATGATGTGATGGGTAGTAGATGCCATAGTGTGGTTGGGGTGGGGTATTCAGAGCACCTGAGAAGAAACTTGAGCCAGACTCTGAAGATGAAGGGCCTCTGAGAGACAGGAAGGTATGGCACTGATGAGTAATAACTGCTACCCTTTATTGAGCAATTACTATGTGCTGGACATGTCTCTAATAGCTTTCCATTTATCAATTAATTTAACCAAACAAGATGTAAGCCTTCTGCTCAGAAATATATTATCTGTGGATATTTAGTGTCACCAGCTTAAATAATCTGCTTTCAACTTATAGATGAAAACAGAGAAAAAGACTATGCCTATAACTACACTGTAGCTGATAAGAGATTCCCAGTGAAAAGTATTTCTTCTTACTAACCTCTCTGCTCATCAGAGGACGTTTTGGAAATAGCCTGAGAGGATTGAAGAAAAAGAGGAAGTATGCTCACATTTTACAGCTTCAACTCAGTCAGACTTTCAAAACACCCACCTACCATTTTCCTTGCCTACTAGATAACTACCCTGACTTTAATAACCACATTCACCCATGCACTTGAATTAATTCATAACCAAGTGCTAATATTGTGAATTTCACACTCAAGGGATCCACAAATAATTTTTAATGTTAAGAAAGGTAACACTGACCTCACTGACCTAGTATGGTTACTAGATGCCTAAAAACTATGGCTGAGGTATAGCTCAAGGGTAGAGCACTTGTCTAGCAGGCCCGAGGGTTTGATCCCCAGCAACCCTCCCTGTCAAAGAAAAAGATCAAAAAGAAAGTAGACTTTCTTCCTGTAGGGTTTAGTATATTCAACATAGTTCCTACTAAATATTCCATTTTATTAAAATCTTTCCTAAAGTTATTTATTTGCAGCTACTTGATCTGTCAAATAAGGATATATTAAAGAACCAACCATGATCCCACAAGTTTCTTCTTCAACATTTTTTTCTTAAACTGATTCCAGTCTGTTGTCTTATGCATTCAGGCAGCACAGACAGAATACCATGGACTGGATATCTTATAAACAACAGGAACTTATTGCTCGCAGTTCTGAAAGCTGAAAAGTCCAAAATCAAGGTGTCAGTAACTTGGTGTCCAGTGAGGACGTGCTTCCTAGTGCACAGATGGTAGCCTTTATGCTATAACTTCTTAGGCAGAAGGGGTGAGGAAGCTCTCAGAAATCTTTTGTAAGGACATTAATCCTACTGATGAGGGCACAGCCCTCTCAAAGGGCTAATCAGCTCCCAAAAGCCCCACCTCCTAATACCATCAACTTGGGGACTAGGATTTCAACATAGAAATTTTGGGATGACACAAAGATTCAGACCTGTGTGCACCTACGTGATGTCATACCTGCAGACTCATAATTGTTATATGTACACTATGGATTATTATGGATTAAATACAGATATAAAATAGTCCTTATTGTCCAGTTTGAATTTTATGTTGATGTTCAGGATTTCCATCTGACTGCAACCCACATAATCCTAACTTAAACAAACAAGCACTTGTTTCTCTCATAAAGTCAGTCCAGATATCAGTGGAGGTTGGTTTTAATCTTGCAGCTCAAGAATATCAGTGTCCAGGTCTCTGTAGCTTTTTGCCTTTCCCTTTATGGTCACAGGGTGGCCACTGCAGCCTTAGCCTTCCTGTTCACAGTCCAGGATGGAAAGAGAAAGGGAAAACATCTTAGTTGACCTCTTTTTCAAGGAGTCTGCAGGCAGTCCTACCCAACAACTTCTGCTCAATCTCATGGGTCAGAACTACATCACATGATCATCCAGGGTAGGTGAGAAATAAGGCTTTAATCTGGACACCTTGCCACTCCCCAACAAAATCAGAACTCAATACAGATGGGAGATGGAAAAGTAGGCAGAAAATTTCAGTCTCTGACACTTATACACTTGCTGCTATTATTATTATTATTGTTGTTGTTGTTGTTGTTGACTATCACTTATGTTTTTAATTCTGGGTCACATGTAGATAGCATTCAGTGGATTTTATTTTGACCCAGATTTGTATCATGTTATTTGGAATTTATATTTCCCTCTTATCTCTTTATCTTCCATATAAGGCAATCAGAAAACCCCATTCTAAAAATGAAATGGGCAAAGAACATGAACTTTGCAAGCAGATAATTTTCAAAGTGGGAAAAGCATTAAGAAACATATTAAGAAATAAATTTCACTATAAACTTAATAAATAAAAATTAAAATATCTATTAAATTCATAATTATCATGCTAAGAATTGAGTGAAGCTAGCTCTATTGTATAATGTTTGTAGCTGTATAAACTGGTGCAATATTTTTGGAAAGGTATATGGCAAAAACCATGAGGAGCCAGAAAATTGATTAGCCTTTGACCCACTAATGTTGCAGAGAAACAATCCAATTAAAAAAAAAAATACATGAGAGAAGATACTTAGAATAGCTTTTTAAAATGGCAAACTAGAGGAAATATTCTAAACATCAACAATTGATGGATGCTTAAATATAATGGTAAATCTACTAAGTGAAATATAATACAACCATTCACATTTATACGTATGACAATTATGTAATAGTACCAAAAATTCCTATGTTAATTACCAAAAACAGAATATTGAATTGCCTGGTGTTTTTAGAGCATGGATTTTAAAAATAGACTGAAATAAAATATGCAGATATGCTCAATTAAATTTTTTAATCACTTGTTTGTTTGTTTTTTTTTAATTTTTTCTTAGTTGTAGATGGACACAATGTCTTTATTTTATTGCTTTGTATGTGGTGCTGAGGATCGAACCCAGGGCCTCACGCATGTGAGGCAAGCGCTCTACCGCTGAGCCACAATCCCAGCCCCTAATCACTTGTTTTTAATGTCAATATTTTCTATTTTACATGACCAATAGAAGGCTATGCAGCACCATGGAAAATCATATTATCTGAAAACTATATTCATGTACATACAGATTACAGCAACATAATATTCTCACTTAAAAAGCAGTTGGCTGTTATGAATTTTTTGGTGAATTTGATCTTATCTATTAATATAATTATGTGATTTTGTAAAAATTCCATATTTATTGAAAAGTAGATACAGAGCAGCATAATGGATCAATACACTGTTCAAGAAAAAATGTCTGAAATGTAAAGAATAAGCTTAGATTTAGATTTACCATCTTTTTTTTCATGTTCAAAACTAAAAATCATTAACTAACATTTACTTTTCTACAGAAATAGAAAATAGTTTGGCAATGATTTTGACCAGAACATAGGAAAGAGTGAAAAACAGAAACACATTAATGTTTGGCAAACTCATTTCTGAGAGGCAGTAAGTAGGCTGAATTCCTGGGGTAAGCAAATGAGAATTGAGGAGCGGATGCCACTTCCGAGTTCCTGAGAATGTCATAACCCTCTCCTTGTGATCAGTCTTCCACCAGGCTGGCATGGGTCCCAGAAAAGACAAGATGTGAACTTTCTACTTCTTCGTCAGCCTCCAATCCAACTAAGCAAAACGAAAAGAATGCCTCTGGCCTGCACTCTTCCCTTATCTGATAGTGCCAATGCGCCAACTGTTCACAAGTGGCTTCTCAACTTTCCCATCCATATCCAGAGCCCGCAGGGTTAGTCAGTCACTCTCCCATCCCTCCAGATGAGCAAGGAAGCATTTGGCAGGAGAACAGTCCCTCCAGACACACAGCTGGTGTCCACTCCTCCCAGGCACAGAAAGAACAGGAAAGACTCAGGAACACTGACTCCAAGCAACAAGAGCTGTGCTGTTCTCTGTTCACTGCCACAGTTTTCAAGATGCATTTGAGAGAAATCAGAAATGCGCAGCTCAGAAAGAGGTTGGCTGTGTGACAGTTTGGCCTTTCATGTTTAGTTAATAGCTGTGACATACATAAGTACACTGTACAATGGTTGTGTCTTTTCCAGAATGCCTTCAGCATGTTTTCAGCTGCTTAGTAAGATTCAGTTGCCCTTGCTGACATCACCTGGTGGGGTTATGTAAGGGCTCAGGTATTTTTCTAAGCAGCCTCCAGCCCAACAATTCTCAAGAACCTCTTGACAGCAACAAAGACAACCAGTGACAGTTTGCCCATGGACAAAGTCAGATGTGATCAAGCCCATGCTTCCTCACACACACAAGAATATCTGGCAGAAAAATCAAATACTACATTCTAATAACACTCACAGTACTGTATGTGAAATATCACCCTTTCCTCCCCATCCAAGAGGGCTCCTTCAGGACATCAGTACACAGGGACATATCATTGGGGAAACATTTCAGCCACCAAAGCTTATTCAAAATGGAAGTTATTAGGAAACAGGAACTTCAGTTATTAGGAATAAAATGACTCATAACACAAGTCAGAGCCATACATTAGCTATGACCACCCAGCAACCCAGGATGCTTTGTAACATCTAAACATGTCAGAATGTACCATGGTTCCATTTTTGCTAGAAGAATGTGAAAGGCCCTTCCTTTGTGGCTTTCTCTTCGGTTCCTTGCAAAGCCCACAGGGTGTTCCTATTACTCGTTCCACAGCTGATTCCTTCAGAATCAAATCCATGGTTTTCCTCCTCTTGTCAAGAGCTATATCCATCACAGGTTATGAAAGAGCAAGAGTCACTAGAAAGAGCTCATGGGTGACAGTGAGCAAAGCTGCTGCTAGCTGTAGCTCATAGTTCACACAGAGAAAGACCGTACCCTGCTCCCTTGTGCTCACCAAATGTCACTGCTGCCTGTGAAATCCTCCTGCCAAAGGAGTCCTGCCAAATATGATCAAAGTTATGCTTATTTTGAAATATACAATACATACAAAGGAACACATAGTGATGATTGTAATTACTATGAATCTTTGAAGAAATACAAAAGGTACTAATGTCTTTTTACCCAACCATATGAAACATCTCTCCTTTTGGTTAGGGCTTAAATCTCTTTTAATAGTATCATAAGTTTCTTGATGCAGAGCTTGAACTTCATTTCTATTGATTGCTGTGAACTTGATTGTTCTGTAGTTATTGTAAGGTATAAAACTTTGAAATTGCATCATCTCACTGATCATTGCTGTAGTCTGGAATTCAACTGACTCTGGAATATTAATATAACATGAAGAACTTTGCTATTAACTCTAATAACTTATTCAAAAACTATGGGCTGGGATTGTAGCTCAGTGGTAGACGCTTGCCTTCCATGCGGGAGGCACTGGATTCAATCTTCAGCACCACATAAAAATAAATAAAATAAAGATATTTGTGTTCATCTACAACTAAAAAAATTTTTTTAAAAACTATTTTCTGTTGTTTACACAATTATTTCATTTTAAATAATGACAGCTTTATATCTTCACTTCCAATACTGATCTTTGATTTTTGCTTTGTTGATATCTCCTGCACTAGCGAGAACATCCCACAAAAGGTTGAGAAGAAATGGTTATGATGGGTATTCTTGTCCTGCTCTCAGTTTCAATGGGAAAGCCCTCAACATTCCACTACCAACTGCAATGCTTTGATCCAAGTGTTGTAATTTCCCTCAGTCAGATTAAGAAAGTTCCCTCTCCTCATATTTGTAAGAGTTTTTATCATAAATGATTCTTGGAGGCAAATGGAGTTGCTAATACTAATCCCCAGAATTAAAAAGACATAAGTCTATTCCCCTAGTCATGACAAAGCTGCTCTGAGGTCCCTCTCCATGAGGGAGGCTCCTCCACACTATTTGGCATGAGAGCAGAGGAATCATGTCCTCTGCACAAACGCATGTTCCTAAACAGAAAGGGAAGAAAGCTGAGTTAAGCACAACCAGTTATTCTTCCAAAATTTACCAATCAGATGAGTCATTCATCTCCCCAAGGCAGAGTTCCCTCCACTACAGATTTTTTAAAAGAAAAAAAGTGAGAGAGAAGCTTTACCCTTAAAGGTGTCTCATTTTAAATATGAGGTTTTACACGTGTAGAACTTGTCTGGCAGAAAATTCATGTGGCAGGGATAGAGAATGAGGGATAGAGGGGAAATACACTACTGAAGTTCTCAATAAATGTGTAAAGAATAAAGGATTGTAGTCATTCCTATTTCCAACCATCTGCTTTGAGGTAAGAGCAATCATTACAGATCCTCCCTACGTGAAGTTGGAGTCAGTGTATATGCTCTGTTTACGCAACTAAGACCAAAAATATCTGCCTCTCTAATCTGTCTTCCATGGAGGACCTAGCTTTCAGACTTTCTTGACTACATCCACAATAAGAAATATATTTTCCAAAATGGCCTCACACATGCTGCACACGCAGAAGTTTCACAAAGCAATCTTTACCCTCACTTCATGTAAAACACTGATGTACTTGAGACCTTTACTCAGCTAATCTTGATCTGTCTGCAATATAGAAGAGTTAGGAAGGAAGCTCTCTCAGTTTATGCTGCTAAAACAGAACAGCTTAAGCTGGGCAATTTATACAACGAAAACTGTATAAATTTTCACTCCTCAAAGTTCCTTGCAAAGCCCGCAGGGTGTTCCTATTCAAGGAACTTTGCAAGGAACTCTTCACATTCTGGAGGCTGAGAAGTCCAAAATCAAGTCACCAGAAGTGATGTGGAAGAACGAAAGTGCAGTAGATGCTGCTGCTCCAATCTGGAAGGTCCCCTTTCCCAGGCCTGTGCATCCATCACCGACACTAGTGCCTATGAGTTTTGCCCCTTCCCCTGGTTAAGAGCCCTTGGCCTACAGAAGCCATCTTGCCAGAAAATGTCCAGGAGCTTAAACCTCACCCTCCTAACCCAGGTGCAGCCCACAGCCAATGTCTGATTGATATGGGGTCAGAAACCCACCCAAACTGCCTCTGGTTGAGAGGACCTTGTCGTGCAACTCTCCTCCAGAGCCCCAGTGATCCAATCTAATGCTACACTCCAGCTGAAGCCCCTCTGCACTTAGTTTCTCCCCTGCCCCACCCCTGTTTCCCTCACTTGCTAACTGATTTTTCCTAAAACCCTCAATAAATCAATTACACACAATTCTCCCATCTCTGTCTCTACTTCCATGAAGCCCAACCTAAGACAGGGAACAGGAAGACAGGAAAAGAAGGGTGTTTGGAATATTCTAATGCCCCTTAGCAGCTCTGTCAAATTTCTAGTACTTTGGTCACCAGCTCTGTGGTAAAACCATCACCATATTGAAAATACGTCACCCATCCAGTACCATCACAGGTAGAAGAAGCAACCACCATAGTGATACATCGCTTTGTGGTGAATTCAGTTCTTTTCTTATTGCAGGATCCATTGTTTAGTTATTCACATATTTTGTTTATTACATTGGGGTATTGCTATAGCTTAACCCTTTTATTACCCTCTAATTTGATTAGCTGACCATTTATTTATGTCTTGCTCATAGCCTCCCTGTCTTGTATAAAAAAGGCAAGTGACCAGCCAAAACAGAATTACAGAAAAGGTCAGGAGTTAGAAGTGTGACTGTCTTTCATGAACAATATTTGAATTACAGTTCAGATGCATCATCCCCTCAGTGATCATAGATAAACAGTAAAAAAAAAAAAAAAACACACACATTCTTTCATACTCCAGTAACACCCAGTTCATTTACAGGCTAAATGAACACCAGGCCTGCCTTGACAATTGCTGTCTCCACTTTGCTTTTGTAACTGACATCCTGACATCACTCAGTGACGATGTGCTAGTGGTAGTCACTAGTCCACATGTGGATATTTCACCTACATTTTTAAAACATGTAATCCCAAGGAATCATGCTTCTGATGGGCACAAAAAAGGTGACTTCACTTTTAAAACTTATCAGAATGAGAAAACACAGGTAAATCACTGAGCCTCTTTGAGACTTGCTTTCCTCCTTCATTAAAGTAAAAATAATAATGAGACTGATTATTTTGATTTCATATATTGATTCTCACACATGTAAGCACTTAATATAAAATCTAACACAGTGAGCTTTCAACAAATATCTCTTGTTATGGTTACTATTCAAGGTTTACGTTGAAGTTAAATTTAGTAATAATCTCATTTTATAGAAAAAATCAGTTGAACATCAGATGACTTAATACAAGTTCTCAAAAAGCAGCCAGCTCCAGTGTAAAGCAATTCCAGGGGTCTCCACTCACATGTATGCACCAGTAAGATGTGGATTCCATTTATTCTCTAGTGCAACCCTCTCTGGGTTGTGGAGCACGGAAAGCTGTGCCTGAGTCTGTCCCAGAAACTGTTTATCCTGCTAAGTTTCCTTCAAATATAATGCCCATATAACCATTCCAAGTTCAACCCTGTCTATAGTATGACAAATGGCTCCAGATGAGTTTGCCAACAAACAAAAGAAAACTGATTAACATGAAAAGGCAATTAAAGCAAAGACCGTGTAGAAAATAACTATCTCAAGCCACTACTTTTGTAGAATATAAGATAGTATCCCTACTCTTTTTTTTTTTTTTTACTTCTAATTCACTTTAAGTTAGTTATTCCTGCTCTATGTTGTGTGCAGCAGGGAAAAAATGTTAAATATCCCAATATTAATCTAGTAATCTAATCTATTACGACGAGAGCTGACTATCTTTCAACTTGGTTGTGCGGTGGTCATTATCACTGCTACCCTCTAATAGTTATTGTGCTCCTCTCCTCCTCTGCTCCATGCCTCAGGAGGCTGATCTATACTGCACTTCATCAGTGAGCTCCCTGTCCTCCAGTCTTCTGCTGGATTTGGGAGGGGGAAACAAAAGTCACCAGTAGGAAACTGTAAAGGAAAGAACAAGGTTGAGAAGAGGTATTCCCCCACTCCCTCCCTGCCAATCCCAGTGGATTAACTACATCTCTCTACTGAAAGCCACAACTCCTGATAGGCAGCCCTGGTCATAAAGCTTGCTCTCACACTCCTGCTCCTCCTCTTCCTCCCTCTGCCCCTCTGCTTCCTCCATACCTCCTCCTCTCCCTCTCTCTCTCTCAATGGGATCTAATAACCATTATGCTCCCTTGCTCCATCAGACCTAGGATGGGAAAAGCATTGTTATTAGCCTCGGTGACTGCCAGCCTTCTTCGCTTTCCCTAACTGTCCTGTAGTGCATAATCCCTTTTGATTAGTCTCTCAAATTTTTCAATTTGAATGTTCCACCTGTTTCTTTCTGGGCCCCTAACTGATGCTTTTAATGAAAATCAATAGGGGTGTAACTTTATTTTCATGAAGTAAATTAATGTCAATTGTATTTCTAAATGTCCAGGGTCACTGTTCTCTTAAATGGCATATGAATACTTTTCTCACCATTGCTCCCACCAGTGAGAGTAACTTTGACTCAGGGACTGAATTGTATGGAGAGTCATTCTCAAACTGTGCTCATACCCAAAATGATTTTATAGTTTCCACTATGGTGATAACTGATTCATTTAGACAACTGTTGTAGACATCAATCTCGGTTGGAAAAAAAAAAACTCAAATCCGAAAGACTTAACACATCTTTCTTTTCTAGAAGTCAATTTCAAATTTAAGCTGGTAGGAAACAATCTCAGTTGTTCTGTGGTCACTCCTCTTTCCTTCATTTGTGTTCCAAGGCACAGAGGAGAGAGGGTTTGTTGATAATCAATCATTTGTTTACATAGTTTAGCCAAGAGATGGCCACTGGCTTGTCCCTGTGGCTCCCTGAGCCCCAATTTCTCACTGCTGTTGCATGGTCCAATAACACTGGTTTCCATGGGACTGACTCTGGTCTTATCTACCTAGACACACATTCACAGGTCTTGCTCCTATGCAGGATGCTATCAAGATCCCCACGTCTCTAGGACCTGGGGACCTCTTTCCTTTCCCTGATCCAGCCTCAAAGAATATTCTTCTAATCTGCAGCCGACACTTCTAGGAGCCCCTGCTTTTGCTAAGCCACTTGCTTCTTCCTGCCCACCACTTCCTACTTTTCTCTTCCTTGCCAGATACTTGAAACCCTCCTATCAGCTTGGTCTTTGAGAACAAAGCCAGGAGGAATGGAGAAGTTCCTTTTTCACTTTTACCACTGCCTTTGACTTCCCTGAGGAAAGGGACCATACATGAAGGAAATAGGAAACAAATTAGCACAAATTTATCTCTCAAAAAGACTGAGAGCTACACAGCTCTCAGCAGTTAATTTAAGGAAAGGAAAAAAAAATTATCACAAGGAATGTGACTTTGCCTTTAGTACTTGCATTTAATTTCTGCAGATAGATTAGTTTCTACTCTGCTGTACTCTGCCACCCCAGGTGTACTTGACCACCACAGGTGAATGGTAGTATCTGAACCTTGTGATCCAAACATAAAAGCTTTATCAAAAGACAGATACCTGAGTTGAACAAGCCTATTTTGCACACATTTTCTACTTGAAAACATAATTTCCTATTATATTAATTGAAAATAACTAATCTACCATTACTTAATTTTTTAAAAATATTTAAGAAAAGATTTTAAAAGCAGGAAACCTTATTCTGCAACTTTGGAAAAACTTGGTCCACCTTTCCTTGTATTAAAACCCCCACAGTCATTATCAAGCAGGAGAAAGTTGGTTTTCCTTTTGGGAAAAAAAAAAAAGCAGTATTTCCTCATAAAGTTGATAACCAGGAGAATTAACTGATTAGTGAATAACTAGCCTCTTCATCATTGCTCTAGCAGACTTCTTGTTCACTCCCAAAAGGAGCTGTAAGCTTTAAGGAGATGGTGTCCTTTCTTCCAGATCAGTTCACAACATTCTTAAAAGGCAAAAATGGTTAATTACACATATGTTCTACAAATTTTTCACACACCAAGATACCCACACTCCATCAAATTGATTTTTTTTCCCTTAACTTTTCAGCAATCACATGCTCTTAGTCTTTGCCAGATTGGCAAGAAATGTGAGGAGCCTTGCTTAGTGGCTTCTCTCTACAGTCAGGCCCAGCAGGCTTTGAAGGTGAGCATGAAAGAGTCTGCTTAAGGATTCTAATATTGAAGCCCAGCTGGAGAAGGTTACAAACCCTATAGAGCCCCCTCAAGATGTGACAGGATTCCTCGCATTTCCACCTATAAATGCAACCTCCCTCAACCTCAAATATCCTGTAATCCTTCAAGTATTAAGAAAGCTTCCACCTTGGCCTTTTAATATGTTTCACTTAACACACGTCCTCATGTCAACAGAAGGCCTCCCCAAATCCCATCACATGGATCCATGTCTGACCAGAATATGAGGTAACGAGCAGAACCTGAGGTAAAGTCCTAAGTTCATTACAAACTGCCCTATAATAACCAGTCACAAGACAGTCCCAAAAGCCGAAAGCCTCAAGAAACAGAGAGCACCTTCAGTTACATCAAAAAATACCCTCAAATCCCACCTTCCTATGGATCTCAGAATGAGCCAGAAAGCAGATTCATTCAAGTTCACTCATCTCCATTATCTGTACTCCAGACAGCAAGTGATACTATTTCATATGGCTAGATGGCCAATGAGTAACCAAGGAATGTGGATGCCTGTGAGTTGTTAAGGCTACAAATAAAAATGAACACATTAACATTTTAAAAGGAAAATCTGTCAAGCAGGATCCTATCCATATTCAGGACATGTTTATTTCTCTCTGTATTTTATCCCCTATGGAATTAATACCATTATCCAATGATGCCTTTTATAAACCCTAAGCATTAATCTTCCTATGGATTTTCAGTGAAATTCTGTCACTAATGCCCCCTTTTTAGTCATTAGCTGTCCTGGTAGAGACAGGATCATTTTGAGTCTCTGATGTCTTAAAAGCAAACATTCACCAAATTCCTTCCACTTGTTTGGGCTTATTTACTGATTTTTTTTACCTTCCAAGTGTAACATTCCACAAACTGCGTCAACACTGTTCTCCAAACACCTGGCTTAGCTGTGGAAAGACAGAAAGAGGCTCCAAGGGGGGAGACAGAACAGAGTAATCCCTGGCCTGTTTTCATTTATGAAATCCTTTCCTCAGCAAGCAATGAGGAGGCAGGGCCACAGAGACTCCTGGAGGCATCAATCTACTTGAATTAATGTGTTGCTACCCAGAATCTGAATGTCGAGTTTGCATTTGGGGAGGAAACACCATGTGCGTCTGGGCATGTGGTGCAGATTGACAGGGAAACCAAGGCATGTGGTTGACTTTACGGAGCATATCTGGATGCTATAAATCACCAGATTTACACATGTTACTTAGAATATCCATATAGAGGGAATGCAAGTATTATTACAATATTAGAACCATCTTCCCTTTCAGGGTATTTTTACACCTAACTTATTGAATTAATTATATATAAATCATTTTTCATGTCTTTTAGTTGTTTGCTTTATCATGTCCCAAAATTACTCTTATTTGCATATATCCATGTATTCTTAAAAAAACCAAAATTAACTAAGGTCTTTTAGAATTAATACATTTTTATAGTGCCTAACACAAAATAGATATAAAAAATCTAATGGCTTTCCTGCCCAGGAGGGGAAAAAAAAAAGAAAAGAAAAGAAAAGGAAAAGTAATTCTATTCAGAATAACAGTAATATATAATACTTGGGAATAATTTTAATGGGAAATGTAAATATATTTATGAATAAAACAAAACTTTATTGAGGAACAATAAAATTATTTGACTAAATAAAAATTATTTTACTAAATGAAAATATATACCACATAGTTAGATGAAAGAATAAGTATTTAACAAGGCCAATTCTTGCCAAATTACTGCAGTGCTAGTCAAAATACCAATTTAACTTACTTTTTGTAAATCGATAAAACAATCTTAAAGTTCATCTGGAAGATTAATTAGGCAAGAACAACTAATAACTGAAAAATAAGTGCACTGTACACTAGTGGTGGGTAAAATATACAAAAAAAATTTTTAAAATTGTGGCATGAGCACAAGATTATAAAATCATCAAAAAAATTAATGACTTACACCAAAATTGATCCTATTAATATCTACTTGTTCTGAACACAAATTTAACATGTGAGTGAGGAATTTGACATCACTAAGCAGTGGTGAAAAATGCTGGGATAGTTGGATTAGTCACTTGTCTGTCACATGCACTCACTCTTATGCCCATTCTCCCTGTATTTTGATAATTTCTCACACTGTGAGGATTTCATTCCCCAAATAATTTCCAGAAAAGTTCCCTTCCCACTCAGATGCAGTCATATGAGATTTTTCCTCAAAAATAAGAAGAAACCTGCCCTAAAGTGTTACTGGTCCAGGTGGCAGGGAAGGCAGCTGGAAGATTCCTCTCACCACCAGTGCTGTGGCACAGCTCTGAACATCACTGCTAGAAGGTCACCCCAAAGCTCAGTGAGTCTGTGAGCTCGTGTCTGCTTATATTAGCTGGAGCAGACTCTGTTGTTTACAACTAAGGTGCTAGGAAAAATTGATCACTGATTTTAAGAAAAAAATCTATTTAAATCCTTACCTTACACCATCATATTAAAATAAATGTCATTCAGACCACTGTTTTCACATGAAATAATTACAAAATTCTAAAGGAAAATATAGATGACCTCTGCATGAAGAAGAACTTTCTAATAACAGAAAACAAAAAAGGAAACCAGGAAAGGATAATTATATTTCAGCATTCAATAATGTTACACTTCTATGCTTTAGGGGGGGAGCAGAAGGCTAATACATACATATTTATTTGCTTATTTATGTATTTTGTTAAAGCTCATTAGTAATTAAACACAGTAATCATTTTGCCCATCAAGTTAGCAAAGATTTTATTAATGATAATAACAATATTGATTCTAATTTTAAAAAATCATTCGTTTACTCAGTTGTCAAGGATGTGAATTGATGCAAACTTTTTAGAATACAATTTTATATTAAGTATATTAAGAATCTCTAAAATATTTATGCTCTACACGAAGCCCAGTATTTTTACTTCTAGGAATCGGCATAAAGAAATAAATTATTTATACTTTTCCATATTGCTTTTGCAAGCAGAAAAACAAAGGTATTACAAGGGTACTAAATAAAAGTTTAATGGAAAAACAAGCTACAAGAAAATCTTCCAGCAAGACTGCCTTAACTCCAAACGTTTTAAATTATATATAAATGAGCAAAAGTTTAAAAAAAAAAAAAAAAAAGGGTAGATTTAGTCTATAAGTCAAAAACCTACAAAAGCAAGGTAACTCCGCTTTTCGGGTCCATCAAGAGAAAAATCAGGAGCATAACCATATCCTCTCTTGGAAGTAACAGGGAAGGAAAGCACTGCCAGGCACTCACCTACCATTGTTAACTCAGGCTAGTGCAGGGGAAAAGGGAGGTTTTAAAAGCATTCTGGAGATTTCCTCCAGTCCTCAGCCAAGTCAAGTATTTAACCCAAACTGCCCAGATATACAATAAGGAGATTGAAATAAGGTCACTGAGAAAGGTTTTATCTTTCTAACCTAAACAGTCTTAATCCCCAAGTTATCTATTCCTATCCAAAGCCAAGACCACTCCTCCCTAGAAGCTAATGGCAGAGACCAGGAAGCAAACTGAAACTCCAGGGTGAGAAGGACCACAGAGGTGTAGAGTGAAGCCAGAGCCAGCCCAGGCCAGCTGGGGCATCATGGGACAATTCAGCCAGCCCAGCTACAGGCTCAGGAAGATGAAAAAAGAAGTATGAATTGTTTTCTAAATTAAAATTAGGGACACAGACTCTAACAATTTTCACTGTGCTTACAGACACAGGACAGAACATTTAACATGAACTATTCCTGAACACCAATAAGGCCATTGTGTGAAGAATCATATACAACATCTCCTCTGTATTTACAAAAGGGCATCCTAATAGGGCCCATCTTTAGGTTAGCAGGTGTGCAGAGCATGCAGTCCCAGGCTTAGCTTGGTCTAGCCTCAACCACAGATATAATTAGCTAGAAAATAAGATCCAAAATGTGATATAAACAAGCTGTGAAGCAGAAATAGGAAGGTGGATTTCTGGATAGAGTAAGTACAGTAAAACATAGAATAATGGCCCTGCACTTGAATTTTCCCTAAGAATGTTGATATAATTGTTTATTTCTAGAAGTTATTTATTTTAAGAACCAGACATGAATTTCAGATGATTATCCCAAAACTTTTAGTAAATTATTAATTCTATTCTTCACTTATAACTCTCATAATTGTGCCTAAATATTACCTCACTTATGAAGTAGGACATCTGAGTCAACCATTTTCAAGATGCCACAAAGCATTCACATGAGGCAAAAAACATAAGGACCAAAGGGTTCAAAGGTCTAATTGTGTGAGGTGGGATGTGGGTGAGGCTGAGAGGTGGGCCACACAGAGGCAGCCCCTGTGGTCTCAAAGTGCTGTCTGCAAACAAGGATGAGCAAAATCAATCTTTCCAATCACACCTTTGCATAGGAAATAGCACCAGTAATATTGTCAACATCCTCTGAGGACTTTTACTCTTTAAGTAACTCTAAATATTCCAACTTTGAATCTATCTAAATCTAGAAACATAAATGATACAAATTTTAATGGTAGTTGTTATGTTTACAGTGATGACCAAGGTTGATAAGAAATGAGGGTTCATTTATAGAGGGGGAACCCAAGAGATGGCTTCCACATCCAAGGAAGACATCCACATGAACATAACCGCCTCCTAAACTGGGAGGACAATGACAAAAATAACCCTACAGAATTGTATCTAAACAGAGACATCCATGATTCAAAATGCCAATATGTACCCTATGCTATAACTAGAAATAATCAAGTATGTTCTTTGCAACCATCCAAAGAAAAGGTCACCATAGGGTTTAATTTAAGGAATATTTAATATACCTTTTAAATTTCATTTCAGTATTACTTATGGACATATAAAATAAAAATGTATCCTGTATATACAGGACACAGTCAATTAATTATTTTATTAGCTAATAAAGAAATCAGTTCATGTGAGACCTTTTAATCTATCCTGAAGTAGAACAGTCTCTCCTTTATGTGTAAGTCTCATTGGAGGAAGATATTTTAAAACACATTTCCAAGGAAATTAGAAAAAATGTAGAGCTGAATATCAGAGGATGTGAAGATCTGTCTCCCCAGGACTGCCATTCCTTCTCTCAGCTCTACCACAGCCTTCAGCAAGTGTTCCCCTCACCTGCTTTACCCCAGAGGACAAAGGCAGGCAGAGACAGGGAACCTGGCCCTCAGCACAACTGAAACTATATGAAAGCTCTGGCTATGAGGGAGACTTGTCTTGTTTTCAAGACCCCTCTAGGCATGAATGCCACCTTAGCCTGTCTTCTGCCCTCTATGGCCCTTTCAGCCCCTGGAAATAACTCTCTAGCCTCTTGTTCCTTCCGGCCCTTCTTCCAAGACTTCTGTCTTCCATGTGGGTTAACATGTCCACCACTACTCAAACCACCTTTGGGTAACAACCAAGTCTATCCTCCCCATCCACCCTCAGAAGCAATGTCGACACCTGGGAGATCTCAGGCCTAGCCCAGTTCCTGAGCCCATCAGGATGGAACAACAAGGACATCAGCGTGCTTGCCTCCACTCGATCTGACAGAATCAAGAACTAAGGCAACTGCTTATAGCCAAGGAACCTAGAAAGGCTTCCAAGCTCCCTGGCTCATACCTGCCACCAGGCCCTTCCTACAATCCCATCCCACCTGCCACATTCTCCATCCCCTCCCTAAGCCAAACTTGACCCATACACAGGGCATTCCTACCCTCAGCATCCCACTAAGTGTGTCAGTCAGGCTGCACACCCTAGGCAATGGGCTCTGCACCCTTTGGAATCATGCACTGAAGTCTCCACACACTCCAACTGCACTAGTAAGGGACCCATAACTTCACTGTCTGTCTGGACCATTCTGACCTGCAGTTGTCTCTATGCACACTATTCATACACACTGCTTCTGACCACTTTACACTCACTATCAGTACTATAGATGTACCCCACTCTGGGATCCTCTCCTTCCATGAAGATCTACTGCACCCAGCTCCCAAGTGCTATTCAGAGTCTGAGATGCCACCATACCCATCTCTCCACCCTATAACTCTGCTTTAGCTAGCACCTAAAGCAGTCCCAGCTCTGCCAGGGGACATGAGGAGATGGAAGTCATAAGACTTTCCATTGAGTAATCACCTCAAAATTCTGGCAGATTTTGTATCCACAAAATTGAGCTATATTTAGGATCACATGAAGAAATATCATGGTCTTGTGACACTGAAGAAGCCAGTAAGTTGGATTCTAAGCTCTTCAGACTTAAACTTTTCATCTTGCTACGGAGGTCTTATGACTAATTCTGCTACATGCCTCCTTGTCCAGTATCTGACCTCACTCCTAGAAGCCCCCTCCACTCTGGCAACATCCTACCCCAGACGCCAAGCAAAACACAACTTCTCCTTCTCCCTGAGAGGCTGCCTCCTCACTCTCCAAAACACCACTCCCTTTCTTCCAAAAGAGCATCCCAACCCTCCCTCGCCAGAATATCAGCCCTCCTGCTTAATAAATAATTCTTACATCTTCCTCCAATACTCTTCTTCTTTTTCCCTTGCTGCTTTCACTTCCGTACTGATGTCAAAAGGACGTAGAGGTGGGGGAGGGCTTTAGTGGGAGGGAAGGAGATACATTATCTTGCTGGCATTTCCTAATAGGGTCTTTTTCAAAATTTGAAGGGAGCTACACAAGCTGGAACAAATTTCTTTCAAGCCCGTTTAGCCTTTCTTTTGCTTTTTCCATTATCATTTTTATAGTGGAGATTTCAGTGAGGATTCACAGTGAGTCATTTTATGAGGCAGCTCCATCTGTACCATCTGCAGGCATGACTTTCCCATCACTCTAGACATTACGTATCTCCTTATGGCAGCCCGGACAGGGGGTGGAGATTGCCAAGCCAGGTCACATGCCAGGAGTCCATCACTCATCCGAAGGGGGTGGGCAGAATCTGCTTACAATTAGGTTCAACTCCTGGTCCTGGATAATATGTCCCTCTGGCTTTGCATTCTTTCTTGCCAGCTCCCTGCTGGGCCCAGGAGGAGTTGGGGTCCTGCCTTCTTGGTTTCTTTCCTTCTCTCTCTCCTCTTTCTCCCTCTCCATTGTCCCTGCTGTCTCTTTCTCTTTCCATCATTCCATCTTTGTCTCTCCTGACTTATCTCTCTCCATCTCTTTCTCTTTCTTCCAATCCCACCTCTCTTCCACCTTTCCACTTGGCTTCATTCTTCATCCCTCTGCTCTTGTCTTTCCCTCCTTGTTGTTGTTCTTCCTGTCTCTGGTCCTTCACAAAGAAAATGTTCATGTCACGCTAACAGAGAATACAGCTGTTTCTCACAACGTAACCAAAAGGGCTGAGCAGAACTAATAAAAAAAAAAATCCATCCCCAAGAGAGAATCTCAAATTTAATAGGTTTTGAAGACTAATCAGGGCTTGTATATAGTTCTAATTGCTGGAGAAAACATATCTTAAGTCTTTAGGGGTAGGAGTAGGAATGCCTTTTGCAAACTGAGGATTAGAGAGGTCACCACCTAATGAGGAGGTAGGACTCTTCTGAATAGTCATTTCAAACCTATTCTTCACTAATGTAGCACAAAATTTAATCCAGAATAAATTATCCTGGTATCAATCAACTCTCTCACATTCGATTGCATTCATTGCAAAACAACATAGCTAAAAATGAGATCATGATTATGATTCTGCCCTGTGTAACTCATTAATTGCTTATAATTTGCATCTTATTTGTAAAAGCTAAATAAATACATAAATAAACACTTTGAAATCATCAACATTGTCAATTCCATTTAAAGGATCCCTAATATTGGCAGAAAGTTCTATCTTTTAATAAATCAATGGATCTATTGCTCTATTAAACAAATGACTCTATTTCATAATTGTTTGACACCATGATAAATCTTCTAAACAAGGGGGATTTGGGGGCTGTTATTTTTTAGTACCATAGAGATATTCACACAAGTGTTATTAGAAGTACTCAACCTGCTATCAAATCCAAATCAATATGTGTTCAAATTCCTGCTTTACAAACTTCATGCTACACAGCAGTTCCAAAGGTCTACTTCTTTGGCTATCAAAGGTACATCATAACACCCACCACATAGATTCCTGAGGAAAATCTAATCAAGTGCTCTTTCTACTCCAGCTAGAACTTGGATACCAGAGACCCTTTCTCCTTTCTTAATAAGCTACTCTGTTAGCTATTATGGGAATTAACCATACCATTCAGATGGTTGAATAATAGATGATCCTAGTGATTCCAAATGTTTTAAAATTCCTTGACAGGTTTTCATACAATTTATTTCATTGTCTCACTCAGAACTGTCAATAAGAGTAATAATAATATCTATTATTTATTTAGTCAAGTTCTGTGCTGAGTGTTTTATCTGTATTTTTTCCTTTTATCTCACAACCAGCTTGTCAAAGTACGTATTTTCCTCCATTTTCAAGGAACGGAGGTTCACAGATATTAAGTAACATAACTCATGTCACATGCCAGCATATGGCACAGCTGGGAACCTAAACTACGTCCTTCAGACTGACAGCCTGTGCTCTGATCCCAAGATAATGGTAGACCAAGGTGATTAGGAAAGTCATCAGCTGACAATGAGGGCCATAGGAACCATCCTACTCTCTCTTATTAACATGGTCGCTACTAAGCTTCATCATCACAGAGGTAGTTGATAAACTCCTGAGTATTTTTCAACCTATGGACAGTGGAGAAAGCTAACAGCAATGCCTAGTCTGAACGTTTGTAAAACAAGAGTGCTGCTCCAGCCTTTCTCCCTTTCTCCATCATAGGAACTGAATATCAACTCTGATGTGGCCGAAAGACCATTTAAAATGGAGCCCAAGTTCCTCATTTAAGTACCAACTGTAACTGTGGCTGCATGCCCTAGACATATTGCCCCTCTGATCCTTGGCCTTCTCGGCCTTCAAATGTTGAAGCATATCTAGAATAAAAGTTGATGACTGAGTTAAACATTTTACTTGTAAAAAATATCTTGTACATATATAATATTTTCATTTTCCAACACAGTTTTTCCAAACAATGAATAATGTAGAAAAGCAAAGCAGCCCTGTGCTAAGTGTTAGGCTGAGAGAGATTTGGTTTGTGAGCTACTTTACCAAGGCAAGAACATGGTATCTGCCATTATCTACCACACTATAACTCCATCCAGAAAGAATGAGGGGTAGGGATGGTGGAACTTTTGACAACAGAACATACACATTAATTTATGGCAGAAAAAAATA
Organism: Xerus rutilus; assembly: GCA_028644305.1. Taxonomy (NCBI): domain Eukaryota; kingdom Metazoa; phylum Chordata; class Mammalia; order Rodentia; family Sciuridae; genus Xerus; species Xerus rutilus. The sequence goes on along the minus strand of CM053399.1, from coordinate 123,484,748 downwards.
CAAAGTCTGTATATTTTTCTATACATCAACACCTTCCATACATTTTTATCTATACACTAACATCACATTGCCATCTATGGAGTTTAATTTGAAATCTACTTCAAGATGTAGAAAAATGGGATCTAATACTCTTGTGGAGTCCACTTCTCTTTGTCAAAGGTAGTTCATGTCAATCAGCGACTTTTAGTGTCACTGATCACAAGGGTTTGTTGATTCACCTGCCATCTCTTCAGTGGTAGATGAGTCACTTTAGCCTTCTCTCTTCTTGTTTGGGAACTTCCAAAAGGGTTGGGCTGCAACAGAAGCTTTAGTTTTCCTATGCTCTACAGAGTGAGTTTCTATTTTGCATCACTCATTAGGATTCAACATGGACATGAGCCTAAGGTAGGAAACAGGCACATAGATTCATGGTGATAGAGTCATGTGAATATACAAAGTATGGCTCTTCCTGCCCTTTCTGTTGGATCCAGGTGGAAAGATCCCCTTCCTAAACCATCTGTTGTGGTTCAGATATAAGGTGTCCCTCCAGAAGCTCATGTGTGAGATAATGCAAGAATGTTCAGAGGTGAAATGATTATCAGAGCCATAACCTAATCAGTGGATATATCCACTGGGGGAGTAGCTGGGCAGTAACTGTAGACAGGAAGAGTGTGGTTGGATTCCTTGCTGCGGCCAAAAGCCCAGAGAAGAACACCGTCCCCACCCATGCAATGGCTGAAGGTGGGTGAGGGTAAGGAAAAAGGATGGGCTGACAGCCAATTGGATGCAAAACTCTTCTCAGAAAGCATCAACCAGAGCCGGGAGCGGTGGTTCAAGCCTGTAATCCCAGCACTTAGAGAGGCTGAGACAGGAGAATCGTGAGTTCAAAGCCAGCCTCAGCAACGGCGAGGCGCTAAGCAACTCAGTGAGACCCTGTCTCTACATAAAAAAAACACAAAATAGGGCTGGGGATGTGGCTCAGTGGTCTAGTGCTCCCGAGTTCAATCTCCAGTACCAAAAAAAAAAAAAAAAGAAAGCATCAACCAGTAGTGAAGAGCTCTCCACACAGCAATGGAGAGCTCCTGGACTTGATCTGCAACTCTGTGTGACCTTGACAAACCCCTTAACCCTCTCATCTCAGTTTTATTATCTGTAAAGTTATGACTCAATTAGATAGGCTCTTTCTAAGCCAGGACTCTATCCAGTAGTTTTAAATATTCACTAGATTAGGCAAAGGTAAAATAATTTGACTTCTGATTTAACTTTTTATTTACTGTAAGACAAAAAGAGCAACAAACTGGTAGCTCTGAGAGAAGCAGCATCACTTCACTTGCATGTTCTATCAGTTCATCTCAAACTGTAGTATCAGAACAGCAAGTTGCAATCTTAACTCTGCAATGAGACATGGACTGAAACAAGGAATTAAAACATGATCGGGCCACTAATAAACGTTATTTCCCTTTATAACACTTTCCCAGTCTTATGGTTTAGATGAGAGATATCTCCCAAAAGCTCATGTGTGAGACAATAGAAGAGGGTTTACATGAAATGATTGGGTTATGAAAGCCTTAACCTAATCAGTACATTAATCCCCCATAGGGATTAATTGGGTGGTAAAAGTAGGCAGGTAGAGTGTGGCTAGAGGAGGTGGGTCCATGGGGAATGCTTTTTTTTTCCTTGTTTATTTATCCTACTTAGGTATACATGATAGCAGCGTGCATTTTGATTCATTTTACACAGATGGAGAACAACTTTTCATTTCTCTGGTTGTATGTGATATAGAATCACAATATATATTCAGTCATACATAAAGCTAGGGCTATGATGTCCATCATATTCCACCATCTTTACTGTCCCCCTGCCCCCTCCCCCCTTCCACCCCTGTGACCAAAGTTCCTCCATTCTTCCCGTGTACTCCCCCACATTATGGATCAGCATCCACTTATCAGAGAGAACATTCGGCATTTGGTTTTTTGAGATTGGCTTACTTCACTTAGCATGATATTCTCCAACTCCATCCATTTACCTGTGTGCTTTTAGAGTATATATTTGTCCCAAATGAACCAAGCTGTCTCTCTGCTTCCCAATCGCCCCATCCTTTCACCATGATGTTCTGCTGCACCTTGAACCCAGAGCTATGGAGTTGGCTGTCTATGGACTGAGATTTCTGCGACCGTGATCAACAAATTAACTTTTCCTTTTGTAAAATTGTGCTTGTTGAGTTTTGGGTCACAGCAGCAAAAGAGCTAACTAAAATACCCAAAATCTTTAGTATATATCTGAAACAAAAAGAATTGAAAGCTTCCCAAATATCCCAGAAATACTCCTCACCCATGCAACACCAGAAATACCAAAGAAATTCCAATTATAAATTTTAATGCACATGTTGTAGCCAGTCATTGCTTTATTGTGTGGTGGCACAGAAACTGAAGTCTGATACTTGAGACATCATTTTTCATTTGTACAAGATAAGCATTGGGTCCTTTGCTTAGAAATAGCTAAATTGATTTCTCTCCAGTATAGTAAATGATAAGAAGACAAAAAAATTTTTGCTTTGGGAATGATCTCAGAGCATTTTCTTCTATTCAAACTTCATTTCGCTGGATGTGGGGTGGTAATGTGGAATGTAACAAGAATGACTTAAAATCAGGGCCACTTTAGAGGGCAGGTACCTATAAAATTGAGCCCTTCTCATACCACTTTAAAAAAGAACATATAGGGAAGAAATCTGTAACGGGGCCTTCTGAAGGCAACTATACAGCAATAATGAATTAGTTTAATACCTGAATCTTTACACCAAAAAATTTAGGCCAACCTATTAACTAGGAAGACAAAGTATAGAGATCAGATTCCAAGGAGCTTCTCAGCCCTTTATTAGATTCAGAACCAAAGACTCACAAGGCCAATGAAATCAATATCTCAATGAATAGTTCAAATTTAATAAGAAAAAAAGCCACCTTCTGGAACAATGACATTTAGCTACAAAACACAATCATTCACAGCAATGATGAAGTGGTCCAAGTTCTCCTTGTGAGTCTGACATGGTAGCCCTGGCTCAGCTGACAAAAGATGTCAGTTAACCAATGACTTCTTTCCGTGGTATCAACTATTATTTAAGAGGAGCTGCCTGTCCTTCTCTGAGCCTAAACCTACTTTCAAAAGCAGTTCCAGCCTATGCAAGAGACTGCACTGCACACTGAATACCAGAAGACAACAGAATTGCTTCCACCTGACACTCCATGCAGGTCACATGAGCACAAACTCAGAGTTCAGGGCAGTAGTGCTGGTGGGAAAAGAAAAAAAAGACAGGGAAAGTAATCCATGTTTATTACAGCAAATACGGGCAAGCTAATACTTTACAAAGCAAAGTCAGCCAAGCTCTTGAAACCAAAGATGGCCATCTTTGCATGTTTCTATACGTCCCTCTGGAATTCATTCCCATATACATATGTGTGTACATTTACTAAAAAAAAATTATATTCCATTCTACAACATATTTTCCTAATTTAGTACTACAGAATATTCTGTGGTACTTTTTAAAATATGGAATCCTCTATTTTGGCACATAAGTTTTTTCCAGCTTTTCTTTGTTAAAATGTGTATGCGCACACAATTGCATGGCAGTACATTCTGAAAAGTCACATACAAAAAATATCATATTAGGATAAACATCTTTGAACATACATCTTTCCAAAGAACTTCCTTTTTTTCTGATTTTTTCCCTTGAAATATCCCAAAAAGTAGAATTATAGATTCCAAGTCTCTGCACGTTTTGAAAGCAACTGAGACTTATCCCCAAAACGCAGTGCATTTTTCTTGAAGGGGAGCCCCTATGCTCAGAATGGTGGCATGCAGGATGCCCAGGATCAGATGCTAAATGGCATGCAAATCCCAGCTGCCAAGAAGCCAATGAGAAACAAATTGGAACACTTTCTAAAATACTAAGGTGATTATTGCTTCGTGCCCAGAGATCTTTCAGCAATTTCATATAAAATATTCCTTCATGTCAGACCCATAATCACCTTTTCAAAATTGTGCCGTGGAGAGTCATGGATATGTATTCCGTGTGCAGGGCATAAATCTCTCTGATCCACACTGCAACCTGCAGAGTCTCCCTTCCCCCAGGAGTGGGCTGCTCCAGGCTGCCCAGGGCAGCTGAAAAGCATATGTTCTAGTACCCAATTCTTGCTTCCTCTCCCACACCCTCCCCCACCTCTTCTTACCTTTGGGCTTGCACATTTCTCATAGGTAAATGCTTTCAGAGAAATACTCTACAAGAGGCTTACCTATGCAAATCTGTCTTTCATAATGTTACCCACAATGACATCTAAGTACATAAAGGGAATACTGCACTTACCGAGTGCCAAATAGGAATGACAGGATGAGCAGAGCCATGGGGATTTGGTGGGTGCCAGCACATAGCCCAGTGCCTTTCTGGCTCAAATTATGTGTCCAGAGGAATGAAATACGGTTGCTTTGTCCTTCAACTGAAGAGCTGCGCACATGGATGGGGGCTAGGTAGGGGATGGACCAGGCAATGTCCTTCTCCAAGAAGTTGGCATGAAAATCGACATATGAAGGAGCCTTTCATACTGCACCAGGGTGTTGCACTGTCAGACATGCCACCATTCACTTCAATAAGAGAAAAAAAAAAATCCCTCTAAGGGCAAACAGCCTCTGAAGTCCTGGGCTAAGGAATCTGGCTCCCCCTAAAACTGCAACAGTCTCCATGCATGTTTCCCAGGTTTGCTGCATTGGTGCAGGCTTGGCTGCCTTCATACACGATGCCACAACCGGGCCTACCAACTCTAGCTTGTCCACGTGCAGCACTTGCTGACATGGCAGCACTTGAACCAGCTGGCCTGTTATTTCCAATGTGGTCTTGCAGCTGTTGCCAAATGACCTGTAAGCGCCTGAAATGCATCCGCAGCCCCTGGCACAGGAGGGCTATTAAAGCCCACGTTGTGTGGGATCTAGAGTATTTGGAGAATGTCCTAGTGCGGTGTGCTTTGGCCACTGCCCATGGTCATTTTAAATTCATCATTGTCAGAGTTGAGACAATTTTCTGGGGCAAGGGAGGGACAGCTGGTAAGAACCTGGAAAGGGCTGTACCTGTGTTCTTGTGTTATGGCAGGTGTACAAAGCTAGACCTTTCGTGGAGGACAAAAAGTAGGTAGGACCTGAGGATTCTGGGGGCGGCCTAAAGCAAACATTCCACATGTCTGGTGAGGGCATCTTTCTCCAACCAGGCTCTCAGGAAAGAGCAACTGCTTTTTTATTCCCACTCAGAAGCTCCAGAGAGATGAAATATTTATCAGCAAGACCCCGACACTCAGAAAAGCTTCAATGCCTAAGCACAAACTCTTGAGAGTCCCAGTGATGGGTGGGTAAACAGCAGTCACTATAGACAGCTAGGCAGCAGTGATAAGGACAGCATCCATGACATGTGGAGTACTATGTGCCAGTGTACGTGTCTTTAGAAATGAAATTATTTTTTAACACCCTAATATTTTTATGAGGCTAACATTATTATTTCTCATTTTACACATGACTGTTCTGAGGTTCAGAGAGGTTACACTGCTTACCCAAGTCATATAGCTAGTAAGGGGCAGAGTTGGGGTTGGAATTCCATATCAGTCTGACTTTGAAGCCCTTGCTCATCCTTTCCATTCCAGGCACACACTTGCCAGCTCACTCACAGCCAAACACCAGGCATGCATTAGAAGGGAAGACAAGTACATTCACAAGTTTCTCACATGTCGATATACTTCTTTCCCACTGGCAATTTACCTAGGTCTCATCTCTACATGGTTTACTGGACCAGATCATTTGAAGGCTGTCCTCCCACACACCATTACTCAAAATAGCCCAAAGCAAAACCATTCCATTTCATCCAAACCATTTCTCTCTTCAGCTCTAATCATGGAACCATGATTATCCACATCAACCAAGCATCACTAAAGTCATATTTATCTAACCCGTCTTGTGCACCTCCATGCAGTCAAATATATCCTATCTTTTCTCCTTCACAATGCTTCTTTAAGGATGGTGATCACTGCTTCCTTATTACCTGTTCCCAGCTCCTAATCTGTCCTGAACACCACTTCCAGACTAGACGTCCTTCAACAGTGCCTCTGCCATTCTATGCCCTTCCCCAGGGCTCTCATCTCACAGCTAAATTCATCTCTCTGGGTAGCAAGGTCCCCTGTAACTGGTCCCACCCCATCTTTCCATGTTCCTCAGACACTTTTTGCCTTAACAGATTAGACCACTCATCTGTTGGATGCAGTAGGCATTCTCTCCCCTGGGCTTTTACTCCACACAAATCTTCTCTCAACTAAACTCACCCCAGTGATCTGCACCGGTTCACTCTGGTCTTGTTCCCACTGCCTCTGTGAAACCTTCTTTTCTTTTTACCACCATCATTACCCTAACCTTTCATTTTTTGGCCTGAAGAACCCAATTTACCATTTCTCATAGTCTCTACTAACTACTTCCTAAATCTTAGTCTTTGCCTCCCATTTGGATGATGCATTACTTGAAAACCAGAACTATGCCTTTTATTTCTCAATATGTATCTGCTAATGAAATGACAAATAACTCTGAATTCTCTTGATTGCACAAATTTCAAATCATTACATTTCATAACAATCTCAGTGTATAAGGCTCAGTCAACACAGCCATTAATAAATTAATGATGATAAAGTCAAAACAATTTTCCTGAAACAAGAGACTTGGCTTGATCTTACCTTGCATGAAACAGCTCTTGATCACTAGCTGACCACAGACTTAAGTGAATGACAGTGAAGCACATAGCCACTGAAAAAGGCACACCAACACAATCCAGGCCTATATCATGAGAAGCACGGTAACCAGATAATGAACATAAGTCATTATGAACCTGAGCACACTCCAAGTACCCTATTCAAATTCTGTGTTCCATATTTTAAAGCTACTATCTACCCAGGAGTGGAACAAACTAAAGGAGGAATGTGAAAATGATTCTAAGTGAAAAACCATTGAAAGAGTAAGTATATTCAGAGATGTGTCCAGTAGAGAAATATCTAGCAAAGAAATATTCCATAGGGCAGAGCCATTAGGTGACAGTTTGAGGTGAATGGCACAAACTCTCCCTGTTTATTAAGAATTCCTCTGCCATTTAAAATGTTGAGACATACACTAAATATCTGTCAGGTATACTTTTGAAAAGATTCCTAGCTTTATTATTGTTGTTGTTTGGTTTTTGAGACAGGATCTGGCTAAATTCCCCAGGCTAGCCTTGAACTCATCATCTTCCTACCTCAGACTCCAAATTAGCTGGGATTATAGGTAGGAGCCACCACACCTGGAAAGTTCCTTTTTTATGAATAAATATTGGAAATAGTTTCTTGGGAGAGTCTCCAATTTTCTTTCTCAAAACATTTAATATCTATGTCTACTTCCAAGAAAATGATTCAAAACAAATATAACAAGGTCAAAGAAACTCATTTCTCTAGCGACTAGGAACCATAAACATTCAAACTTCTCTCTTTGCTGGACCTCTTTTCTTACCCAAACCCACTGTAAAATTCCAAAACCATTGTTGGCTCAATGGCCTTGACGTCTACACATGCTCTGCTGATATGATCCTGTCCTCCCACTGCTGAGTTTTTAGGAATCAATTCTGGCCTCTTTTCTGAAGCCCCTGGACCATTTTCATACCACTCTCAGTCAAAGTATTCCAACCATTCCTCTTACAAAAGTAATACAAGACACACGGCCCCTGACTTTATAGGGTTACCTCATACTGGAGGATCCAGGTCTACACTCAAATGAGAATCAGAGAAGTTCAAAATTAGTAGGCAAACTCTGTGATGGTAATCTGACAGTAAGTGGTCTTTGGAGTGACTGTCTGCCTTGTATTTTCAGTGGAACAGCTTAAGGAAAAGATCAATATGTTCGCAGTTGACAAAGACTTCTGTGAGGAGGTAGTAATGGGTATAAGACCTCCTATGGCATGTTTATAATTCTAGGGGTCTATATAAGCAACAGCTTCCTCAAATTCACCCAAAACTGGCCTTGCTCCCAAAGGACTCAGGAGAAACAGCTTAACCAGTGATATGGTCTAAAAATCAGCTGTCAACTAATTAACTGGGAAGTTTGTGCAGCTAAGATTGAGTTTAGGGTGGTACAGGTTGAGTTTGGAACAAGTATCTATTTAGGTACACCTATGAGATCTCCAGTGTTTGGTGGGTGACTTAGGGGGCTAATGGGGTGTGTTAGAGTGTAGGAAAGGTCATTCATGAGTTAAAAGTACAGAGCAAATACAGTCCCTGAAATTGATCATGCTCAGCAAAAAGTGCCCATCAGGGTATGAAGATATAATAAATGGTCCTGCATCCCCATTACTGGAATAGCTAGGAACACAGTAGAAGGAAACCAAAAACCAGAATAACAGAGACCCAGTCATTTCATTTGGAACAATTACTAAATTAACACTTGAAAAGGCACTATGCAGATCAAGAAATGGTACAAGACACACTATTTAATTCTCACAAGTTTCCCTTGAGCTGGGATCTCTGTCTTCCATTTATAGATGGAGAATCCATAGCTCAGAAGCAGAGGCAAAATGGATGGTTTTCCCAAGAATCCATAGTTCATAAGTAGCAGAACTAAAATCAAACACAGATCCTCTGAAGCACAGATTCCAGGCTCTTTTCCTTTTCCTGCCATTTGATATGTCTGTTCTCAAAGAAGATAGCAGAAATCTAATTAAAAAAAATAAAGGCGGAAAGACAGAAAAGGTTTCCATACTCTCTAAACCACTGCAGCAAATGACATTCCAGAGTCAACAAGTGGAAGAAAGCTCCTATGCACTCAAGGGTCATGCAGTCCTTCGGATCTGCCCCATTTGTGATGTCCCTTGTCCTTAGAAACACACCTGTCATTTCAGAACTGTATGGGAACAAAACATACACATAATGAAATGTTATTTTAAAATGTGTTATCAAGCCATAAAGACAGAGGAACCTTAAATGCATATTGTTAAGTGAAAGAAGACAATCTTAAAAGGCTACCCACTGTATGATTTCAACTACAGTCAGTCTAGAAATGGCAAAACAATGGGGACAGTAAGAAGAGCAGTGGTTGCCAGGGGCTAGGAGGGAAGATTGAGTAGGCAGAGCATGGAAGCTTTTGAGAGCAGTGAGACAATTCTGTGTATAATGGCAGATACATGTCATTATACATTTGTCAAAACCCATAGGTGTACAACACTAAAAGTGAAACTAAATGTACACAATGAACTACGGTGGTAATGTCAGTGGAGGTTGTTGTAATACATGGACCACTCCTGTAGGGGGTGCTGATGCCAGCGGAGGCTATGCATGTGTAGGGGCAGAAGGTATATATAGGATATTCCTGTATCTTCTATTCAATTTTGATGTAAACCTAAAATTTCTTTGAAACATAATATCTAATAAAAAGAAAATGTAGGTTCACATATCCAAGTGGTTCTAAACTACTTAAAAACTCCCCCAATGACTGATTTATGTATCAGTTTTTAAATTTAAAAATAAAATTCCAAATTCAAAACAAAACTTATGAGAATCACTATAGAACCTCACACTCATTTCTCTCTAATTATAGCCTTCTTGTAGTTCCATCTTCCCAGGAGCAACAGACCATTCTGATAATCTGTCTTCTAAATTTGGAAGGTCTTTCCCAAGTCTGGGGGATGATCATGAACATCTTAGAAAAAGTGAGTAATTGCAGTTAGAAACTTACCCAAATATGGAGCATTCAAAGAGCTGTGTTCTCTCTCTGCACTATCACCCCAAGCCCTAAAATCCAAAGCAGGGGCTGTGGAACTGTTTTATGGAATTGGAAGCATATTGCCAGTTGTATGAGTCATCCCAGTTCAGCCAGCATCTGCCTCTCCCACCAATTATTCTTTCCTTTCCCCACCCACTCCTGGGAAACACCTCTTGATAATTGGAGATGGTGCCCAGGAGAGGAGGGGAAGGAAAAGAGTCACCTTCCTGACCTACAAGCAATCTGTTCACACCTGGCAGTGTGAGCTTTGATTGTGCTTGACTCAGGTTGGATAACTACAGATGTCTCTAATTTCCACAAAGTAAAGGAGTCCTTGTCTGGAATAAATGAGATAGATAAATTAGACAGGGGGAGGGAAAGAGTCAAAGGTGTCTCCCGCTACTTTTCATCTGTGGCGATCTGGGTGCTCTAATCTATTGTACAAATGTCTGCACACAGCATGCCAACGCTTGCTTGTAAACTCACAGGAGAAATCTCACCTGGAGACAATGAATAATGTCTGTTTCATGCCTTTCACCCCTAATATACTTTTTGTTTTGAAGGCATCATATGGATTAAGTTAGTAACACCCATCCTCACATTTTCAAGCCACTATCTCCCCCTAAATCATCTCTCTTTGGAACTTGACAGGTTATCACACCTTGTCTCATTTCATGCTGCAGCTTCCCATGAGCAGATTAGTCTTGCTTCACAAATCACAGGCCCTTTCCTGAGTGCAACACCTTCAAAATTACAGTGCATTCCCCACAGGGTTATAGTCGTTCTTTTTCCCCCCAAGTCTGTGGTGTTCCACTGAGGGGCTTCATTGTTCTAAAGCACGAGGTCTTGCTTCGTCTCCTTGGCTGATGGTATTACCATAAAAAATCCAGAGGAGAATTTGCCAAGCTCATGATAACTTCATCTCTGCATTTAACAGGGTGTCTTCTGGGCAGGGTTCCAGGCTGCCTCAGCCTGTGAGCCTGCAGAGGGCAAAGTAAGGCCTGGAGCTGCTCTCTAAGGTGCAGAGGGGAGGGGGAAAAACTGTCAGCATTGTCCGAGTGGTTCTGTAGTTTAAAAGGTAAAACACAACTGCTTGTGATTTGCCAATTCACTCCAAACTATGGTTAGACCAGAAAACCAGATGCAGCCATCTCAGTGTGAATAGATACCACTAGAGTCAAAGAACTTCCTCCCCTCACTTGCTCCTATGATATGCTTCATACTTATAATGGTAATCTGGCACTTCTGCTTCCTAGCTATACCATTCCTTTGCCAAGTGCAATTAGCACCTTAGATTTTCCTGAGGAATTGCTGATGCAGTTTGGGTGAAGTTCCCCCAAGGTTCCAGCACTCCAGATGATCACCTGACCAGGTTTAGCCAATGAAAAGACTCCATCATCCTGCACACAGTGACTGATTCAGAGATAGAAATATGACCCATGTCTGAGAACTTCTTCAGGAAAAAGATATTTCTTTTCTACTATATTTCTAAGCCAGTAAAATGTAAACCTGGACCTGCTAGTGACTATCTTGTGACCAAGGCACAGGGGTATGGAGAGATCCTGTGTGGGAATGGTGTCCTTGAAGAAGGAAGCACTGTTAAAAGTGAGAGGTAGACATGAATGCATGGCTTCGCATCTATATCCAGCCACTGCCACATTTTAATCATGAAAAGCAATACATTTGGCTTCTTGTTTAAGACAGTTTTATCTAGGTGTTTATCTTAAAAATAAGTATTCTTGTAAGTATACTATTCAATACAGGAAGGAAATAAAAGGTGTCGGTTGTCTCAAATGATTCATGCACTGATTTATTTTTAAAAGCAAATACTGAACACCTCACCTATGTCAAACTATGTTTGCTGTTAGGGACACAGAGACAAATAAGACACAATCTTTGCCTTAAAGGTTTACAACCTAGTATTCAATTCAGCAGTTAAATCTTTGGAGACCAAGAGTTTCGAGATTTCAAAAGACAGGGGACTCCTGTTTATTTTTATTAAGAAATGAAACAGTTGTACAAGGATCCAATATCTTCATATAATCCACATCCATGTGCCTTAAAACCTGATATGCAACTTACATATTTTTGTGAAAAGAATTAAATGTATATTTAATAAGTTCTGGAGAGAGGAATATGTTGTTCCTGTGTACAGAGAGTCCATTCCTTCTGATAGTGACTTTGGGGAACCACCTCCACAATTGCCTACAGGTTTGATGAGGCATAATGGATAACAGATCAAGGCATAGCCACATAATACAAGTTGAGGCAACCAATTAGATAACTCCTTCTCAGTCCCCTTTTCCAGTTCTTCCCTCAAGACTCTTCTCTTTTCTTCCTGTACTCACTCCCAAGGACATATGAACCACCCTCACAGATCTAAATACCATTCAATTACTGATGTCTTCCAAATGAGAACCTTTGGCATAGACCTCGCCTTGGACCACAACTGCCTACTTGCATATCCAACTGCATATTTCTGATACCTCAATCTGGTCTTGCACATAACATGTCCAAATCAAGTTTTTAATCCCCCATACCCTGCCCCATATTTGTTTTTTCCTGCAGCTTGTACATCTTAAAGTTATTCAGGCAAAAACAACAACAACAAAACCCTGAAATTCATCGTTGATTCATGTCTTCCTCTCAGCCCCATATCCTAACTACCATCAAATACTGGCAGCCATTTCTTCAAAACAGCTTCTTTTTTTGTTGCTGTTTTTTCCTTCAGCTTGTACAACTTAAAGTTATTCAGGCAAAAACAATAACAAAAAAAAAAAAACCCTGAAATTCATCGTTGATTCATGTCTTCCTCTCAGTCCCATATCCTAACTACCATCAAATAGTGGCAGCCATTTCTTCAAAAGAGCTTTCAAACCAATCTCTTCTCATCATCTCCCTTATATCACTCTCATCTAAACCCAAATCATCTCCCACCTGGAAAATTGCAACAGGTTTCTCTTCACTGGACTTTTTCTACTCTGGGACGCCCTTCAGTGGGTTCCCTTCAGAATACTCTCAATAGAGCAGCCAGAGTGATCCTTTTAAAATGCAAATCAATCCGAGTTTGCTCTAGGTCTTGACTGGGGCATCACTTTCCAAGAAATTTTCCAGCCACTGAATTTAAAATCATATCACCCTCCTCCTTATCCTATTTCATCTACTCTCCATAACACGTGTCATCATCTAACATACTACACATTCCATTCGTTTTTTTCTCGTTAGTCTATTGCTAGTCTGTCTCTTCTATCTAGAGTGTAAGCTCCATCGTGGCAGGTATTTTTATGCTTTATTCACTACTGTAACCCTAGAATCTAAAATAAAATGCCTTGTACTCAATACATATGCAATCAACAAATGAACAAACAGAGAATAAATGTGGTTCTCTTAGAGAAGGGACACAGTAACAGAAAACTGTTGCTGCACATTCATTCCAAGGCCAGCGTGGAGAATACCCTTTGGCACCTACCACCTAAATCTGAGCTGCCCTTCCATCTTCCCTGAGGCCCAGTTCTTCTGCTTTTCCCTTCAGTTCAATTAGCTACCCACATCCTCCCATTCCATGGTAGTCAGAGTCACTTTCTGTTGTTTACAACCAAAGCTTCCTGGCTGATTGAAAGAGCTGAATATCTAGGCTCTTCCTATACCACTGCCACTGTGACAATGTGCATCTGATGCCATAGTGCCCTATTCCACAGTACTATGAATGACTAACTGCAGATGACACAAGAATTGTTAATAACATATATTTACCAAAAACAATCAAAATAAATGACTTCTGTTGGAATCTCCTGAAATGAATATTATGAGATGCTGCTTATGAGACCTTGCTCATCTGTTATGTGTGTCTATTCTTTACAAAACAAAAACATTTGCACAAATATTTTAAAGAGGTTTATAAGGTTATTACAAACAGAAGATTCATAAAGAGAGCAGAATGCCTTCATGTTCATGTTAGTAATTAGGACCCCAACTAGGACACCTTTCAAACAGAAAGGTATGAAAAATGTTATATGGTCTTTAAATACATTTGATCCCAATTTTTATGTAAAGAGAGAAGAAAAGGAACTACCCAAAATATTGACAATGATTCTGTCTAAATAGAGAAATAGTGATCATTTGTATTTTTTAATTTGTCCCTTCCCAAAACTTCTACAAGTTTTCTAGTTAATAAATTTGTATTCCTTTGGATTTCAATGAAACAAAAATATTTAAGAGGTATGAGAAGAGTCTACAACATAGTGTGCTGTTTGATGAAACCTACTAACTACTAGCAGAAAGTTACAGGAGATGAAATGAGATCCTCACCTTCAGAAACTCCTTTCCTTCTGGAAAATACTGGAAGGTGGGCACATAAGAGAACTAGGATTAAGGGAGGAGAAGAAACTATAGACCAGTGCTTCTTAAGTGACACTCAGAAATCCACCTGCAATAGAATCGCTTGTTAAAAATGGAAACACTCAGCCAGGCACGGTGGTGCAAACCTGTAATCCCAGCACTTTGGGAGGCTGAGACAGGAGAATCGCGAGTTCAAAGCCAGCCTCAGCCATGGCAAGGCGCTAAGCTACTCAGTGAGACCCTGTCTCTACATAAAACACAAAATAGGGTTGAGGATGCGGCTCAGTGGTCTAGTGCCCCTGAGTCCCATCCCGGTACGAAAAAAGAAAACTCTCAACAATCAGCCCAAACCAGTTGTACCAAAATCTCAAGGGTCAGGCCCAGGAGGCTGGACTAACAAGCCCCCTGACACACAGTAAATCTGATGCCTGCTTAAGTCAAAGAACCACTGAAAAAATGAAGGACACTACTTGACGCCCCCGAGGATTCACAGAACCTCTTGAAGGATTCCAACTGAATGATAAAGCGTAACTCAGTAAAGAGAGGAAAAGGCAATCCATCAGAACCATCACTAGGCTCGCACTTTGGGTTGCAAAGACAGAATCTACATCATGTGCCAGGAACACAACATCTGTTTTCCAAACCACCAAAAACCCATCAGCTAGTCGTTAGATAATACAGTGGAATCTGTTATGAAAGTTTATTTGAAAAGTTAGTGATTTGTAGTTAAATCATTATTTCCATAACAAAACTATAATCAGTGAAAGCCTGATCAAGTCAATTAGCACTAAACACTTTCCTTAGTCTTCCTACTATTTTAAAAGGACAGCACTTCCATAGTTCATCGGTTTGATATGTGCCTGACCTTTCCTCTCTTTTCACAGTATGCTTCCCCACCAGAATTCATGGCTCTCCAGACTGTTCTAAGTCCTTGGATATGTCACATATATTCCTACCCCTATGCCAGAATTATGCTGTGTCTCCCATAAATGTCCTACTCCTCTCCTCTCAGCTTTCCTGGACCCTCTCCTTCAAGGACCTGTCAGTTAGGATTTGGCCACTTGGGGCAGAAACCCAATGACTGGCTCAACTCAAGAGAGGTTTATTTTTCTTGCCCTCCAAGAGGTCTAGGGTTGGTGCAGATGGGTGAACATGTCATTGAGGGCCCAGGCTCCTCTGTCCTACTCCACCCTGCTTAACATGTGGCTTTCATCCTCTTGGTTGGTAAAAGATTAATCCCACTTTTGGGCATCATACCAACACTCCAGACAAAAAGCAGACAAAGGGTAAAGGCAACAGTTATGCTAATTATATTAAAAAATAAAACCTCCCTGGAAGCTCTACTTTATTTAACTTATTATCCAGGAAGCTTCAATATTGCCACCCATGCTGAATGAGGGCTAATTTTTGGCTAGAATTGGAGCAATAAGAGAGAATGGGAGAAAGGATATTTAACAAGCAGTCATGATAGCAGCTCCTGCCAGGAAAATCATATTCAAATCCCCAACATGCAATGAAGTATTTTGGAGCCCCCTTTTCTCTATGAAGATATCTGCCACTGCAAAAATCTCTCAGTATTTACTGTCTGTTCTCTCATTTGGACATCAACCATGATAATGAACCTGGCACAGAGATTTATCTACAGATATATATAGTAGATATGAATTTCAACCTTTTAATTTGATGCATAAAATAATATCTTTTCAATCTTCTTTTACTCAAATTGAATCTGGCACTTGGTTTCATCCTGTGGACATCAGTCATTATGTGAAGTGAAGGACACTCCTAGGTTACACCAAAGACAGAAGACATACCTGTTGCTATGAATCATTAGGTCCAAGGCAATTCCCACTCACATCCTAGTGTCTGAGTCAACTGTATTCTATTAGGGCTGTGAGCTCTGTACACCGGCTACATATGGGCTCTAAGAGTTCTCAGAGAAAGAATTCAGAGGATAGGGCCAGCCTCACTAAGGGTGCCATAGTGGTTATTCCCTCTGAAATCTTGCACTGCCAAAGACCTGACAGATCAGTTTCACTATTTTTTGCCCACATCTGCTTATTTTTGAGGGTATGGGAAGGGTTCTCAGAGAAATCCCCCCTTCCCTTACTATTTCTTTCAAAGTACAAAATCTAAAATTCTTCACCCCACTCCATCCTTCAATGAACTTGTCTTTAAAAAGAGGAGGGGTGAGAGATATATCCTAAAGTCAGCCTGTTTTAGCAGAAGCTATAGCAAAAGGCCAGGAAACACCAGAGGACCTGTGTAGATAGGTGAGGGGAAATACAGGATAAGAGATGACAAATCTCTTAATGAAGTTTCCTGGCACACTTGTGTGACTCATGCACATCTCAGGAGAACCCTCACTAGAAGATGCTCTCATCTCCACTCCTAGCATGATGCAATAAGTGTAAAAGCTGCCCAACAATCTTTTTCCTGTGACATCAACTCATCACTCAATACAAAGTTTTGCTCAGCACTAAGCATTTGGCAAATCTGCAAATTGAGGATGAAAGTCTTAAAGCCAGCAGTTTTTTAAAGGACTGTGTACAGGGAGAAAGCCATGAAAAAATACAAATGTTGGCCTGCGAGAAAATGTGATTCAGAGAAAAGCAAGTAGACTTCAGAAATCAGAAAGATATGGCTTTAGTTCTCAGACTGTGAACTAAACCCCCTGGAGCACTTCTAAACATGTATCACCTGGCTCAGACAATGGTGAAGTGTCATGAGGTTAAAATAAGAAAGCATGACCATAGGATCCAGCAATTGTCCTCCCTGGCATTTATTCAAAGAGTTTAAAGCATGTCTATATAAAAACCTACACACAGATGTTTATAGTACTTTTATTCATAATTGCCAAACCCTGGAAACAATCAAGATGCCCTTCAGTAGGCACATGGATAAATAAACTGTGAAACACCCAGACACTGGAACATTATTCAGTGCTAAAGATAAATGAGATATTATGCCATGAAATAACATGGAGGAACTTAAAGGCATGCTGCTAAGTGAAAGAAGCCCATCTGCATGACATTGTAGAAAAAGCAAAACTGTGGAAATAATAACAAGTTCAGTCATTGCCAGGAGTTAGAGGGGAGGAAGGGCTGAATCGGGAGACTATGAAGGAGTTTATCTTTTAAGGCAGTAAAACCACCCATATGACACTATAATGGTAGATATGTCATTATACATTGTCCAAACCATATGATGTACAGCGCCAAGAGCAAACTCTAAAACAACTATGAGCTTTAGGTGATTATGTCTCAATGTGGGTTCTTTAATTGTAATGCATGCTCTACTCTGGTGGGGGATGTTGATAATGGGGGAAGCTAAGCATGTGAGAAGGCAGGGGGCATATGGGAAATCTCTGGAACTTCCTCTCAACTTTTCTGTGAACCTAAAGTCTTAAAAAGATAAATTAATAAGAAAGCATGTAAAGGCATATGGCCCCAGGACCAAGAAGTGGTAAACTTTAATAAGTATTTGTTTTGCCCTGTGTTTTTCTTCTTCTTCCAGTGATTTACTCTGACCTGAAGCTCCTAAGCAGAATATGATACTTTCAGAATGATTTCCTTTAAAAATCAATGTCCCATCTGATCAACATTTTAAGCATTAGAATGAGCATTTACCATTGAGATAAAGCTAAGAGTCATTAATGGTATAATTCTTCCTACTTCCTTAGATTTCACCTTAGATATTTCAAAACTGCCTTAAAATTGTTTTCTCTAAAATGAATTTTGGCATCTTCTTTACCAAAACCTGCTCCTTGGATTCCCTTATTGCTCTTGGTCACTGTGGCTTGAAACAGATTCATCTGGGTTTTCTCCCAGTCTGGGCACCAGTTCTGCCAATTTTTTCCTTTCTGAAACCCCTCCTACTTACCTAGTCTATTCCCTTAATTCTTGGCCAGCACCTGACTAAGGCTTCCTTCATCTCACAACCACAATTAGGCAGCTGTCTCCTCTGCATTATTATGTTTTTGAGAAATATAATAATTCTTTCCTCAGTAGAAGAGAATCAGTCTTTGACTTCCCTTCTGCATCTACAGTGCAGACACATATGGGTCCTCAAAAATGCCTGATCCACTGGTATTATTCAGCCACTGTGGGGACAGCAAAACCTTGCTGTGGGAGCCATGGTTACATGGCCAGAACAGTATTTTCCATTTGAACTACATCTCTTACAGATGTTTATTCATTAAGCCACAATCACACCTTCCAAAGATGCATTCTTTTAAAAAAAATATATATATATGTATTTTTTCTTTTATTTGGCAATTTATGACCATAAAAACAAATATCTCTTGGTGTCTTCTTTGGCAAAAATCTAATTGAAGCTTGTGTTATCTTATTTTAACCCCCTAGAAATGTACTTTCAAATATTTTGTTTTCAAATACATTTTCTTCTATGTAGTCCTACCATTGAGACAATTGGTAAAATATCTCAATCTCATATAAGAACTAAAATAGTTGACATCTCTTTTCTCTTTA
The DNA here is from genome assembly GCA_028644305.1 of Xerus rutilus. NCBI lineage: Eukaryota > Metazoa > Chordata > Mammalia > Rodentia > Sciuridae > Xerus > Xerus rutilus. The sequence continues at coordinate 123,466,149 of CM053399.1, read as the reverse complement.
ACAAGTCAATATAATAACCAGTTCCTAGAATTATAGGTTTCCCTTTGATTTTTTTAATGCTTCAAATGGATCCTATATACAGGTTTCCTTTTTTATCATTGAAAATCATGTTCTCAGAAAGAAAAAAAAAAAAACAGGAAAAGTTTCACTTGTCCACCTCTGTTCCCTTCTTGGTGATGCCTGAACAATCTTGTTACCTATTTTGTGTAATGGTTCAAAGAAAAATAAGATGCTTGGAGATGTTTGCTCTGTAAACAGGACCGTTTATGAACAACTTAAGAAAGAGCTTAATGTCTATCCATAAACATGTCCTCTGTGACTGCAACAAGGGTCATGGCTATAAACAGTTCATGGTTAATTACTTGATCAACAGTCATTGAAACAAGAAGTGTTCTGAGTTCTCCTTTACGCCTCTGTGTTCCATGCCCTCCTCCCTTCTCTAGCAGAAAAATGCCTTTTAACTGGCCACAGAAGGCCTTGTTCACAAATGTTTCTAATTCAGCTAAACATCTTGATAGGAAATATCATAAATTATATGTATAGGCCTGTCAGTACAATTTTCAATGAGAGTAACATGAGTTCAGTTTGAAATAAAATGAAAACTTCAAACCAATTTCTGGACATGATACCTTAAATATTAATCCAATGCCCATTGGAATAGAGAAAGAAAAATTCTAGTGTTCTTGGTTTAAAATCTACAACTAGTAAACATGCTGAAGATGTATGAAATCTAATTTTATACTCTTCTTGGGTGCTGGTAAAATATATGCAAAAGTATCAAAATATTAAGAGAGAAAGCCCACCTTAAGACCTAGCAAGATTTTTGGTGTCCTTAATATCCACAGTATTACTTAAGTTCATGCATAACTTCAATTGGAATGGTCCCAGGATTTCCCATTTCTAGACAATGAGAAAAGGACCTCCAAGGGGCAATACTGTATCAGCCATAATAGACACTAACTGTGGAAGGATGGGGGGAAGGAGGGACCAGATTAGGGCATACAATCTTTTTTTTTAATAATTTTTTAGTTGTCAATAGACCATTATTTTATTTATTTATATGTGGTGCTAAGAATCAAATCCAGTGCCTCAAACATGCTAGGCAAATGCTTAACCACTGAGCCACAACCTCAGCCCAATCTTGAATAATAAATATTTTTTAAATTTCTATGCACTCGCTGCCACAACATTGTCAGCCTACCAGAGCCTTTCCCTCTGTCATGGAATTGCCTAGAAAACAAAAGAGCATAATAACAGCTACCTCCAAAGAACAAAGACAACTTACCAGAAAACTAGTGAAATATAGAAACACAGAAAATGCACTTTTCTTTTGAGTACAAGCACAGGTATATTCTGTTACCTTTTGTTTATACACACAGCAAATAAGACTTTCCCCAATCTCCATTCCAAGAAAATAATTCCTACTCAGTGAAACAAATAACAGTGAATATTTTATGCATTTGCATTTTTTTAAGATACAAACATTAAATAAGTAAGAAGAAAAGTTTAGGTTGACAGATTGTGACTACATAAAAAAAAAATTCTCTCTCCCTTTTCATGCATAAAGAAATCTTTTTAGAAATCTTTCAGGGGGACTATTACACTGAAATTCTAAGATTATATAACAAAGATATTACACTGAAGCCGGGCGTGGTGGCGCAAGCCTGTCATCCCAGCACTTAGGGAGGCTGAGACAGGAGAATCGCGAGTTCAAAGCCAGCCTCAGCAATGGTGAGGTGCTAAGCAACTTGGTGAGACCCTGTCTCTACATAAAACACAAAATAGGGCTGAGGAGTGGCTCAGTGGTTGAGTGCCCCTGAGTTCAATCTCCAGTACCAAAAAAATATATATATATATATATTACACTGAAACACAGCATAATTGATAACTTTCCTTTTTAGAAAGATCATTTCATGAATTTCATACGAACTTGAGAAACTGATCCCATGAGTTCTGTATCTGTATCAACAAGCTCAGTATCTATATAACAAACTTTAAATTCTTCCAGATAATGAAGAAAAATAGATTGAATGTTAATTATATAGTGTTTGTTGTAACAATAGTTGAAATCCATCAATTGAAAGTCATTGGTTTCTAAGTTGCAGTCAGGGAAACTGAAATGTTCTTTTAAAATACCTTATTATTTTAAATACCTTATTCATTTTAAATACCTGTCTGACCCTATGTATGTGATGTTCTGGAGAAGGCAAAACTATAGGAACAAAAAATATTTCCATTATAGCCAGAGGCTGGGGAAGGGGTAAAGGCCAACTACAAAGGAAACAAGGAGACTTTGTTAGGGAGTTGGGGGTGACAGGACTGTTCTAGATCCTGACTTTTTGGTGGTAGTTATTTGAACATTTTTGTCAAAATTTGTACAACTATAAATCTATATGTCAAAATTATATCTCCATGCATCTGATGTTTGAGAACATCTACTGAGAAAACAATGTGTTGAACAGCTTCAGTGCAAAAACTTATAAAATGAAAAATTATCAAATTAGGAAGATAAACTTTCCAGATTAGAAACAGTGGTTGCACATAAAGAGTGCAACAAGTCAAAATGCCGGCATAAGGACAAAAGGTGAGGCCACTGCAGAGATGCTAGGGGTAATGCTGCCTATCTAGTCCTATAAGAAGCGCCCCTACAGATAGTGGTCAGTTAACTTTCTCTCTTTGTGTGCTTAATTGAAAATACAAAAATTTCAATTTAGAATATACCACAATCAAACCTAGCTTTTCCTTACTTGCACAAACTAGCAGTATTTTCATCTAAGCCTGAGGCTGTTCTGTAAAGGGTACATACTATTTCAACCACTGCCAAGCAGCCATAGAAAATGGCCAATAACAAGCATGGCTTTCTAACAAAACTTTATTTGAATTAAAATTCATTGATATTTGGATTTCACATAATTTTCATGTATCACAAAATATTCTTACTTGGGGTTTTTGCAACCATTTAAAAATGTACAAACCATTTTCAGTTCAAAGTCTGTATTAAAACAGGTAGTAGCCTGCAGTATAGCCCATGGGCCACCATTTATCAACCTCTGCTCTAGATTCTTACTGGATAATTATAAGGGCCTCTTTCAATGTGGGGTTTCTTTGTGTATGACAAACTCCTTACTGTCCGGGGTCTCCATTAAAGTCACAGAACTTTGTCTCCCACATAAAATTGTTCAAATTGCCTGGGCTAATGTATCAAAGAAGATAACAGGTAAGAAACCTTTGGGAATATATGGAAAAAGAAATTCTGCCTTCAGTAAAAGGAGACAGAAAAAAAAAAAAAAAAAACAGATCCACTCCTCTCTTGCTAAAGCTTCTTAGGTTTCCAGAACAAAAGTGCCTAAGGAAACCAGATCTGAGCACCCTCATTTGAAACATACAGTGTGTAAGGGGTTAATGTCACCTGTCTGTGTAATGAATTCTGATATTTGCAGTCTTTCAAGCAGTGTTTAGACTAACAATGACTTACGAACATGTGAACATGTATTTTTATATTTTTAGACACAGAATTTTTTTCTTTTTCTTTTTTGTCTCAGTGAGGACAGGAACAGGGTGGCATGTATCTGAAACAGATTTGTGTGATGGAAACATTTCCAGCTGCACAAGTGCTGTAACATCTACACCCAAATTAGCTCATGAGTCAACATATCTCGTTTGGTTATTACATTTATTGCATCAATTATCTACAAATGAAATACAGCTGCGTTGCCAGTAGCCCCACGTTCCAGCAAAGCTTAACGAACTTACAAGGTAGGAAAGATCAGGAGCACTTGCTGACAACAAGTAAGGTAACCCAATCCTCATGCCAGCCGGACGTGGCCCAGCTGAAATTTCTTGGCTTTATGGGCAGTAGTTGTCATATTTTAAGAGAATTTAATCAGGTATTTATCCCAAACATGAGCAGCAGTACAGTCCATTTGTTTGCTAAATAAAAATCAAGTAAATCTGGCATCCAAATCACAGTTGCCACTGCTCAGAGCCCAAGGTCACTTTGGTCACCCTAATGTGGGGAGGAGCAAGGCAGGAGACAAGAGCCACTTTTCCAGCCATGCACGGCCCAACCTGACATCTTGACGATCTCTCCAATCCTTTTCACCTTTCTTTCTTCAGAATGGAGTGGGAGAACCATATGCTCCCAGTTTCCCTGAAAGTTTTTGTAAAATCTTTTTTTTTTTTTTTCAAAGAGAGATGGGGTTGGAGGTCTGGAAGGATCTAGGCAAAGTCAGATTTGGGAATTGTCTCCATATTTCTACCAGTTGAAAGAATTTCCAAGGATCTCCCCCATTGCCAGTATATATTTTATAGGCAATGGGTAGACACCTGTTTTCAATTGCACCTTCAGATCAGACGAGCCCTCTAGGAGTGGCCCAGGAGCACAGGCCTGGCCCAGAGTGAAAGGAAAAGTCGCCTGCCCAGGGCTGTCTTTCCTGTTTGCTTTGTAAATGATTTCTGAGCCACGTGTGGGAGAGAGGCCTGCCCTTGCTCTCACTTACATCATGTATGTGGAACTCGAGTCTCGCTGTAGGAACGCCACAGAGAGAGACATTTGTTTAAGCCACTGGTCAGTTGGGGTCTTCCTCACTGCAAATAGATTTGGGCTCATAAACTATGGGAGATTAGTTTTAAGCCCTCACGGTAGACCTCACTGAGCAGACTCCAGGTGACATGAAAGGCAGATGAAGGGCACCAGGGGTCCAATCTCGCACCCTTCCCAGATGGCTAGACGGGGATGGGGATGTATATCCAGGACAGCTGGATCACAAATACATAACACGGGCAGGTTCCACTTAACAGAGGCCCCCAAATAATTCACTGGACAACAAAAACTTTTCATCTCTAAGAACAGACAGAATTGTCATTAAGGAGTTGATAGGTCATTAAGTCTAGACCTAAACTCCTAAGCATAGAGAAGTGACTTAGCCACCAACCCCCTTAAGACTCAGTGATGAGCTTTAAAATACCTGTTCCCAGTTTTACGGAAATCTTATCTTGACAACTTGCTAGGTCTGTGCCTGAAAACAAGACAATTTCTTGTTACTCATTCCAGACATTTACTGCTGGAGTTAGATTCCTTTATGTCAACCCTCAAAAGTTGGACTTGCGGGTCTTCACATGACATACATCCTTGTGGAGTTACCCTTTCCTTCTCACTCTCAAAGCTCTCTATTGCTAAACCCTGGATTTGACTGTCCCTGGCTTCATGTCTACAATTAGGTGCTGTGTTAGGAAGATTCAGACGTATCAATTTGGGGCATGTCTGAGAACAGCTGAGTAGGACATGTGTAGTAGACCAAGAGAATATGCATAACCCAAAAAACGAGTCCCATTGTAGTTTTTGTCTTCAGACGAAGGTAGAATGGACATGGCAAGGGTCACCAAGGCCTTCCTCCTGACAACTTTCTGCTGGTGCTGCAGCTTCATTGTTTGAGAGATGTCTAGGCAAAGTACAATTAGGGATTCAATTTAGGAGTCAAGATAAGAAGTCAGTTAATACTAAAAGCTCCTGCCCAAGACCATCTTTACCAT
>CM053399.1:123433802-123460117 GCA_028644305.1 Xerus rutilus | reverse complement strand
CAAGTTGGTTGTGACCTTTTAGCCACACAATATTATTCACTACTCTAAAAGAAAAAGGCTAGCCAGTCACCAAAGATAGAGCTTTCTGGTTTAAATTAGATGAAACAATAAAAAGCCAGCCAATCAATCAATAATAGCTCACAATTCTCTTCCTGTGCCAGTGTGAGGAGGGGCACCAGAATCTGAACCCAGGGAGCAGTAGAGCTATCACAGCCACCCAGACATGCCCCACACACCCTAAACTCACAACTTGCTGCATCTCTAGTTTCCCTTCCTGGAAGTTCTAGCATCTCCCAGGTCAAGTTGCCTTCGCAGCGTTCCCTTCTGTCTTCCTAAGTAACTAACTCTTAGCTATACCTTCCTCCCAAGGAGCCTGCCAAGCAACTATGTACACCTTGGATCAGAGTAACTCAAGGATATTTCCCAAGACAATTGGCTATGTGCAAACTCACTAACTATACGAAAAGAGGCAGTTTATCAAATTCTAGGCATACATGGCCAAACACCTTTCCTCTTTCCTGTACCCCAATTCTCTCTGCTCCTATATTCTCATGCATTTCTGGGGAAATCTTACCTACAACTTCCATATTCATTGACAGTTGACATATGAATGAATACATCTTTCTATTAGAGCTTCTAGGTAGACAGAAAAAACAAGTAAACTTCTTTACTTTCAACCAGAAAACTGGATTAGCCTAAGTTACAGAAAGACCACTAAATCGCCCAAAGCATTTGAGTTCCATGTGGAGGCCAACTCCCACATAAAACTAATTCCACATACAGTTTGTTTAAAAATAAAATATTCATTTTTTTTTCAACTGGAGTCTAACACATTACAATAGGCAGGGACTACCTATGGGTCTCCCAAGGATCTTGGGAATAAAAGACAAGTAGACAAACTACGTATGGTCCATGACCAAGTTCAGCCCCTGCACCTGTTTTGTAAATAAAGCTTGAATAAATGAATACACAGCTGTATTTATTTGTTTACAGATTGCCCACTGCTGTTTTTTCTACAATGTGAGAGTTGAGTGTTTGTGACAAAGACCATGTAGCCCACAAAGCTGAGAACACTTACTTGGCCCTTTACAGAAAGTTGCCAACCTCCGCAACAAAACAGTATCTGATTTTCACAAAGTCACGCTTCGGTAATTTTCCTGAAGGCCTTGAGTCTTATGAATTTCCTACAGGAAGTCTTATGAATATTTCAAGGTAAATTAAATAAAATCTTTAGTTGAATAAGGACTCTTTCCATTCTGTCACATTGATCCCCTCCCCCCAAATTCTGGTCTATCTACCCTCCAAGGCCCTTTGGCTAGGCCAGTCAGAGAACAGGCCAAATCACGGTTCAACAGCATCACACAGAGAAAGCACCCAGGGATGGGCAGGACAGAGAATCCAAAGGAGAGCCTTTCATCTTAGTTAACATGCTGAAGTAGAGATTTGTTGTGGAAAGGCAATCTTGGTGGTAAATAAAACCTGCCAGTGCAAGTAATCGGCATCATAAGAAATGAGAGTCTATTACTCACAGGTTCAAAGACAATGGCCAGAACCAAAAACTTCCCATTCTGTTTTGAATATCCTTTTTGTGGAAGGGACTATTACATGATGGAAACAAAGGAGCACCCTGGCTAACAACATCTTTGAACTTGTACCTCACAGGCTACTTGAAATGTTCAAACCTTCTTTTTGGTTTCTCTGGTCTATTCTTGTACAAGGTGTCCCCTCTTGTATACATCCTCTCATTGATGCAATTATCTCAAGTTCCTGATGAACTTTTTAAATATCCTCATGTTTGAGAAGAGGAATGAACCAACTGATACTTCATCATCCACTAATATTTAACCTACATTTTGAATGTAGAATTTGGTTATGTATGTATCTACCTAAACACCTTTAATTATTTTCAGTAAAGATCCAAAATGAGAATCTCTTTTAAAAAATATTAAAATATCCTGTCATATATAAAAGTACCTCACCATCATCCTTTCTTAAAATAAATAGAGTATTCAAGGTCTCATTATACAAACTGGAAACATAAATCGAGTGGTAGCTTATGCAAATTTTGAAGTCAAGTACTCATTTAGGTATCTTCCAGAACCAGTCACTGAACTTATACATCAAAGGTATTTTCAGCTTGCTAAAAAACAGAAGACTTCACAATTTTATAGAGGTCATTAATGAAGAAATGTTTCTAATGTTGATTTATTTTTTATTTATGCAATAGGTGCCTTATCTAAACAGCAAAGGAACTAGTTACTGTAAATGACTGGGAACCCAGAGGCAGAAAGATGAATTTATCAGTCTCTTACTCACTTACTGAAATTGAAAACTATGCCTTAAATGCCAGTAACACATCTGTAAATTATTTTTTAGGTGGTCCAATGAAAATAGTTTGAGAATGAACAGAGTAAAGAAAATTGACTCTAAGAAAAGTGATTATTTTTGAACATTCAAGAAACCAGAACTAAATAGAACTCTAAAATTTTGAAATACACTAAAATTTATTAAAATATTTTCAGAAAAATTTAAAATTACAAGATAGGCTTAAAAAATTTATGTGAACTGATATATATCCTGTTGAATTTTTTTTACTTAAAAAACAGAACAGCAACATTTTCCTTTTTCTACTCACTAAAAGTGACTGTGTAAAACTTGTATTTTTTTTTCTTCAAGTGATTAGTAAATGACATCATCAAAGATGTCATTTGAGCCTGGATTTTTCTTTGCATGAGGATTATAATTATTGATACTTTTTTATTCTTATAGAATTCTTCAGATATTGCTCTTGTTTGGGGAAATTGCATCTTTCCAGTAGGTTTTTTTTTTGTTTCATCTAAATTTGGTTACCATGTATTTCTAGTAAGTTTTCCATTTCATCTAAATTTTGAACATATTGCCATGAAGATATTCATATTATTTATAATGTTGTTTAACATCTGTAGGAGATAGAGTGAAATCCTATTTTTCATTCCTAATATCTTTCCCATTTTATTGCTCAATCTTGCCACTGCATTTACTTATCACTAATTATTCTTCTCAAGGAAACCACTTCAGGCTTGACAGATCTGTTATACATTAAGGAACATTTTCATTGATTTCAGCTCTAATATTTATTACTTTTTCCTTCTACTGTCTGTGGTGCTATTTTCCTAATTTCTTGAGATTCTATGATTGTTTATTTTCACTATTATCTTCTCTAATATTTGTATTTAAGGACAGAAATTTCCCCCATGCATATATTTAACCATTTTCTGAAAATGGTAATATGTTAAATTCTGTTTTAATCCAGATGAAAGAAAATATTTCCTAGTGTACATTGTGATTTCTTCTTTGACACATGAATTTTTTTAGAAGTATATGACTTAATTTTCATATATTTAGGAATTTTCTAGTCATCCTTTGCTTATTGATTTCTTTTCACTAGGTCAAATAAATCAGTTCATCTCATTTTAATCTTTTAAGTTTATTGAGGTAAATTTATTTTACGGTATATATGTTCAATTTTGGTTAATTTTTATGGACGCTTTGAAAAAATGTGGATATTAAAAGCTCCCATTGTAATGATGGACTTGACTATTTCTTTTTTTAATTCTGTCAATTTTTGCTTTATATATTCTAAAGCTAAGTTGTTTCTGTAGTTTTTTTCTGATGTGCCTAGATGTGGTTTTCTTTGTTTGTCCTGGTTAATGTTTATAATATTTCCTGAAACTTTGATTCTTTGATTTCATATTTTTCATTAGATTTGTGAGGTTCAAGCCACTATCTCTTTTAAATACAACACTCATTGCCTATTTCTTTTCTCCTCCCCCTCCTGTGTGTGTGTGTGTGTGTCTGTGTGTGTGTGTGTGTGTGTGTGTGTGTCCCTCTCTCCCTCCTTCCTCTCCCTCCCTCCTCCTCCTTTTGGAATTCCAATTTCAGATATGCTATACCTTTTCACTATATTCCATGATTCTTAATCTCTTTGATCTATTTTCCATCTTTTTATCACTGTTTTGTCTGGACTGATCCATCTAACCTGACTTTTTCATCAGCTGTTTTAAGTTGCTGTTAAATCCATGTAGTGTATCTTTAATTCTTTTTTTTTAATTTTTTATCCCTAGACCTGCCATTTGGTTCATTTCCCTATTTTGGGGTTCACTTCCAAATTACCAATTTCTTTTTTTTTTTTTGTACCGGGGATTGAACTCACTGAGCCACATTCCCAGCCCTATTTTGTGTTTTATGTAGAGACAGGGTCTCACTGAGTTGCTTAGCACCTTGCCATTGCTGAGGCTGGCTTTGAACTTGCGATTCTCCTGCCTCAGCCTCCCAAAGTGCTGAGATTACAGTCTTGCGCCACTGTGCCTGGCTCACATTACCAATTTCTTGCTGAAATTTCAAATTCTATCTTTCAGTTCCCCAGTAATAGTTAATTGCAAGTCCATGTCTGATAATGCCATTATATGAAGGCCCCCAGAGTTTATTTCTAGCTCTGTTGTCTTCCTTGGTCTCTAGACAAGTCTTATCTACTTTTATGGTTTAGGGTTGGTTTTGCTTGCATTTCAAATATTCTTCTTTTAAATTGAGAGTTTATTTGAATTTTTGGATGTGTTAGCTTCCTAGAGAGAATTTAAATTTCTTCCGGCAAGCAACCAAACTGGGGCACAAACAATCCCAAATCACCATAATCCAATCAGGGTTTGAAATTATCCAAAGCTAAACTTTAATTTCCAGGCAATTGGGCCTGTTTGGGGTTCACATTTATTCGTATAATGACTCCATCTCAATTGTGTGTGGTTTCAAATGAAGATTGACACTGATGGGAGTCCCTACACATTGCAGGGCTCTAAACTCCAAGTGTTGACCTTACAGACCCATGAGTCTGCTAAAATCTGTTCAGCTCATCAGCAGCAAATTTAAACAAATTTCTCCAGGGGAAAATCAGTCGCAGAAATTGGACGCACTACTCTGAGCCTTCTATCCCAGGTTCTGGTCCTGAAGTATTTCAGTAACTTTTTTATAGATTTACAATGCCTTTAAGTAGATTTTTTTAAACTATTTGTTCAGGTTTCTAACTGTCCTGAGTTCATCGAAAACAGCCTTGTATGTCATTACCAGACATAGAAGTCTCCCCAATGAATTTTTTAAGCACTAATCTCTTCATCACATCCTTTTAGATACCATTTATCTCTTGAAAGATTTTATATTTACAGTCTCCATTTTTCGTTGCATACTCACACCGTAGTCCACTCTAATTTGACTTTCACTTCAATGATCTACAAAAACCTACAAGGCTAAAGTTCCCAACGACCTCTGTTTGGCTAAGCCAATGTGACGATTCTCAGCCCTCTATCTTTGACTTCTCAGCAACATACGTCACTGTTGCTACCTTCTTCCTTTCCTTCCTTGAAACACTCTTTTTTCCTGTTTCCATACTATAATTTTCTCCTGTTATGGCTCACCCTCCTCTGTCAAGAAAATTAATGTTTTATTACTCAAGGGTTGAAATACAGCCCTGTCTTTTTTACACTCTATGCTCTCTTAGTTGATCCCATTCATCCAAGAGAAGTAACTTATCTATTTGCAAATAACTCATATTTTTATGTACAACTCAGACCTGTCCTCTCTGCTCCAGATTCATAAATCGAAGGAACTACTTGAAACTTCCTTCTGAATACCATAACAGCACCCAAAATGGAGTCCAAAGTCAAACTCATAATAACCCATGATTAAAAAGGGGGGGACTGAATGGCTATAATAAAAAATACAACAACAAATACTGGCAGGGGTGAAGAGAAAGGAGGAATTACACACCATTCATAGGAACATAAACCAGTACAGCCTTTATGGAGAAGAGTATGAAGGGCCCCAAAAAAACTAAAAACAGAATTACCCCATGATTCAGCTATCCCACTTAGGGATATATATCCAAAGGAAATGGAATGATCATATCAAAGAGATAACTGCACTCCATGTTCATTTCAGCACTATTTCATAAATGCCAAGAAATGGAATCAACTGAGGTATTCATCAGTAGATGAGTAAATAAGAAAATGTATTACTTATGTACAACAGAATATTATTCAGCCATAAAAAGGAATGAAATACTGTCATTCATGACAACATTGATGAACCTAGAAGACACCATATTAGTAGAATGAACCAGGTACAGAAAGACAAATACCACAGGTTCTGCTCACATGTAGAAGCTAAGGAAGTTTATATTATAGAGGAAGAGAGTTAAATAGTGATTTCTACAGGCTAGAAAATGTAGGGTGGAGGAGGAACAGAGGAAGCTTGGGTAATGGGTATCAAAATCATAGGAAAATAAGTTCTAGTGTTCTACAGTGCAGTAGGGTGAATATAGTTTACAGCAAGTCATTATACATTTTATAACAAACTATAAAAGAGGAGTTTAAAGACTCCAAACACAAAGAAATGGTAAATGTTTAAGGAGATGGAAACGCTAATTATCCTAATTTGATCATTAAACATCGTGTACATGGACTTGAATATCACAACATATCCTTTATATGTGTATAATTATCATGCATTAGTGAAAAATAAAATTTTCAAACTATAAAAGATGTGTGAGAAAAGATGATTTCAGGAAGATGACAGAAAAGGAGGTCTCATTCTTCCTCCTCCTACAAGTGAAAACAGCCTTGGGAGAGATCAGGAATCAAGGTAAAAAGGCACAGCAGAGAGACATTAACAAGGTGGCAGAATAGGAGGTCCACAATCTTGGTCCTCCTGGCACAAAAAATCCAATTAGCAAATATTCACAAATAAGAACACCTTTATGAAAATTCCAAAAGTGCCACGCATAGCTGTGCATGTCCATAATTCTAGTTACTCAGGAGATCAAGAAAGTAGGATTGAAAGTTGAAGGCCAGCCTCAGCAACTTAGCAAAAGGCCACCTCAACATTTTAAAAATATTTTTTAAAATACTGGGAATGTAGCTCACTGGTAGAGCACCCCTGGGTTCAATCTGCAGTACCACAAATGGGGAGGGGCAAGAGAGAGAATGAAAGAAGTGAGAGAAAGAAAGAGGAAAATTAAACTTAGGGACCACACCCACAGAAACCACAGAACCAAATAAAAATGACATTAGAAGGGTCAGAAGAATGGTTTTACTATAAGCATGTCACATCTCCCCCTCCTCCAAGTCAGCACAGTGCCCCCACAGAAAGGATGCCTTCTACTCATGGTGTTCATACTTGAAAATGAAAACTAGAAGTGGACTTCCCTAGCATTGGGCTTCCCTAGCATTCTAAGATGCTTCCCAGAAAGATCACCCCAGTCTTACCTCCCTAGGAATACCATAGAAAATGGCAGGATGAGACCATCTGGAATTAGGTAGAAATGAAAACAGGAGGCAGAGTGACTCACACTTAGATCTAGGTGTAAGCTCTGTTTGCTGGCCAGTAGTGGATCCCAATAATAGATACCAGCCAACAGCATAGCCCACCAGCAAAACTAAGCTGAGCACTCCCACAGGCATGATGGGAAATTGAGTCTGGCTTGAGTCCTCAGATAACCAGCCTCCACACCCAGCCTCAAAGCCTACCTCATGTCCCACCCAGGTATGGAGACACTGACACTGAGTTTCAGCAGAGAACAGGGACTAAATCTTCTCACGCCCAGGAGTCCAAACAATGGAAAATATCAGCTTCACACACCAGTCCAGGCGTAATCCAGGAAGCGAGGCACACCTCAAAGGCTAGACCAAACAGTGACAGTCCATCCCTGCTGAAGTACAGTAAGGCTGGAAGAGGTTGCTGTTCTCAAACATGCAGACATGAACACAAGGACATAAGAATTAAGAAGAATAGAAAATCATGGCAGCACCAAAAGAAATTAACAAAGCTCCAAGGAACAAACCCTAAAGAAATAAAGATTTTAAAATGTCATAATAACCCTTTTAAAGAAATTCAGTAACTACCAGAATGTATTTTTAAAATCAAATAAAATTTGGAAAGCAATATACAAAAATGAGAAGCTCGATCAAAAAATAGAAGCAACTTTTTAAAAAAAGAAATCCTAGAGATGAACAATGACTGAACATAAAACTCAATAGAAAGCTTCAACAGTAGTCTCAGTCAAGGAGAGGAATGAATAAGTGTGCTTCAAAACAGAGTATTTGAAATTATCCAGACAGAAGATGGAAAAAAAGTATTTAAAATGCTATCTCAGTCTATTTTGTGTTGCTTTGGCAAAATACCTGAGTCTGGGTAAGATATCAAAAAGGAAATTTATTGAGCTCATAGTTCCGGAGGCAGAAAAGTTCAAGGTTGAGGAAAAGGTTCAAGCTGAGGGCTTCATGATGCATTGTAACATGGCAGATGGGATCACAGGAAGGAAGCACATTCACAAGCAGTTAGCAGGCACCTGTGAAAGAAGCCAAAACACCAACTCTAATCTTGTTTTCTAGCAACTCACTCTCAGGGTAACTAATCCACTCCTAGGACATCAAACTCATTCCTGTAAGACTGGATCCAGTCTCAAAAGACCCAACTCAGTCTCTTGAGAAAGACACTAATCCATTCATGAGGGTAGTGACCCTGTGACTTAATCACCTCCAAAAGCACCACCTCCTCACGCTTTCCCTTTGAGGAATTAAGTATCAACATGAGTTTTGGCAGGGACAAACTACATCCAAACCATAGTAAATAATCTTAGGAATTATGGGACACCAACAAGAGAACTAACAAATACATGATACAGAAGGACAAGAAAGAAAAAGAGGGAGGAAGCATATTTAAATGTAATGGTTGTAAACTTCCAAAATCTGGAGAAAGATGACAACATCCAAGTATAAGAAGTACAAATTTCCCTAATCAAATTTAACACACCAAGACATAATAATCAAGTTACTAAATATCAAAGGCAAATAATCAACTCTGAGAGCAGCAAGAAATAAGGAATACACTCCCAAAAGCACTTTGGGAGGCTGAGACAGGAGAATCGCAAGTTCAAAGCCAGCCTCAGCAATGGCGAGGCACTAAGCAACTCAGTGAGACCCTGTCTCTACATAAAACACAGACTAGGGATGGACATGTGGCTCAGTGGTCGAGTGCCCCTGAGTTCAATCTCCAGTACCAAAAAAAAACAAAAGAAAGAAATACATCACATGGAAGGGAATTTCAATGTAACTATCAGCACATTTACCAGTAGAAACCCTGTAAGCCAAGAAAGAGTAGGATAGATATATTCAAAGCATTGAAGGAAAAAAACTCAACCAAAGATACTTTCAGCAAAGCTATCATTCAGAAGCAGAAGTTTAAAAAAAAATTCCCAGACAAGTAAAAACTAAGGGAGTTCATAACCACTAGGACTATATTACTGAAATTAGTAAAGGGAGTTTTTGTAAGTTGAAACAAAAGGTCACTGAGTAATATTATAAAACATATGAAAGCACAACACTCAAAGGTACCAGAACATGCTAGGACTGTATAATATGCAGCAATTATAACTCTAGTAAGAGGATTAAAAGACAAAATTATTAAAAATAAACACACCTAAATTAAAATTTAAAAGATGCAAATTATCAAATGATGTAGAATTTGACATTAAAAAACATTAAATATGAAGTAAAACTATATAGGCTTATATGCAATTAAAGTCAAGTTGTTCTCAGCTTGAAATAGCCTTTTAAAATCTAAGGTGTCTTATGTAAGCTTCATCGTAACTACAACGAAAAAATCTGTAGCACATGCAGAAAACAAATAGAAAAGATACAAAGCATACCACTACCAGAAAACCACAAACACACAAAGAAAATTAGCAAAGGAAGAAGAAAAAAGTAAAATATTTACAAAACCACCAGAAAAAAATACAATACAGCAGTAACAAATTCCTATCTAGAAATTATTACTTGAATGTAAATGGAATAAATTCTGCATTCATAAGGCAGAGTAGTTGAATGGATTCATAAGAAAAGAGCCAACTCTATGATGCCTACAGGGGGCACTTTAACTTTAAAGGACACACATACACCGAAAATAAAGGGAAGAAAAAATATATTTCACGCAAATGGAAACCAAAAGAGAGTAAGGATAGCTGTACTTGTATCAGATGAACTAGATATGAAGCCAGAAACTAGAAAAGGCACAAAGAAGATCTTTATGTAAAGACAAAGGGGTCAATTCATCAAGATGATATTAAAATTGTAAATATATATGCAACTAATGTCAGAGTACTTAAATATATACAGAAAATATTAAAGGATCTGAAGGGACAGACAGATTGCAATACAATAATATTAGGAGACCTCAATGCCTCACTTTCCACTACAGATTATTCAGACAAAAATGAATAAAGACAGGTTGAACTTGAACTATTCTCTGGACCAAATGAACCTAACAAACATACATAGCATCCCACTAACAGTATACACATTCTTCTCAAGTGCATACAGAACATTATCTAGGATACATGATATGTTAGGCCACAAAACAAGTCTGAATAAATTTAAGGAGATTGAAATCATAGCAAGTGTCTTTTTCAGTCACAGTGGTGAAAGTTCATGAATATGTACAAACTGAACAGTATGCTCCTAAACAATCAATGTATCAAAGAAGAATCAAAAGAAAAATCAAAAAGTATGTTAAGACAAACAAAAATATTAACATAATTTGCCAAAACTTGTGTGATCAAGCAAAGTTGTTCAGAAGTAAATTTATAGCAATAAATGCCTGCATTAAAAAAGATCTCAAATAAACAACATAACATTACATCTCAAAAAAACTAGAAAAAAGGATAATATAAGCCCAAAATTAGCAAAAGGAAGAAGTAACAAAGATTAGAACAAAAATAAATGAAGCAGAGAGCAGAAAAAGACAAAATAAAGAAATCAATGATACCAAGAGTTGGTCTGTAGAAAACAGAAGCAAAATAACAAACTTTTAACGAGAATAACCAAGAAAAGAGAGAAGACTCGAAATCAGAAATGAAAGAGACATTTTAATTGATATCACAAAAATATAAAGGATCATAAGAGTACTATGAATAATTATACTTCAACAAATTTAGATAACCTAGAAAAAAAAATTCTGGACCCAGATAATCTACCAAGACTAAATCATGAAGAAATAGAAAAGTACAAACAGACCCATTACTAAGCAAGGAGACTGAATCAATCAATCATCATCATCAAAGAATACCCCAGGACCAAACAGCTTTACAACTAAATTCTACCAAACATGTAAAAAACTAGTACCCAATCCTTTTCACTCTTCAAATAAAAAATAATTTTATGAAGCTAGCATTACCCTGAAACCAAAGCCAGATACCACTACAAGGAAAGGAAATTACAGGTCAATATCCCTGATGAACATAGCTGCAAAAATTCTCAATTAAATACTAGCAAAAAAAATTCAATAGCACAATGAAAAAACTATTCCCCATGATCAAATAGGATTTATCCTTGAGATTCAATAATGCTTCAACATTTACAAATCAATCCATGTAATACATACACCACATTAACAAAAAGAAAGATTAAATGGCATGTAATCATCTCAATAAATGCAGGAAAAAAGCATTTGAGATAATTCAACACCCTTTCATTATAGAAACTCTTAACATATTAGGCATGAAAGGAATGTACCTCAAAACAAGAAGGGCCATATATAACGAACCTGAAGCACATGTTACTTAATGGGGAAAAGTGAAAGCCTTTCTTCTAAGATCAAAGACAAGACAAGGATGTTCACATTCATCATTATCCAACATAATATGGAATGTTCTTGCCAGAGAAATTAAGGAAGAAATAAAAGTCATCCCAATTGGAAAGGAAGAAGTTAAACTGTTTGCAGATGACATAATCTATGTATAGAAATGAGCCAAGGTGTTGGGGTCTTTGGTGATGATGACTACTAAAGTCCTCCTGATGTTCCCCTCCTTCATCGAAAAAGTGATGGCTAAGGGGATCCATCCTGCCACAGGGGCTGGCTTGTGTGGATTCACTTAAAAGTGGTGGTGGCACCACTGTCTAATGAGTGGAACTCTGGCGTAGCCAGGCACAGGCATCCTTGTGTGGTGCTGGTAAAAGAATGTAAGGCAGGGATGCTTGTGAAGTAGCTGTGAGAGGAGAGAAGTGGAGCACAGGTATGTAGAGGAGAGAGAGGCTCCAGTCTTAGGGTGGGCCTAGGTGTCTATGGTGACTGAGCAAATGACAAGGGTGCAGTTATTGCTATAGCCATAATTTTTTAAATTCTTTTTTAATTTTTATTTTTGTAGTTGTAGATGGACAGCATGCCTTTATTTTATTTATTTATTTTTATGTGGTGCTGAGGATCAAACCCAAAGCTTCACGTGTGCTAGGAAAGTGCTCTGCCACTGAGCTACAACCCCAGCCCTACAGCCACATTCTTAACATAATTCCAGGCACAAATTCTGTTGATGTAACTGGGGAGTCAAAAAATGGGAGCACAGGCATGTGTATTTAGAATGGCTCCAGGGTTAGGGGCAGAGCCTAGCTCCCTGTGGCAGCTGAGCCAGTGCCTGGGAACAGGCACACACAGCAAAAGCTTGAATACAGGACCTGAAGTTTGAACTAGCTCACCATGGCATTGGATATGATATTAGCAATGTGGGCATGCTGAGCACAGCACTAGAGCCTGGATCCAAAGCATGTACCACACACTAACTATAATATCCTGGGGTCAGTGCAGGGCTTGGTTGTCTCTGGTGGCTGCGTTGGTTCCTGGAGAGTGGGCACATGCAGTGAGAGTTTGGTTTCAGAACCAAGAAGGGAACTAGAAATCAACTCACAGTGGATTGAGTATTTAAACATATGACTTGCTAAAGTGATGACCCATGCGTATGACACAGAGGTAGACCCAATGTGCCATAGAGCTCAGGTCTGGAGTGTGGGTACTGTCAGAGTGGCCACAGCTACACTACACAAAGATTTATGCAAGCTTTGTTATAATAGCAAAGGAAAAACCTACAGCAGATACACATATGATTATAAGAAAGAAATCAAAGAAAACAGCAAGAGAGGAAAATAGTAACAAAAGAACAGCAAAATAGTGCATAATAAAATGACAGTACTAAGTCCTTAAATGTAAATAATAACTTTAAATGTAAATAAATTATACTGTCCAATTAAAAGGCGTAGTCTCTTAAACAAATGGCAGAGGGAAAAATGGGACATCCGCATGCAAAAGAACAAAATAGGACACTTGTCTCATGCCATACACACACACAAAAGAAATCAACTTACAATGGATTGAATATTTAAACATATGACTGAAACCATCAAACTCCTAGCTGAAAACAAGGGAAAAGTCTTCTTGACCTTGGTCTACCAGTACTTTTTTTTGATATTACACAAAAAGTATAGGCAGCAAAAGCAAGACAAATATAATCACATCAAACTAAAAAAGCTGCTGCTTTTCAAGATGAAAAGGTAACCTCCAAAGTGGAAAAACATATTTGCAAACCATACATATTATGAAGAGAGTAATGTCCTAAATGTACGAACTAACATAACTCAATTCCAAAAATACAAATGACCCGATTTTAAGGCAGTGCAAAGGATTTAAACAGATACTTCCTAAAGAAAGAAATTCAAATGATTAATATGACTATGAAAAAGTGTCCAACATCTCTGATAGTCAAATGCAAGTCATAAATACAATGAGATATCATCTCACACTTGAGGATGGCTATTGTCAAAAAGACAAAAGAAAAACAAGTGCTGGTGAGGACGTGGAGGGAAGGAAACACTTGTACACTGTAGATATGAACATAAATTAGGATAGCCATCACAGAACAATGTAGGGCTTTCTCAAAAAATTAAAAAATAGAACTACATGATCCAGCAATCCCACTTCTCAATACATCTTAAAGAATTAGAATTAGGTTCACAAAAAGAATCTGTACTCCATGTTCACTGCAGAACTATTCACTATAGCCAAGATATGGAAAAAGCTTAAATATCCCTCAATGAATAAACAGATAAATAAAGAACAGTATAGGACCTCTGTGGAGACCAGGCAGGCACAAGACAGCACCTCTAATCCGTGCGAAGCCCAGGGAGGTCGAGGACAGCCCCACCAAACCATGAGTAGCCCAGGCCCAGGCCCAGATCCAGACCCAGGCCTAGACCCAGGCCCAGGCTCAGGCCCAGGATTGACCACCACTGAGGACCACATCCACACACCACACTGCTAAATCTCCAAACAGGCCACCCAAAGCCATCATTCGGCTTGCCCATTCAGCCCCATCTCTAAAAGTGGCCACTGCCATCTTGGGATACCTCCAACACCATTTCAGGTTACTCTTGCTGCTGACACCATCATCTTTAGTTGCAGCAGTTTCTATCTTGGGACACCAGCTGGTGGTTGGAAGCCCAACACCAAAGTATTTACAGGTTTGATACTACCCAGCCATCAACTACAGAGTTGGCTGCTTCCATCTAGGGACAACAGCCAGGACATGGACGACCATCACTAAGGTCCCTTCAGGCTTGGTTACACCAGAGGTATCCCTGCTAGGTGTGCTAATAGCCACCATCTTATTGCAGAAGCAGGAGAGAGCCTTGCAGTGGGTCACCTCCTTCTCCCTTGTCTGCTGTTAACAGTAAACTTCTTTTGACTCATCTTTCACTCTCCCTGTGATTAAATACCTCTATATTCTTACTTCTCATCTCATGAACATCACACCCTAAGTCCCACTTCTGTTTCTCTCTTTGTCCACCATTAGAACCTGTAGACTTTTTCTCAAACTTACTGTTTCTATTGTAGATAATTGGCACATCATTCCTGTTTATTGTGACAAAACTGTAATAATCTAAATAAAAATTATTTGATTTAAGGCTGTATATCATTTGTGTTGAATGTTGTTAATATTGATCTCCCCCTTAAAAGGGACATATCAGTAACCTGCAAGTATACTATAAGATTATAAGATAGAAACTGTAATACCTCAGATCTGTACTGATAAAAGGAAAGACACACAGAAAGCATGAAAAGACAAGGGAAGAAAGCGCCCCAAACAAACCAAGATGATACAATATTAGAATCCACTGACAGCACAGTAGATAAAATGTCAGAGGAGGAGTTCAGAATGTATATAATTAAGATGAATAGCAAATCAAACAATGACATAAGAGAGCAAATACAGGCAACAATTGATCATTCCAACAAAGAGATAAGAGAGAAAATACAGGTAGCAAAAGATTACTTAAAGAAAGAGAAATTCTTTAAAAAAATTACTTGAAATGAAGGAAACAATAAACGAAATTTAAAAACTCAACAGAAAGTATCACCAATAGACTAAATCACTTCAAAGGCAGAACTTCAAACAATGAAGACAAAATACAAACTCTTGAAAATAAAGTTGACCACACAGTGAAGACAGTAAGAAACCATGAACAGAAAATCCAAGATTTATGGGATAACATCAAAAGACCAAATCTAAGAATTATCAAGATAGAGGAAGGCACAGAGATACAAACCAAAGGAACACACAATCTCTTCAATGAAATAATATCAGAAAATTTCCTAATGAATTGGAAAATGAAATACAAGAGGCTTACAGGACACCAAGTGTACAAAATTACAACAGATCTACACCAAGACATATTATAATGAAAATGCCTAGCATAAAGAATAAGGATAGAATTTTAAAAGCCACAAGAGAAAAGTTTCAGATTACATATGGGGCAAACCAATTCGAATCTCAGCAGATTTCTCAACCCACACCCTCAAAGATAGGAGATCCTGGAACAACATATACCAAGCTCTGAAAGAAATGAATGCTAACTAAGAATCTTATATCTGGCGAAATAAGCTTCAGATTTGATGACAAAATAAAAACCTTCCACGATAAACAAAAATTAAAAGCATTTACATGAGAAAACTTGCACTACAGAACATTCTGGGCAAAACATTCCATGAGGATGAAATGAAAAACAACAATGCAAATCTGCAAAGGGAGTAACTACACTAAAGGAAAGGCCAATAAAAGGAGAAACAAAGTTAAGTAAAAAAACAAAACAAAACAAAATGACTGGAAATACAAACTATATTTCAATAATAATCCTGAATGTGAATGGCCTAAACTCATCAATTAAAATACATAAACTAGAAGATTGGATTTTTTAAAAAAGACCCAACAATATGCTGCTTTTCAGAGACTCATCTTATTGGAAAAGACATCCACAAACTGAAGGTGAAAGGATGGGGGAAAACATATTGCTTACACAGACTGTGTAAACAAGCAGGGGTTTCCATCCTCATATTAGATAAAGTGGACTTCAAACCAAAATTAGTCAGAAGGAATAAAGAAGGATATTTCATACTGTTTAAGGGAATCATACATCAACAAGACATAACAATCATAAATATTTATGCCCCAAACAATGGAGCATCTATGTACAACAAACAAACTCTTCTCAATTTCAAGGATCAACAACAACAAAATAATACCAGGTAACTTTAGACCACAAAAAATAATACCAGGTAACTTTAACACACTTCTGTCACCAGTGGATAGATTTTTCAACAAAAACTAAACAAATAAATTATAGAACTTATCAATACAATCAATAATTTAGACTTAACAGACATATATAGAGTATTTCATCCGTCAATGAACAAATACACTTTTTTCTAAGTTAGCACATGGATCCTTCTCTAAAATAGATCATATGTTATGCCACAAAGCAACTCCTAGCAAATACAAAAAAAAGATAGTATCCTGCATTCTATCAGACCATAATGGAATGAAATTATAAATCAATGATAAAATAAAAAACAGAAGCTACTCTAACACCTAGAGACTAAATAAGATGCTACTGAATGATGCATGGATAGCAGAAAACATTGGGGAGGAGACAAAAAAATTCTTAGAGGTAAATGTGAACTCCAATAAAACATACCAAAATCTCTGGGACAGCATGAAGGCAGTGCCAAGAGGAATGTTCATTGCATTAAGTTCATTCATTAAAAGAAGAAAAAGTCAGCAAACAAACAACCTGATATTACATCTCAAAGCCCTCGAGAAAGAAGAACAAACCAACTCCAAAAGTAGAAGAAGACAGGAAATAATTAAAATCAGGGCAGAAATCAATGAAATTGAAACAAACCATTCAAAAAATTGACAAAACAAAAAGCTGGTTCTTTGAAAAAGTAAATAAAATTGATAAACTCTTAGCCACCTTAACAAAAAGAAGGAGAGAGAAAACTCAAAGTACCAAAATTCATGATGAAAAAGAAAATATCATGACAGATACCACTGAAATACAGAAGATAATTAGAAACTATTTTGAAAATTTATACTCCAATAAAATAGAAGTATTGAAGACACCAACAAATTTCTAGAAAAATATGAACTGCCCAAACTGAATTGGGAGGACATACACAATTTAAACAGATCCATTTTGAGCAAGGAAATAGAGGACACCATCAAAAGCCTACCAACCAAGAAAAGCCCAGTACCAGACAGATTCTCAGTCAAGCCCTATAAGACCTACAAAAAAGAATTAATACCAATACTCCTCAAATTATTCCATGAAATAGAAAATGAGGGAACCCTTCAAAACTCATTCTATGAGGCTAGTATCACCTTCATACCTAAGCCAGAAAAAGAAACATCAAGGAAAAAAACCTTCAGACCAATATCCCTGATGAACAGATGCAAAAATTATCAATAAAATTCTGGCAAATCACATAAAAAGAACATATTAAAAACATAGTGCACCACAATCAAGTGGGGTTCATCCCAGGGATGCAAGGTTGGTTCAACATATGTAAATCAATAAGCATAATTCATCACATCAATAGACTTAAAAACAAGACACATCTGACCATCTCAATAGATGCAGAAGAAGCATTTGATATCATACAACACCCTTTGATGTTCAGAACACTAGAAAAACCAAGGATAGTAGGAACAAACCTCAACACTGTAAAAGCTATCTGTGCTAAGCCCAAGGCCAACATTATTCTAAATGGAGAAAAATTGGAAGCATTCCCTCTAAGAATGAGAACAAGACAGGAATGCCCTCTCTCACCACTCCTATTCAACATAGCCTTGAAACACTAGCCAGAGCAATTAGACAGACAAAAGAAATTAAAAGGATATGAATAGGAAAAGAAGAACTCAGACTATCACTATTTGCCAACAACATGAGTCTATATTTAGAGGATCCAAAAAATTCTACCAGAAAACTTCTAGAATTAATAAATGAATTCAGCAAAGTGGCAGAATATAAAATCAATACCCATAAATAAAATGCATTTCTATACATCAGTGATGAATCCTCTGAAAAAGAAAGTAGGAAAACTATCCTATTCACAATAGCCTCAAAAATAATAAAATACCTGGGAATCAATTTAACAAGAGAGATGAAAGACCTCTACAATGAAAACTACAGAACACTAAAGAAAGACATTAAAGAAGACCTTATAATAAGTAAAGATCTCCCATGTTGTTTGATAGGCAGGATTAATACTGTCAAAATGGCCATATTGCCTAAAGTGTTATATAGATTCAATGCAATTCTAATTAAAATCCCAATGTCATTCCTTATAGTAATAGAAAAAGCAATCATGAAATTCATTTGGAAAAGTAAGAGACCCAGAATAGCCAAAGCAATCTTGAGCAAGAACAGTGAAGCAGGAGGCATCACAAAACCAGACCTTAAACTATACTACAGAGCTATATTAACAAAAAGGGCATAGTTTTGGTACCAAAATAGACATCTAGACCAATAGTACTGAATAAAAGACAAATAGACAAACCCACTAAATATAGTAATCTCATACCAGACAAAGGCGCTGAAAACATACATTGCTGAAAAGATAGCCTCTTCAACAAATGGTGCTGGGAAAACTGGAAATCCATATGGAGCAAAATGAAATTAAACCACTATCTCTCACCATGCACAAAGCTCAACTCAAAATGGATCATGGACCTAGATTTGAGAGACTCTACACCTATTGGGGAAAAAAAGTCGGTCCAAATCTTCATCATGTTAGATTAGGTCCTGACTTCCTTAACCAGACTCCTAATGCACAAGATATAAAGTCAAGAATCAAGAAGTGGGATGGACTCAAACTAAAACACTTCTCAGCAAAGGAAACAATTAACAACATGAAGAGAGTGCCCATAGAATGGGAGAACATCTTTACTACATGCACATCAGATAGAGCACTAATCTCCAGGATATATAAAGAACTCAAAACAACACCAAAATATAAATAACCCAATCAATAAATGGGCTAAGGAACAGATACTTCTCAGAAGATATACAATCAATCAACAAATATATGAAAAAAATAAGTAACTCAAAACACTTAACACCAAAAAGATAAATAACCCTATCAATAAATGGACTAAGAACAGATACTTCTCAGAAAATATACTATAGATCAACAAGTATATGAAAAAACGCTCAGCTTCTCTAGTAATTAGGGAAATGCAAATCAAAACTACTCTAAGGGTTCATCTCAGACCAGTCAGAATGGCAATTTTCAAGAATACAATAATAAGTGTTGGCAAGGATATGGAGAAAAAGGTACACTCACACATTGCTGGTGACACTGCAAGTTGGTACAACTGCAATGGAAAGCAGCATGGAGATTCCTTAGAAAACTTGGAATGGAACCACCATCTGACCCAGCTATCTCACTCCTGGGTCTATACCTAAAGGACTTAAAATCAGCATACTACAGTGACGCAGCCACTTCAATGCTCATGGCAGCTCAGTTCACAATAGTTAAAAACTGTGGAACCAACCTAGATGCCCTTCAACAGATAAATGGATAAAGAAACTGTGGTATATATACACAATGGAATATTACTCAGCACTAAAGGAGAATAAAATTATGGCATTCGCAGGTAAATGGATGGAGTAAGGTAAACATACTTCATGCTAAGTGAAGTAAGCCAATCCCCAAATTCCAAAGGCCAAATGTTCTCTCTGATAAGTGGATACTGATCCACAATGGGGGGAAGACATGGGGAGAATGGAGGAACTTTGAACAAAGCAGAGTGGGGGATGGTAGGGAGCATGGAGGCAGGAAAGATAGTGGAATGAGATGAACATCATTACCCTAGGTACATGTATGACTGCACGTGTGGTGCGACTACATCGTGTACAACCAGAGAAATGAAAAGTTGGGCTCCATTTGTGTACAATGAATCAAAATGCATTCTGCTATCATGTATAACTCATTAGAACAAATAAAAATTTAAAAAAAATTTTAAAGTACATTATAGATTTATGAAGGGAATACTATTCAACATTTAAAAACAGGGAAATCCTGCCTTTTGCAATCACATACATGAAGGCAGCAGACATTGTGCTAAGTGAAATAAGCAAAATAGAGATACTCATTTTTACATAGAATCTACAATAGTCAAGCTCATAGAATCAGTGTAGGGTGGTGGTTGCCAAAGTATGAAGGAAGAAATGGGGTGATTCTTGTCAAAAAGGTACAAATTTTCAGCTATGCAAGGTAAGTTCTGGAGATCTGAGGTGCAGCATGGTAACAATAATTAATAGCACCATGCTGTATACTTGAAATTTCTCAGGAATATAATCTACACACACATACACACACACACACACACACACAAGTAACTATGTAAAAGTGTTAATTATCTGCTTATTAACTAGATTGTGGGGTTATTTCACAATGCATACATCAAGTTATATACCTTAACTATGTACATTTTATATGTTGAAAACAACTCAATAAGACTATTAGGAATTCAGAAAACAAAATAATTCTTCTCCAAGATTCCCTAACATAGGAAATGATTCAGTCACTTCTATCCAGGTGCTCAAGCATCAAACCTAGTGTTTATCTTTGATATCATTCTTTCCCTGACCCCATATACCAAATCCATCACCAGGTACTGAGAATGTTTCTAAATATCACTCAACTCCATCTGTTTCAATTTCTACAACCATCACCCTAAGTTACCATTGTTTCTCACCTGAACCACTTACTGGATTTTAACCCATCAACCCACATCCACTTTTCCTCCACCATTCCAGATAGTTTTCCATGTTGCAACCAGAAAGAACTACCTTGTTGCCACATGCATCTAATCATGCCTCACTCAATGCTTACAACCTTTCAATAGCTTTACATTTCTCAAAGAAAACATAACTCTTAACATATTTTCACTCTCTGTATTGGAAGAAATCTGCCTCCCTCTCCAGGCTCATTTTCCACTCAGTGTTCTCATTGCCAGCCCTCCAGCCACACTAGCCTTCTTTCAGTTCTTAATGCTCCTTCCCACCAGAGGAACTTATTTATGCTTTGGCCCTGGCATTGAATGCTTTTTCCTCCCCTCTCCAATTAGTTAACTACTATTTATCCTCAGGGAGGCCATTCAGATCCTAATACAGGCTCTCACAGTGCCTACTATCTCTCCTTCATAGAACCTACCATTGTTGCAGTTTTACTTTTGTTATGATTTTACTATGGTCCATCCCCTTGGCTAGGCTGTAAGCACCATGACAGCAAGAGACTTTTGTTTGTTTTGTGAACTTAGCAAAATATTGTGACTTTCATTCAAGTTAAACTTTATTCACAGTCACAAGTCAGGATAAAATTCTTTTTTTCCTACTTCTTCCCACTTCTTTTTTAAATTGGTTCTTCTTAGTTATATATAAAATTATACCAACACGGAATATATCTTATTCTATTTAGGACCCCATTCCTGTGGGTGGGCATGATAATGGGAGTAACTTAGGTATTTTCATGTGTACATAAAAATAGTATGTTTGATTTATTCTACTGTCTTTCCTATTCCTATCCCTACTCCCTTCCTTTTGTTCCCCTTTGTTTAATCTACTGAACTTCTCTTCTTTCACTGCCCCACTTCATTGTGGTTAAGCTTACACATATCAGAACATTTGACTTTTGGGTTTTCTAGTATTGGCTTATTTTACTTA
This sequence comes from Xerus rutilus, assembly GCA_028644305.1. NCBI lineage: Eukaryota > Metazoa > Chordata > Mammalia > Rodentia > Sciuridae > Xerus > Xerus rutilus. Next base: position 123,438,206 of record CM053399.1, on the reverse strand, counting down.
GCATCATAGTTTCCAGATCCATCCATTTACTGAAATGTTATAAAGTTATTTGGCTGAGCAATATTCCATTGTGTATGTATAGCACGATTTATCAATTCATCGGTTGAAGAGCACCTAGGTTGGTTCTATAGCTTAGCTATTGTGAATGGAGCTATTATAAACATTAATGTGGCTCTGTCATTGTAGTATCCTGATTTTAAATCCTTTGGATATATACTGAAGAGTGGGATAGCTGGGTCAAATGGTGGTTCTGTTCCTAGTTTTTTGAGGAATCTCCATACTGCTTTCAAAGGAGTTGTACCAATTTGAAGGCCCACCAACAATCTATGAGAATTCCCTTTTCCTCACACACTTGCCAACATTTGTTGTTATTTATATTTTTGATAATTGCCATTCTGGCTGGAGTAAGATGAAATCCCAGTAGTGAACACACTCTGGGAGCATACATGTTTGTTTTTATTCACCCCATTGTCCTAGCACTTAGCTCAATGCCTGGCATATCGTAGGTCCTCAATAATACTGGGTGGCTGGGTGGGAGGATGGATGGGTACCTAGGTGGGTACATGAGTAGGTAGATACGTTTGATGAAGTATAAAGGAGAAAATCTGCTAAAACTGCTTGCATAAGCATCAAATGCAACTGTAGAAATACATGAGAAATAGGTAACACTGGTTACTAACAAGGGGAAAGGATGGGAGACACTGGAGTGGACCCAGATAGCACAAAGAGACTTTTTCATTGTGTACCTATATACACCTTTCAAATTTTCAATCAAGTGACTATGTTATCTATTCAAAAACAAATATATTTTTAAAGAAATCATCTAATTTCACATATAGAAGATAATTATTTTGGCTTAAGAGTTTTAGCCATGTAAAATGCAAACACCTCAAAAACTTATAGTAAATGCATGTACATTTTTGCTTATAATACCTCAACTTACTAAACAGAAAAGGAGAAACAAGTTTTAAAGTTCAATTGTGTCTACAACTTGCTTTATGGAGGAGATGTCCTGGTATAAGAGTGTGATGTGGGATGTGAATCTGCTTTTGCCTCATCTTAGTTCCCATATATCTTTCTCAAGTGTAATTCTCATGTTTAAAAATACAGCACCCTGCACAAATATCCCTGAAACATAAGTAAACAAATTCACTGTGTAAAAAGCCATTTCAACCCAGGTAGGAGAAAATACATCCATGCTGGACTTTGAGAAACCATGTGTATCAGTTTCCATTCTAAATATGAGACCAAAAGGTATTTTAAGGGATTTTTGCTCATGTTAGGACCTTACAGCAATATGGTACCATTCTGCTCTTACTCAGTCATTACCTACCATTTGTACATCCAAGTCAAACAATACCTACTGAGGGTTTACTATTTGCTTGGAACTCTTTGCTACTGAAGATCAAGGAAGCACACAGATTGTTATTACCAAGAATTTTGTGTACAAAAATTCAGACACCAATGTGACACTGAAAACCTATCAAAGGACATGCATTCATGCTGCTCACATTTTTGTTTCCCACTGAAGTGGAGCAGCCCACTGACTTCACAAACAATCAGCCACAGCTCTCTTGTAAATTTGGGAAAACCCAGTGCTGCATTTCAACATCACAAGAGCCACTGAAATGGGAGACTAATATAGTAGTACCTGGACCCTGGAGCTCTCAAATCACATGTCAAAAGCTACACTGAACACCCTTCCTCAGCTCTGCTGACATATGAATCTACAGTGACCCATTTCCTGCTAGAACACTACAAGACAGAAACAGACCAGAGGGAGATCTGACTTATCACAAATTACATGCATCACTTACATGTAATTACCTTAGTTTCTTACACAGGTAACCCCAAAAGGGCTAGCATAAAGTTACTATACTATTGTTTCTCTGCCTATCTACTATCAAAGAGGAGGTACAAATGTCCCCAGAGACAGAAATATGAAGACAATAAATTTTTATCCATACATTTACTTCCAAGGGTAATTTCTGCCCTCACAACAGCACTGAGTTCCCAATGCTAGGCAGATTATAAAAGTCCCAAGTTAACTGGCTCAGATGCTAGATGTGAGTATATATCCTAATAAATGTGCCCTGCAAAGGTATATAAAGAATTAACTCAATCTCTGGGAAAAAACCAATACTGAAGGCTTAGGAGAGAAGAGATTGTCTAGGATGGATATTGAGGATAAATAGGAGTACACAACACAAGGCAGATGAAGTTCAGGAAGAAAGTGCTGCAGGCAAGAGGAGCCATGGAAGGGCATGGAATCTATCATGAATGAACAATATAAACAGGTTTTTATTCTTTATATTGTTTTATTTCACATATATTCATATTATTAAATATAATTTTGTGTTTATCAGAAACTGAGTCATGGCAGAGAGTGGACCAGTGAGACAATGCTTTGGAGGAAAAGACTGGTCAAGAAAAATTGTATGCATTCACCTTCTTCTCCATTTTCCCCAGCTCTCATCAGTTCTCTACCCAGCAAAGTCAACAACACTCTTCATCTGTCCAAGCGTTTACCAGTACCTGAGATGTACTAAAATTATGACAACTCTGAGAAAACATGGATTGTCGGTCATCCAGTGACCCAGCCACAGCCCGAGAAAGGATGACCTCTCAATTCTACTAAAACCTCAGAACATGCAAGAGATGGTTAAACTTGTCCTGGCCAAGTTCAGTGAATTTCCCCATTAGGAGTACCATCAAGTTTTTCAAGCACCTCAACCATTCTTCTAATGAAATATTTAATTTTTAAAAAAGGAAGTAAACTGGGACATGATTCAAATACAGCAGAATGTCTGCCAGAACACAAAGGGAGGCATCAGAATCTTCTAGGCTGTCTTTCCTGGGTTACCTTTATTAACAGCAGATACCATCACTGATTTCAAAGACTTCCATGGTTTTCCTGACCCCCTCTCGGGAGAGGTATAAATAATTATTTCATTGTCCATTAAGCAATTGTCATGAACCAACAGATTAACAAGACATGACTCATGTTTTTGGTATCCACAATGCCCTCCACAATTTGCCATTTGTACTATATGTTCTGATATGTGACCTTACATCTCTTGTCAACCAAGGTCTTTTCTCCATCAAATATCTTTCAAGATGGTAAGAATGTACTTGTTTATTGCCACCAATGCTCTAGAAAAATAAATTATTGACACAGTTCCTACTCTCAAGTTTCTAGTCTCTTTAGGAAGACATGACAAAAATTGCTATTTAACAATCAGTCTATTTAACAGTTAACTTCAGGTAATCTTGTCCAAACTGGGTTTATGGTGCCACAGAGAACAATTGTAACATTGTTTTCTTTAAAGATATTTCATTAAGAGAGAGAGACAGAGAGAGAGAAAGAGAGAGAGAGAGAGAAACATCCCCAAAATACCAGCCCTCGAGTTCTACTCTTTTGGTCTATCAGTTTGCCTAGCTGTAAAAGTGGGGTGATAATTCCCTGCAATCATAGACATGTGACATGGCTTAATTTCAAATGCATCCAGAAAATAAATGAACCTAATGTGTCACTTCCTATGACTAAGGCATGAAAGGTTAATTGGAGCAGCCCATGGCAAAGAGGGAGAAAACTTTAGAGAAAAAAAAAATGTATGTAATGGGAACAAATCTAGTTTCAGAAAGTTCTTCATGGAAAGTGAAGCAGAGTAACCTCTAAATCTGACAGCTAAGCCATGGCAAGTGAGAGGGTTAAACATAACAGGAGAAACCATTGTCTTCACTCTGCCAAGATCTAGGTAAATAGACAGGTAATCAGGTTGGTTCTGGTAGCAGATACAAGAATTGGCACAGAAGTTTAACTAAATGACAGTTCCAAATATTGAGCAGGTTATGGTAAAAACATAGGTCTCAATTCATGCATTCATTCAAAAATGTTCATGGAGATAATTCTGTAGAGGACCATGTGCTAGGACCCAAAGTATTATAGTGAGCACAACTAATATGGTCCCTTTCCTTACAATAATTTTGTTCTAGTGGTGGAAGCATGGCAAAAAGTCAGAGCCAAGGATTGATGATTATTGTGTTAGTACGGAGCTGGAACTTAATTTCAAATTCAATGAATGGGTAAAATTTGTATGCAAAACAGAGACAATCTGATCTTCAATATGAGAACATCACTTTGGCTGTTAGGAAAAGAACTGATTAGAGGAGGGTAAGAAGAATAGTGGGAAAACATTAGGAGAATAATAAAACACTAGACTTGGTGAAAATGGTAGAGGTGGAGATAAAGGGATGGGCTTAAGATATCTTGGAATCTACCTTGAGTGCTTGTAGTTGGAATGGATAGAGGGGGAAGAATTAAGGAAGAGGCAAATTAAGAGTAACTTCTAAATCTCAGGCCAGAATAATTGTTATTGTCAATTTCCACGTTGACAAACACTC
>CM053399.1:123405330-123433302 GCA_028644305.1 Xerus rutilus | reverse complement strand
AAGGTAGAGGGAAGAGTTGGAGAGTTAAAATAGATACATTACATCTGAGATACCTGTAATTCCTGGAACAAAGATACCAAGTACATAGAACTAAGAATTTGAAGGTCAGATTAGAGGTCAGGAGTAATGGTAGGGCTTTTTAAGGATACCAGGTGATTTCAACATGTGAACAAATTGAGGTATAGTAAATGAGAAGACTCCAGCAAAGGAGAACTAAAAAGAACAACCACCTATGGGAAAATAGTGAGCATTCATTAAAGAAGCCATGAGGAACAAGATCATGTTTCAAGAAGGGTAGAGGTCAACTGGGACCAATACTCTTAGAAGAAAAGACTAGTGTGGATAAATGGTCATTGGATTTGGAAACATGGATATCATTGGGACTTGGGCAGAGTTTCATATCTTGGCTTTAGAAGATCTATGGTACTGGTCAATTTATCCAGAATTCACCCAACTACCACACCTGGGCTGCAAGCTTGACTCGGTGCCAAGATCTCTATGTAGTCCTGATAGCTCCTTAAACTCCCCAAATCTAACCAAGCTCAGAATCGGTGCCAGAGCTGGGGTTGAGAATGAGGTGTCTCCTCAAATATGAGAAAAAGAAGACAAGGGACAGGGACTATGCAGGCAGACAGGCTTAGAAGAACACACATGCAAACTGATCTGATGGATCAGTTTTACATCAGAATGAAATGGAAGCACGCATGAAACAAAATTTCTTGATCTAGAATAGTATCTATGGACTCATTAACTATTTTGACCAATAGTTAAAGCTCTGAACAGGTGATGGAATAGGCAAGAGTCATGTTGCCAGATTTACCAAATATACAGGATTGCCATTTATGTTTGAATTTCAGATAAACAAAGAATGGAGTTTTGAGTTTTTGGAACACACACTGATGCTAAGAAAAATATTGTGTGCGCATATCTGAAATTCCAAATTAATTAGATATCCTGTATTTTATTGGACAATCCTAAAGGGATGGAAAAACAGGTATGCTCCCTTGGACCCAGGAAATTAATAATCGGCTTCAGATGAATTTGAGTTGTCCCAAAGATCCATGACATGTACGGCTTTCTAACAGTGGAGAACACAATGAGTGGAACCTGGACTCTAATGAGCAGGTGTGAGTCACCTTGCCAGTCACAACCAGTCCTGTGTCAAAGGAGCTTTGTCATTTCCTCTTTGTATTAATTATGCTTTCTTGTTTTCTGTATTCTTGATGTTCTGGCTTCAGGGCCTTGCTGACTAGTGAAGGTCTGCCCCTCCTGGGGTTGGTTCCTAGAGATGGCAGGCAAGTCACCTGGAAATGTGCCTTTCATCAACAAAACATCCAATCCAAAGCCCATGCCCCAATCAAGTTCTTCATTCAATTCTCACAGGGCTCTGAGAGTTGAACCACTATCTTCCTGCCAGAACCACTTCAAGACCAAGTATCAGACAGGTAGGGACAACCCTTATGTCCCACGGCCTGCTCAAGTTATTCAAACTAGCCAGTCCTAAACCTGCTTACCCTGCCTAGCCTTTCCCATAGAAGCCACAACAAAGGCTTTCCTCATATTTCTCCTTGGCTCCTTCTGCCTTCTGACCAGCCCTGGTGATACCCCGTGCAGCCCTGTTTGGCATGCCTGCCTCCTCCCCGCAGGAACTGTGAGTAACACATTTTCTTGTCAGTGGTAATCAATCATCTGTTAGTTTCACAATATCTGAGTACTAATAAAACCTTCATGTTAAAACACTCTTCCTCTAAGGTTGTTTAGTAACTATGTTAGTCAGCTTTTTGTCAGTGACCAAGGTACCTGACAAGAACTTAGGGGAGGAAAAGTTTATTTTGGCCTCATGGTTTGAAAGGTTCCACCCATGGTCAATCAGTTCCATTGCTCTGTGCCTAAGGTGAGGCAGAGCATCATGGTAGAAGGGTGTACGGGCGGAAAGCTGCTTAGCTCATAGTAGCCAGGAAGCAGAGAAGGAACGAGGAGGCTGATAGAAAAATGGAAACCCCAAAGGCATGCCTCGCAGTGACCTACTTCCTTCAATCACACCATACGTCCACGGTTATCACCTAGTACAATAGTCTTTTCAAGGTATTAATCTATCTAATGGATTAATCCACTGTCAAAATTCTCATAATCTAATCATTTCACTTCTGCATTGTCTCACACATGAAATTTCAGAGGATACCTCGTAAGAGAAACCTTCTTGCAATGCCTTAAAGCAATAACAGTTAGTGCTTTTATTCTTGTGAAAAACAGTGAATAAATTAAAGAATTTAGAACTTTAGTTAAAATTTGTAAAACAGTTCCTTGGACCATTAGGACATACAAACCTAGCAAAGAATTCTGACTAGTTAGATGTTCATAAATGTGAAGAACCCACACAAACCTGCTCCTAGGTATGAATTTAGGGTTTTGTGAAGGTTTTAAGACATGACTCTCAAGGATGTCAGTGGTCCTATGACTCCACAGTAATGTATATTAGGATAAAAATATTTTAAAATAATAGATTTCCTGATCACTTTAAAATACATGGCAGATCCCATTCAGTTTGGAGAAGTACCAAAAGTTTTGCCTACATAAATGCAAGCATTCAGATTGAAAAACAACAACAAAAAAAAAAAAAACCTCCCAGATCATTATTGCACAGCAAAACCCAGCAGCTGTGTGAGGCAACACATAATACTAGTCAAATATTTATCATGTGACAACACTCTCGCTAGCTTCTTCACACACATTAGCTCATCCAATCCTCATGAGTACATTTTAGGTAGGAACTATTATAGTTCATATTTTACAAATGGAGAAACTGAGGCATGGACCCTTTGTCAAGCTACATCCCCACACAGCTAGTGAAGGTCAGAGCTAAGATGTGACCCCAGGCTGGCTCAGTCTGCACATTCAGCCACTGAACCTTCTTGCCTCTATTCCAGAAGTAAAGCAATTGCTAAGATGACTGCAGACAATGCTCACAGGACCTAAGTTAAAGCTTTCTCTTTGAAACAGCTCACTTGAAGGCTGTGTTTCTCAAAGTATTGTCCCCAGATCAGCAACATCTGTATCTTCCAAGAACATGATAGAAATGCAAATTTTCTACCCTGAGAACCTGATTTTGAACCAAATATGCCTTCTTTCTCTCAAGACTTTGAGCTCCCTGAGAACAGTAACTTGCTTTTCTTGTTACCTCTGTACCAAAAACAGTGCCTGGTTCCTAACTGGGGCTCAGTGAGACACTTAGTTGCACCAGCCACTCACCAGCTCACACAGATGTTCCACAGCCTGTTGTAAATCAAGCCATGAAATTAGAATTACTTAAACCCACATTTTCCTTTGGTTACTTTCTATCCCTGGGGAAGAAAGTTACTGTAGAATTCACAATATAACTTGGGGTGGAGACTATTTCTTCATAGGACACAAGTAAAGTTCTGGCCAAAGATCTTGATTTATGGGGCACTGGGAGAATCTGATCATCATATATTTATAGCAGTAGCTAGAGATAAGTGCATTCAGGGAAGTGCTACTGAAATGTGTTTCCTTCATTTCCTTGACAGCAAAAGGAAGCAATGAATGCTTTAAATCACAGAAAATATTTAGAATATGAAAGACAAATGGAAGTCACATCTTCCTCAACCTGCACAATAGCCAATATTTTACAAGGTTCACCAAGAGTTTGTGAGAAACTTTGATCTTCCTTCTTTCACTTCTAGAAGATCAGAGAAGCCCCTGTTTGTTTAGCAGGCGCTGGCTAGAACTCATCACTGAAGAGGCAAAGTTGATGTCAAATGGATAGTCCTTGCTCAAAAACAGGTTCATTCTTCATACCTCTCTTGCTACTCAAGGTCCTAAAAGAAATTTTAAAGAACATAGCTCCATGTTTATTCCACTCCCCTCAGCTCACACCACTCTGGTCCTTAAAACTATGAAGGTAAAAATGAAACAATCTCATTCTGAGTTACACAAAGATTCTAACAATATAGAAGTATGTAAGAAAAACTGGGATGCCATCACTCTTGACTCCTTACTCTTAAATAACCACTGTTAATAATTTTAGACGTATCCTTCAAAAATTTTGCTACACATTTGTGTGTGTATATATTTTCATACAGATAAGTACATTTGTCAAATGTTATTCTATTCATCTATCTCAAGATTATTTTTCCTCCCATATAAACCACTCATCACTAATTCAGGTTTTTATCTAGGTTTCCTTTTGAAAATCCTTGTGGAACATGTTTTAAAAGAACAGCAAAAAGGATACATGTGTGAATGTTCATGAAGATTTCTAATGAAGTTGTAGATGAAATAAAAAGGGAACATTTTCCTTCAACCCTCTTCCCCATACTACATCTCACTCCCAGAAGTAACTACTACTAACAGCTTGAAGCCCCACCTCCCTGTCCTTTTTGTAAATTCATTGGCATTTTAAACATGAATTGGATTGTACTAGAACTTGCCTTCCTGCTTTACAGTGCCTTAGAGATTTTTCTACTTCAATACATCTCTATACCATTATCCAAAGGACACACGTGCAACAATTCATTTAACCATTTCAGCTGGTTCTAATATTTTACTCATATAAGAAGTCTTCTGCAAACTACTTAAAATGAAAGCTCTTCTATATTTGGTCCACACATGCGGGTGTCAGCATATGAGTTTTTCTGTAGGATAAATTCCTTGAAATAAATTTTAAATCTTAATAGTCCCTACCAAGATGAACTCCAAAACGTATATATATCAATTTACCATTCTATAAACTGTGTATAAGATTTCCCATTTCTCGCCAAACTGTTGCCATCCAATAGATTTGTGACGGGCACCTCCTCATTTCTTCTAAATGACATCTCTCCTGAGTTATTGCTCTTTTTCTTTCTCATTGGCTTTTCAGTTCATTGCATTCCATAAAGAACCCTCTTGGGACTTTTGTTGGAATTTTAAAGCTTGCTTTGGACAGAATGAACATCTGTATCTACAGTGCTCTCATCTAGAAATGTATGTCTCTTATTGCTGTTCTAAGTGTTTTGTCTACTCATTTTATTAGTTACTGTTAAATATAAGAATGCTATTAACTTATACTTTTTATTTTTACATCTAGTCACCTTCCTAAACTTTTTTTTAAAGAAATATTTGTGTATTTCATCTAGGTTATCTGATTTGTTGTTCATAGTATTCTCTCTCTCTCTCTTTTTAAACAGAATGTCTTTATTTTATTTGTTTATTTTTATGTGGTGCTAAGGATCGAACCCAGTGCCTCGCACATGCTAGGCAAGCACTCTACCACTGAGCTACAGCCCCAGCCCCCTAAACTTTTTATTAACTAATAATTTCCAATTAAAAGTCCAGAGTTTTCTTATTATACAATTAGCTTATATATTAGTAATTATAATTTTTATCTTTTTCTTATTTTTCTATTTTCATTCAATGCATTAGCAACTACCTCCAAAAAAATGTTGACTCCTCACTTTATTCTTGATTTCAATGGTAATGCCAATAATAATTCATTGTTAAGTATGTGACCAACTATAGGATTCTTGTGTATGCTCTTTTTCCAACTTAAGAAATCTTGCTTCTACTCTTAGATTACTACATTTCTTTGATTTATTTTGTCCATTGGGATGATCTCATGGGGGAAAAAACAGTGAATTGCACTGAGAGACTTGCTAACAGTGAGAACCTGCACAGGGTTCCTGGGATATGATTGCATTGAGTCATGACTCAATGCAGATGTCAGCAGAGGATAGACTTGAAAAGAGATGAGAAATGAGGAGGAAGACTGAAGATGCTGGAATAGAGAGGTCACTTCCCTGGCTGCTCCATGGTGTGAAAACAAGCAAGGTGGGTGAATGAACAAAAATTAAGGGAAATTTTACTAGAATTTAATACTGGGCACTCAAAACACATCAGGGACTCAGAAGATCAAATGTAATAAAATAAGGAAGAAATTTCCAAAGCCACAGCCACAGCAACAGCCAGAAGCAAAAGCCAGAACAGTCCCTCTACAAACACAGTAAAGCAATAAGGGAATTAAAGGAATCCACGTATTTGAGAGTCCTGAGGCATGTCTGGGTACAGAGAGTTTAGAGATTAAAGACACTGCCCAACTAAACTGTAAGGCACTGAAGAGTATCCATGCTAGGGAAAGGACCACATCTCTCCTGACAGTGTTCAGAGGACAGAAAATAAAACATTTTGCAGCTGCAGTTTGGGGGCCAGCAGCTGAGGGAGCCAATTTCTGGCAGACCCAAGTCTGGCCTGAAAAACAAGCCAGGCAAACTCCACATTGCATGAAAGAGAGTGTGCCTAAGTGACCAAGAGAAAATCAAGCATGGAGAGAGGTTTACCCAGGGGAATATTAGTCATGGAAACCCACCCAGCTTCGTTCTCTCTCTCCAATCTGGCCGCTTGGAGGACCAGCTGGGAAAGAAGCACCTGACCAGGAATTTTAAAGGGTGGGGGCAGGAGAGATTGAGTTTGGAAACTGAACCTGACACCAGGAATTTTGAGGTCCACAGGTGACATAGTGGACTAAGAATTGGTTGCTACAATACACAAGTGGAACCCAAAGGACATCCCTGGGATGCAGTCTTCCAGCATAGAACTGCAATTGCTGGGCCCTCAAGGTGTGATGATTTAAAATCTCCAGACCAACTGGCATTCAGTGAAGTGCCTAGAGCCCACCTAAGCCTAACCACCCCCTCCAGGAGTTCCACCTCCAGGATTAACTCTCTCATCCTAGCAACCCCACCCTGAGGGTGGAGCAAGCATCACACTGCAGACCTAACACTTCAGAGAAGGGATGCTGAAAATCTCTCGATCTCCAATGGAAACAATTCTTCAACTTTTCATTGATATCTCTCTCTGTCTGTCTGTCTGTCTGTCTCTCTCTCTCTCTCTCTCTCTCTCTCACACACACACACACACACACACACACACAAATGTTTACCATTTTTTGAAACCAATTATTTTTCATTGTCAGTGTATTGAGGACTAGGATATCTAATTAGTACTTTTCAGTTTTGTTTTATATTCTTTTATTTTTACTTTTTTCTATTTTTAATTTTTTAAAATTTGTACATTATATATATTTTTTCTCTCATCTGTTTCCCTTGATTCTCTTTCTCTTTTCTCCTGCTAACAGACAACCTTTATTGTCCCCTTTCACTCTTCCTTCAATTTTTTACTCCTATCTTCTTTCCTCCTTCCTCATAATCATCACATTATACACCATTTCTGTTCTCTCCTTGTCCACTATTTGAAATTGTAAACCCTTTTTGCAAATTTAGCTTTTATTATAAGCAATAACTGAACATATCATTGCTGTTTATTGCAGTAAAACTATAGATGTCTTAGCAGGATCTCTTGGGTTTAGGCTGTATATGGTTTGCATTTGTTTCCCCTTTAATGGCAAGGTACTGGAAACCTTCAGGGACACTATAAGTCTACAGGATAGAAACTCTATTGACTCAAATCCATACTGCTAGATGGGTAGACACATAAACAACATGAAAAAACAAGAGAACAAATCACCCCAAACAAACCAACATGCTCCAATATAGAATACATTGACACCATAGTAGAAGAAATGTCAGAGAAGAAGTTTAGAATGTACATAGTTAAACTGATCCACAAGGTAAAGGACAATGTAAGGAGTGAATAAAGAGAGAAAATACAGGAAGTGAAAGATCACTTCAATAAAGAGAGATTCTGAAAAGAAATCAAGCAGAAATTCTTGAAAAGAAGGAATCAATAAACCAAATTGAAAATTCAATGGAAAGCATCACCAACAGACTAGACCACTTGGAAGACAGTTTCAGGCAATGAGGACAAAATATATAATCTTTTTTGGAGGGAGGGGGAAGACTGGGGATTGAACTGAGGGGCACCCACCCACTGAGCTGCATCCCCAGCCCTATTTTGTATTTTATTTAGAGGCAGAGTCTCACTGAGCTGCTTAACATCTTGCTTTTGCTGAAGCTGGCTTTGAACTCGTGATCCTCCTGGCCACTGGAATTACAGGCATGCACCACCACACCTGGCTTCAGAATATATAATCTTGAAAATAAAGTTGGCCATGGTGAAAAGATGTTAAGAGACTATGAACAGAACTTCCAAGAAATATGGGGTAACATGAAAAGACCAAATTTAAGATTTATCAAGATAGATGAAGGCATGGAGATATAAACCAAAGGAATACACAATCTTTTCAATGAAGTAATACCAAAAAATTTTCCAAAACTAAAGAAGGAAATGGAAAATCAAATACAGAAGGCATACAGGACCTCAAATATACAAAATTACAACAGACCCACACCAAGTCACAATATCATGAAAATGCCTAATATACAGAATAAGGATAAAATTTTAAAGGCTTCTAGAGAAAATGTTAGATTACATTTAGAGGGAAACCAATCTGGATCTCAGCTAATTTCTCAGCTCAGCTCAAAGCTAGGAGGTCCTAAAACAACATATACCAGTACTGAAAGAAAATGGATGCCAACCAAGAATACTATGCCCAGCAAAATTAAGATTCAGAGCTGACAATGAAATAAAAACCTTTCATTCTAAACAAAAGCTAAATGAATTCACAACTATAAAGCCTGCACTACAGAACATTCTCAGCAAAATATTTCATGAAGAAATAAAAAAATTAAAGTGAAAACCAGCAAAGGGAGGAAATACACTAAAGGAATAATCAATCAAAGGAAAAACAAATTCAAATTAAAAACCATAAATAAACCAAACTGACTATGAATCATATCTCAATAATAACTTTGACATAAGTGGCCTAAACTCATCAATCCAATGACATAGACTGGAGGAGTGGATTAAAAAACAAGACCCAACAATATACTATCTCCAAGAGAGTCCCCTCATAGTCAAAGACATCCCAAATGAAAGTGAAAGGATGTGAAAAATACATCATTCACATGGATCTTGTAAACAATCAGGGGTCTCTATCCTCATATCAGATAAGTGAACTTCAAGCCAAAGTTAATCAGAAGGGACAAAGGAGGACATTTCATACTGCTCAAGGGAATTATACATCAACAAGACACAACAATCATAAATATTTATGCCATAAACAATGTAACATCTATGTACATCAAACAAATTCTTCTCTATTTCGAGAATCAAATAGACCACAACACCATAATACTGGGTAACATTAAAACACTTCTCTCACTACTGGACAGATGTTCCAAACAAAAACTAAACAAAGAAACTGTAGAACTAAATAATACAATCAATAATTTAGACTTAACAGACCTATAGAGGGTTTCATCCATCAATGATTGAATATGATTTCTTCTCAGCAACACATGGATCCCTCTATATAGTCCATATCTCAGCAGGATATAAAATTAACACTCACAAAGCAATTCTTAGTAAATACAAAAAAATAGTGATAATACCTTACATTCTATCAGATCATAATGGAATAAAATTAGAAATCAATGATAGAATAAGAAACAGAAGCTACTATAACACATGGAGACTAAATAATAAGCTATTGAATGACTAATGGATAGCAGAAGAAATCATGGATGAAATAAAAAAATACTTGGAGATGAACGAGAACAGCAACAAAACATATCAAAATCTCTAGGAGGATGGGGCTGTAGCTCAGTAGTAGAGTACTTGCCTCACACATGTGAGGCACTGGGTTTGATCCTCAGCACCACATAAAAATAAATAAAGACATTGTGTCCATCTGCAACTGAAAATAAAAATATTTTAAAAAATCTCTGGGACACTATGAAGGCAGTTTAAGAGCAAAGTTCATTGCTTTGAGCACACTTATTAAATGCATAGAAAGTCAATGAATAAAAGACCTAATATTACATCTCAAAGCCCTAGAAAAGGTAGAACAAATTAATACCAAAAGAGGTAGAAGAGAGAAAATTAAAATTTGAGCTGAAATCAATGAAATTGAAACAAAAGAAACAATTCAAAAAATAGACAAAAAATAAATAAAATTGATAAATGCTTATCCAAGCTAATGAAGAAAAGAGAGAAAACTCATATTACTATAATTTGTGATGAAAAAGAAAATATCACAATGGACACTACTGAAATACAGATGATAACCTGCAACTATTGAAAATATGTACTCCAATAAAATAGGAAATCTTGATGACATTGACAAATTTCTAGAATCATATGGCCTACCCAAACTGAATCAGGAGGACATGCACAATTTAAACAGATCAATTTCAAGCAATAAAATAGAAGACACCATCAAAAGTCTACCAACTAAAAAAAGCCCAGAACCAGAGAGATTCTCTGAAGTTCTACCAGACCTTCAAAGAAGAATTAACACCAATACTCCTCACATTATTCCATAAAATAGAAAAGGAGGAAGCCAAGCACGGTGGCTCATGCTTGTAATCCCAGAACTTTGGAAGGCTGAGACAGGAGAATCATGAATTCAAAGCCAGCCTCAGCAACAGTGAGGCACTAAGCAACTCAGTGAGACCCTGTCTCTACATAAAACATAAAAATAGGGCTGGGGATGTAGCTCAGTGGTTGAGCACTCCTGAGTTCAATCCCTGGTACCAAAAAAAGAAAGAAAGAAATAGAAAAGGAGGAAATCTTTCCAAACTCATTCTATGAAGCTAGTATCACCCTAATATCAAAACCAGACAAAGACACATCAAGAAAAGAAAACTTCAGACCAATATCTCTGATGAACATAGATGCAAAAATTCTTAATAAAATTCTGGCAAATTGCATAAAAAGAACACATTAAAAAGACAGTGCATCATGATCACGTGGGGTTCATCCCAGGGGTGCAATATTGGTTCAATATATGGAAATCAATAAATGTAACTCATCACATCAATGCACTTAAAGATAAGAATCATATGATCATCTCAATAAGATGCAGAAAAATCATTTCACAAAATACAACACCCCTTTAGGTTCAAAACCCTAGAAAATCTAGGGATAAAAACTAGGAGGTAGGAACATACCTCAACATTGTAAAAGCTATATATGCTAAACCCAAGGCCAATATCATTCTAAATAGAGGAAAATTGAAAGCATTCCCTCTAAAAACTGGAACAAGATAAGGATGCCCTCTCTCGCCACTTCTATTTAAGATCATCCTTGAAACCCTAGCCAAAGCAATGAGACAGAAGAAAGAATTAAAGGGATACAAATAGAAAAACTCAAACTATCCCTATTTGCTGATGATTTGATTCTATATTTAGAAGACCCAAAAAACTCCACCAGAAAACTTCCAGAGATCATAAATGAATTCAGCAAAGTAGTAGGATATAAAATTAACACCCACAAATCAAACGTGTTCCTGTACATCAGTGATCAATCCACTGCAAGAGAAATTAGGAAAACTACTCCATTCACAATAGCCTCAAAAAGCAAAATACTTGGAAATCAATCTAACAAAAGAGGAGAAAGACTTCTACAATTAAAACTACAGAATTCTAAAGAAAGAAGTTAAAGACAACTATACAAGATGGAAAGATCTCCCATGTTCTTGAATAGGCAGAATTAAAATAGTCAAAGTGGCCACATTACCGAAAGCACTATACAGATCTGATGCAATTCTAACTAAAATCCCAATGAGATTCTTTATATAAATAGAAAAGGCAGTCATGAAATTCATTTGGAAAAATCAGAGACCCAGAATAGCCAAAGTAATTCTCAGCAAGAAAAGTGAAGCAAGAGGCATCAAATCACCAGATCTTAAATTCTATTACATAGCCATTGTAACAAAAACATCATGGTATTGGCCCAAAAACAGATATGTAGACCAATGGTACAGAATAGAAGACACAGAGATAAACCCACATAAATACAGTTATCTTATACTGCCAAAAATATACATTGGATAAAAGATAGCTTCTTCAGGGGCTGGGGTTATGGCGCAGTGGTAGCGTGCTCGCCTAGCACGCGTAAGGCACTGGGTTCAATCCTCAGCACCACATAAAAATAAAATAAAGATATTCTGTCCACCTCCAACTGAAAAACAAATATTAAAAAAAAGATAACTTCTTCAACAAATAGCATTGGGGAAACTGGAAATCCATATGTTGCAAAATTAAATTGAAGCCTTCTCATCCTACATAAAAATCAACTCAAAGTGGATCAAGGAATTAGGCACTATAACAGAGACTCTGTGCCTAAAAGAAGAAAAAGTGGACCAAATCCACTTAGGAACTGACTTCCTTAACAAAACTCCTAAAGGGCAAGAAGGAAAATCAAGACTCAACAATTGGGACAGAATCAAAGTAAAAACTTCCTCACAGCAAAGGAAACAAGAATATGAAGAAAGCCTACACCTTTGTCACCTGCATCTTGGATAAAGCATTAATCTCCAAGATATAATAAACTCAAAAAACATAACATAAAAAAAACAATTAATAAATGGGCAAAGGAACTGAACAGGCACTTCACAGAAGAAGAAATATGATTGATCAACAAATATATGAAAAAATGTTCAGTATCTCTAGCACTTAAAGAAATGCAAATTAGAACTATACCAAGATTCCATCTCACTCCAGTAGGAATGGCAATTATCAAGAATACAAGTAACAATAAATATTTGTGAGGATGTGGGGGGAAAGGTACACTCATAACATTGCTGGTGGGCCTGCAAATTGGTGCAACCACTATGGGAAGCAGTATGGAGATTCCTTAGAAAACTTGGAATGGAACCACCATTTGACCCAGTTACCTCACTCCTCAGCATATACCCAAAGGACTTAAAATAGGCATACTTCAGTGACACAGCCACATTAATGTTCATAGCAGCTCAGTTCACAATAGTCAAGCTATGGAATCTGCCTAGGTGCCCTTCAACAGATGAACGGATAAAGAAAATGTGCTATATATACACAATGGAATATTACTCAGCCATAAAAAGAAATGAAATTACAGCATTTGCCAGTTAATGGATGGTACTGGTGACTATCAAATTAAGTGAAATAAGCCAATCCCCAAAGCCAAAGGTCAAATGTTCTCTCTGATATGTATATACTAATTCACAATTGGGAGGGGGTGTAGGGGAGAATAGAAGTACTTTGGATTAGACAAAGGGGAATGAAGGGAAGGGAAGGGGAATAGGAAAGCTAGTAGAATAAATCAGACATTACTTTCCTGTGTGCATATATAAATACACAACCAATGTAACTCCACATCACGTACAACCAGAAGAATGCGAAGTTATACTCCATATATGTATAATACATCAAAATACATTCGGTCACATATAACCAATAAGAACAAATTTTTTTAAAAAAGAGATGAGACCTGGAAAAACAACTTCTCCTTCCAACACTTGGGAAAATGCCTTCCTCAGGACATAATAAAAGAGTAGTTGTCAATGAATTTGCCTGCGCTAAGTTGACTCTCTTGGTTCCATGTCCTGGAGTAACCATCACAGGCCCAGTTCACTATTACATATCATTATCTAAGAGGAAATGGGAAAGTAGTAAAGCCCATGTAAAACATAAACCAACAGAAATCACACCCAAGGAAAGACACCACTGGACTCAGAACACTGCTTACACAGTAGCCTTCAGTGCTGGGACCAGTGCCTGTGAACTGTTGCACCCAGAAACATGCTGACCCTTTCTACTCTCAGTCACACCTCTTCTCAGCATCATGCTCCCAGTGGAGTCAGATAAAATTTAAACTGTAAGCAATAAAACTATAAGTAATAATAGATGTTTTTAATTTCAAATTGTGATGGGGTCAGAGAAAAGTCAGCAGAAAGATACTCCTAGCATACTTCATTATTAAAGCCAAGAAGATGAAGCAACCACAGGACAGACAATCCTAGAATAGTTTGTACTAAAATTGACACATTTGACAAGTGAGGAGACAGGATGCTTAACAAAATCTGAATTGTCTTGTGCAATATCTGGCATACACTTATACATAACTCATCTGAAATTCAAATTTAACCAAGTGTCTTATATACCCTAACTTGGTCTTCATATTAACTTGCCTTAATTTCTATACTGGTTCTACTTCCTCTTAGTATTCATGTGACCCTAATAAATTAAGGACAGCTCTAAGCTCAGTTTCCTTAATGATAAAATGAGTTTGTTGAGGAGTAAATGATTTGAACCGTATAAAATACTTAACAAACAGGAAACAATTATGGTGGACAAACCTTAAGATTTAAGTAATGGTTACCCTAAGGGTTCAGAGAATAGACAAGAGTACTAGACTGGGAGTTAAGGAGACATGTGTTTTCATTCCTGACTAGTTTTGAACTAGCTGTGTGCCCATAAGCCAGTCCCTTATCCTCCCTGTCTCAATTTTCTTGTCTATAAAATAAGGAGGTTAAATTAAATGGCCTCTTTTCACTCTTAAGAGTCTCTCATTCCAGGACCCCCTATTGCTTGAACTTTGGAGAAATATATAAAAGTATTGTCAATTCCCCCTCAGTAAATTCTTTCCATGAGCAGGGTATGATTAATATCTTCTGAATACTATTGAGAATCAAAGTATGCTGAGTTGAGATTTTAGTAGCATTTACTTTGAGGAATACAGGTGCAATTGGTCATACTTGCTCTCAGACAACAGTCCATGTGGTTTCATGATTTCACCTCAAGCTATAAATCAACTCCTGGAGCCTGAAGCCCAATCCAACAACCTGTATGTGAGTTATAGCATCTTCAGCTTTAACACCATCAGCAACATGGGATCTTTATTGTCACAGTACAGGGTTTGTGCCAGGCAGAGGAATAAGTTACATACATGCAATGTGCCTTTCAAATTAAATACTTCCTCAAATTTCATTTTAATTTAACTGAGGATTCATTTTTTGGTTATTTTTCCCCTCTATAAATCAGTAGAACACTTTGGATTTTTACAGCAATCATCCAAGAGGCCAAGAAGAAATGATCAGCCTATACACAATCAGAGAGTCATTTAGACACATGTTCATCTGATTTTCAGAATTATAAAACCATTCTCTCATGCATTATGTCTATAGAACAAGCCAAACACACATACACACATATACAAAGTCTCAATTCCAATTCCTGTTATTGAAAGTCATTTTTGGTCATGTTATGCTAGCCCAGGAAGGAAACTAACCACCGTTTCCGACTCCCTTGTCAGATGAGGAAACTCAGGCCCCGAAGAATTAGATGAATTCTCTATGATGAAGAAAAACAATAAGGTTGTTTAAATAAAGAGAACTCTGATGCTGTCTTTATTTGGATATACTCTGATCAACAGCATCAAGTAAAATATATAAAACCACTCAGAACCCCTTTGGAGGGCATCAGCAGGAGTTTGTTTACATACACTGGAATGCACAACACCTCTGAGTAGCTATCTTATACTGGGAACCATATCAGGGAATTGGATGTTAACAATGAATAAGATAAGGTCTCGCCTTTGCAAAGATATTTTTTCTTCCTATTTACTAAAGAACTGACAAGCCAAGCCAACTGTCCATTCCCCATCCATATAACCCTAACGTGGATCCAAAGGGTATTATATTATCAGTTACCAGAGTTCTCCTGAAATGATTAGAAACAGCTTTTCAAAGACATTATTTGACATCCTAATCCTGAAATCCCAGTTTACTATTTCAAGTTTCTCCTGACACTTTAATAATTTATATTACAGGCATGTTTCCAGGTAGCTTGGCACAGTGGAAAGAAATGCAGGCTGTACTCCCAGACCTGCCACTAACGCACTGGATCACCCAGATAAGTGAGTACATTTTAGTTCCCAGTTTCCCCACAGGTGCAAAAGAAGCTTGATTCCCAGGACCCTAAGTCTCCTTGAGTTGTAACATTCCAAGATTCTGTTTAGAGTACAGTATATACAATGAGCTCAAGGCACCAAATGGAGGGGGATCAGGGGAGTTGAGAAGGGCTGAATTAGGCAACATGAAGCTCCATGCTGGGACAGTCGAGATATGACACATAATTCATTCCAACTCTCATCCAAGAAGAGAATCCAACAATGGAATGGTTTTCTTAGGTCTAAGGGAAGCAATTGTCTCTACCTTTGTTCAGGATCTTAGAAGAGCCTTCTTACCAACAGTGTGGTATGGCGAGATGGCTCTTCTGGAATCCCACATCAGCACCTGGCCAGCCTGCTCAGCTGTGGCATCCACGCTCTGTGGTTGAGATTTCTGAGGCTATTCCCGTGTTCTCAGGCTGTGACCAACCTAATCAGAGAAAACTGGTCCTAAACAGCAGATAAAGCCCACCTGGGCTATAATAAATATATAGTTTGGGAGGGGACTTGCCAGACCATTTTCTTCTTTGCATGACTGCTCCAGGAAGGACTGGTACAATTTTCTCAGTTCTCACACTGCCCATACCAGCAAGGCCTTTGCAGCCAACTTCAAAAGCAACCAAAAGCAAACCTCACTATGTCCTTGTGCTGCTGACTCTGCAAGAGTGAGATGGTCTCCCTTCAAAATGAAACTTTGTGTTTATGTTCAGATCCAGGCTGGGAATACCTGGTGATAGGGGCCAATTTCATTTGCATCATAGTAAGTTTGATCCTTGGAAAACACTGGTCAGCATAGAGGTTAGGTCATTGCATTTCTTGTCAAGGCGGAAAAGAAAACTCCGAACTTTCAAACATAAAGTGTTATGCAGATTTCAAATGTATTCTTCATTAAAAGGTTTATGGTCATTTTTATTGGAATCAAGAAGTAAGAGAACTAGACAAGTATTATCCTTGAGGTCAGAGAAGCTAGGTCAAGTTCAGCCCTATAAGCAAGTAGTTGTATGGCTATGAGTCACTTGGGCTCATGAGTCTCAGATGCAGCCTCGGTTGGGCTATATGATTTCCAAGGGCACCCTCACCCACCCACACTAGTATCTTCTAATCCCACATTTTTTTCCCACTCAGTCACTGGCTAGTGAATTACCTGCTTTGGAAGACGCATTAACTCTCCTAGGCCACTGGGGTACGATTTAACACATTCCTGGTGCAATAAATCAACAGTCCCCCTTTCTCTTCACATTAACCTTACGTTTTTTGCATCACTCTGGCCATGGAGGATTACAAAAGAACAGGTGCCTCCGGGGTTAACAGCAGGGCGAATCCTGGAGCTGGGACCTCTGACACGGACTCTCTCATCAGTTTTCCAGGTGAACTGGAATCAAGATCTGAGCCTTATTCATTCCTCAAGCAGGAACTGACTTTGGGCTCCTGTCAAGTAATGGAAAATAACCCAAATGGGGAATAGGAAGGTGTGACGGCTTAGGTCTCCACTCAAAGCTGCGCTCTCCCCTTCATTCATTCACTCAGTCACTCATTGCTTCCGGTCATGCTGAGGACTGGCTACATACTTTTCAGAATCCAGTACAAAATGTGGGAAAAGATAAGGATAGAGGGGTGAGGAGGGAGGAGGGAGTGCCATTAAAGGTTCCAAAAGGGGAAATATTTTCCCATCTTCCATGGTCTTTCTCTTGATCTACCATGGTATTTTTTATTTTCTATTTGATGTTGAACTCCTTCAGTCACTTTTAGATGCTGGTGCAACTTGGCACATGTGCAATTCCCTAGCTGTTAGTTCCTTTTTCAGCCAGCCTGGGTCACAGAAGTCAGGGCAGGCTCTTCCCTTCCCATCCATGGCGGATCAGCAAACCCCAAGGCATTGCAGCCTCTGCACCAGGACACACAGGTGTGTGGATCAGGGATGGGAAAGAGGCTTGGCCCCGCCAAGTCATCTGCAGAATGCACTATGGTGCTGCCACTCCAAGAGGCCACAGGGCACGTGTACCCTACCCAGCCCTTCAAGTCCTGACACAACCCAGGCTCCCACTGGGGCAAAGGACAGCAGCTGTTCCTGAAGAGGGAGAGGAAGAGGGAAGGACAATGGGACACTGGAGGGAGTCCAGGATTCCAAGGGTAAAAGGAGAAGACAGCAAAGATGGCCTCTGGGGAGGCATGTACTGGGTGATCCAAGGCTCCGACACCCCCAGGAATACTCCATGTTCCCACTAACTGCACTAACAGTCATAAATTCAAAGGTAAAAGTATTAAGGATTTCCAGACTATGACCACAGGCCATCAGACACAAGCATAGGGCCTTTCACTCACTACAAGCTCCAGAGGCAAGTCCTGGCCATGCCCAAGGAGCCCAAAGCCCAGATCTCTCACATCTCCATGGTCCCTCTGCCTTCCATAGAGTCCCCCCAGCACCACCCAGCAGCCTGACTACGTTCTCATCCTTCAAAGCCCACGGGGGCATCACTTCTCCCAAGAAGTCCTTCCTATCTGCTCTTCCCTGGGCCCTGATTACACTCTCCATTGGACCCCATCGTCTTGGACAAATTTCTAAAGCATTTTCAAACTTTATTTGCATTTTCTTGTTTCTGTCTGTCTTTTCCATGAGCTTATAATAAACTTGAAAGCAAGTTTCCTATTTTTGTCCCCAAATCATAGTAGGTACTCAGTTCTTCTGCTTGATTGTTGATCAGCCCTTAGTTTCAGCTTCACCAGCTCAGAACACCCATTCTGATAGTGCTGACTGCTACACACATCAGCCACCACTCAGTATTTTCACAAAGCACAGGGGAGTTTCTGGATACTTCGATACCATAGGAATCAAAACATACTTTAGAACTTCAACAAAAGCCAAAGCCAGTACAAAGAACAACTAGAGGGGACAGAGCATTCCCAGAAATCAACATGAGTGGTCAGCTATGGAATTGTGCAATACACAACCTGTGCAATTGTATGTAGCTACCCTGTGTCAGGACTTCCTCTGTTTAACTGAAACAGTGACAAATTTCTCTGATACAGGGGGCATCCTACCAGTCTGTTTCCTGGAAAACTCCATCTGCTTTCCATTTTCCTCTCAACATACTTAATACTTCCCTTCTTCAGGATTTTGGCCATGATTGGCAATGGGGAGTCAGAATAGATCCATTACCCAAGTGGCCAAATGCTTTACCGTTTTCGCCTCTGTCTCCCTTCTCCTTTTCATAAGCCCCTTTCGAGGAAGGGGCAAACTCCTTCTATTTAACTAGACTCCCTTACGTTACAACCCATTTCCTCACAGACACAAAGCCTTAAAGGTGAAGAAGTAGCCTTTTTACATCACGAACGAAATCTCCAGTCATTCAATTTAGACCTTGCTGCGAGCTGGAAAATTAAGGAATTGAACCTCTAACAATGCCTTAGATAAGCATCACGTCTCACTTGGGCTAATAAAACCTTTCTCCACATGTCAAAACCTGACTGTTGAGCGGTGCCCTTAAGTAGGCTGTGGCCAGACTGCCTGGGCCCCTGTCAAGACCAAGTCAGCCGATATAAAGCACAGAGAACAGTATGTGGAAACCAGTAGGCACTGCAAAAGTGGCAGCGACTGTTATGGGTGCTCTCTTTCTCTTAGCATTTCTGCTGTACCTTATGAATCCCAAGACAAACAGCAAAATAAAGTCAAGCCCAAAGCTGTGCCAAAGAGACAATCAGATGCCTCAAGCAATATTACTGTTACACACATTATCTCATTAACATTCCAAAAGTTAGAGAAAAAACACAAGAAGTTAAAAAGCAGTCATGGAGTGGCGTAACAACAGTGTCGAGGACACAGGCATCTAATCCTATATTGAGAACTAAAGGAGATTAGATAGACCGCTGATCTCATCATTTCCATATTCCACATCTGCAAATTCACCTACTCTTTTAAATGTATTTGTAACCCCCAAATCAGTACGTAGGCACCTCAGAAGTCACCTGTGGGCACCCACGAAGTGGGTGACAGTGTGACTCACCAGAGCACACCACACTCTCAGCCAAGGTCAAACAGGGAAACACGTTGCCATTTTGCTTCAGTCCTTGTGCTAAAAACACATGCCCTTTTCACAGTGTGTCTGTTTGTCCTGTTCTTCACTTTTGTTGATGACTTGGCTGTCTGAAGTGGCCCCGGCCACAGGGCTGAAGTGCTATCTAGTGCTCTTCAGCATGGGAGGCTGTGACGGGCTTCATAGAAAACACGAGCTAGAGAAGCTTCATTCTAGCAAGAGTCTTGATGCTGGGGACTGTGAGCTCCAAGCCAATGGATCAAGAATATGAAGCAGGACATCATGAACAGAAACACAAAACAAGGCCGTGTATCGACTGGTCAGTTCAAGTACTGTGACCAGAAACTCAGAGGAGCCAAACTCGTATTTTCCCTTGTAATAATACTTCACTACGTGCCCATTTGGGGTTCCTAGTGACCTTATAGAACATAACTAACCTGATGACAGGAATCAGTTATACATGTGTGTGCATAAAGTATATTTATGTGTGTGAGTGTCAGGCAGGTAGTAGACAGCCAGCAGATGATCAATATGATCATCATCAGCCTTGTTTAAAAACAAAGAAATTCAGGTTTTGTTTGCTGTATTGAAGATTGAACCCAAGGGTGCCTTGCCACTGAGCTACATCCCCAGCTCTTTTTATTTTTAGATAGGATCTTTCTAAGTTGCTGAGACTGGCCTCCAATGTGTGATCCTCCTGCCTCAGCCTGAGTTATAGACACGCACCACCACCTAGAGAGAAACTGAGTTTTAATGTTAAGTTCCTATTGAAGACTGTCCAGGTAGCAATCATAATAACAACTAATGTTCTAATTATCTATTGCTGCATAAAACCACCACTACAGTATTATGCCCATGGATTCTGTGGGTCAAGGGCTCCACCAGGCACATGGAGGATACCTGTCTCTGTTCCATTATGCCTGCCTACTTCTACTTCCACCAGGAGACAGAGGATGTGTAAGAGGAACACTCATATTCTGGGGCCACACTGTAAAGATTTTTATCAAGGCCCAGGTCTTTCCATGTGATAGGGACTGAGTAGTAAGACATAATAGGAAATAAAAATACAAAAGATGACCAGGGTAAATATGGCTCTGAATGGAAGTAAATGGACATCTGTGCTGCTCCTATTATTATTTTAAGATGGCCTGTTGTGGTCCCTCCATATGAAGATATGGATGACAGATTGGGACTTTTGCATTCCTGGGAAAACTCACTTGGAAACACAGATCAAAGAGGATTCTGGTCCCATGAAGCCTGAGATAACCTGCCCCCTACACAGATGGTAGAGTGGCATCTCCCAGCACAGATTACGCTGTCAGCCTGTGGATGCAGCACCTGTCCATCAAGTCCAGATCCTTGTCCAACAACTGCAGATTGGAACTGGAAAGTGTGCCATCTCGCTCTGAGCTCACACAGCCATGCAGTCACATTCAGTAAATATAGAATAAAATGCATGCAGAGAATAATCTGTGACGTGCAAGTTCAAATATAACAAAAGAAAGCCTTTTAAGATGTCACTGCATTCATATAAGAAAAGATGTCTTTTATCACTCTGGCCATGTATGTACAGATGTTTTTTAAGGATTAAAAATCTCCAGGTAAAGTTTCTGAATTTTAAAGAGAAGACATTATTAGCTCATGAAGAACAGAAATTTCATCTTTCACCAACTTAACACAAATGTGATTTAGAATATTCGATACTTTCATTCATGCTCTTTTTAATTCCATCTTCACGTACAGCCAGAAAATAGCAACAGAAATTGGGTGTCTTGTTCCAAGAAGCTCCTTAATCCCTCAGAGCTTTAGAAATTGACCTCTACTCCTGAAGAGGCAGACAGGTCATTTTATAAACATCTGTCCAGATATAACCCCACAATAAGTATCTCAAGGAAGAGAAAAGATTTCTGTTGGCTGCCAACATCCTGATCTAAAAAATAAAAAATTAAAAATTTTAAAAAACCATGAACAACCCTAGGGTATTCATCTGATCCAATAATTCTCAGATTTAATAATATCCATGGATTTCAATTGGCCCCAGGAAAGAGTCTAATTTTCTTACCCTGTTTGAGAAGGCCTCTTATAACACAACCCATTTCCCACTCTGTCCTGCCAGGAAACCTTCTGCTGCAGTCAGCTTTTTCACTGGTATGACTAAAAGACCTAACAAGAACATTAGAGGAGAAAAAGTTTATTTGGAGGCTAACAGTTTCAGAAGTCTCAGTCCATACATAGCCAGCTCTATTACTCAGGGCTTGAGGTGATGCTGAAGATGGACTAGTGTGGCCAAGCAAAGCAGCTCAGAACATGATGATCAGAAAGCAGAGAGACTCCACTTACCAATACAAAATATAAACCCCAAGCCATGCCCCAATACCCACCTCCTCTAGCCACATACCACCTGCCTTCAGTTACCACTCAGTTAATCCCCATCAGAGGATGAATTCACTGATTGTTCTCATAACCCAATCATTTCATCTCTACGCCTTCTTGCATCGTCTCACACATGTGCTTTTAAGGGACACCTCAATCCAAAACATAACACCTTCATTCCAGCACAGACACTTACTCATTGTTCTCCAAATATCCCCATGACCTTCTGAGATATTTTCACTCTTGCTGTTCTCTCTGCTGCAGTTCCCTTCACTGACTTCTCCAGCGTAAACATGACCTCCTGTGTGAGCTCTTTCATTATTTTCCCTCGCTGACACCTGCACACCCACAGACCCTTCTAGGCAATGTGCCCCTCCTCTGGATTGCCACAGCCTCTACCTTGAGTCTCTAATATGAATATGTGTCACATGGAGTGGTTATTTGTGCCTCTCTTGGATCATAGTTTATTTCCCTTTAACTCCAGAGGCAGGGGCATGCCACTCGGCCATTCATTAAACAACATTCACTGAGCATCTGTAAGTGCGCTGCCCAGTTCTTTAGGGGATCCTGAGGGCTGTAGGGTCTAGAGCACATCACATGGATCTCCTCCTGACAAGATCTAAGGTGAACATCTGCTTAAAATGAACAAAGGAAACCTGGGGAAATTTTTCAGAACTGAAAGGAATTAGAAATTATATAATGTTGTCTAAATCTTACACAGACAAGGAAATTGAGGCCCAGAGAGAGGAAGCAATGTGCTGAAGGTCAACACAGTGAATGAGTGGCAGTTCCGGGGCTACAGTGCATGCCACTCCTGAATCCTGCCAAGCTCTCTTCTTGTTCCCACCCCACCACAGCGCCTCCTCCCAGGAGTTTTTAATCACTTCTAAATATCAAATCTGCTTACTGGGCAAAAATACTCAGGAGATTTGAAAAGATTATGCCTCTGATTGTACAGTTGCTTCCAAACAGGACAACAAAGAACAGCACTATAACTGCCTATCGATTAGGGTTACCCATTGCAAGCAAAAGAAATGGACCCTGGCTGATTTGAGGGAAAAAGAAATTGATTGAGAGGGTTTAAGGAAGCTCAGAGGACTCCAAGGAAGCCTGGAGAATCCAGCTCAGAAAAAAGGCAAGAACAGGATAGACTGGGAAGCATAGGAATGACATCAAGAGTACATCACAGGGGCATCGGGAAGGACACTACTGCCAGCACCAGACCACACAGCACAAGTGACAGTGAACAGTGCTGCTACAGCCTCTGCTGCTCCCATCAGAAAATTTCCACTGCCCCTCATCTTCACATCCCTTGTTCTACATTTGGAATCCTGGGCTGGAGCATCTGATTGGCCAACTCTGAGAATATCAGGTGCCAGAAGGAGAGGTTCTCTTGTTATCATCACTACCTACCAACCACCCCACATCCTAGGATTCTTGCATCAAGGGTGGAACAATGGCAATGTAGAGCTCAATCCCAGGCTGACAGTTGTCACTGACTATTGACCAGAGCAACTACACGTGACTTCTTTGTGTGGCCTGGGTTTCTCACAATAGGGTGCCTTAGTTATGAGGGAAAGCCATGCCAAAAGCAAGAGAAGAAAGCAGAAATTGTGAGGCCAATCATGACTTAGCCTTGGATGTCATACAGTTTCATTTCTGTAATATTCTGTTGCTTACATATGAATCACAAGTCCCGTTTAGATTCAAAGGAAGGTAACCATATAAGGAAGATGTAGTAGTCAGGATTCACCAGAGAAATAGGATCAATAGGGGATGGATTGATAGACAGACATAGAAAGAGCAAGTAGGAGGAGAAAGAAAATAATAAGAGATTTGCTATGGAAATTGGCTTACATAATTATGGAGGCCAAGAAGTCCCATGACCTGGGGTCTATAAGCTGGAGACCCAGGAACACAGGTAGTGGTATTCAAAGCCACCCAGTTTGTGGTACTTTGTTATAGCAGCCCTAGGAAACTTATAACTTTGATGATTCAATCCTTTAAACCTTGGTAAAGATGAGTTTTGAATTGTATTATGGTTTGAGCACAAGATGTCACTCAAAATATCAGGAGATGATGTAGCAGTGTGCAAAGTGGAATGACTGGATTTTGAGAGCTGTAACCAGTCAGTCCATCCCAGTCTAAATGGACTGACTGGGTGGTAAGTGTAGGCAGGTGAGGGTGCATCTTCCCTGCAGCCCTTCCCCGCTTCCCTCCCTCTGCATCCTGGCCACCTTGAATGGAGCAGCGCTCCTCCACCACATCATTCCACTGTGATGGGCTGCCTCACCTGGGGCCCAGAGCCATAGACTTGGCCAATGATGGACTAAAGCTCTATAACTGTGAACAGAAAAACTTTTCCTCCTCTAAGTTGGGCTTTTCAGGTATTTTGAAAAAGCTGACTAAGAGCTTACTTTATCAACAAATGCTATTTAAAAAGCATTTTGAGAAAACTCAGTATTTATTATGGCTATAAATTAAAAGAAAGGGCTAATGAGTAGAAGAGGAAGAACTGAAGGCCACATATTAAGAGTATTCTGAGGGCAGAAGAAAGCACTTTGAAGGGTATAAGAAAGGGTGTGACATTATTAGATTTGTGTTTTAGAAAACTTAAGTTACAGAATGCACAGATTGGAGAAGGAAGATCAGTGAGGAGACTGCAAAATGATCTGGGTTAGCCAGGACATCATCTTGTCAGAAGAGGAAGGTGAACATGAAAGATATTTAGGGTGTTAAATCAGTAAGACTCAGTGATTGAGTCACTATGCAAGTAAAATAAGCCAGGCAACAGAAGACAAATGCTACATGTTCTCTTTCATATATGAAGGTTTTAAAAGCTAACCTTAAGGATGACAGGGCAGTGATACTAGTGTTCTGGAAGGGCAGGGGCGAGTGCATGGAAGGTGGCTGGATAATGGATGCCAAAATAGAGTTAGAGAGGAGGAATGAGTTCTAGTGGGCCACAGCACAGGAGGGCGACCACAGTTTACAGCAACCTATTATTTATTGTATGAAGAACTCAAAGAGAAGAGTTAAAAGGCTTCCAATACAAAGAAATGGTAAAGAACTGAAATGTCAGTTACCCTGGCCTGACCATTATGCACTGTGCACGTGTCCTGAATTGTCACACTGTACCCCATAAATATGTCCAAATATTGTATGTCAATTTTAAAAAGAAAATAAGTAAATAAAATAGTTTATAGTAAGATTTGGTGATTTACAGGACATCAGAGTAAGAAAAAAAATCAAAACCATACTCAAACCTTTTACTTTGGTAAAACATTTGTTATTCTATTAATGTTTCCATGCAAACAGTACACTCTCTGGTTCAATACACATAAAGTGACCACCATTATCACCTGAGTCAACCTATCATTCACAGAATAAAGGCCCAAGTATCCCTCTCTGGGACACACCAGTGAACTTCACTTTCCACAATTCCTAACAAAACCAATGTCTGCATGAGTAACTTCTAATAAGCCGTCACAGTCTAGGACCATATGTAGCCAACCTGCCATAGCACACTGCGGCAGCGGAGAATATGGATGCTGGAGTTAGAGCTCTGAGGTATAAATCATGGTCCTGATGCTGTAGGACTCGAGACAGGTACACAGCATCTCTGTGCCTCAGCTTCCTTGACTGTAAAATGATGATAATAATAGCATCTCACAGGTTATTGTGTTAGTAAATGGAATAATATGAAATTCCCAGCACGATACCTGACTCACACATGATATGCACTAAATAAAACTAATGGTGGAGCTGGGCACAGTGGCACAAGCTGTAATCCCAGCACTTTGGGAGGCTGAGACAGGAGAATCGCAAGTTCAAGGCCAGCCTCAGCAACAGGGAGGCGCTAAGCAACTCAGTGAGACCCTGTCTCTTCATAAAACACAAAATAGGGTTGGGGATATGGCTCAGTGGTTGAGTGCCCCTGAGTTCAATCCCTGGTACCAAAAAAAAAAGGAAAAAAAAACTAATGGTGGTTGCTAAAGAAAATGATATTACTTACATAAACCCAATGTTCCCAAATGCTGGTCAGTGACAAATTTTCATCAGTCTGCTGCAAAAATGTTAGTGTAACATTTCCACCTGTCCTTTCTTAGGAAGGGCTGCTCTTTCTCTGGGATTATAGACCTCCTATTTAGTCAGGGAAATGGTAGTAAAAATATTCTTCCCTTTATAAAATGATACTGATAATTAAGGATAGCTGTTTGAATATTTTTGATGTCCATACTGACAAAGTTTACATTCCTTGATCAATTGCCAAAATGAGTTTGAAATCTTACCATTCTGTGAAATTGAGAATCGCTATTGAAGAGGATAATATCACAAACCAAAGCTCTATTCCTGCAAGGAAAGGGGTAGCAACTTGAATTCAGAGAAAGAAATGAAGAGAATCAGAAATATGAGTGAAGAGAAAGAGGAAAGGAAAGGGAAGAGATGGGAGGAAAGAGGAGAAATGTTAGCAAATATTTTTGTTCTTTTGTCAGCTTTTAAAGAAAAGTAACTTTAACGATGTATTGTTGAGTTTGTGACACACATAAATATATATGCATAATAGCATGAAAAGCAGAAAGAATGAAGCTATATAGGAATAAGTTTCTATATTCCAATGGAATTAAGTTAGCATAAATATGAAGTAGTATGTATATAGTAAGTCATAGAAGAGTAACTGCATAAACAATATTTAAACTATACTTTAAAATTATTAGAGGAATTAAAATGTTACACTAGAGAAAAAATCATTTAGCATGAGGAGCAAAAAGACATGAGGACATAGAAAATATCAGTTATAAATCTAACCATATTAGTCTTAATGGAATTCTATTCAACAAGGTAACCAAAAGGTAGGCATTGTCATCGAACTGAAAAAAAATCTAACTATATTATGTATATAGGAGACATACTTTATATCCAAAGGTACAAATAGGATGAAAGTAAAATGATGGAAAAAGACATACCATGCAAGCAAAAGTCCTAAGAGTGTTGGAATGAATATACTATCATCAGACATGTTATTCAGTTTTTCATCACTGTGATCAAAATACCAGAAAGGAACAACTTAGGGGAAGAAAAGTTTATTTTGGGCTGATGATTTCAGAGGTTCAGTCCATGATCAGCTGACTCCATTGTTCCAGGCCTGAGGTGAGGCAGAGCATCACAGTGGGAGGGAGTGGTGGGCAGTGAGGACGTGGCCACTGAGAAACAGAGAAAGGATCCAGGGACAAAATATCATTCCCAAGGGCATGCCCCCAGTGGCCCATTTCCTCCAGCTACTTCCCACCCACATACTGTTACTGCCCAATAATCTCCACTTAAATTATTAATCCATTAAATGAATTAATCCACTGATTAGGTTACAGCTTTCATGATCTAATCATCTCACCTCTGATTATTCCTGCAATGTCTATCACATGAGCTCATTGGGGGATTCCTCATAAGCAAACCATAATACCAGACAAAGTAGACTTTCCTCCTCTAGGAGAATTTAGAGGTAAAGAAAAAAATTCCATAATGATAAAATATTTAATTCATCAAGAAGACACACATATACTTAACAGAGACCCAAAATAAATATATATGAAAGGATTAAATATAATATTTCAATATAACATTATATATCTCAATAAATAAAGGACTAAAATTATACAAAGTATCTTCTCCAACCACATTGCAATTAAATTTGAAATCAACAAAGAGAAATTCATAAAGCACAAAAATTAAACACTACACTCAATCAATGGATTAAAATAAAAATCACAAGGGAATTAAAAAATATTTTGAGATGAATAAAAACAAAAATACAACATGTATTGAATGTCTATAAAGCAGTGCA
>CM053399.1:123381229-123404830 GCA_028644305.1 Xerus rutilus | reverse complement strand
AAAAAAAAAAAAAAAGATCTCAAATAATACCTAACCATCTACCTCAAGAGATGAGAGCAAACTAAACCCAAATCAAGAAGAATGACTATAATAATAAAGATCAGAATAGAAAGGAATAAAATAGGGAGTATAATAGAGAAAAGGCAATGAAACCAAAGTCAGTTCTTTAGGAAGATCAAAAAATTGACAAGCTTTTAGCTAAATTGTTCAAGAGAGTGAAGAGTTGAATTACTAAAATGAAAAGTAGAGATAAAAATCATTTGACAGAAATAAAATTATAAGGGAAGGCTCTGAACAATTACACACCACAAATTAAACAACTTAGATGAAAGGCCAAATTCCCAGAAAGACAGAATTTCCTGAAACTTTCTGAAGAAGTAGAAAGACTAGATAAATCTATAACAAGAGAAAAAATTCTTAATTTTAAAACTCAAAGAAATGCACAGGTATATATGGCTTCATTATTGAATTCAATCAAACATTTTGAGAAATATTTATGCCAACCTTTTACAAGCCCTTCTGAAAAACAGAATGGAAAGGAATACTTCTCAACTCATTCTATGAGACTACTATTATCCAGATACCAGAAACAACACCAGAAAAAAATATGTCATTTAAGAAAATACAGAAAACCTGGCAGGCACAGTGGTGCACATGCCTATAATTCCAGAGACTAGAGAGGCTGAGGCAGGAGGATGGTAAGTTTGAGGCCAGCCTCAGAAACTCAGTAAGACCCTAAGCAACTTAGTGAGACACTGTCTCAAAATAAAATATAAAAAGGGCTGGGGGTGCTCAGTGGTAAAGCACCCCTGGGTTCAATTTTCAGTAATGAGGGGCTGGGATTGTGGCTCAGTGGTAGAGCACTTGCCTCACATAGTGAGGCAATGGGTTTGATCCTCAGCACCACATATAAATAAGTGAATAAATGAAGGTCCATCAATAACTAATTTTTTTTAACTTCAGTAATGTAAGGAAAAGGAAAAAAAAAAAAAAGAAAACATCAGGCCAAATCAAAATCTCTTAGAAATAGTCCTCAACAAAATGTTAGCAAAATGAATCCAGCAAAATATAGAAAGGATTTTACAGAGTGATCAAGTGATATTTGCCCCATGAATTCAAAGTTTTTTAACATCCAAAAATCAATAAATGCAATATACCACATCAAAACCCATATGGTTATCTCAATAGATGCAGAAAAGGCATTGACAAAATTCACTGTGCTTTCCTGATTAAAACACTCAATTAAAATTAGGAATAAAAAAGGAACTTCTTCCCCCTGATAAAAGCTATGTACAGAAAAAAAAAATACAGAGCTAGAATCATACTTATGGTGAAAAACTAAATGCTTTTCACCTAAGAGCAGGAACAAGACAAGAACGCCCATTCTCCACTTCTAGTGAACACTGTAATGGGGATTCTAGCCAGGAAAATAGGGCTATAAAATGAAATAAAAGGCCCCCACACCAGAAAGGAGAAGTAAAACTAGCTCTATTCACAGAGGACATGATCATGTATAGATAGAAAATCCTATACAATCCACTAAAATACTATCAGAATTAATGAATGAATTCAGCAAGATTGTAAGATATAAAATCAATAAACAAAAATCAATTCTACTTCCACACTGCAGGAATAAGCAACCCAAACATGAATAAAACAACTCCACTTAAAAATAGTATCAAAAATAATACTCACAAGTAAATTGAATAAAAGAAGTACAAAACTTATATTCTGAAAACTATAAAGCATTAATGAACATTTTAAAAAGATATAAATAACTGGAGAGACATCTCACGTTCCTAGGTCAGAAGACTTAAGATTGCTAAGATGGCAATATTCTCCTAACACAATCATTTTCCAATTCCCAACAGGCTTCTTTGCAGAACTTAACAACTGATCCCCAAATTCATATGGAAGGGCAAGTGACCCAGAATCTCCAGGACAAGCTGAAAACAGAGGACTTGTACTTCCCAATTGAAAACTTACTAACAAGTACAGTAATTAAAACAGTATGCTGCTGCATAAAGACTGACATATAGTTCAATGTCATAAACTTAAGAGTTCCTAAGTATACACAATAATGGCCAACTGATCATAGACAAAGATACAAAGACAATTCAAAAGAGAAAGGAAATCTCAACAACTCATGCTTGGACAACATAAGAATGAACATTGGAACTTACCCCACAGCATGTAAGTCAAACATATATCCAATTAGAAAACATTTTCATTAGTCATCCCATTAGTCTATAAAAGAAATGCAATTCAAAACCACATCCATTAGGATGGCTAAAAATTAAAAGCAATAATAGGTTGTGTTGGTAAGGATGTGGCAAAATCGGAACATCATTCACTGCTGGTGGGAATGTAAAATGGTACAAATGTTCTAGCAGACAGTCTAGAAGTTCCTTGAATGGTTAACCAAAAACACCATCTGACCCAGCAATGTCACTCCTAGGTATATCCAAGAGATATAAAAACATGTCTACAAAAACTTATACACACACATGTATAGCAGTACTATTCATAATAACCAAAAGGTAGAAATAACCCAAATGCCCATCATCTGATGAATATATAAATGTGATATATCCATATAATGAAATACTATTTGGCAATAAAATGAAGTGCTGATAACCTGTTAAAACTTGGATGAGCCTTGAAGATATTCTGCACAGTGGGAAAAAAGTGAATCACAAAATGTCATAGAGTACAAGATCCCATTTATATGAAGTAGCCTAAAAAGGCAAATCTATAGAGAAATTATGTATCTATATGGAGGCTGCTAAAAGGTACAGGTTTTCTTTTGGCAGTGATGAAAATATTCTAAATTTAGATTGTAATAATGGTTGCACAACTCTTACAGGTGAAAAACACTTGAATTGTACACTTAAAGTGGTGATTTTATAAGATGTGAATTTTTTCAAGACTTTTTTAATGAACTAGAGTCACTCAGGCAGAGAGAAGGGAAGAAGGTGTATCTTAGGTAGAGAAATTTCTAGCAAAAACAAAAGACTACAGACTCAACACCATCTCTATCAAAATCCAGGACAGACATATATTTAAGAGGCCCATGTGACAGGAATCTAGCTAGCAAGGAAGGATAGTGGGAGAAAATGTTTAAAATCTAAGTTAGTTTCAGACTTGGAGGCCCTCAAATGGCTGGCTGAGATATTTTCTGTTTGTTGCTATCAATGATGGGGACACGTGGATGTCACGTTAGCTCTGCAACATTTCCTCCCCCAAATAAACACAGCAGTTTGCTTTCCAAGGCAAACTGCAAGGAGCTAGGACTAGGATCAAACTGTCTCTCAGAAATAGAGGACTTAGTAAAACAATCTCCCTATTAACAAGTACATTCCTGTAGTAGTTTCAGGTTTGTTTATTTTCCCCTTACACAGCTGCCCAAGTTCTTCTAACTCATACTTTACCCATATGGATAAACACTCCAGAAACCTTTGCTTTGAGACTAGCAGGTTTTATTTGCACTAAAAATGGCAGAAACAAAATAACTGGGTGAGAGAAAGCAATTTGCTATCTTCTTTTTCTTCCCAGCCCCCAACTCCTAAGCTAAACTATATTGGCTTCATTTTATTTTACCTCCCCTAAGAAATACCACCAGTCGTAAATATTGTAGCTGTCCCCTAGACTCTGGCTGACATTTCATGCAAAATTCATTTTAGAGAACATCCACCTTTTAGTGATTTATAGCTAAAGTGTTAAGGATCTCGGAAAGCGAACGATTTGAAATACAACCAAACAAAGACCTCACCTTGTCAGTCACTCAATGCTCTTTTTCCGGTAGGTGGTGGTGCATTGGAGACTTATTGTTCTGAAATTAGAAACAGAACAGAACAAAACCTTTATGTTCCTGTGGAAGGGATTTCACGGTCATTATATGAAAGATAGAAAGGAAAATGTTTGTCTGCCATGCTATCAACCTGAAGGATGAATATTTCAGTGTAGGAGAAACATCATCTCTTAAGGAGACCCCAATTATAACTGAAGACAAGACCCAGCTACAGCAAATGTAGTCAGAATTTGCCCCAAGAGTTGTTTTAATAGAGTCAAGGTGAAAGGGCAGGGCTGAAAAACAGAGACAGAGCCTGAAACTAAAGTCTTATATCCAGTTTGAATGCTAAACGAAACAACTTTGACCTAACAGCCTCCATGGACCACAGTCCTCACTTGTAGAAGGCAGATCATCAAACGGACCTATGTTGTGCTCGGAGAGAAAAACTGAAAGGCATAAACAACAATCGATAGAAAGAGGCTATGTCATATGAGGAAGCTCTGAGCAGTACTAACACATATTTCAAGAGCCATTTGGGGTCTACTGAGAATAATTATATTTTCATATACACATACATGTACCCACTCTCTCACCCCAGAACCAAAAGAGCTACATTTAGGATGTTCAGAAACCCCTGGCTATTAATAGACTCTCATAACCCTCTTAACCTTGACTTGACTGTCACTTTAAATATTTAACCATTAAAAAAGCACTTGAACACCTGCAGTACAGAGAGAACGTTTCATTTCCCTACTAGAAAAACAATCAAGCAAATTTAAATAAATCACCTCAATGTATCTCCAGCAATGGACCAGCTGCCTGGTTATTTTTTCTGCCTTGCTATTACATTTGACATATCTCTCCCTGCCTGGTAGATTTATCTAACAAAAGTGCACTGTGTGGTTGGCATTCCTTGGAGTAAGGAGAACACTGGAAAAACTACAAAAAGAAAGAGGGAAAGTGACTGTTGCCATGGCAAAGGGAGAATCCCTGTTCATACCAGTTCACTGTGCATCCTCTGTCTCTCTCTCCACACCATTTTCTCTCTTCCACATATAACAAAATGCTATTGTGCTGTGGTTCTCGAAACAAGATGTAAAGGTCCCTCCCAAGACCTTTTAAGTCAGCACCTGTAGGGGTGGAACTCAGAAATCTGAGGTTTAACAATCCCTCCAGGTGATTCTGATTCACACTGAAGTTTGGGAGCCACCTGAGTAGTTCAAGACCATCACACCTGTCTTCATCTTCTTTCTAGAAAGCTCCTATATTCAGTTTACCACCCCAGGATCATCAGAAGTAACCTGAGTTTGGGGACTTTTGTTTTCATTTGTGAACTAGTGATGAACCTACCCAGAAATCTAAAGCTGTTCAAGTTCCACAAGTTTGGAGTGTTTATCCTGCTTTTATAGTTCAACTGTCACATATACTGCACAGAAACGTCAGGATCCCCCATCAAAAGAAAGGGAACTATCTGAGGTCATCACATGCTCTCTCTCTAAGCATAGGCACAAAAC
The DNA here is from genome assembly GCA_028644305.1 of Xerus rutilus. Classification (NCBI taxonomy): domain Eukaryota; kingdom Metazoa; phylum Chordata; class Mammalia; order Rodentia; family Sciuridae; genus Xerus; species Xerus rutilus. The sequence goes on along the minus strand of CM053399.1, from coordinate 123,399,523 downwards.
ATCTCTCCAGGATCATGCCACTTAGTGCATCTTCTACCCCAGATGTGGCTCTGAGAGGGATGAAGAAGGCTGATCATGCTCCAGAGAGTCTGCTCCATTCACAGGCGTCACCTAGTGGGCATTGTGGAGAGAGAAGGGACCTGGGAGGCAGTCACACATGCCTGACATGCAGCGACACAGCTGCGTGAGACTGCTGAGACCTCGATTTGCAGCAAGGTCACGAGGCAGGGAGAAAAATCCAGGCTGGGATTCTAATCAGGCAGTGCAAAGTTGCTCTGATGTAAGCTGGGGAGATGAAAAAGTGTCTTTAAAGAGCAACATACTTTAAATACCATGCTTAAACTCAATATCTGAGAAGTTATCACATGCTGCCTTTTGGGTTTCAGAAGCAAAAACTATTGAAATAAAGACATGCATCTCTGGCCTGGCTCTAGGCAAATGACAAAGCCCTGGCTTACTATGAGGGTTTGTCCTGTAAGAACTGCCAGCTTGGCCTGTCTGTTTTGTTCTTTTTTTTGGATGCTGTGGTTCACCAGGGAATCCTGATGTGGGTATTAGTCCATGAGTCCTAAGACCCTAAACTAGGGTTTCCACCTTCTGCCTTTCTCTTTAGGTCTGTTACTGCCTCCAACTGCATTCAGGCCTCTCCTTCTCTGTGACTTATCAGTGTTATAAACTCAGTTTTATAGTACCATGCAGACTCAACTGGGGTCATGGGAGAATACAGAGCCTTCTTGGATGAAACCCTGGGACAACTCTCACAAAGCTAAAGAGGGGACTCTACATGGTGAGATGCATGCCCAATGAATGGGGCATGCGCTGCAGCTTGTGGCACCAGCAACTGTCATAGGAAATTTAAGGCTGACATCTTATACTACCAAGCTGATTTTCAGTGATTATAAAAGTCTACTCTCTCCCCCAAAGATTTACAGTTTAGAATGGAAGTGAATTGATATCTTTATGGTTTGGGAATTTTTTTAATATTTGAAGGGAAAAAAACTTTTCTTAAGAGGTGGCTGAATTTTAGCAGGCTAGAATGTAAGTTATAAAAACCCATTATTGGCCAGGTGCAGTGGCACACGCCTGTAATCCCAGCAGCTTGAGAGACTGATCACAAGTTCAAAGCCAGCCTCAGCAAAAGCAAGGCCCTAAGCAACTCTGAGACCCTGTCTCTAAATAAAATAAAAAATAGGGCTGGGGCTGCTGTTCAGTGGTTGAATGCCCCTGAGTTCAACCCCCAGTACAAAAAAAAAATTATTGGTAGGTGCCATGACGCACATGATCCCAGCTACTCAGGAGGCTGAGGCAGGAGGATCACAAATTTAAAGCCAGCCTCAGCAACTTAGCAAGGCCCTGTCTCAAAATTAAGAATAAAAAGGACTGGAGATGTGGCTCGGTGGTAGAACACCCCTTGGTTCAATCCCCAAAACTGCAAGAAAAAAAAAAGAACATATCAGGAGACAGGGTGACCTCTCTATGGAAAAACAATTCCAGAATAGTCCAAGAAGAAACCTAGACAAAAATTTGTGATCCAGATTTTCTCACAATTTAATAAAAGGAGTACAGGCCTTGAAGACAAATGGAAATAATACAAATTCCCTCTCAATATTTACTTGGGAAAATACATTTCTCTCTCCTAGCTTCAGTTTTCTTATTTCTAAAATGGGGGGAAAATCTACCTTACAACGCTACTGATAGGAATAAGAGATACTCAATGCCATCTGTGACTTTTCTAAATTGCTAAATATTGAATATTACAGAAGAATATGTTATCTATCATGTTAAAATATCAATAAAAAATGCTTGCATTCATGGTATTAGCAATACCTCTGAAATGCCTAGTGCACCTTTCTCCATCCCCTTCCCCGATATAACTATGAGCTGTTGTTCTCTCTGCCCCACTAACCAGTCCATTCATCGCTTTGAGGGTACCTGAGTGTTCATTGGCCCAGCAGAAATTATACAAGAGGATTCAAAGCCAGGCCTCTCTTTGGTTTTGAGCTCTCCCATTCCTGGACACCTCATTTCCAGTGTTCCTAACCTTTGGCCTGAGTGCCAACTCATTTTGAGCACAAAAGTCAGTGCGTTCCCAGCTTTCTGACCAATGGTTTCTGGCCCAACCTGTTCCTGGAGCTGGCCTCCAGCCTTCCATTCTCAGTCTGGCCTCTGTTCTCTATGCTAAATCCAGTAATCACCTCTATTCAAGGTATCAATATAATGTCTTTTAGACTGACTAGGCAGGGGACACCAGGGAACAAGAAGAGAAGAAAGGTGCCTTGGAGAGAAGAGAAAAATTATAAAGTCAGGAACATAGGAGAAAAACCTCCCCAATATGGAGCCTGTTAGTGCAAGGACAGTGAAAATTAAACTTAACTCCAGACTCAAACACTATCCCTTTATTTAAAAACTACAAAGCTATGCACAGGCATGTTGAATTTTCAGGACACCATGAGGCTGCGCCTCAAACACAACAAAAATGGCTCTCTCTTCTTTCCACCTTCACTTGCCCCATCTCTCCATCCGTCTCCCACAAGCTCACAGCTCACTTGTATGTTCTTAGAGCCATTTATATGCTACCAAGTCCACAGAGTCCAATGAAACCATCTAGTCCACAGTAACCAAACAGACCTAGTCTGAGTACCACAGGACACACCAAGGGAAGAAGGAGACCTAGGCCATGCCCAAGGGATGTTTACAACAGGTATATGGTCAGCCTAATTAAACATCAGTGAGAGTACAAAGTAGGGAATAAAATTTACCTGAGATCAATTATAGTTGTGTAATATTAAGCCCTATGGCAAGTGTTCTCAAAGTGCAGCCCCAAGACCAGCAGCATCAGCATCACTTGACAACCTGTTAGAAAGGCAAATTCTCAGCCTCCTTCCAAACCCACTAAACAAGAAATTGATGAAGGAAAATGGAGAGAGTGAGCAATTAGTGCTTTAACAAGCCTTCCAGGTGCTCCTGATGCCCACAAAGGTTGAAACCCACTGCTCCATAGCAGGTTTCCCAGCCTTGACACTGTTAACCTTTTCAGCCAGATAATTGTGTGTCCTGTGCATTGTTACATGTTGGCAGTATCCCTGGCCTTTACCCATTGGATGTCAATAGCAAACCCCCTCTTAGCACAATAAAAATTATCTCCAAACATTTTGACATGGTCCCCAGAGGGCAAAATCTTCTCCCGTTGAGACCTATTCCTTTAGGAGAAAGCATTTCCTGGTGTGGCTGGAATTATTATGGACAATACACTTGTAGAGTATCAATAATAGTACACAACACAAAATTATAAAGTTACACTTTTCTGTAATACTTAAGGAAGACAAAGTTCTGCAAAGACCTTCAAAAGACAAACACCAACTCAACACACACTCCCAGAAAAACTCTAGTTCCCAAATATCTTTATAGGTGGTTATTATTTTATTCTCTGTAAGCTTTTTGTTTTGTTTTCAAATCTTTCCACTCCATATATGTATTATAAACATAAGAGTAAGACCTAAAATAAATAAAATAAAAATGGCTGGTATAAGCATTGAGACTTTTTCATCCTAAAATGTATTCTTTTACTCCAGTTTAGCAAGAAGAGTCCCAAATCATACGTGAGCCTCCTTGCCAAATCTGCTCTCACCCGATATTAAAACAGGTAACAGTAGAAGTGAGTAGTGCCATATAAGCTGCCCATTGCTTTTACACATATCCTCTTGTTTCATTACCATAATAGCCTTTTAAGAGTTTGGATCGCCAGGTTCTGTAAGTTTCCTATCTTTAAACTCTGAAGTCAGAAAATCCTTCCAAGCATTTTCTGTGCCTAAAACCACAACAATTTTCTCCATTATAACAACTAAAAAGCTTTGCTGTTCTTGGTAGCCCAGACCTAGAACAGACCTACAGCCTAGGCCTTTGCTAAACAAAGCATGGTCCCCAGACCAGCAGCATCATATCACCTGGGCACTCACCAGAAATGTAGAATCTCAGGGCCAACTCAGACCTAGTTCATGAGATTCTGCATTTTAGGAAAAACCCCTAGACTATTTCCATTAAAGATTTAAGATCACTTACCTGAATCACTGAGCTGGTAATCATCCAAAGGTTAGAATCAAATTCCATTCATTTTAGTTCCAAATCCAGTGTTCCATTTGGTACTTTCTCAATATGTTAGTTCCTCATTGCTGCTGTAACAAATTACCACACACTTAGTCGCTTAAAACAAAACATATTTATTGCCTTAGAGTTTGGTGGTCATAAATCCAAAATGGGTTTCATGGGCCAAAGTCAAGGTGTTATCAGGGCTGTGTTTCTTCTGGAGGGTGCAGAGGAGGATTCTTTCCCATCTAGCTTCTAAAGTCCACCTGCCTTTCTTGGCTTGCCTCTCCCTTAAATTCCAAAGCCAGCAGTATAGCATCTTTGTTTCAAATCTCATTCTCTCACTTTCTCTCCTTCTCTTTTTCCCTTTCTTACTTATGTAGATACTTATAGTTACTGTTGGGCCCACCTGGCTAATCCAAAATAATCTCCCATTTCAAGGTCACCAATTTAATCAGCCTCTCAAAGTTGTTTTAGTCAGCTTTTTCACTGCTGTGACTAAAAAAAACCCTACCAGAACAACTGTAGAGGAGGAAAAGTTTATTTGGGGGTTCAAGGTTTCAGAGGTCTCCATTCATCTGAGGTCAAGGTGAGGCAGGACATTATGGCAAAAGAATGTGGCAGAGGGCAGCGGCTCAAATGATGATTAGGAAGCAGAGAGAGGGACTCCACTTGCCAGATACAAATATTTGCCTAAAGCCATACCCCCAATGCCCCACCTCCTCTAGCCACACCCCACCTACCTTCAGCTACCACTCAATCCCATGAGGTGATTAATTTACTCATTGGGTTAAAGTTCTCCTAACCCAATCATTTCTTCTGTGAACCTTCTTTTATTGTCTCATATAAGAGCTTCTGGCGAACACCACATCCAAAACAACACCCTTTTTGCCATGTATGGCAGCATATTCACAGATTCCAGGGACTTGGGCATGGACACCTTGGTTGGGTCATTACTCTATGACACTCAAAGTTTGCTAACTAGGATTCCAATGGGATAAACTGGTATATGATGGTTCTCCCCATACTCCTACTTTCTGAGAAGCACTCAATGATCCCAGCCTATAGTCCATCTCCCTGACATTATCTCCTTTTAAATTTTCATATCTAGACCATAGCACCCAGTGCTCCTTTCTGCTGCCTCTCCATGCTGTATTTATGAAGACTGCTGGTGTGAACTCTCACTTCCTCCCACTCCCATTCATCTGCCCAGACCTATCCACAAGCCACTTATATCCCCCCCACTACTCACTCCTTTCCACTGTCTTCCCCATGACCCCTGTGCCCAAGGCCATCTGCCTACCGTCATCCTGTTGGCTCAGCTACCACCCTTCCTTCTTTCAAATCTTCCTAAATATTCACTTTTTCACAAAGACTTTTAATGTTATCTTTTTGGTAAGACATTTCTTTCTTCACTCCCCACAAGCCCACAAGAAAACAATGAAAAGAAAAAAAATCAATATATTATTTTGTGTTTAAAAGGACATTTCCGAGGAGATTCTCAAGAACATAAGAGCAGGGCTCCATTAGTACCTCTACTTCATGGTGAGTGGATTACACGGCTAAGAAAATCATTAACCTCTAGTTGAAAATAGACTGGAAAAAAAACAGCATACAGTGACAGCCAAGGTTTATTTTCAAGTTTAGCCACTTGGTGTGTTTTTTCCATGAATTGGTCCATTGATTTGCTTGGTCACCACACAGTGCCTAGGGACAAGGGGACTTAGGAAAGGCTGGGCTATCAACTGGGAACTTTGAAAAGTTGCCATATTCTAGGAAGGGCCAAAGTGTGATGACAGCTACATGAACCTACAGGACGAATGGCAGGACTCAGAAGAGACACAGAAGGAAAGACAGCCACTATTCCCAACCTGCAAAATAGGCCAAAACTACCCTCCAAGGTGACTTGAAGAAATAACTGAGCTAATATGAGTGAAAGTACCCTGAAACTTCAACATGACATACTGGATATGACAATAGCCACACAGACACCACAGAAAAAAATGAAACATTCAGTTACGTGAGAGGGCTAACAGCTTTGCCCAGGGTAGCCTCACTACCTTATTTTGAAGTCAATAGGTATAGGAAATATTATAAAGCTGAAACATTCTATGACCACATTCCATTTTACTAAATAATTCTAATTTAGTTTGGAGTACCAAGGAACTCAAATGAAACATTTTTCAGGTGAACTTGAAGCTAGGAAAGGCCAAGAAACGGCTCTGTGAAGCCTAAGCAGAAAATGCCAAAAATGTCTGGGACACTTTTTGCTTCCCTAACATAAACACTAGCTTTTATTTTTTCTCCTTGTGTTTTTTTCTCCTTCAAGAAAAGCAGATATAATGGCTGAGCCTGGGGCAGCTATATCATACATGTGAAAGGACAAGAAAATTTCATCAGTACTGAAATTTTTGAGCCACAGAATCAATGCCAGTAAATTCTACCTCTAGGATTCTTTTTGCATGAGAAAAAAAAAAACTTAATTGTTTAAGTAGATATTATTGGGTTTTTCCTCCTTTGCAGCCAAATAACCTCAAAGAGGAGTTAGAAGTACTCCTGGGCCAACTGTACCATAGCTACACTGAGTTTTTGACACCTTCCCAGCTGTACTCTCACAGATCCATTCCTTATTTTGACATTTTCTTTTTATCAGTCCACTTCTCAGACCATCAACTCCCAGAAATTTTAGTATGGTCCTGAAAAGTCCTGCTCTCTTGGATTCTACTACCTATTTTAGTATCTATATTCTCCCACTCCTAAAACAAATCTATAGGGCAGTAATTTTCAAGGTGTGGTCTGTGGGCTAACCACATCAGGCTCATCTGTAGAAATGCACTTCTCAGGGCCCACCTAAAACCACTGAATCAGAAACTCTGAGGATAGGGGCATCAATCTGTGTTTTAACAAGCCCTCCTGGTGATTCAGACACGTACTGAAGTTTTGAGAACTACTGCCAGATATTATGCATATTTTTTCAGATAAAGAAATTAAAGTACTTAATTAAAGTACTTAATGAAACTAAAGTACATGGATTACAATGACTTAGCAAAGCCTCCATAGTTGTGTGTTGGAGACAGGTCCTGGCCCAGCGCTCAGGGATCTTTGTTCTATACATGGCAGTCACACCGTTAACTGCCTGTTTTTAGAGAGACCTGTCATTGCAAGGAAAAAAAGAAAATTTTACACACTGATTCACTCTATAGTACCAATTAATGATAATATGTCTGTTTTCCTTCTCAGAGAATTTGTATTTACAATAAATACAACTTGCTGGGCTGAGGGTGTCGCTAAGAGGTAGAGCATGTAACCTATCATGCAGAAGGTCTTGAGTTTGATCCCAGCACCACAAACCAGGAAAAAAAAAAGGAATACAACTCAACTCACAAGATGCCACCTCACATCCATTAGGGTGACTGTAATCAAAAAAGAAAGAACACATAAAACAACACGTTGGTTAAAATGTGAAGAAATTGTAGGGAAATGGCTGAAGATAAAAATATTAAATGTTTGCCTCTAATGCTAGTGGCTCAGGAGACTGAGGCAGGAGTATCACAAGTTCAAAGCCAACTTCAGCAAAAGCAAGGTGCTAAGCAACTCAGTGAGACGCTGTCTCTAAATAAAATATACAATAAGGCTGGGGATGTGGCTCAGTGGTGGAGTACCCCTGAGTTCAATACCTGTAACTAACTATATATATAGTTATATATATAATGTTTGCAATCACTATAGAAAACAATGTAACACCTCCTCCCCCAAAAGAAAAAAATAGAAACACTATATCATCAAGAAATTCCATCTCTGGGCATATGACCAAGAAAAATGAAAACAGGAGACATTTGTACACCAATGTTTATAGCAGCATTACTCACAATAGCCAATGAGTAGATGCACTCAAATGTCCATCTATAATGAATAGACAACCTGTGGTATAGACATACAATGGGATGTTATTTAGCATTAAAAAGGAAGGAAATTCTGATACAAGCTACAATGTGGTTGGACCTTGAGGACTTCCTGTTTAATGAAATAAATAAGTAACCAAAGAATAAATATCATATGATTACAAAAATAGGAGGTATTAGAATAGTCAAACTCACAGAGGTAGAAAGCAGCATGGTGGTTCTCATGGTCTGGGGGAAGGGAAATCAAGAGTTACTGTGAATGGAGCAGAGTTTCAGTTTTGGAAGATGGAGAGTTCTGTAGATGGTGGTGGTGATGGAAGCAGGACAATATGTGTGGGTTGTTTTTTTTTTTTTTTTTTTTTTTTTGGTACTGGAGATTGAACTCAGGGGCACTCAACCACTGAGCCACATCCCCAGCCCTATTTTGTGTTTAATGTAGAGACAGGGTCTCACTGAGTTGCTTAGCGCCTCGCTGTTGCTGAGGCTGGCTTTGAACTCGCGATTCTCCTCTAAGTGGACAATGTGTGTTTAATGCCAACAAAATGCACAGCTAAAAATGGTTGAAGTGGCACACTTTATATTATGTGTATTCTATCACAATTTTAAATGTTTTGTTTAACAAAAAAAAATACAATTCAACTTGTGAAATTCCTATTCACTTCTTACAAAGTATTAGAAATCATACAATTGAAGTGACTACCCAAACCATATCCCAAAATTCTCTGAACTGTATATAGAATTTCAGAGCAGAGTTGGAAATGGAACAGAGCTCAAAGGGTTTTTGTCTTTCTAGGCACAGGGTCTCATAAAGGATCAATTTCTAAAGAACAGTGTTATGAATACATGGTGTGGGAAAGCAGAGATATGAGAGTCCTGGCAAAACTGAAATTGTTGGATTCAGCATCCCCCAGTTTGGGTAAAGAGAAAGACAACAACTTTTTATTCACCAGCAAATGCTGCCTTTGCTTACAATAGTGTTACTAAGCTTACAAGTAAGAGAAGCAGTTCAACCAACATGAAGAAAGTCTCTGCTCCTAATTAGTCAGTCTTGGGGACAACTGTGCTGGTGAGCAGTGCTATTATTCTCCTGGGGAACAGGAATGGCATGGGTCAAATGTTCACTGCCAAAATCCATCAGTATCTTTGACAAATGGTCACACTAATGTCCCCCAATTTGTTTTCAATTCTGAAATAATTTCATACTTACTGAAAAGATGCAAAAATCATTTGGAGAACATGCATATTCCTTTTATTCGATTTCACAAATTCTTACCACATTGCCACATTTGCTTCTTTGTTTCTCTACCTGTATCCTTCTTTTCATAACCACTTAAAAATGCCACTTTTCTCCTAAATGCTTCAGTATATATTTCCCCTTTTTTAAATTTATTTATTCTACTTAGGAATACATGATAGCAGAATGCATTTTGATTCATTGTACACAAGTGGAGCAAAACTTTTCATTTCTCTAGTTGTGTGTGATGTAGAATCATATCATGCATGTAGTAATACATGAAACTAGGGCTATGATGTCCATCTCATTCCACAATTTTTACTGCCCCCATGCCCCCTCCTTTCTCCCATCCCTTTGACCAAATTTCCTCCATTCTTCCCATGTTCTCTCCTTCATTATGGATCAGCATTCACTTACCAGAGAGAACATTCAGCATTTGGTTTTTTGGGACTGGCTTACTTCACTTAGCATGATATTCTCCAACTCCAACCATTTACCTGCAAGTGCCATGATTTTATTCTCTTTTATTGCTGAGTAATATTCCATTGTGTATATATACCACAGTTTCTTTATCCATTCATCTATTGAAGGGCATCTAGGTTGGTTCCACAGTTCAGCTATTGTGAACTGAGCTGCTATAAACATTGAAGTGGCTGTATCACTGTAGTATACTGTTTTTAAGTCCTTTGGGTATAGACCAAGGAGTAGGATAGCTGGGTCAAATGGTGGTTCCATTCCAAGTTTTCTAAGGAATCTCCCTTCTGCTTTCCAGATTGGTTGTACCAATTTACATTCCCACCAGCAATGTATAAGCATGCCTTTTCCCCACATCCACACCAATTATTGTTGTTTGTATTCTTGATAACTGCTATTCTGACTGGTGTGAGATGAAATCTTAGAGTAGTTTTGATTTGCTAGAGATGTTGAACATTTTTTCATATGTCTGTTGATCAATTGTATATCTTCTTCTGAAAAGTGTCTGTTCAGCTCATTAGCCCATTTATTGATTGGGTTGTTTGTTTTTTTGGTGTTAAGTTTTTTGAGTTCTTTGTATATCCTGGAGATTAGTGCTCTATCAGATGTGTGTGTGTCAAAAGTTTTTCCCAGAATGTAGGCTCTCTGTTCACTTTATTGAATGTTTCTTTTGCTGAGAAGAAGCTTTTTAGTTTGAATCCATCCCATTTATTGATTCTTGATTTTATGTATTATGCTTTAGGAGTTTTGTTAAGAAAGTAAGATCCTAAGCCAACATGATGAAGATTTGGGCCTATTTTTTTTCTATTAGGCATAAGATCTCTGGTCTAATTCCCAGGTCATTGATCAACTCTGAGTTGAATTTTGTGCATGGTGGGAGATAGGGGTTTAGTTTCATTTTGCTGCATATGGATTTCCAGTTTTCCCAGCACCATTTGTTGAAGATGCTATCTTTTCTCCAATGTATGTGTTTAGCACCTTTGTCCAGTATAATATAACTGTATTTAAGTGGGTTTTTCCTCTCTGTCTTCTATTCTGTACCATTGGTCTACATGTCTATTTTGGTGCCAGTACCATGCCATTTTTTTACTATAACTTTGTACTATAGTTTAAGGTCTGGTATTGTGATGCTTCCTGCTTCACTCCTCTTACTAAGGATTACTTTGGCTATTCTGGGTCTCTTATTCTTCCAAATGAATTTCATGATTGCCTTTTCTATTTCTATAAGGAATGATGTTGGGATTTTAATTGGAATTGCATTGAATCTATATAGTGCGTTGGGTAGTATGGCCATTTTGACAATATTGATTCTGCCTATCCAAGAGCATGGGAGGTCTTTCCATCTCTAAGGTCTTGTTCAATTTCTTTCTTTAATGTCTTGTAGTTTTCATTGTAGAGGTCTTTCACCTCTTTTGTTAAATCAATTCCCAAGTATTTTATTTTTTATTTGAGGCTATTGTGAATGGGGTAGTTTTCCTAATTTCTCTTTCAGAAGATTCATCACTGATGTATAGAAATACAATGGATTTATGAGTGTTGATTTTATATCCTGCTACTTTGCTGAATTCATTTATTAATTCTGGAAATTTTCTGGTGGAATTTTTTGGATCCTCTAAGTATAGAATCATGTCATCTGCAAATAATGATAGTTTGAGTTCTTCTTTTCCTATTCATATCTCTTTAATTTCTTTCATCTGTCTAATTGCTCTGGCTAGTGTTTCAAGGACTATATTGAATAGAAGTGGTGAAAGAGGGCACCCCTGTCTTGTTCTCATTTTTAGAGGGAATGCTTACAATTTTTCTCCATTTAGGATAACATTGGCCTAGGGTTTAGCATAGATAGCTTTTACAAAGTTGAGGTATGTTCCTACTATCCCTAGTTTTTCTAGTATTTTGAGCATAAAAGGGTGCTGTATTTTGTCAAATGCTTTCTCTGCATCAATTGATAAAATCATATGATTCTTATTTCTAAGTCCATTGATGTGATGGATTACATTAATTAATTTCCGTATGTTGAACCAACCTTGCATCCCTGGAATGAACCCCACTTGATCATGGTGCACTATTTTTTTAATATGTTTTTGTATGTGATTTACCAAAATTTTATTGAGAATTTTTGCATCTATGTTCATCAGGGATATTGGTCTAAAGATTCTTTCCTTGATGTGTCTCTGTCTGGTTTTGGTATCAGGGTGATGCTTCATAGAATGAGTTTGTATCCTCTAAGTATAGAATCATGTCATCAGCAAATAATGATAGTTTGAGTTCTTCTTTTCCTATTTGTATCTCTTTTAATATGTTTTTGTATGTGATTTTCCCTCCTTTTCTATTTCGTGAAATAGTTTGAGGAGTATTGGTATTAATTATCTTTGTAGGTCTTGTAGAACTCAACTGAGAATCCATCTGGTCTCGGGCTTGGTTGGTAGGCTTTTGATGGCATCTTCTATTTCCTTGCTTGAAATTGATCTGTTTAAGTTGTGTATGTCCTCCTGGTTCAGTTTGGGAAGGTCATATGCTTTAGAAATTTATTAGTGTCTTCAGAGTTTTCTATTTTACTGGAGTATAAATTTTCAAAATAGTTTCTAATTATCCTCTGTATTTCAGTAGTATCTGTCATGATATTTCCTTTTTCATCAAGAATTTTAGTAATTTGGGTTTTCTCTCTCCTCCTTTTCATTAGGGTGGTTAAAGGTTTGTAAATTTTATTTATTTTTTCAAATAACCAGCTTTTTGTTTTGTCAATTTTTTGAATTATTTCTTTTGTTTCAATTTCATTGATTTAAGCTCTGATTTTAATTATTTCCTATCTTCTACTTTTTTTGGTGTGGTTTGTTCATTTTTCTAGGGCTTTGAGATGGATGTAGTTTCAAGTCATTTATTTGTTGATTTTTCTTCTTTTAATGAATGAGCTTAATGCAATGAACTTTCCTCTTAACATTCCCTTCATGGTGTCCCAGAAATTTTGATATGTTGTATTGGAGTTCTCATTACTTCTAAGAAATTTTTTATCTCTTCCCTGATGTCTTCTGTTATCCATGCATCCTTCAATAGCATATTATTTAGTCTCCAGGTGTTGGAGTAGTTTCTATTTTTTAATCTGTCATTGATTTCTAATTTTATTCCATTATGGTCAGATAGGATGCATGGTAGTATCTCTACTTTTTTGTATTTGCTAAGACTTGCTTTGTGGCATAACATATGGTCTATTTTGGAGAAGGATCCATGTGCTGCTGAGAAAAAAGTGTATTCACTTGTTGATGGATGGAATACTCTACATATGTCTGTTAAGTCTAAATTATTGATTGTTTTATTGAGTTCTATGGTTTCTTTGTTTAGTTTTTGTTTGGAAGATCTATTCAGTGGTGAGAGTGTTAAAGTCACCAAGTATTATTGTGTTGTGGTCTATTTGATTCTTGTAGTTAAGAAGTGCTTGTTTGATACACATAGATGCTCCATTGTTTGGGGCATAAATACTTATGATTGTTATGTCTTTTTGATGTATGATTCCCTTAAGAAGTATGAAATGTCCTTTATCTCTTTTCACTAACTTTGGTTTGAAATCCACTTTACCTGATTTGAATATGGAAACTCCTGCTTGTTTACATGGCTCATGTGAGTGATACGCTTTTTTCCCACCCTTTCACTTTCAGTCTGTGGATGTCTTTTCCTGTAAGATGAGTCTCTTGATGGCAGCATATTGATGGGCCTTTTTTTTTTATCCAGTCTGTCAGTCTATGTCTTTTAATTGATGAGTTTAGGCCATTCACATTCAGGGTTATTATTGAAATATGATTTATAATCCTGGTCATTTTGGTTTATTTGTGGTTTTTACCTTGACTTGATTTCTCTTATGATTGGCCTTTCCTTTAGCGTAGTTCCTCTCTTTGTACATTTTCATTGTTGGTTATCAACAACAACTGTGTGGATGCCCACTATGTGCAGGGGCAGTCCTGGGCCTAGGCTCTCATACAGACCTTTGAGGGCAGTCCTAGGCCTGATCTTGTTCTGGACTCCCTCAGGGATTCCAGGTAGTGGGTCTAGCCCTGGACCTGAGCTCCTGCAGATGGGCAAGTGCTCTGGCACTGAACTGGGGGCGGTCTTGGGCCTCAGCAGCAGGGGTCCCCGGAGGCAGTCCTTCGTCTGGGTCTGGGTTGCCCTGTGGGTCCATGGATTGGTGGGTAGCAATCTCGGTCCTGATCTTGGCTGGGCTCCTGCGGAGTTCCCTGAAGGTGGTCCTTGGCCTTGGCATGTGCTCCTGCTGGGTGGCAGGGGCTTTGGTGCAGAACTGGGGGTGGTCCCAGGCCTCACTTAGGCCAGGTCTCCCACAGGGGTCCCCAGAGGCAGTTCTTCACCTGGGTCTGGGTTCCCCTGTGATTGGCAGCTAGCAGTCTTGGGTCTGATCTTGGCTGGGCTCCTGCCGGCAGTCCCTAAAGGTGGTCCTGGGCCTTGGCCTGTGCTCTCGCTGCCAGTATATATTTCTTAAGAATAAGAGTATATATGTACAATGCTAAAGTAGTTCTCCAATTCAGAAAATGTAACACAGACAAAATAGTTTAATCTATACTCCATAATTCGGGGTTGTCGGTTGTACTGATTACTGTCTTTTGAAACCTTTACCTCTCTATTTCATGATCCTGTCAAGAATCACATACTGTACTTTATATATCTTTTCAATGCTTTAGAATCTGGAACAATTCCTCAGTCTTTCAGTAGAGGTCAGCTATCCTATAGAACGCTTGACTGATGTTTCCTCATGATTGATTGGCTTTGGGTTATACACGCTCACTAGAATGCTACATAAAGTGATGCTGTGTCCTCAAAGCATCACATCTGCAGACCCAGGAGACCATCATCAGTGATATTAATTGTCCAGTTTCTCCACTATATATTTACTGCTTTCCTCCCTTGTACCTAATAAATAATCTTTGAAGAAACATTTGAAACCATGAAAATATCATGATCTGCATCTAAATGTACACCCTTTGTGGAGCATCCAGTGATACTTCAAGCCGAAGACTATCTTTGCTATGATGATTTTAAAATAGTGATTTTTCCAACTACACCATTCTTTTCATCTTTATCAGCTGATATTCAACCTCAGGGAAAAACCTTTTCTCGGCTATTTTTGTTTATTTATTTTCAATAGAACTCAGATTCTATTTTATTTGATGGATTGCAATGAAATACTTTTCTTATTTCTTTTGATGTTCAAATTTTTCTAGATTTGGCCAGCTGGAGTCCCTTCAAGTTGGAATTCATCTCCTTTTGACCCATCTCCATGACTTTTTAGGAGGACTTCTTTAATATTCCAAACTCATCCTGTACCTTCCCTGTTCTAGTCCTGGAATCACTCGTTTCTCAAAGCAGCTCTAGTTCATTTTCTTTTTCCAGAATTTGTCACATGTTAAGATGGAACTGTTTTGCTTTTAGTGACTGACGAGCTTTTGTTCCTGTATCTGAGACATCTAAGACTTTGTTATCATTGGACGCCTCAAAAAGAACAAAATGTGATGTGAGGGAAAGATGAGCTTTGGAGAGACACTTGAATTTTCACACCAGCTCTATCATTTGCCAGCTACAAGAACTGAAGCAAATGAATTTAATTTCTTAAGTCTTTGTTTCCTTATCTTAAAACAGGGACATAATGTCCACCTCACAGGATTATTATGAGGCTTAAAGTTGTCCAACTCAGAGCCTGGGATATGACTTCTCAAAAATTTACATTACTATTTTCCTCCTTCAATTACAGCAGTATATAATTTTAATGTGATTTTTCCCTCTCATACCCCTTCAGTTCTTTCCTGTCTAACCCTTAGAAAACACGATTATCTGACAGTGATAGTGTTTTTTAAAATCTGCCCATATCCCCAATTCTCATTTTAGCCTACCAGGATTCCTTGGCATATTACCTAATGATACCACCTTCTCTTTCTTTCCTCTTCCTTAGAGTGAGAGGCAATATCACTTGATTTTCTAAAAGTATTCAACTCTTAACAAAGTTCAGTGCACCTAGAGAACTATGAATGTAAGTTGGCCTTCTTGGCCTTCAATAGGTTACCCACACAATACTTCCAGTGAACCCACATGGGAAGGAGAACTTTATTCCCAATAGCATTAGACATAAGACAAGGATTCCTGTTATAATTTCTCCACCTAAAATATACCAAGAGAAGCTCAAAATGGCTATAAGTGAGAAAAAGACAAATGAAGGATAACAATTAGATGGGAATGGTAAAATTTATTATTTTCTGATAGTATTATTCACAAAGAAAATTCAGAAGGGTCAATAATCTTTCAGAATATAGAGATATATAAGATAGATTTACAAAAAAAATTCATCTATACTAGCAATGATTGACCTTGAAAATAAAATATCATCTACAATAACAAAAATGATAATGTATCTAGGAATTAACAAAAATGCATGTGACCTGTGTAGAATAAAAATAATAATATTCTACTTAGAATATAAAGGAAATTCTGGTTAAATTAGGAAAGATGAAGGCTCAAATCTTCATCATATCAGCTTAGGAACCAAATTCCTCAATAAGATTCCTAAAACACAAGAAGTAAACTCAAGAATCAATAAATGGGATGGTATCAAAACTAAAATGTTTCTCCACAGCAAAGGAGACAATCAAGAATATGAAAAGAGAGCCTACAAAATGGGAGAAAATCTTTGCCACCTACACCTCAGATAAAGCATTAATCTCCAGCACATATAAAGAACTCAAAAAACTTACCAGAAAGAAAAATCAATAAATGGACAAAAGAACTAAATAGACAATTCACAGAAGAAGAAATATGAATGGTCAAAAAATATATGAAAAAATATTCAACATCACTAGCAATTATAGATGTGCAAATTAAAACTACACTGAGATTCTATGTCATTCCAGTCAGAATGGCACTTATCAAGAATACAAGTAATAATAAATGTTGGCAAGGTTATGGGGAAAAAGGTACACTCATGCATTGGTGATGGAGCTGCAAATTGGTGCAACCACTATGGAAAGCAGTATGGAGATTCCACAGAAAACCTGGAATGGAACCACCATTTGATCCAGCTATCCCACTCCTCAGCTTATACTCAAAGGAATTAAAATCAGCATACTATAATGACTTGGCCACATCAATGTTCATAGCAGCTCAATTCACAATGGCTAAGCTATAGAACCAACCCAGGTGCCCTTCAATGGATGAATAGATAAAGAAAATGTGGTACATATACTCAATGGAATATTACTCAGCCTTAAAGAAGAAAGAAATTATGGCATTTGCCAGAAAATGGATGGGACAGGAAACTATCATGTTAAGTGAAATAAGCCAATCCCAAAAAAACAAAGGCTGAATATTCTCCTATATGCAGATCTCTCTCACAATAGGCATAGGAGGGAATGGACATTCACCATATTGGACAGGGGGAGTTGGGGGAAAGGGAGTCGGGTATAGGAATGGGAAAGACAGTAGAATGAATTGAACATAATTTTCCTATGTTCATATATGAATACACGACCATTGTAACTCCATATCTTGTACAACCACAAGAATGGGAGTTATACTCCATGTATATATGATATGTCAAAATACTTTCTACTGTCATGTATAACTAAAAATAACAAAAAATTAAACCAAGGGTAAAAAAGGAAAGAGCAATTGTTCTTGTTCTATGACATATAGAAGTAAAGATGTCAATGCTTCCCAAATTAATCTATACATTCAAAGCCATCGCATCAAATTTCCATGAGGGTTTTTTTTAATTGTAGATGGACACAATATCTTTATTTTATTTATTTATTTTTATGTGGTGCTGAGGATTAAGCCCAGTGCCTCATGCATGCAAGGCAAGTGCTCTACAACCGAGCCACAATCCCAGCCCCTATGAGGGTTTTTTAAGAAATGCTACAAAATAATTCTAAAATGTATATGGAAAACATGTTACAAATAGCTAAGGCCATTTTGAAATAGGTAAGCAAAGAGGAGATATTCACCCACCAGAAATGAAGACACATGATGAAGTCATGAAAACATCATGGCACTGAATCAGGAACAAGGAAATAGGCCACTGAGAAAGAACAGTCTGGGAAGAAGAATTCCACATAGTATGGGACTTCATATAAGATAACGGTGGCACCACGAAACAATGGGGGAAGAACAGATTGCAATTTTGATGGGAAAGTGGATCACAATGTTGAGGCAAAAATAAAACTAGACCTTTAAATTTATATAAAAAGATGCTCTTCATTGGGCTGGGGTCATAGCTCAGTGGTAGAGCACTTGCCTAGCATGTGTGAGGCACTGGGTTCAATTCTCAGCACCACGTATAAATAAAATAAAAGTTCATTGACAATTAAAAAATATACCTTTTAGGGGAGCGGTTCCAAGATGGCGGCCTAGACAGTCCACTCCGCGCTAGGCTCTCAGGGACCAAGGCTGGAAGTGGTGGAGGCGCCGTTTTCCAGCCAGCTTCCTGGCATCATTCTGCAGCTCAACATCCCACTCAGGAATTTCGCTCGTGTGTGTGTGTGTGTGTGTGTGTGTGTGTGTGTGTGTGTACAGGATCACCGGGAGGCAGCGGTAGCCGGGAGGCGTGGCTTCGGC
>CM053399.1:123365635-123380729 GCA_028644305.1 Xerus rutilus | reverse complement strand
TTAGAAAAATTATGATTGTAAAAATTTTTTCTATTTGCCTCAACAAATGTTTTCAGTGAACAGTGTGTACAGCTTCTGAAAATTTGTTTTTTTCTGTTATGTTTGATAACATGTATTAAAATGCAATTTTTGAGAAAAAAATTTTTAAAAAGTAAAAAAAATATATACCTTTTAAAAAAGATGCTCTTCAGATGGGCTAAAGACCTAAATGTGAGAGGTAAAATTATAAAAATATAGAAGAAATATAAAGAAACTCAAACAAATGTAAGAAATTTTTAAAGAAAATGTAGAACAGTATGTTTATTATATAGGTGTCAGGAAGAAACCTCCAGAATGAGACCCAAAAAACCTGAACACTCAGGTTTCAAAAATTGGTAAGATCTGATTCTAAGTAAAGGATATAATAGACAAAGAAACAAACAGATGAAATATTTGAAGAAACAAATTTTTTGGAAGAAAATATTTGTAACATTCAAAACCAGAAAGAATTAAATATCTATAATACACAACTCCTGACAAGTAACATGAAACAAAATGAAGACACATGATGAAGTCATGAAAACATCATGGCACTGAATCAGGAACAAGGAAATAGGCCACTGAGAAAGAACAGTCCAGGAAGAAGAATTCCACATTCTTGGAATGGACCTCCAACTTTACAATGAGAAAAGTATGAAACAGGAAATTCTCAGAAAAGGGAAGCTCAAGTAATTAATAAGAAATGCTCAAACTCTGCAGAAAACAGAAAAGTTCAAAGAAAATAAGATTATCATGAGGGGGGAAGGCATCAGAAGATAATTCCAGAGATGGCAGGCTATAACAAGCTAGGAAAGCTGATATACCACTGAGGACATTGTAAATTGGTACAGTTGTTCCAGAAAGCAATATATCTTCTTTGTTTCCAAGATTCCTTTCTGAGTCTATATGTCAGAGAAATTCTTGCACGACCTCATAAGAAGATCTGTATGAGGTCATTGGTTATGGTGTAGTTTGTTGTAGTGGGTCTGGAAGACAATCTAAGTGTCCATCAATGGGGGAATAGTAAATACAGTGGATGCAATTGTGATTGCCAAGGGCTGGGGATAAGGAGGAATGAGGTGTTAGTGTTTAATAGCTAGAGGGAGGTTTGATTTGGGAAGACGAAAAAGCTCTGGAGATGTTTGAGGGTGACAATCGAAGAACAATAGGAACATCCATGATGCCAAGAATTGACATATAAAATGGTTATGATAGTCACTTTTGGTTGTGTGTATTTTACCACAATTTTTAAAAGATTTTAAGAACAGTAAACATACACTTATGGAATACTTTATCAGAGTAAAAAAAATAATGACCAAACTATAGTTATAGCAACACCAATCTTAAAAGCAGGATTGAATGATCAATTAAAAACAGAAACATGTTCTAACCAACACTCAATATTTTACTAGGACACATGCATTTCTAAAGATTCGTTATCAACACATTACTTTGAAACTTACTGGAAGAAAGGGGACTAGGAATAGAGGTCAGGAGATAAGGGGAAAATTAATGGAATAAGAAGGGTGTTACAAGGACCAACGATGAATGACAATAAGGTATTATGAAGTGAGAAGTTTGCAGTTGATTAAAAATAAATGACATCATACATATGTAAACCCCTTGAAAGGATAAAGTTTTGTGGTTTGTAGTTAGTTATTTCCTTTATTTGAGGGATAGTGAAATGAACTAAAATAGATCTTGTTCCTAATATTTTGAATCTTCAGTGTGCTCTGACAAATGATGATTTACACATTGACTAAGTATCACACATTTTAAATTCATCTGTATTTTGTGAACTTTTCAGTATTGCCGGTGATTGCTCATTACCACAAATTTCTTCTTTCCTCTTTTTGGTCCTCTGTTCCATACAGAGCCAACTTAAGGGTAGGTTAGACAGGAGTTGCCTGGGGTGCTAGTATTTAAGAGGTGCTAAAAATATCACTAGAATTATAGCAAGATGGAAAAAATTATTTTCCCTAGCACTCCTGTTACAGAGAGCACTTTGTGAGGTTAAAAAGAATCCGGTAATAAATTGTGTGGGGTGGGGCTGTGTGTGGCCCC
Organism: Xerus rutilus; assembly: GCA_028644305.1. Taxonomy (NCBI): domain Eukaryota; kingdom Metazoa; phylum Chordata; class Mammalia; order Rodentia; family Sciuridae; genus Xerus; species Xerus rutilus. The sequence goes on along the minus strand of CM053399.1, from coordinate 123,378,647 downwards.
TCTCCCAGGGAAATAAATGCATAATAATAAGAGCTTTTTAAACTCAGGGCCACAAGGGCACAAAGCAGAGTTGTGCACAACTCCAGCAGATGTCTACGGTGGCCCTGTATAACCTGCCTCCTTAGGAGGGCAGCTTAACCATTTGAACGAACAAATATCCCACTCGATCAGAATGCAGGGCTTTTGTTTCCCATGTTGCATTTTTTTAAAAATCACATTTGAAACTGGAGTTTAATTGTTTGGAGAAGAGGAAAATCTGAATACCACTGCTAGGTGTTCATCCTTCTCCCATGTGTTCTTTTTTTTTTTTTTTTTTTTAATGCTTATTTTTTTTTAGTTGTAGGTGGACAAAATATCTTTATTTTATTTTTATGTGGTGCTGAGGATCGAACCCAGTGCCTTATGCATGCTAGGCGAGCACGCTACCACTGCGCCAAAATCCCAGCCCCTCCCACATGTTCTAAATAAATATGGGATGCATATTCAAAGACTACCAAAGCACCAAGTTGTTAGGCTCTCTGGGGAGCCACCTGTTTCTATCTGGCTCTGATTCCAAACAAGGGAGGACAGAATTACAGACATTTCTTCATATTAGAATGTTGAAGTCCACCCGTCCCTTTGTGCGACAGGCCTTCAGTGTGCCCTTCATCTGGCCATCCTATCAGAAGTGGCAAGAAGATGTAGGAATTATGGCTGGCCAGTGAAGAGGTCTCTGTGTATTCCATTTGCTAAGGCAACAAAGCAAACTGGTCTTGCCTAAAACCAGGCCAGGAATCTTGGCCCAATCCTACAAGAGTATTTTTGAGAAGAGGGCTAAGTGTCTTTTTATTATCCTAATTCTTAAGAAAAGGAAACAGACCACTCATTCCTAACGGCATTTTGGGAATAACAAGAGCATTGTCTATTTGTCTGAGTTTATCAGTTCAAGATGTCTATGGATCCATAATTCATTAACCTTCACTCTCCACTCATTTAACACAACTTAATCTGAGATGTAAAGTAAGCATTTTAAGAAGTATTTTCTGACTGCTGAAGAATGAATTGGGGTTCCAACTTATTTTCATACATCAATTAGAAGTTCTCCTTAACATCCCAATTCTTTTGACTCAATTTCTCAGGTTAAGCTGATTAACAACCTGTGTTATGTAGTAAGCAGTTCACAATATCATTGCTCATTGCTTCTTTAGAAAGATTTAGCAACAAAACACAGAGCAAAAACTTCTCTCTTCTAGTGACATGCCTAGCATGCCTCAGTTTTATTTGCCGATTGAACAAATCTTCACTGGGTGTCAAGCATGGTAGCAGGTGCTGAACTACACCTTTGGGGGCCCTACCCTAATAGCATTGGAATCTAGTAGTAATGTGGTTTCCGAGAAGGAGCCCGGACCTATGTTTGGGACATCCAGACATGATTGGCTACTCTGCTCATGATTTCCTGGAGAAAGCCACAGCCCATCTGAAAATAAGGGTGTCAGACCAAATGGTCTCAAAAGACATTTCCTGCTTTTTAATTTGAAATATTGAACTTACTTTAATATTTACCACCTTTCTTAAATATAATGAATTCTAATTTTTTAAAAAGCAAAAAAAAATCTATATTTACTCTATACCAAGTAGTTGAAGGACAAAATCCACTTTTAGAGATGGAATAAAATCTATATTGATAAAGGATTCAGTTTGTTGAGGTGATATAGCAATTGTAAATATATGTTACCTTCACAACTCACCTTGTAATGTATAACGTGAAAACTGGTCAACATAAAGAAGTAGATAGATCCATGATAATGGTGGAAAACACAGTCACCACTCCACTGAGTTCAGAAAGGGAGTGAGGTATAGAATATAGAAATAATGAACATATGAAGCCACACCAAAGTAATAAATGTACATGAAATCTTCAGTTATCAGCTGAGTAGCACCAAAGCAGAATGCACCAAATATTAACTTTGATTACCAAAAGCTGCAATGAGGGTATGGAGAGAAGATGGTAACATCATCAGGAGCAACTTTGGGTAGGAGAAATAATTTCTAATGTTCTATAGCACAGTAAGGCAACTATGTTGGCAATAATTATTATTGTGTATTTTGAAATACATAGTTGGTAAGATTTTTAATATTCTCACCACAAATACTCTTAAGTGTTTGAGGCGATGGATACATCAATTACCCTGATCTGATCATAATACATGTGTAAATGTATTGAGATATCTCATTGTACTACATAAATATGTATAATAATTGCATCAATTAAAGATAAAACATATATTGAAAAGCTAAAAAGTAATTACATAATTTTAAAACAGACATGTACTTTGGAGCACTAAGCTAAGCATTTTACACATAGCTTTTTCTCATTCTTCCTTCCAACAGTCCTCTAAAGTGATTGCTTATTTCCTGTATTCAGAGCAGAAAACTGAAGTACCTTCCCTATGGTCACATAACCAGCAAAGGGTGGGGTAGAACATAACCGAGGTGTTCTGGGACAGACCTCAAGACCTTACACTGTCTTTGTCTTTTCTAAGGGTCTCTGAGGTTTGCCCCTAGTTATCAGCAGTATCATTTCCCAGGCCCTTCCTGTGACCTATCAGCAGCCAAGTCTTGGTGATACAGTTCTGTGCAATTTAACGGCTTGCTTCCTCCCTGTGAAACGCATACTGAACTTGAGAGGCTTCCTTTATACTGTGCTCCAGCCAACCAAGCCTGCCTGGAGGAGGAGCTATTCCCAAAATGGATGGAATGCAGGTGACTGACAGCAGCACCACGCATGCTCTCGGGGCCTCTCCCCATTTAGTGCTGAGAAGTGGTCTCCTAATTTACGTGCTCCATTTGAAATACTGATGCTGAAGCACCAGAATTATACATGTGTTCCCTTGACTTTTTAACCAAAGAGTGCTAGTTTATTGCTGAGCTTAAGGATAAAAGAAGCAAGAAATGAAAGTTGGGTTGGGTTATTTTAAGTTTCCTCCCCACTACTAAGTACTATCAGATGTTGGATTCTCAGTCCGAGGCTGGGTGGATGCTCACTCTGCTTTGCCTGTTGGTTTATCAGCTCGTTTTTTGAGAGGTAACACTTTTCATCACAAAAGAAAAGCTAAAGGCCCTATACAAATATTATCACTTGAATGCATCAAACAGCCTCAATGTTGTGGTGCCAGAAAAAATAAAATAAAACAGGAATGATATCTAAACTGATTTATGAGGCTTTGCAGGGAAACAACTGTCCTTTCATCTCTTCATACACAGTTTATCTTTGACCCTGGAGTACTCACTGGAATTCTGGGTGAAGGGAACCTATTCAGAAATAATCTATCCAAGACCTGAGGAGCTCCATCATGAACTAGAGATCAAACGTCTTTTATGTTCCTTCTGGTCCAGGATTAAAACTGCAGACCTATTATATTTTAATGCACAAATAAAGACTCAATCAAGGGAATCTGCTGCCTCAGCAAACACTTTCATCCAAAAGAACAGATTATTTGTGATTAAAAAAAAAAAAAAACCCAGTGAGTGTCTTTATTGAGTATCTCAAAGTTGGAAGGATGGGATGAGACTCTTCTGAAGGGTAGTAAGAAAAACAAATGAGTGGGTAGTTTGATATGTCTTACATGAACATAAGAAAATTTCAGAGTGCTCACTTTCACTATTGGCTCTAATAAATGTGTATTCTTTGGGGATGCATGGAAGAAGAAACTTCTCTATACCTCCCTCATACTATCTCCTTTGGCCAAGAGGATCTTTTCCTCTGGACCACAGATCACAGGTAGGCTGCAGGTGTATCACCCAGAATTCCCCCAGGTTTCTGCTCTAAGAAATCATCCCAGAAGCATATCAGATCAGGTGCACACAGTTTTTTTCAAGAAATGTGAAAACATACTGGAGTATCTAGAAAGAACTAAGACCAGCACATTGAGTTGGGCAACAAATGGGGTTCTGCCTGGAATGAGAATCTCCTTTCTGATCTTAAGTAGCCTTGGCTCTGTCTTGTCTTCATCTTCCTGGTCAAGGTTTATTGGTCCAAGGATGCTACTTTTCCCAAGAGTACCAAGACCAGAGTTCTTTCTGAAGATTTTTAATTGGAACAAGAGCAGGAATTCAGTATTATTAGAAGGGACCTGGTCTGCTATGAGAGGTAATGACAGAGAAATGCAACAAAAGACGACAGATGACACAAGAGATAAATATCGGTTTCAGTTCTTCTTAAGGCTCAAATGTTCCCTTTCCTTTTCTGAGACCCTATTTCGAAATACTCCAGTTATATAAGAACCTCTTGTATTCCAAAAATTCCTTTTTTTTTTTTGCTTAAGCTAATGCTTGAGGGTTGAATTTTTATCACTTGCAACCCAGAGTATTTTGACACAGCACCCAATACAGGATCCTACAAGCAGGAGATAAATCAAGTACATTCTTCTTCCTAGCTTATATATGCTTATGAAGGGTGATACTATGTTCTGCAAACATGAACTTCCATTCTATACTGTGGTAGTAAGTGATTTCTCTAAATCTACAGAATACATAGCCAAAATTATTCAAGACAAATAGTTTTGAGAATAAGCATGAATGAATTTATAACCACATCTTCCTCACATCCCTACTCCAGCCCTCAATTCAGATTTTTAAAAAACTATATTTTTATATTTGCATGTAAATATAAATAATGTACTCTGGGAAAATATATCTTGTTTTAAAATCAGTAGTAAGTTTGGAAATGAGCTGGAAGCCTAATAGTTATAGATGTCCATGTTATAAAAGTCTCCCTTGGTCAAAAAACTAAAAGAGCTTTTTACAAATAGAAAAGGCAATTTAGAAGATAGATTATAGCTGCCAAGGAAATCCCTTCTTGGAAAATTACAGGCTTGGAAAACAGTAACTATTCAAAGTTAGTTAATATTTATTAAGTCCACACAATGCAATTTAATCTATGCAGCATCTCTTTGGTATGTGTATAAGTATTTCCAGTTTGTGGACAACAACAGCAAAAATCACAAAATACTAGTAGCTTGCATAAAACCTTACAGGAACTGTATGTATCCCAAGGAAGGGGAATAGCATATGCAAAAGCAGTGTAAGACCAAAAATAAAACAAAAGCTTACTGGAAAAATTGGAAATCTTTCCAAAGGCGTAAAACCCAAAGCCACACTTCTCAGAATGATTTTTGAACTTAGACAGGAGTTTAAGATAGGTGAGTGCTACTTAAGCTCAAAGAAAATTGGTATGGTCAAAACAATGATTGAGAAAAAAGGTCTATGAAGCTTTTCCCTGGATGTTTGTGTTTCTTGAAATACTGCTCAGTTTTGAAATTGCATTAACACATTATTTACCTTAAAAATAAAATAATTAAAAAGTTAAGATTTCATAAAGAACTTGATATGAATAGCAGCAGCTTAGTTGGATGATAAAACATGTTAATCCATGTTCTCAGTAGCTACCTGGCCCAGAGACCATCATAGTCGCCTTTATCTGGTAGCAAATAAACCAAAGAGCAAATGGAGCTCTGATGTTAAATTTACAAACTTAAATTCATAAGGTGGCAGGAGAAAGTCAACTGAAGTTGTGAGTTATGAGAACCTCAATTCTAGAAGAATAGATGGTGTGATTAAACCTTAAAATATCCACTATCTCTGATTGGAGTGTCTGGATCAGATTCTAGCTTTTGGAATATTGCCTGAATCAGCTTTTCTCTCTAAAAAATCCAGTAATGTTCTAGCTATCCGTTGCCTCTTTGCTAGGCTAGAACTATCTCAGAGTAGAATTAGGAAGTTCTTACTTCTGGTGGACTTTAAGGAGAAAAAAAGAAAGAAGAAAAAGGCAGTTTTTTCATGATATTGCTTATAAATGATAAAATTCATTAATTTTAAGTATACTATAATTTAATTTATACTTTTTCAGTATATTCCTTTTTATAGCTTTTGTGGGGGGACAGGATCTTAAGGATTGAACACCAGGCCTCATGCATGCTAGGCAAGTGCTCTACCACTGAGCTACATCCCTAGTCCTGAATGTGATCCTTTTTAAACCATTTTATTGAGATTGACATACAAAAAGCTATACATGTTTAACATATGTACCTCCATGAATCAGAGGACAAGTATGTACCACCTATAAGTATATACCACTGCCATAAATCTATCCATCACCTCCAAAAGTTTCCTCTTACCTTACTTATTATTATTATGTGATAAAAGCACTTAAGAAAACATATACCCTCTTACCAAAATTTTAAGTACACAAAACTATATTGTTTTTTACAGGTATTGCTGTGCAGCAGCAATTCGTACCTCTTGGAAGGGCCACAGTACTCTCATCTTCATAAGAAAAGATTGTACTAGTTCATCTCTAAGAACCTGTCAAAGATATCTAGTGCAACAGCCTGAGTCCACCTAAAGCAGCTCATAGGAACTGATATGAAACCTTCTCCGAGATCCACCACCAGGAGAAAATCAAGATGCAGGATGGTGCATGTAGCAAACCCTCTTTTGTGTAGAAAGGAAAAGCTAAATATGCTTATGTGTTCATACATTGTCTTTGGAGGAGCATGTGAGGGTTGACAACTGTGGTCACTTCTGAAGAGAGGGTTTGGAAGACAGGAGGAGAGAGACTTATTTTGTGCTATATACTATTTGTAGTCATATACCATGTGAGATCTTCACCTATTTTTTAAATGGTTTAAAATATCAAAAATAGGACCATGTTCCAAGTGGGCAAAAGATGAGCAATTCTTACTATAGTATATTTCTGTCTACCTGTAGTTTATTTTCACAATAATTTTATATTTATTATAATATTTTAAAATTATATGATATAGGCTGCAGTCCTACAGGAACTTGAGGCTGAATTTTTCCACCCTAAAACTTATTCCTTAAAACTACTTGATTCTCCTTGGTGCTGGCTCCTGTTGAGAAGGAAATAGCTTCTAGGGAAGGGCACTGGTCAAAGGCCAGGAGAGAAACTTAATTATGGACCAGGCATTTTATATACATTATCTCATTTAGTCCTTAAGTCTCTGTGCTATAAGGCTTGGTCAAAAGGGGACAGCAGCAATTAACTGAGCTCATTAGATCTCACTCTTAGGTTTTAATGAAGGACTTGCAGTCTGAAAGAGTAGTGGGTAATAAGACATAAGCCAGTAGATGCACACAGAGAAAATAGTGAAGGGAAACTCCAAGGGGAAGGAAAATAGAGAGGGGTTAGTAGAGATCATGAGAAAGCAGGTAAAATCAGTAGAATCCTCCTTTTTCATTCAGCTACTTCTAACCAAGACCCAATAATAATGTGTATAAGTGTGATAACTTATGCACAAAGAATTATCTCCTAAAATCAGGAATAAGCAGAGGAAAGCAGTCCAGGGAGAGTACTGCAGATCCTCAAAGGGCACAGGCATCAGCCTCCTTTGAGTTCTCTGCTCCAACCTGCTTTGAACATGGCTGCCAACCTTAAAGTCATAAGATGCTAGGAGAAGTCCAAATTCTAGGAAGAAACAAAACAAGAGAAAAAAATCCAAAGGTGCTCCTCCTTGCTCTTTAGCTCCCCTTACAGAGATTTCCTGAAGTCCCCCCCACCCCGCCGGCTGTCCACCTGCATCTCCATGGCCACACCTAGATGCAAACTAGGCTGGGAAATGATGCCTTTTAACTGGGCATATTGCCAGTCCAAATAAAACCAGGGCTCTGTCACTAACAAAGAGGAAGATGGATTCTGAAGAGGCAAGTAATAGTTTCTAGTACTCTCCCTAGGACAAGCATTTAGTTGCCAAGGGAACGACAAGGATGCATGATTGTTGGACCTGTGCTGAGCCACATTTTAGTATCCAGATCAAGTTCTATGGTTGAGAGACCTGCTAAATGTTGAGATTCCCATCTTCTTTATTCTCTTCTCTCTCCTTAAAGTAAATCCTTATTTTTAAAATAAAAAATAAGTTAGCCTGATTTCTTTTCTACCTAAAAGAAACTACATAACACATAGCCCCAGTTTTGAGCATGTATGTAACACATCGCACTCTCTGTGTGTCTGCTCTCTGTCTGCACAGAAGACAGGGCTTAGGTTATTGTGGTTGTTTTTCACCAGGATTTTGCAAATGCTTTTTTTTTTCCTACTCCTAGGGATCAAACAAAATAATCATTAATAGCAAGCATTTAGGTGCCTGCTAGCTTGTGGATCACACAGGATCTCTAGTTACTTTAGTGTGTAGGTTGAAGAACGATTGTCCTTTGTTCATTTAATGGCCGTTGTCACCAATCTCAAGTTTTATAGCAAATTGGGGCAACTGAGACTAAAGCCACTACTTTCCTGCATGGCATTCCTGAATCTACAAGTTCCGTTTAAAAAGCTTTGATCATAGTAAAACATGGAGTGATGGAGAGTGAAAGAACTGGTCATATGTAACCAGCTCATGCTTGGAACAATAGGAGATCACTGTGGACTGTCTTCATGCCGGCAATAGAAGGAGCTGGGGAACAAAAGGGTTGCCTATCTGCAAAAAGTATATAGAGAGAAAAATTATGAAAGTAATCTACATTAACCTTCCAGAGTATACATTTTCAAAGGCCAAATCTTACTTTGTCTCTACCACTCAGAGGTTAACATTGCCTAGCCTACAGTAGATGCTTAATAAATATTTATTGAATTAAATGACAACAATACCTCAAATGTAAAGAATCAGAGATTTATAGATTTATCTAAATAACTCCAAGTAAACTAGTTTAACTTCACGATGTGTGAATAAACACAGACTTTACCTTAAGTAATAATCTCAATTCAATCTATTTTATTTGTTTAATCATATTAAATATAATTTTTAATCAAAGTTGACTGGTTATTAAGGTGGCTAAAACAGAGAAGAAGCCATTTTCAGAGTTTAGTATTTATTATCATATAGACAATGATTTTTACATAATTAATTCCAAGAATTTACATATAAAATAAATTTTATTCAAAAGCAAACTAATGGTTTATATATAAATAGGACCTTCTATGCCACTAAACTCCAAAGAACATCGTAATCTGCTTATAATTTTGTGCAAAATTAGAAAAATTATGATTGTAACAATTTTTTTCTATTTGCCTCAACAAATGTTTTCAGTGAATAGTGTGTACAGCTTCTGATAATTTGTTTTTTTCTGTTATGTTTGCTAACATGTATTAAAATGCAACTTTTGGGAAAAAAAAATAAAATAATAAAAATAAAAAAATAAAAAAATAAAAATAAAATAACGCAAAGTTGAAAAAAAAAAGAACATCATAATGGAAAAAAAATCAACAAAGTTAGGGCATTTGTCCACCTAGGTATTTGGGGGAATTTTAGAACTCAAATTTGGGTTATATGCAATAAAGGTGTAATGTTCTTACACATGGTGATGTCTGATTGTAGGTCCTAAGTGGGTTGCTTCTTTATGCCATCTTCTAAATTAAAAGAATAAATTTTGTGGTAAAAGCACTTCAAAGCCACTCTCTTAACAAATTTCCAATATGCAGTATAAGGTTATTAACTATAGTTGTCACATGCAACTTTATACCCTTTCACCTACATCCCACCTACTCTTCATCCTTGGCAACACGTTTCCACTCTCTATTTCTATATATTTGACATTTTTTTGAGTCTCATGCAAGTGAGATCTATGTGAGAGGATAGATGTGCTAATTTGCTTGACAATAGTAATCATTCGTTATGTATAAGCATTACAAAACATCATGCTATATACCTCAAATATATGTAATTTTTTAAGAAGTAAAAATTAAAAAGAACAAGTTGATGGTGTGATTTTTGTGAAGAGTTTGGCTTACAGAAAAATAAATACTTCATTTAATCCTTCCCACAGGTAATTTGTCATGAAATCTGGGATTATCAGAGTTGAAGATTCTCATCATTCAGCAAGCACTTCTCCACAACAGTTGTGTGCTAGGATATGTGATATGGAGATTAACCCAGCAGTCTCTGCTTGCTAATTCAATCTCATGCTCAATGCAAGATTTTCTTCTTTGTTTCACATGAAGATTTACAAATGCAGTCTTCCACAAAGCAGACCAGTCCATGTATGGACAAGCCAAGCTGAAAGGTGGTCTTCCTTTTGTTGTGCTTCTCTGACCCCCTAGACACCCTCTTCTTAACCCTGATTGTTTCTTCTAGAAATTCTCAAGGAACCTAATTCCCTTTTAAAAATATTTCAAATGGATGAAAATACAAATCAAACTCTTTCCCTTATATCTCTTCTCCAGGACACATCCCCAGTGCCCTTAACTGTATAGTTAGACAGACTTGCAGTCTTTTCACCAGCCACATTATCAAATCCATCAATGACCCTGTTAAAAATGCAATCCTCGGGCTGGGATTGTGGCTCAGTGGTAGAGTGCTTGCCTTGCATGCGTGAGGCACTGGGTTCGATCCTCAGCACCACATAAAAATAAATAAATAAAGATATCATGTCCATCTACAACAAAAAAAAATTAAAAAAAAATGCAATCCTCAGAAATGGTCACAAATTCCCACATATGGGAAAGAATGGAAGCTGTTGGAGGAAAAATGCATAGTAGCTAGCATGTCCTTTGTCTGAAATCTCTATTAATAGAATCCAAGTTTGTATTAGCAATTTCTTATAACCATGACTGATTGTTGGTTCCTTTTGAATTCCGTAGTCCTTAAGACTCTCAGATCATTTTCACATACAACAAACATCAAGTTAATTCTCTTACAACAAGTAGTTTCCTAATTGGGTGATAGGCATTTTTTTAAATCCAAATAAGATTTGCCTTTTGATCAAGAGTTTTAGTCTATCCCAATTCTATCATCAACAATAGTGGCCAGATCTCCCAACTTAATTTCATTCTCAGATTTGATAAGCACACTGTTTGTCTTCCCTTGCCATCCAGAATATGATCTAAAACAAGAGGACCCAGGGACCACGACCCTTCTCAAAATTGATATTGATGTATTACTCAGTGTTTCTGAAGCTAAGTGTCAAATAGTTACACATCCCCTTAACTTCACTGTTGTGGATCCTAAAATTCTCTACAATGAAAGACTACTAAATGCCTTACTAAATTGGGACATAACTTGTCTATGACATCCTCCTGATACCACTATAGTAACTCCATAAAAAGGGGAAATGTTATTAGTTTGTCTTCACAGTTTTACAATATCTCAGTCACCTTCCTATGATAATCTTTTATGATAACATTCCATGAAAACAACTTGATGACTCAGAGAAGCAGCATATACCCTTGAACCATACTACCTAATAATATCAAATGATAAACTCAGTAAAATAATTCTTCAGAGCTTTCTGGCATGCTATCTTGAATGTCCTAGTTCCAGCTGGGTTAAATGAAGTCATTTCTCCAGGGTTTTTTTTTTTCTTATTCCAAAAAATAGAAAGTAGACAATCTTTGGTCTAGGTAGCGCATATGAAGTAAAGGGTGAAAAGAGAGTAATTTACCTGATTGGTGAGTTTGGGATAGGTACAGGGCATGGTAGCTCTTCCCATTCCTTTCCCTTTCCTTCCAGGAGCCAACTTGCATGCAGAGAATACAGATTCTCAATCACTCCCCACATGCAGGGGAAGTTGATGGGCGAGGTGTTTCTAGGTGGGTAGTCTGTATAATTTGGGAATCTAGTATTACCAAGTCCCCTTCTCTTAGAGATAAGTCCCATTCTCCCATGAAATGGTAATCATTAAAGAAAGAAATAGGTAAGAATATTCTAATCTCTAAATGCCAAACACTTTGTCTTATGTCTTGATTGGTTCAGAAGCCCAAGTGTGGAATAGAGGTGTTAGTTTTCAGGCTCATCAAGCATTTATAACATTTGGAAAGGGAGTTCCCCAACCAAGGACGCCTATTAGAGGTGTCCTATGACAAGGCAGAAATGACTCCTCTCTAGCAACCCTGCTCTATTCAGTCATGTACTAGAAACAGCCCAAGGAAAAGTGTGGCCCTGGTGTGAATGTCACAGTGTATCCAAAGGTGTGACAGCTGGAGCTGTCAGTCAATGGTTCTTCCTCGGTAGTTCTTTTTCTCATTCTTTATCTCGATTGGTCTTAATCCCATGAGACTGATGTATATACATGTTTGTGTGTGTGAGTGTGTAACTTAATGGAGGTAGAATGAGTATGCACGTTTCTACAAAGAGATATATTTTGTAGTTCAAGTAAAATTATACAAATATAATGTATGTTTTTCATGTAAGCATTACATGTACTTAGTATTTACACATTAAAGTATAGAGATAGATTAAGCCATGTCAAGTCATGTTGTAATTAGAAAAATCCCCATACACACTCACACAAACACACAGATGTAGATTCAACTCTTTTTTAATGTTTTTATTAGTGCATTATAATTGTACAGTAAGTTCAACTTTTTTATTGTTTTTTTTAGTTGTTGATGGATCTTTATTTATTTATTTTTATTAATAGATTTATTTATTTAAATGCATTTCAAGTCATAGTACATATATAGAGCTCAATTTTTTCATTTCTCTGGTTGCAAACCAGATAGAGTCACACCATGTCTTCATACATGCACCAAGGGTAGTGATGACCATCTCAATCAACCATCTTTACTACACCCATTCCCTCTTCCCTCCCCCCATCTACCCCCTGCCCCATCCAGAGTTCCTCTGTTTCTCTTATGTTCCCCATTCCCACTTCCCTTATGTATCAGCATCCACTAATCAGAGAACATTTGGCATTTGGTTTTTTGGGATTGGCTTACTTCACTTAGCATAATGTTCTCCAATTCCCTCCATTTACCTGCAAATGCCATAATTTTATTCTCTTTTCTTGCTGAATAATATTCCATTGTGTATATGTACCACAGTTTCTTTATACATTCATCTATTGAAGGGCATCTGGGTTGCTTCCACAGTTTTGCAATTGTGAATTGTGCTGCTATAAACATTGAAGTGGCTGCTTTACTGTAGTGTGCTGTTTTTAAATCTTTAGGGTATAGGCCAAGGAGTGGGATAGCTGGGTCAAATGGTGGTTCCATTCCAAGTTTTTTAAGGAATCTCCATACTGCTTT
>CM053399.1:123347196-123365135 GCA_028644305.1 Xerus rutilus | reverse complement strand
GGAACAGTAGCCCAGGGGGTCAGAGAATCGCTCCATACTCCCACTCAGGCGCAGCTGGAGCAGCTCCCAGGCTGCCCCAGCTGCCGCCCTGTGGAGTTAGGCACCAGCCCAAAACACAGATGCCCAGCAGACAACGGGCACCCCACTGATGATGCACTGCAGCAGTTTTTATTTGGTGGGGCAGGTCAAGCCAGGAAGAAGGGGCTGGAGCTCCTTTTCCCAATGTGCGCTCTCGTTGGGTCAATAGCGAGACTGTTATGAGAGTGAAACCCGAGCCAGGTAATGTGTGTAGGATCTGTGGCTTTATTGTGTCCCTGCTATGTTAATTAGTATTAGGAGCATGATGGATTGGCAACACGTGTGCACTCTGAGTCTTAAACCAGCCCTGAGAGTTTAGCACTCCATTAGTTACACATCACAGAAACCCAGGGGGATGTTTACTCAAAAAGAGGATCACTTACAGGAGGGAAACATGCTAATTCATTCCTGATACTGTCTAGGGAGAGGGACACCCATTCACTGCTCCTGAGTAGCGTAACCCGTCATCCAAGACAGAGATGGAATTAGAGGCTGGCGGGAAACTACAGAAAACCCTGGCCCCCTGGCCTGGGAACCCTGAAATCTCAAATCCTCAGTTGTTCCTATGTGAATCCCTCTGAGACTGAAGTTCAGAGAAGGCTCTGTGTTGACATTTCAATTCATTGCCCTGTTCCAGAAGCAGGGTGCCCTAGACCCCCTCTCTCTCACATTCTCACCAGGCCACAAAGAAGTCAACTATACTCTGCCATCCTCACCAATTTTCCTGCAGCTGCTGCTTCTCAGGCCTGGACCAATTGGATCTGCTCCCACTGCAGGGGAAGGGTACCAAAAGCATCCACAAGAGGAAGTCCAAAATCCTGGGACTTCTCAGATGATCAGGGGGTTATTACTGACCTGCTTTTTATAAAAAATTAAAATCATCCTTATTTTTTATTAGCTCAGATGGCTTTTGAGAAGATAAACCCCAAGCTCCTGTCTGACACTAAGGTTCTGGAGTCTTAACATTGTCAAAGCAATTTTGTAGATATGAGAAAATACAGGAGTGACAAAAATATTAATAAATTTGTGAATGGTACTGGCTATAAATTAGCAGTGTAGCCGAGTGTGGTGGCGCACGCCTGTAACCCCAGCACTTAGGGAGGCTGAGAATCGCGAGTTCAAAGTCAGCCTCAGGAGCAGCAAGGCGCTGAGCAACTCAGTGAGACCCTGTCTCTACATAAAACACAAAATAGGGCTGGGGATGTGGCTCAGTGGTTGAGAGCCCCTGAGTTAAAAAAAAAAAAATTAGCAGTGTAATCTGTGTTATAGCTACTAAAAATATATAATGTATGTATATATTCACACACACTCATGTATATAGCTAAACATACACACTTAGGCAGTGGTACCTTAGTCAATGTTTAACACTGGCTGAGCGGATGGAGGGTGTGGAGGCAGAGCCCTGATGGCAGTGTCTGCAGTTCCTGTGGTGTAAATATTCCCACCATGGCTGGTTTCCAGCTCCCAGCCTGGCATCACTGAACATGGAGTTGGGAAGAGAAGACATTTACAATTGGCCATCTCATGCCAGTGGAACTAGGCCCAGCCCACCAGTACAAGTTAGATCAACAGGAGTGAAAATTATTCCTGTTCCTTATCTGTAAAGTGTGCCTTCCTCCTCTCCTTTCTGATTTGGGAACGTAAGTCAGCATATCTGAGGTCACATCCTTATCCTACTTGGGTGCAACCTGTGGATGTATATTCCCTTGTCTCTTTCCTCACCTGCAAATTGATACTTTTAAAAACAAGTTCTACTCATAGAGTAGAAGGGTCATTACCAGGAATTGTGGGATGAGGGAAATAGAGTCATGTCAGCCAAAGGGTATTAATTTTCAATTATAATCCAGGCAAAGTGGCACTCATTGTAATTCCAGCAACTTTGGAGGCTGAGGCAGGAGGAATGCAAGTTTGAGACCAGCCTCAGCAACTTACTCTCTCTAAATAAAAAATTAAAAAGGCTGGGGATGTAGCTTAATGGCAGAGTGCCTCTGGGTTCAAAAGAAAAAAAATTTTCAACTATACGATAAAAAAAGTTCTGGCAACCTAACACACAGCATGGTGACCACAGTTAACAGTACTGTTTCGTATACTTGGAATTTGCTAAGGGAGTAGATCTTAAGCATTCTCACACAAAAACCACACACCTTCCCCCAAAAAAAGTAAATGCATGAGCTGATGGTTGTATTGATTAACTTGATTAATGATGTATTATATATAGAAAATTATCACATTGTATACTTTACATATAATTCTATGTGTCAGTTATACCTAAATAAAGCTAAAATTCTTAAATAGGGATGCTGGAAGGATTAAATACTTATGTAGCACACCCTAAAACAGTGACACTCAAACTTCAGTGTGCATCAGGATCACCTAGGCCTGAACAGCTTGCTGAACCCCACCTCCAGAGTTTCTGAAACAGCAGAAACTGGGTTTCTGCCTGAGAAACCGCATTTATATCACATTTCCAGGTAGCGCCTGAATTTGCATTTCTTACAAAGTCTCAGATGATGATGAAATGGCTAGTCCAAAGGCCACACCTGGCAAACCACTACCCTCAAGGTTTCAGTATGAATTCACTAAAAACTGGCTTTATTAATTATCAATTCTAAAAAATCAGAGCCATTACTTCTTTTTTTTTTTAATTTTTTTTAGTTGTCAATGGACTTTATTTTATTTACTTATACGTGGTGCTGAGAATCGAACCCAGTGTGTCACACGTGCTAGGCAAGCACTCTACCACTGAGCCACCACCCCAGCCCCAGAGCCATTACTTCTTCTTTTTTTTTTTAAATATTTTGTTTTGTTGTAGATGAACACAATTATCTTTATTTATTTTATGTGGTGCTAAGGATCGAACCCAGTGCCTCACATACGCAAGGCAAGCGCTCAACCACTGAGCGCCTCAGCCCTCCATTACTTCTTAACAAAGACCATTCACAAAGACCCCAGGCCCTCCCCACATGAAGATACCATCCTAGAAGGACTTCTCCTGACCATAGAGAAACCTCCATCACACTTGAATAAGAAAAAGCAGAGAGAGCTGCCCTGCCTCCCTTGCTTCCCTGCATCAGTCAGTCAACAAACCAATACCAGTCCAGTGAGCGTCCACTGTGTGTGTCGGCTCTAAGAAATGAAGATGGGACGGGGGGGGGGGCTACAAAAAGGCACATACATCAGAGCAGAAAACAAAAGGGATCTGGTCCTGAGGATGCCAGCCAGCAGGAGAAATCCCCAAAGGGCAGCCGTGGTTACCTGAGGCATTCCCATTTGCCTGGCTGTTTCTTTTCATGACTTGATCACACATATGCCTGGATGGTACTAATATTTATTGGTGACAGCAGGGGCTGACAGAGTCTACTCTTAGCATCTGATCTGACTCAATTTTGAGAGAAGCACCAGGACTTAATTCATATTCTTTGTCATTAATCCTTCATAAATACCCCATTTTGTATTTTGCATGCACTACCCTAAAACTGTGCAGAAACACATCACTTCACGTATTCACTTCTCATTACCAACTGCCCCAAAGCCCACTGCATTCACTAGGTGACCAACAAGGGAGGTAGGAATGGTTAAATCTTTTTTTCCTTATTTTTCAACTGACATACAATATTTGTACAGATTTATGAGGTACACTATGGATAATTCAATACATATATGTTGCATGTAATGATCAAATCAGGGTAATTGACATTTTCATCTTCTCAAACAATTATCATGTCGCTGTGTTAGGTACTTTCAGACTCCTCTAGTTGTTTTGAAATATATAATAAATTGTTGTAGATTATAGTTACCCTACTGTGCTACAGACCGCTAGAAGTAATTCCTTCTATCCAGCTGTATTTTGGTACTCGTTATCCAATTTCTCTCCATCCCTCCTCCCAGGAATGGTTAAATCCTCATGGCTTTTTAAGTCAATTATGCTATTCGATCAAGTAATTATTTTCTTTTTGTTCAAATGCATCACCTCAAGCCACATCCTGAGGTCAAGCCAGAGGGTAACAGTAGCTTAATGCCTAAAATAACACAAGGCAAAGGAGGGCTCACTGACTGAGGAACAGAAATTTTGTATGCTCCCCGCCCCCATTCCCATGTGAACTGCCTGGACAGTAGTTCCCGGCATTAGGGAAGCTGAGACACAGGCTCTGTGTGATTATGTAACAACCAGCACCATCCCTGCTCTGCATACACCGACCACAGGAAACAGCAGAGTATTGAAAACCCAGATGGGAAACCCCAGGGAGGCAGGCGCTTCAGATTTTCCATGGACTTTAGTCTTTTAAATGCTCTATGTTCTGATTTTCAGATACACCCAGAAAACGACTGGCCTAACATTTCCATCTTACTTTAATGGCCTTCTTCCCTTTCATGTAATACAGTTCCACCTCTGTGCCAGCACAAACATCCCCACCGTGCACAGACCCCAACCTCAACCCTTTTAGGCTCGCTATGCCAGAGCCAAGAAACACTGGCTCCATCCTTCCTCTTTTCCACATTTTTCATTCAGAAGGTAGCTGGTTACTCCAAAAGCATTTCACTATGATAATCCCCCTCCTTCCTGCAATACCAGAACCAGCTGCCCGTCTCTCTCCCTCCTGCCTTCTTCATATCTCCACAAAGGAAGCATGAGGGAGGCAGAACAGCCAACCTCCTGCCTGTCAATTCATAGAACCAGACACAATGCCAGAAATGTCAGCACTCGATCATGACAAACTAATCAAACTATTAGAAAATCCCTAAAGGAAACATGGAGTGAGGTATAAATTAGCCAGTAACATAAAGCTAGAAAAATTCTTATGACTCATAAACAAAGGTTAAAAGAGAAGATAAACAGCTAACTACATGAACATTAAATAATAGAAGAGAAAAAGGACAGGTGGAAGGGTAAAGGAAAAGGAAAGTGGCTGGGCACAGCAACACATATCTGTAATCCCAGCACTTTGGGAGGCTGAGACAGGAGAATCACGAGTTCAAAGGCAGCCTCAGCAAAAGCAAGGCACTAAGCAACTCAGTGAGACCTCATCTCCAAATAAAATGCAAAATAAGATCGGTGATGTGGCTCAGTGGTGGAGTGCCCCTGAGTCCAATCCCTGGTACCTGCCCCAACCCCCAAAAAAAAGAAAAAGAAAAAGGAAAATTAAAACAGAACAAACTACAGATAACATTTGCAGCAAATATGATAGAGTCAATACCTTAATCAGATAAATGTTATTCAACTGATAATAGAAAATAGGAATGAACAGAATTCACAAATAAACACAACTAGTAATCAAATACAGGAAAATAGTAAGAAATTTGAAATCAAAGAAATGTGAAATTAAAATATCAAAAGATTATTATTCACCTAATAAAGTACCAAGAAAGAGAATTTTTTGTGAATAGCCAAGGAAGGAAGAGTAGCATGAAGCCAGCCCTCAACACTGCCTGGAGTGTTAGCAACTGGTACAACCCCTAAGCAAAGCAGTTCAGAAAGATTAAATGCCATAAATTTGCTCATTCCTTTTGAACCAGAAATTCTGCTTCTAGAAGAACTAACTCAAAAGAAAGAAGAAGTTATAGACACAAATACATTCAAGGTGACATAATTTATCATTTTTTAGAAATAGAAGTGAGCTAAAAACCCAACACTAGGGAAGGCTAAGTGCATTGTGACCCACTCATCCATTCATTTATTCCACCAATGTTTACTATTTACCCTCCATATGCCAGTCACTCTTTCTTTTTTTTTTTTAATATTTATTTATTTTTTAGTTGTGGGTGGACAGAATATCTTTATTTTATTTTATTTTTTTATGTGGTGCTGAGGATCGAACCCAGAGCCTCACACGTGCTAGGCGAGCATGCTACCACTGCGCCATAACCCCAGCCCCAGTCACTCTTTCTAATGGTAAGCAGTAACAGCTGAGACAGAATATACATTTAAAATTTTTCCTTTAAGTCAAGAAATGTCAACCTGCAGTGAATCATTGATTGATATTTATGTCACTCCCAAAGAGCAGAGAATAAAATGCTTAAATATCAAGGAAATTGGTGGCAATTGTCCTTGAGGCCCACTTAACAATTAAAGGAATCAGATGATGACCTTAAGAAAATCATGGAAAGCTGCTATACCAAAGACTCCCTGTAGCCCAGAATTCACAGTTCACTGCTTTAAGAGACTGAAACTTAGTGTATTGGATTCCTGGAGCCTGAACAATCAGTTGCCTTCAAAAAACCTTGTAAATGTTTGTATAACATCTGTCACTGGGGCAGTGGGGGCGACAGTCAGAAGCAGGAGATGAAGCAGTGTGGCTTCCCAGTGGGGATCCTTCTTTCAAACACATTCCCTTGGCCCTTACTCTGAGCCTGCTCCTGAACCTCCAGCTCCTGGGAGCCCCACTGACTATCTAGGAAGAGAATCTAGGAGAACTGAACCTGGCAGGAAGAGCAGCAGACATGCACTAGCAGGGCTGGTGGCCACTTGGGTGATCTTGACAAAGACACCCCTTCCAGCTGCAACCTTGCCATTCGTCTCTCAGAGGGCCTCCTCTCCCCAGAAGAGCAGGCTGCCTCTGGAAGTGGAACTTGACCCAAACATCTGCTCCAGGAAATCAGCTAGGGTATCAGCTGAAATGCCTCTCTCAGAAGAATCTACTTTCCACTCCTCTCAAAAACCTAAGATATCTTTCCAATAGAAGATAACCCTTCATTTCATACCTGGAAATAAATTTTAAAACCAATCTTCCCCAAGGTCATTCTTCATAGAACTAGAAAAACAATCATGAAATTCATTTGGAAAAATAAGAGATCCAGAGTAGCCAAGGCAGTCCTTAGCAAGTAGAGTAAAGCAGGAGGCATCACAATACCAGATGTTAAACTATACTACAGAGCAATAGTAACAAAAATGGCATGGTACTGGTACCAAAATAGACATGCAGACTAATGGTACAAAACAGAAGACACAGAGACAAATCCACATAAATATGGCTATCTCATATTAGACAAAAACATACATTGGAGAACAGATAGCTTGTTCAACAAATTGTGCTGGAAAACCTGAAAATCCATATGTAGCAGAATGAAATTGAACATCTATCTCTCACTGTGCACAGAAATCAACTCAATGTGGATCAAAGACTTAAACACTAGAACAGAGACACTGTGCCTAATAGAAGAAAAAGTAGGCCAAAATCTTTATCATGTTGGCTTAGGAAAACTGAACAAGACTCTCAAATGCAAGAAGTAAAACCAAGAATCAATAAACGGGATGGATTTAAACTAAAAAGCTTCTTCTCAGCAAAGGAAATAATCAATAATGTGATGAAAGAACCTACAGAATGGGAAAAAATATTCACCACTGCACCTCAGACAGAGCACTAATCTCCAGGATATATAAAGAACTCAAAAAACTTAACATCAAAAACAAAAACAAAGAACTCAATCAATAAATAAATGGGTTAAGGAACTGAACAGACACTTCACAGAAGAAGAAATACAATCAATCAACAAACATATGAAAAAATGTTCATTATCTCTAGTAATTAGAAAAATGCAAATCAAAACTAAGATTTCACCTCACTCCAGTCAAAATGGCAATTATCAACAATACAAGCAATAAAAAGTGTTGGCAAGGATGTAGGAGAAAATGTACATTCATACATTGTTGCTGGGACTGCAAACTGGTGCAACAACTATGGAAAGCAGTATGGAGACACCTCAGAAAACTTGGAATAGATCCATCATTTGACCCAGCTATCCCACTCCTTGGTTTTTACCCAAAGGACTTAAAATCAACATACTACACTGATGCAGCCACATCAATGTTTATAGCAGCTCAATTCACAACAGCTAAACTATGGAACCAACAACAGATGCCCTTAAACAGAGAAATGGATTTAAAAAATGTAGTACATGCACAAAATGGAATATTACTCAGCCTTAAAGAAGAATGAAATGGTGGCATTTGCAGGTAAATGGATGGAACTAGAGAATATTATACTAAGTGAAATAAGCCAATCCCAAAAAACAAAAGCCAAATGTTTTCTCTGATAAGCGGATGCTGATCCATAGTGGGGCTGGGGGATAGAGAAGAATGAAGGAACTTTGGTTTGTGTAGAGAGGAGTCAAGGGAAAGGTGAGGTTATGGGGATGGGAAGGACAGTAGAAAGAGACATTCTTATCCTATATACATGTATGATTACACTAGTGAAGTGACTCTGAACCATGTACAGCCAGAGGAATGATAAATTATGCTCCATTTGTGTACTATATGTCAAAATGTATTCTACTGTAAAATCAATTAATTTAATTAACTTTTAAAAACTGAAAAAAAAAACAATCCTCCCCTGGTAGAGATAAGGATCATTTATCCATCATAACAAATTAAGTATTAAGTATAACACTTGCTATGTGCCAAATATTATTCTAAGGGCATTACAAAAAGTAATTAATTTATATAAACTTATGCAGAAAGTACTATTATTTTCAAAACTATTTTACAGGCAAGAAGACTAAAGTATACTGACTTGCCAAAGTCCCAATTCTCAGGAAAACTTTTGGCCCAATAGTCCCATTTCTGGAAATAAGTCAACTAAAAGAGGGAAAATGTCTGTATACAAATGTACTTAGAGAGGCATTATTTAACATGGCAAAAAGTTGGAAGCAACCTTTAAAAAGCAACAAGAATGGC
The DNA here is from genome assembly GCA_028644305.1 of Xerus rutilus. Classification (NCBI taxonomy): domain Eukaryota; kingdom Metazoa; phylum Chordata; class Mammalia; order Rodentia; family Sciuridae; genus Xerus; species Xerus rutilus. Next base: position 123,356,386 of record CM053399.1, on the reverse strand, counting down.
TAAGTAAATATATTCAGCTGTTTTTGAATAACTGACCCTTAATCACCACACCACTACACCCTTTTAGAAAGAGAAAAGTTTTACCAAAAGTTGCCCATTATTATCAGTAAATGACAAAGACACAGTCCTTCCTGCAAGTACTTTTGGGATGTGGGAGAAACCAATGCCTGAAATACGGGGGCAATGGAGGTAGTGGTCAGGATCAGGGCTCTGATCAGGATCAAACTCCTTACATCTTCCTCCTCATAGTCTCCAAAATCAGAAACTGATTGGTACTAACCTAGTTACTGAACTGGGTTTTTTTTATTAAAAGAAAATAATTATGCTTTTTTTTTTCTTCCTCAAAGCCTTAGAATCATTAGGCTAATCTAAACCAAACCAAACCTTCAATCCACTGCTTAGTTTTAGTAAAAGAATATGTTAACAGCTTTTGGTGTGGGCTTGATCGGAAGCCTCAAGCTGGACTGCCCAGGAGCCTAGTGGATTCCATGGTTCCCCTGATGTGGGTTTTCTTGTGGTTAACTTGTCAGTCATGCCAGAGGCAGGCCAGAAGGTACAGATACAGAGGAGAGGTTGGCTTGCAATTCCTAAGCAAAGGAGTTAGAAATGCAATGGGCCCCATCAGATCAGCAAAGCAAAGGCAACCAGAAAGAAAGAAAAAAAAAAAAGGGGGTCAGCTAACAATGAATGACAGGCTCTTGACTTAAGGATAGAAATGGCACTACACTTGTCTGTGAGGAAGTTTTCTAAGTACCTCAAAGCACAGGTGCAGAGACAAACACACATCCATATCCCAGCCCTGCCATCATCAGTTATCGTATCTCTTTAAGCCTTCGTTGCCTTATCTGAAAATGGGAAATAATCGAAGTGCCTTCCTCACTGAGGGTTATTGTGAGGTTCCAATGCAAAGACGTGTGTCAACCACCTAGCACAATTCCTGGAAACTAGTCAGCACTCAATTAACAATAAATAGCATTTCATGATTTTACTGTTAAAGAATGATGGAAATCAGAAATTTTCTGGCTGCCTAAATTACCACTCTCACTTTCCCCTGCTTTTGGTCAAGAGGTCTGTTTTCCCTGCTCTGATAAATACCTGTGAGGCTCTATTCATGTGGCGCTCGAGTGACCTCCAGCATCCATCCTCTAGTCTACAGCAACAGGCTGGACCTACCTTGTGGGCCTTGCATAACTTCTGAGTTTGCTGAAAGAGAATCTAAGGGCCATGAAGGGCCTATATTGACAGACTGCTCTCTAATAAAATCCAGGATGCAGCAGAAGAAAGAGATGACTCTTCAGAAACATAGTGGACCCCCTCCTGGGAGGGACATCTGTTTGTTTCATCTTGCAGATTTGGAAAGGCTTGATATGGGAGCTGCTTTTTGTGACAGCAGTACATGGGATGCTGTTTCTATGCTCCCAAAGGATGTCTTTTCAACTCCAAATGTAAACATTTACTTCTCAAAATGGAAGAAATTCTAGGGTGCAGGAGTAAATAATCACATGGTATTTCTTTAAGGGATCCCCTAGTTTGAGGCCAACTGATGGCGAGTTAACTCTTGATGGCAAGTAAACTACCCCATATAGTTTGGAAGGAGCAAAGGATTTAAAAGTCAGAGTGGTTTGTCTAAGGAAAAATAATCCTAATACATATATTTGGCAAAGGTCTTTTAAGCATAATATATAAATAATTCTTACAATTCAGTAAGAAAGAGGCAAGCAATCCAATTTAAAGAAAAATGGATAAGGACTGTTATATTTTATCAAAGAAGATGCACAAATTGCTAATAAGTCCATGAAAAGATGTTTAACATGACTAGTAATCTGTGAAATGCAACTTAAAACTATAACAAGGTAGGACTATGTACTTACAAGAATGGCTAAGATTAAAAGAAAAAAAAACAGACAATACCAAGTATTAGTGATGATATGGAGCAACTAGAAAACTCTTGCACATATCTGGTAAAAATGAAAAATGGCAAGACTACTTTGGAAAACATTTTAGAATTTGCTTATAAAGTAAAAGATACACTGACATATGACCAGCAATCCCACTGGTGTGAGTTTACTCAAGAGAAATAAAAGCCTAAGTCTACAAAAGGAATTCATCATTAATGCTTCTAGCAACTTTATTCATAATAGCCCAAAACTAGAAATAAAACAACTTGTCACTGACAGGTCAATAAATGTCTTTGTCTGTTTTGCATTGCTATAGCAAAATACCTGAAGCTGGTAAATTCTAATGTAAAGAAGTTTATGTGATTCACAATTCTGGTGGTTAGATGATTCAAACAACATGATGCTAGTGTCCTGAAAAGGTTCCCTAATTGCTTCACAACATGATGAAAAAGCAGAAAGGGAACTCAAAATGTGCAATAGGGACCAAGTATATGGAGTACCTTTCTTTAAAACAATCTGATCACTAGAGAACCCACCCAGCCCTGCAAGAACTATATTAATCCAATCTAAGAGTGGCACTTCCAAGGCCTAACCACCTTCCACCTCCTAAGATCTACCACCTCTCATCATATAATAAAGGACAAGTTTCTAAGGACTTGAAACTTTAGAGGACAAATCACATCAATAAACTAACTGTGATATGTATTGGTCCCTGCTATTGAATATTAATCAGCAAAAATTAAATAAGCTAGTACATAAAACATAGTTGAATCTGAAAAACATTGTGCTGAGCAAAATATGCCAGATACTAAAAACTACATACCACATGCTTCTATTTATATGACTCCCTAGAAAATAACCCAAATGCACAGTGACACTGGTTGCATAGGGGTAGCATGGGGAGGAGATTGGGGAAGGAACATAAGAAATTTAGTGATTCTCAATACATATATTTCTTTAGCTTAGAACATATGTATCACTATTCCTTTTCAAAACAGTTACTACCAAGTTATAAATAAAGTTGCTAATGAGAATTTGATCTAAGAATAGATTTTTTTCTATTATCCAAAGTGAAATAATAGAGAAAGCTTACATGATTCTTAGTATGTGGCAGGACTCTTTCTAAATGCTTCAGGCATTTTATTCTCTCTGGAGCCTATGAGGAAACCAAGGTACATTGAGGATGCCTCAGGTAGCAAGCGCCTTGGTTTATAAGTGGTAGATTGAGAAAGGACCCAGGTAGTATGCCAGCTTCCTTAACTACTTTGCTATGCTGCCTCTCTCAGAGACTTTAAGTTCCCAGAACTAAAGAGGTCTCCTAGGAATAGAAGCAACACTAAGAACAGCTGCTATGATTTGGGTATGAAATGTTCCTCCCAAAAGCTTCTGTGTTAATGCAGGAACATTCAGAGATGATATTATTGGATTACAAGAGCTCTAACCTAGTCAGTCAATCCTGAACAAACTTTTTGGATGGTAACTGTGGGCAGGTGGTGCATGACTGGAGAAGGTAGGTCGCTGGGGTTGTGTCCAGGTGCATTTTCCCTGCAGCTCCTTTTCCCTCCCTCTCTCTGCTTCCTGGCTGCCACAAACAGAGCAGTGCTTTTCCACCACACCCTTCTGCTGTGATGTTCTGCCTCACCTCAGGCCCAGAGCAATAAAGTCATCCTACTATGAACTGAACCTCTAGAATTGTGGACCAAAGTAAAGTTTTCCTCCTCTAAGTTGTTCTTGTCAGTTTTTTTGTTTGTTTGTTTGGTTGGTTGGCTGGTTGGTTGATTGGTTATAGCAATGAAAAGCTAACATAACTGCTCTAAATGGGAGAAGGGCCACTTCCCAATGAGAATGAGTAGATTTCCCTGATGAGAAGAGAAGACTTTTGAAAGTATGAGCAATTACTTAATTCTTTACACAGATTTTTTTTTTTTTTTTGGTACTGGGGATTGAACTCAGGAGTACTCAACACTGAGCCACATCCTCAGCCCTAGTTTGTGTTTTATGTAGAGACAGGGTCTCACTGAGTTGCTTAGCTCCTCGCCCTTGCTGAGGCTGGCTTTGAACTCACAATTCTCCTGTCTCAGCCTCCCTAAGTACTGGGATTACAGGCTTGAGCCACCCCGCCTGGCTTGCACAAATTTTTTGTTAGTTAGTTTTGTTTTGTTTTTAAACCCAGAGGTAGAAGAAAATGGATTGAAATAACTATTGAAAATTCTTACCCATCTCTTGTCTCTTCTGGAGTTTGTAAGAAAGTTTATTGTGTCCCTGATAAAGGAGACACACCTCTGGGCCAATATGTTGAGTCCTAACATATCTGAGAAAGGGCATGAAAAGAAGAAACTTGAGGAAAACATAGTGGGAAAGGAAGAATTTGTCAGGTCCCTTGGATGAGGAAAAGAGTCCATTCTCAGTAGGGACATCTGGGGACTCTCATGCAGAAAGAGAATCCTCGGGATGATGGGAAATAAAATCTCAATATTCACTTTTTCAAGAGCGTACAATGCTTCTTCTTGGCTGATGCCTAGAAGTGGGTATCACAGGAGGTTAACATTGGTACTTGGCTTCATTCCAGATAGCCAATGAATGAAATCATCAGACCATGGACAAGCCATGCGTAAGGACAAATCAGTCCTTTCCCAAAGCAAACAAACAAGCAAGAAGACTTCCTAGGAATTGTCACCCAAACATTGTGCATCACAATTGCCTTAACAGCTTAACAGCTCCTTCTTCCCAAACAGAGGAGGTACCCTGTGCTCTAAACCGCTTAATAATCTGATTCTGTCTTGCACACATTTTATATTTTTTATTTCCCAAGAGAAGGAAAATTTCATGAAGGCAGAGATTCCACCTCAGCATTTACCATATTAGCTAATGAAACATGCTTGGCAAGTGGTAGAAAGGAAGAGGAGGAGAGGGGAGGAAGAAAAGAAAGAAGGAAGGAAAGAAGGCAGGCAGGCAGGCGAGGAGGAATGAATGTATCCATATCTTCCTCAGATACTAACAACTGCAACCAGTGACACTCAGAAGCAAGCTTCCCCAGCCTGCCAGGGCCTCAGGCTTCTTGATGTTGAGGCACCCCCTGATGGCTTCATGTCTTCTAGAAGCCCCTTGCTTCAGAACCAAATGATGACTTCTGTTCCTGTGTTGTTCATCTGCCATCCCAACCCTGGCTAACAGATAACTCTTTGGATTGTCATCAGTGAGTAATATTTTCCAGGTGCTGATGTTGGATAAATACATCTGTCTTACTGGAAAGCTCAGGAGTTTTTCTTTAATGGGAAACTATAAAACTCTAAATGGATTTGCTTCTACTGGGTCTGTCTTCCTTGACCATCCTTATCCTGGTTTGAGTAACAAGATCCAGATGAACTGTAACGTTAGTTAATTTCTCTCTGGACCCTGATTTCCTATGAGAAAGGAAGGTGAATGACATTTCAAAAGAGCTTTCTGTGATTTATGTTTTTGTATCCATGGAGGTCTTTCAAGAGCCCAGTATTTTCTCATAACCTATGGAAGCTCCTTTTGTCTGCCTTTGAACCTATTTATTAGCCGAACAATTCTTATAAGCAAATTGAAAAAAGAAATAGACTTCAAGTAGAAATACAGAAGGGTTAGTAAAAGGAATAAATTATTTATGGGTTTCCAGTAATAAGAAATGGTCTCACTGAAAGAAATATCTACATACATACATTATGCATATATGTATAATATACATATGCACGTGCAAATTTTGTGTGATGAAGAGACTATACTGTGTTACAGGGAACACAGATATGCTATTTTTATCTTTTGTGCAACCAAACTAGAGTTGAATCAAAAATTAATTCCTACGTGAATCACCGTCAGAATACACCCTGCCAGGCCCCTAGGACACACAGCACATTGTTGGCTCTCTGAGGTACATAAAGAAACTTGGCGCGATGGTACATGCCTGTAATCCCAGCAGCTTGGGAGGCTGAGACAGGGGGATCGTGAGTTCACAACTCAATGAGATCCTGTCTCTACATAAATACATAAAACACAAAATAGGGCTGGGGATGTGGCTCAGTGGTTGACCCTGAGTTCAATCTCCAGTACAGAGAGAGAGAGAGAGAGAGAGAGAGAGAGAGAGAGAGAGAAGAAGAAGAAGAAGAAGAAGAAGAAGAAGAAGAAGAAGAAGAAGAAGAAGAAGAAGAAGAAGAAGAAGAAGAAGAAGAAGAAAAGATTTGAAACTCTTTAAAGCCCTGGCCCTGCTTTAAAGAGTTCACTGCCTTCATAGAGACACGTGGGACACTCATGTCAAAAGATCATCTTATTCACCCACTGAAAACCCTAGAATGGTTTTCCGCAGATGGAAATGCCACCATTCAGCCCCACCTGTCTTTTACTGTCCACCCATTGCTCCCTGCACATCACCACTGGCCTCTTCAATTCCTCAAGGGCACCCAGCTCTCCCTGATCCCAGACCCTGAGTACCTGCTGTTCTCTCTCCCTGGGACCTTTGTCCTCCGGTTCTTTCCCCTTTGAATCTGTGCTCAACTGTATCACACTCAAGGAAGCTTTCTCCCACTACATCACACATTTTGCTATCATTATCTTACTGCACCCCTTTTCTCTTCAGAGTAGTTATCAGTTTGTACTTCATTCATATTTATTGATAGCTGTATATTTTATGTTGCATGCACATCCCACTCAACTGTTAGTTCCACAACCCATCAACTCTTGGTCCTTGCTCTCTCAAGTTCCCAGCACCATGCCTGGCACACAGTAAGCATATATTAAATATTTGGCAAGACAAGGTGCCAGAGGTAGAGGAATTCACTGAAAGGTACAGAGCAGCCATGTGTTCTCCACTTGCTACACATGCCTTCTCTAACTTTATTTTTATTTTTTGTGTGTGTGCTCTTCAGCAACATAAGGACATGGGATACAGAGCCCACTGCTTGAATCACATGTCTGATGCAGCTCAGAGCCTCGGAATATCAGACCCAGAAAGGCTTCCCTCTGGTGGCTAAACACTCCCTCCTAGCGCCAGTTCTGCTCCCTGATTTTTTAATGCAGGGAGAGTGTAATAGGAGAGTGGACGCGGTCCTTCCTGATCCTCAAGCATTTTTTGTGAATTTTCCAGAAGAAAAGCCATTACAGATGTGACTGTTGAAACATGGGTCCAGGAAAGATACGTGGGGAATATTGTTCTTCATATTCATCAGGGTAGTGGTATTTTGACCCGATGCTTAAATATAGAGATGACAAATTCCCACTTTATAGAAAGAAAAATAAAGGAGACATGCTCAAAGTGACATGAAAAGTTCTACAGAGTATGAAAAAAGAGGCCTCTCAGAGAATGGGACTCAGACCCAGGACATCTTCAGGCTGCATTCATGGTGTCCCCTTTGGAGACAGAAAAAGTCACTGCTTTAATGACCACAGGGGCTAATCAGACCCCATGAGAGCCCAGTAAGGAAGTGGGGAGGGATGCACGGCTTCAGCTGAAAGAACGGGTACTAAAGCAGATCTGGCTGCTGCCTGCCAGGCCGTGTGCTTCCTCCTGCCGCTGCGGTCCTGTGGAGTGGGTCTTTTCGCAGTAGAGTTGCTGGACCACTCCCCACCTCCCAGCCTTCCCTAAGGTTCCATATATTCCACACCAAGCTTTGACGTCCTTTACTCTTTAGTAAGTCACAAAGACATCAACACATACCCTGACCAAAATTCTTCAGTGAAATAATTTCTTTTTCAACTTCTAAGTCCTGAAGAGGGCTGGGTAAGAACCACTTGCAACATCAGGGAAAGATCTCAGGGGTCAGCAGTCCATGGGCAAGCATAAGGTCATGCGTGATTGAGAGTCCTGGGGTTACTGAGGAGAAGGCGCTGAAGAGCCTATGCAGAAAATGTCGGACAAATAATACTGATACAACTGTACAAATAAACGGATCTGGGCCCACTTCTTCAAGAAGATTGCAGACTTAAGAGTAATTGCTGAAAGTATAAAATTCTTTTGAGAAAACACAAGTGTAAACCTTTGTGACCTTGGATCAGGTAAAACCTTAGGAAAAAGCACCAAAAGCACAAGCAAGAAAAGGAAAAATTAATAATTTGGACTTTGTCAAAACTAAAAACTTGGGCTGGGGTTGTGGCTCATTGGTAGAGCATTTGCCTCACATGTGTGAGGCACTGGGTTCGATCCTGAGAACCACATAAAAATAAAGCAATAAAGATATTGTGTCCATCTACAACTAAAAAAAATTTTTTTAAAAACCTAAAATCTTGAGCTACAAATAAAACTATCAATTAAATGAAAAGACAACCCACAGAAGCAGAGTGGGAATATATGCAAATTGTATACCTGATAAGAGACTGGTACTCAGCATATATAAAGGACTTACAACTCAATAATAAAAATCAAACAACACAACTTTAAAATAGACAAAGGATCTAAGTAGACATTTATCCAAAGAATATTATACAAATTGCCAATAAGCACATGAAAAGATGTTCAACATCATTAGACGTTACATATATAAAAATCAAAGTCACAATGAGATGCCATTTCATACCTACTAAGATAGCCATAAAGTACAAAAAAAAGTAAATAAATAAATAAATAAGAAAAGAGAGATCTCCAAAAGAAGAAAGGTGGCCGGGCATGGTGGCACATGCCTGTAATCCCAGAGGTTTGGGATTACAGGAGGGGAGGAGAAAGAGGAGGAGGAGGGAGGGGGAGGAGGAGGAGGAGAGGCAAGAGGTAGTCCTGACATCCAGCACTTTTTCTCCTCAAACATTTTACAAAATATAACTGGTGACAAAGACTAAGAAACTGTTGAGTTTTTGGAGCTGAGGTTGAGGAGAAGCCCTGTGATACATCTCAAGTTTTCTGTTGGGACTCCTGAAACCTCTACTTTAGATTAAAGACAAGGAATGGCACTCCAAATTCAAAAATCCAGCTCCTTATTAGTCCAAGCCAAGACTGCATAAGGTAATACACCTTATCCACTGGCTGCCAAAATCAGATGACATGATTGTGGAAGTAAAAAACCCAGAAGAACCAATGGATGAACTATTAGAATTAATAAGCAAACTTAGCAAGGTCACTAGATAAAAATGTAAAGTACAAAAATCAATCTTGTTTCTGCACATATCAGCAAGAAAACATTTTTGAATGAAAATTTTAAAACTGTACTATTTACAAAAGCATCAAAAAGTCAAAAGACATGTAAGATTTTCCTATACAAAATATATTTGAGCATAACTAGAAAATACTTAAATGAAGAGATACATCTCAAGTTGGAAGACTCAATATTGTAAAGATACTAGTTCCC
>CM053399.1:123318178-123346696 GCA_028644305.1 Xerus rutilus | reverse complement strand
AGAGTCCATATACAATTTCATAAATACACTTGCTTTTGAAAAAACACAGAAGAATGACAATGTAGTATCTCCATTCTGAGATATAAAAATTAGCCAGAGACTTTTTACTTTTGCAGTTCTCAAAATTTAGCGAGCATCAGTACCACCTACAGAGATTTTTGGACGCAATTTTTCCCAAGCTCTAATCCAGAGTTTAAGAAATCTGCATTTCTAATAAATTTCCAGGTATGCTGCTACTATTTATCCTGGGACCACTTTTTCTTTTTCCTTTTTCCTTTTTTTTTTTTTTTTTTTTTTGGCACTGCTGGGGATAGAACCCAGTGCCTTTTGAATAATAGGCAAGTGCTACCACTCATCTACATTCTCAGCCCTTTTTAATTTTATTTTGGACAGAGTTCTCACTAAGTTGCACAGACTGGTCTCAGACTTGCAATCCTCCTGTCTCAACCCAGGGAATAGCTGGGATCACAAGGGTGCATCCTGGCCCTGCCAGGGACCACACTTGAAAAGCCACTGGTTAAGATGAAGTATTTACTCTCAATTGGCCATGTATGAGCCGGGCACAGTGGCGCACATCTGTAATCCCAGCACTTTGGGAGGCTGAGACAGGAGAATCGCGAGCTCAAAGCCAGCCTCAGCAAACAGCGAGGTGCTAAGCAACTCACTGAGACCCTGTCTCTACATAAAACACAAAATAGGACTGAGGATGTGGCTCAGTGGTTGAGTACCCCTGAGTTCAATCCCTGGTACTAAAAAAAAAAAAAAAATTGGCCATGTATGTACTCCACCACTTCCTGTTTCACACCTTAGTGTTATCACTTACCCAGCACCTGCCTCTATATAATTGCGTTCACAGCACCTGTGATGTATTTGATCTTAATTTTCCTTGATGACGAAAGCTGATGATCTGCAGTCCACACTGCTGAGACCTACATATTGTGTATTACCTACATGTCCCAGCCTAAAAGCACAGAGAGCTCTGCTAGGGCTGTGTAACTTCCTTGTTGAAGGACCTGGGCTCCTTGTGTCAACACCAAGTTTTGCACATATCCCATAGATGAAGAGGAATTTCATTCCCATGAAAGGATATCTTAAGGAACATCCATCCAGTTCTGATGAATCCCAGAAAAACACCATATTTGTTTCTTTTCTTGCCTTTGCGGAGGCCTAAAGAACTCACAGTACCATTAACGTTTCCTTTGGGCTACCTATTTACTTTGAGATTCTTGTGCTTACATTGGCAGATATTAATGAGAATTTTCATATTATGCCACCAGGATTTTTTTTCTTTAAATCCCTTCTGGAGGGCAGAAAAGGGTAGGTGGGTACTTCTCTGGGCCACACAGAATCCTCTGTTTATTATCTTGGCCTTCATGTCTTAAAGTTTATTGTAAGAATTTGTACCTTTTTCTTTGTTTGCTACTAAAAAATTGTTGTTCTAGATTTGGCTCTTTAGGTTCCTTTTGTGAGATCTTTGAGAAAGATCCAACTTCACGGAACCATCATTATGGTAAATGGACCTGGTTTTGTTTGTTTGGTTGGTTGGTTGTTTTTGCAATACTGGGGATTGAATCTAGGTGTACTCTACCACTCAGCTACACCTTCAGCCTTTTTTATGTTTTTTATTTTGAGACAGGGTCTTAGTAAGTTGCCCAGGTTGGCCTTGAACTTGCAATCCTCCTACCTTAGCCTTCCGAGTAGCTGGGATTACAGGCAAGTGCCACTAGGCCTGGCTGAATGGCTCTGTTTTAAAGTTTCTTTCCAAATGTGTATCCCACCTTCACTCACAAAGATTCTAATGAAATCAGTTGGAGTGGGGTAAGGTCTGGCTATCTGGATCTTTAAAAGCTCCCTGAGTTATTCTAATATGCCACCAAAATTGAGGATCACTGCTATAGCTCAGGGCTTTTCAATTTTTGTTTTTGTTTTATTTATTTATTTTTTGGAAATGATGTCTCACTAAATTGCTGAGGCTGACCAGAACTTGTGATCCTCCTCTCACTGGGATTACAGGCATGCACTACTATACTCAGCTAGTGCTTTTCAAATTTTGCTGTGCATACTAATCCCTGGGATCTAGCCAAAATCCAGATTCTGAATCAACAGGGTCAGGGTGTGGAGAGTCTGCATTTCTTAAGCAGCTCCTAGTGATGGTGCTCCTGGTCCCAAGATAACACTTGGCAAGAAAGTTCTAGAGTAAACTTGGTGTCAACGCCAGCTTTTTGTTGCTATGACCAAACTTCTTGACAAAAACAAGTTGGAGGAGGAAGAGTTTATTTTGGCTCACAATTTCAGAGATTTTAGTCCATGTTCAGCCAACCCCATTGCTCTGGGCCTGAGGTGAGGCGGAAGATCTTGGCATGGCAGAAGGGCATGGCAAAGGAAAGCTTTCAACTCATGGCAGCAAGGAAACAGAAAGTGAAAGAGAAGTCAGGAATAAAATATAGCCCCCAAAGTCATATCCCAGGGACCTACTTCCTCTAACAGTGCTCCACCTACCTTCAGTTTTCATCCTTTCCCAGTAATTTATTGAAATTATTAATCCAAATGGATTAATCCACTGATGAGGTCAGAGACTTCATGATCTAATCATTTCCTAAAGTCCCACTTCTGGACAATGCTTTTATCAGGGACCAAGCCTTCAACAGATGAGACTTTGTGGATATTCCAGATCTAAACCATAACACTTGATTAACAATCTTTTCCCCATACTCTTGGTCTCTCACATTCTTAGACTGACAGAGTGGCCTCCTGCCATTCCCTCAGTTTGGCAAAGCCATGCCAGACACAGGTACAGTAATGGATTTAGACTTTACTGTTTGAAACTTGCTCAGGACTCATTTGGAGATTTGTGTGGAATAAGTTTGGGTCATCACAGAGAAAGAGAAAAATGTACATTAGATCCTGATGGCCAGTTCTAATTTGAGAGACTGGAAATTCACAAATTCTAAGGTTTCCAGGAAGGACAAGTAAAATATATATCACCTTACATCCTACTTCAAAACAGACTTAAGTTTTTCTTTCCTGGGTATCTGGCATTTTTCATCAGTTTTCCTACGAATCACATGCCACACAAAGAGAAAAGGCATCTTCCACCAGCTGCCTCAATGAAAGGCACAGGAGTGAGGTGGAGCCAGAAAGAGGCAGTGAGTTTCATCAGAACCCAACTGCAGGGGCTGGGGTTATGGCTCAGCGGTTGAGCACTTGCCTCGCATACACTGGGTTCGATCCTCAGCATCACATAAAATAAATAAAGATATAAAAAATAATGGCACATCATTTTAAAAAAAAAAGAAGAAGAAGCCAACTGCACTCTCTCTAGTAAGCAGAAAAACAGGATATCACTGATACAGTCATCCCCTGAGCATCTGAGCACAAATGCAAAACCTGGACCAGCGACAAACTGTGTTAATGAAGTATCACCACACGATGGCGCCGTTGGCTCGAGGAACACAGCCTGTGCAGGCTGGTGTAGATTTTGTTTCATCCTGGCTTTAGGGAATGGTTCTTAGACCTGAAACTGCTGAGAAGAAAACATCAGGAGTGTGTGTGTGTGGCGGGGGGAGGGCGGGAGACGGGGGACTGAGCTGCTAGAAGCTGCTTTTCATCAGGTGGGATTCTTTGACATAGGGAACAACCTGCCAAGGTCTGAAGGGAATCCAGTGTGGGCAGCTGACCAGGTTGCTCTTGTTTGGATTGACAGAAGGATCCCTGGTAGGGAAGGATGGGTTATGGACACCTAACTCACTCCTGCTCAGCAAGTTTCCCAGAATATGTTTCTCTCTCCCTCCTTCCTAGGACCCCTTTATAGCACAAAATGCTTTCAGATGCTTCTAACAAAAAACTCAGCCTTTTCATTGGCCTGGAGGCAGTGCTTAAATTCCCTTTGCTGCTCCCTTCCAGGGCCTCTCTCTCCTCCTCCAGCCCCCAGACAAATTTATTTTTCCTTAGGAAAACACTGAAATGGAAAACAAGCTGGGTGCATTAATTCTCACTGAAGTGCCAGTCACTGCACTATATTATCCAAATAAGAGGGGGTTTAGCTTTGATCTAAAGAATTCTGTGATGATATTTCAGTGTACATCCTTGCTTATATTTCAACAGTCTGCTTATTCAAGGAGACAGACCCAGAGAAAGCAACAGGCAGGAGACTCTGGTAAGACCAGCAGTTTAAAGAATCAGTTGGTAATTATGCAGTCCCACACACACCTGTTGCTGAACATGGACCAATAATCAGCAAAACTTAGGAGAAAGTTCTTTTTCCTAGGCTAATTCTATGATCTAAACACAATATGTCCTGCTTTATTTTATTTTCTTTTTCTCAATTGGGACAAATGAACTAGTTAAGAAACAAAGCTAAGGAATCATTTTAAGTCTATTTTAAGAACAGCATCAGCTGGGAGTGGTGGCACACGCCTAGGAAGCCCAGCAGCTTGACAGGCTGAGGCAGGAGGATCTCAAGTTTAAAGCTAGCCTCAGCAACTTAGTGAGGTCCCAAGCAACTTAGTGAGATCCTGTCTCAAAATAAAAATAAAGGGACCCGGGATGTAGCTCAGTGGTAAAGCATCTCTGGACTCAATACCTGGTACCAAAAATTGTTTTAAAAGAATGATATAAACTTTTCCAGAATGATCATAATCCTAGTTTTCTTTCAGTGAAAACGAATTCCAAATAATAAATGTGGAGGGAGTGAAAGAATAAGCAAAGTCACATTTTTCAACCCCTAAAGAAATAATCAATTCAGGCAACCCAGTCCATGATGCAAAAGGCTGACGAGGAAAAGTGAAATGGGAAATTTGCAATGGAGGGGTCTTGGTGATGTTATTGGACCCAGTGGCCATGCGTGGTGCCCCTTCTGAAGTGGTGCAGTGGGAAGAGGCCAGCATGCCCTGGGAAGAACTCACTCAAACCTTTACCCACATCAGGTAAGCTTCTAGATCTAGCTTCCACCCAGGAGGGAATGCAGGGGACACAGGAACAAACTGACACTACAGATTCAGAACAGGTGGAATTCTGCACAGTATTTCCTCACAGGGAGCAAGAGTCTGCTCTGAACTAGCAATTTAAGCATAGAGTCAAGGAGGCGTGTGACCCTGATCAAACAAACCAGCAATAAAGGAAAACAGACTTGAGACAACTGGGGAATTTTTACAAAGACTGGCTGGCTATTTGATGGTACTAAGAAATGACTTTTAATTTTGCCAGATGTGATAACGGCATTGTAATTATATATAAACATACCCATTTTTTAGAGTTGTTCACTTACGTATGTAGAGTGAAATGAAATTATTTGACCTAGTGACATTCTTTCCTTTAACCAAAAGGAAGAGAAAATAAGGTACACGAATATGCCATGGCACAGTTGTCATAACTTCTTAATGTTGGTGGTAACATGTATACTGAGATTCATTTTGCTATTCTTTATATATGTGCCTTTTATTTTTCATAAAAAAGTTTTAATAATAGAAAAGAGATATGCTTACTTCAATGATATTAACTGCAAAAAAAAGAAAATTCAGTGATCCAATGAAATTACCTTTAGCTTTGATAGACCACATCCACAGCCCACAACAGAGCTCATCAGTGTTAGGTTATAGTGTCCCCTGCTCAAATTGAATTGCATTCCATATTCATCTCAGAAAGACAGATGGCGCCATCAGCCAGGTTAGGATTGGCTTCCATGACCAAGCATTTCCAACAGGAATACACTAGACACCAACAATGGCCTTGTTTAAGACTTTCCACTACAAATTCAGGTGGTTAGCTGCAGTGGGTTCCTCCCAATTTTGAACCTGGGCTAAGGGCTTATTCAAAACCAAGTGTTTTTCTAAACCTCCAAGACAGAAATGCTTGTTAAAGTGGATGACTCTAAAACATATCAGAAGATGCTTACCCTTATTAATAGTGAGAGAATGCAGATTAAAACACACTGAGGAGCTGGGGGTATAGCCTGGAGGTAGAGCACTTGTTTAGCATGACCAGGCCCTGGACCTGGCATCACCAGACCCAGAACACATGCACACACACACATGCACAGCTTACCAAGAGGTTCATGTAGTGGGATAATCAGAACTGAAAACACACTTGTTGGACACCCAGGGAAATGAACATTCTCAGACTTCATTGGTTGAAGTATAAACTGGAACAATAGTGGTAGCAGGCAAGTTGGCCATATCTAATAAAAATGCATATGGTCTTCGGCCCAGAAATTCCTCTTCTATGAATTTATTCAGCTCATTCACATTCAAGTCACATTCGTCATTGCTATATTGTTTATAATAGATGACTTGAACACTTAATAATCAGATGGGGACTGCTAAAGAAATTATGGAACAGCCACACACAATGGGCAAAATATTTTTTTAATGAAGAAACTATTTCTATAATGATATCGAACTATCTTCAAGACATGGTGGGGAAAAGACAAAGTAAAATAACTGTGCATATAGTATATTATACAATTGTTATTGAAGACAAGAAAAAATAATATTTATGCTTGTATGTCATAAAATATTTCTGGAATATTAACCAAACATGCCAATAATACTACCGCCCCCAGGTTGCTGGGAACGGGGAGAATTTTTACTGAACCCTTTTATGTTTTATTCCCTTAGAAACTCTGTAAATGCATGATATGTTGAATAAATAAAGACAAAAATAAGTTCCTAAAAAAAAGTTGTTTTTTAATTCAGAACTGGGCCAGACCAGCCAGGCGCGGTGGCGCACTCCTATAATCCCAGCACTTTGGGAGGCTGAGGCAAGAGAATCACAAGTTCAAAGTCAGCTTCAGCAACGGCGAGGCCCTAAGCACCTCAGTGAGACCCTGTCTCTACATAAAACACAAAATAGGGCTGGGGATGTGGCTCAATGGTAGAGTACCCCTGAGTTCAATCCCCAGTACCAAAAAAAAAAAAAAAAAAAAAACTGGGCCAGGACAGGAAGCTGGAAAATGTGCCTGCTGGAATGTGGACCACAAAGCAGCAAAAAGACCAAAACACAGTTAAAGCTCCTTGTAGGGGAAAATCTAATCCATTCTACATCAAATTAAATTAAAACCAAGTCACTGTATCTGGTCCAACTAATGCCGGTTTTATCTTACACTTGGGCTTGACTCTGTAGACACGATGGTCTCTGAAATCCTGAGGAGGGCCCTCTGGAAGCAGGGCCTGTCAGAGACCCTAAGCCTGGTGATCCTAGCATCAGCCTTCACAAAGCCACGAAGAGCCAGGCTCTGTCATGCACCTCTCAGCACGGCCATCTGGCTCCACACCAGCACCCGTGACCCTGAGGGTGTGACTTGGTGACATTGGGCCTTCTACTAGATAAATGCACATAAAAAAGAATCAATCACTGAACCAGTGTGCAGTGGATCAAGTTCAGTTTACAAATAGGTCAAGTAAAAACAGCCTGGGGGCTGGGCTCAGTGGTAGTGTGCTCGCCTAGCATATGTGAGGCACTGGGTTTGATCCTCAGCACCACATAAAAATAGAATAAAGATACTCTGTCCACCTACAACTAAAAAATAAATATTAAAAAAACACAGAGCCTGTTTGTTTGTTTGTTTGTTTTTTGGTACTGGGGATTGAACTCAGGGGTACTCGACCACTGAGCCACATCCCCAGCCCTATTTGGTGTTTTATGTAGAGCCAGGGTCTCACTGAGTTGCTTAGTGCCTTGCCGTTGCTGAGGCTGGCTTTGAACTCGTGATTCTCCTGTCTCAGCTTCCCTAAGTGCTGGGATTACAGGCTTGAGCCACCGCGCCTGGCTACAGAGCCTGTTTTTTAAAACTATAAAATAGTTGCTGGAAAAAGAATAGCACCGGAAAAAAAAAGTCCTCACCCTGTTGGGCTGTTCTGAAGACAAATGATTTGTCACTTGCTCATGGTGAGACTTAAAGTCTAGTATCAGTTTCAAGAAGGAAAAGATAGGACTTGGAAATGCTCAAAGATCAGAATGTCTGTAGCATCTTTTCTATTCCACAGCTATCAGTCTTCATAAAGCAGGGACCAGTGAATCTATTCATAGGACTGCTCTGGACAATGACAGAATGTAGGATATGGAAGCTGAAAAGGACCCCACAGGTCGTCACATGTCCCTGTGGTGGTGGGTCAGTGTTCACTCTATGCTTTTCTCCCGTATGTCTCAGCCCCTTGCCTGTAAGTGGAGTCACATGATTGATCCAGCAATGGACCATGAGCAGCGTTGAGGCAGGGCACAGGCCTACAGCCTAGAAAGCCGCAGGTGGAGATGCTCAGCCACAGGAGAGAGGGAAACTGAATCCCTACCTAGAGAGCTGCCAAACAGGGGAGGTTTTGCATGGGCTTAAAATAAACTTTCAAGTGAAAAGTCACTTAAATTTTAGAGTTTGTTATCACATTGTCTAGACTAGCCTACTATAGCCCCTCAGCCTTTAGTGGATCTAGGTGGCAATGGGGGACTTGAAAGTATTTTCAGGCAGGGTCTGTGGGTGTACAAGATGTTTTTCTTTTCAGAGGGAATTTGACTCACGTGGTGTGGTACCACCATTTATCTTTCAGGCTGGTCAGAATTCACAGGCTGCCTGTCACCTTCTTAGGTAGACAAAAGCTTTCAAACTATAGGACCCGCAGGGACTTAAGGTTGACAAAATGAAACTTTTGGTACAACGATAACAAAATAAGTTGGGAAACATGGATGACTGCTTCCTCATTTTAGAGATAAAAATGGAGGTGGGGGTAGGAACTCGTCCCAGGTCACATCAAAGCCCTTATGAGGAGCACATTGAAAGTGGAGGGTTGGGAGTAAAAAGCCCTCACATCTTTGGTCAACCTGGCCATGGGCAATAGTCACTCAGGGATTTGGCACCAATAAAACACATCCTTCATCCTAGGGCAAAATTCAGGAAGTCAAGTGCTCCAAATGCATTTGCCCCAAATTCAGCCACAGAAACCAGGCACAAATGAAGGAGGCCATGGCAGGTGCCCACTGATTTGTTTCCATGGTATTTCCAATATCCCACTTTTTCCAGAAAAACCTGACAACTTGGTGCATGTGTGAGATTTCCCAATTTGTAAATACAGGCAATCATTTGAAATAAAAACAAAACCCCTGTACTGGACACACAAAATGTATCTGAGAGCTGGATGAGGCATGCAGCCCACGCAGGTGCAACCTCGCCTGCTGCCTTTCCTTCAGGCCCACAGCCAGCCAGGCCCGAGCAGGGCCTCTCCTGGAAGGGCTGCCAGAGGTGGCGAGCAGCGGAAACCACAGTTACGCTAAACTTCACACGAAAAATTAACAATGTTTTTTTGTATAGGTATGTATAAATACGTTGTGGAGTAAAAGTGAAAGCCAGCCATGAAACAGCCAATTCTCTGTTCCTAGAAACTATTCAAGTGGTCATGCAGGACACAGGCACAGAAACCTAGGACCTGACCTAAAATGACCTTAGGAGCCTAATGGAACTAAAAGTCTCTGACAAGGGGAACCTGAAGAATAAGAACATGATCTTGAGGACCTAGAGTAGAAGCAAGTGGTGCTGTGGACAGCTGCAGGATGGACTAGAATAACAGACTGGGAATACATAATACCCAGCTCTACCTGGACTGGCGTACTGGGTGTGGACCATTACAACCAGTCAGCCCTCAAGTTCCCCTTGCCCTGGCCACCTAAACTCCTTCACTACCAGCCAACTAGGGAGGCATGGATGCACCTCCTGTCTCCTTGACAGGCAATTGACAAGAAAGCACTTTTTGAAACTGTTGCATAGTGTGGGCTCCTACCTGTGTTGGGCAGCGAGCCTTTGCTTGCTAGCATACATATGTCCAGACAGTATTACATATGTATTAATATAAGTAACATAATGTGTATAATATTATATTTTATATGTATATAATATTGCCCAGACATATTTGTGCTCTATGAATGCATACACACATCACATATATATTTATACAAATATTGCCTGGGATATACTCATACTAAAAAAAAAAGTATTCAGCCAGGCACAGTGGCATACCTCTGTAATCCCAGCAACTTGGGAGGCTGAGGCAGGAAGATCTAAATTTCTAAGTCAGCCTTGTTAACTTAGCAAGTTCCTTGCTCAAAATAAAAAAAAATTATAAAGGCTTAGGATATAGTTCAGTGGTAGAGTCCTCCTTGGTCCAATCCCCATTACCAAAATAATAATAATAATAAATTATTCATTGCTTGTCTGAAATCCAAGTTGGGCATTTCAGCTCATTAAAGAGCTCCTCTTTGTTTGGCTTTAATCAGCCAGGAAATCTGGAAAACAAAGGTGTTTCCAACTAGGCTCAGAGCAAGTTGCCAAAACTCAGTAGTGTGGGCTCTATAGTGTGGATTACTGCCTGGGAAGGTGCAGGAAGGACTTAATCCCACCTGCAGTGGCCACTCCCCTGGGCAAATAGGCCCTGGAACTCCCTGAGCAAGCTGGTTCCCCTCCTGATGGTAGGAATACCTCTTACTCTCCCAGCTTTCCCATCCACTGGGGGCAGGCCCACTGCCCCTGTGTGAACCTCCCAAGGCCGCACTGGCTCCCGTGGTGTGGTGCCCTTTACTGGCTCTGCCATGATGGCTGCAGTGTAATGCTCAGAATCCCAGGGCACAGGTGTGCTCACTTCTGTTGCCTTCTGAACACTCATCACCCCTGTAGTCCCAACGGGGGCTGGCACTGTGGGGCTCCAGGGCCCCCAAAGCCCTTGGAGAAGAAGCCCTACTCAGAAATCACAATCCTTCCTCCTTCCCATAGATTCAGCTGTCACACTCCCTGTTCCCAGGTAGTGCTAAGTGGACATTCCTGTTGGCCAGGAAGCAGAGACTCCAGATGCTACACCTCCCCCAACAGACCACCCCAGATCCCACCCTAGACCTGTTCTGAGGCACAGGTCACTCCCTGGATTGGGCAGGGTTGGAAATATACAACCAACAGCATGAAAACCCTGCTCTACCCCAGAGTCTCCAACCTCGTTGCCTCCCTCCTCCATTCTCTCTCTCCCTCTTACAAGGAGCCCCTGTAAGGCAGCTGAGTATTCCACCTACCTTTCCAAACGCTCCAAGTCAAAAACAAAACAAAACAAAAAAAACCTACAATTTTTCTCTTTGAGTAATTTTTTTTGGTAAGTGATCGAATCAATCCATAACTATAAAGGACAAATCATTGTCCTCTCACCCCAAGCTGGTGGAAGTGATTTACTTAACATTACTAGTTGCTTCTGAACACTGGTGTTAACTCCTTCCCTCCTCAGGACCTAATTACAATGATTTGGACAAATTCACCTGTGCTTTTGCCCTGAAAGAGTATTTTATTCACCTGGGTAGGTAATTTAAAGATGAACAATATATTCTCAAGTATTATTAGTAGTAGGCTTGTATTTTCCTCCCTCACTGCAGGGCTGGATTGCATTGCCTGAGACTGTTCTCTGGACAGGTGTAGACTACAGCGGTTCTTGTTGCAACTGTGGATTCCTGGAGGGAGGGATATGTCCACTCCCAGAGGTTGTGATTGAGAGGATTTAAGCAGTGGTGCACGCCTATAATCCCAGCACTTTGGGAGACTGAGACAGGAGAATCGCGAGTTCAAAGCCAGCCTCAGTAATGGCGAGGCACTAAGCAACTCAGTGAGGCCCTGTTTCTACAAAAAACACAAAATAGGGCTGAGGACCTGGCTCAGGGGTCGAGTATCTCTGAGTTCCATCCTCAGTACCAGATTATTATAATAATAATAACAACTTGAGAGGATTTAGGGGGGATCTGGAATCTAGATTATTAGCAGACAATTCAAGGGATTCCAAATACAGTGAATGTAAACTATACTTTGAGAATTTTTGGCTAAAATGGTCTTCCTGGTTCTCTATTATTTGATAGTCGATTTAATAGAGCTGTGAATTAAAATTCCTCCATGGTGGAATTCTCAAATACGAAAATTCATATTTGAGTTAAATGCAGGAGTCATTTTCCTGTCAGTTTCTTGGGAATCTATGTGGTCAGCATGCATGTTCCCCTGCAACGCAGAAACTCCTGTGTAGGGCTCTTCCTGTCAGTGGGTTTGGCTTCTTGGGAATCTCCTGTGGGACTCCTATAGGAATGGGGAGTGTGAATATCACGATCTGTAGTCATAGCTGTCCTGGGGAGAGATTCTTGAATTTGAATGAAATAGAATGTAGCAAAGATATCTTTGAAATAGCCTCAACCTTTTTCTTTGACCAAAGGATTACGACCAAGCAGATGAAATCTCAGTGTAGTTTTGATTTGCATTTCCCTACCTGTTAATGATGTTGAACATTTTTTATATATTTGTTGGCCATTTGTATTTCTTCTTTTTAAAAGCATCTGTTTAATTCATTTGCCCATTTATTTAAAAAGTTATTTGAGGAGTTTGGGGTATTATGTTTATTGAGCTCTTCATATATTCTAGATATTAATCCTCTATCAGAAAAGTAGCAAAGATTTCAACCATTCTGTGGGTTCTTTCTTCACATTCCTTTGCTGTGTAGAAGCTTTTTAATTTGATGTCATCCCATTTGTTAACTGTTGGAATTATTTCCTGATTTTTAGGGGTCCCATTGAGAAAGTTGTTACCTGTACCTACAGGAGATTTTATCTCATACCAGTCAGAATGGCAATCATCAATAATAAAAACAATAATAAATGCTGGAGAGGATGTGGAGAAAAAGAAACATTTTACACTGTTGGTGGGATTGTAAATTAGTACAACCACTATGGAAATCAATACAAATGTTCCTCAAAAGACTAGGCATGGAACCACCATATGACCCAGTTATACCATCCTCAGTATTTATCCTGAAGAATTAAAGTCCTCATAGTATAGTGATATATACATACCCATGTTTATAGAAGCACAATTCACAACAGCCAAACTATGGAATCAGCCTAGGTGTCCATCAACAAATGAATAGATAAAGAAAATGTGGTGTATATGTACACAGTGAAGTTTTATTCAACCATAAAGAAAAGTGAAATTTTGTTTGCAGAAAAGTGGATGGAACTTGAAACCATTATGTTAAGCAAAATAAGCCAAATTCAGAAGGTCAAGGGTCATGTTTTCTCTCCTAAGTGGAAACTATAGAGGAAAAAGGAAAACAAAGGTGGCAGGTGCCTCATGAAAACCAAAGGAAGATCAGTAAAACAAAGGAAAGTGACCAGCGGGTAGGAGAAGGTGAGAGAGCAGGGAAGTGCCTGGAAGTGATATTGGCCAAACTATATTGTTATATCATGTGCATGTATGAATATTTAACAACAAATCCCACCATATGTACAACTATAAAGCATCAATTTTAAAATGTGGGTGGCAAGAGATCAATTAGAAGAAAAATTCTTACCACCACTGACCTCCAGGAGGGCAGCAGAGCCAGGAAAAACAATAACCCTAGGCGCTCTGGTCTGTGCTACAAGACTTGACTGGCTAGCAGATGGACAAAAAGTGCTCTAATTGTTCTGAGGCCCAGGACCCTGCAGCCACACCTTCTTAAGCTCCTGGGGACTTCTCTCAACAGCCAGGCTGCAATTCAAAGCTCTGGTGATGGCATTTCCCATTCCAGGAGAAAATCAAGTGGTTTGGACAAAGACCCAAGCAAGAGCTCCAGAAAGTTTGGATATAGGTTGTGAACTCCAAGCTGACAACCTAGATCCAATCTGCTGAAACTGAAGCCCATATCCACCACTTCCAGGCAGTTGACCTTGGACAAATTAGTTTTCATTTCCTCATCTTCCAAATGGGAAGAGTGATCTAACTCTTATCTTAATGCTTAAGCTGTCCTCTTGCAATCCCATGTGGCCATTAAAAAAATTAAATGAATTAATAAATGTTAGAACAGTGGCTAGCATAGAAAAAGTACTTCCTATATGCTCATTCCTGTGTCACATAGCCCTAGACAACTTTTTGAAAATAGGAGACTGAGGGAATTGCTTTTAATAAATTAATTTATATTTGGATTGAATTTAGATTATTACATGTTTCAAAGTGATATCTAGCAGTACTTTGAATTGCTAATTTGAATACATTGGTGTTGGGTTAATTAGATTTTCTCTGTGGGTATAAATGGGTTCAGAGCATGTTTCCAATTTTCAGAACTTTAAAAATAATAAATTTTCAGTACTAAGCCACATTAGACATAATGTTTCTTGAAGATTCAGGATCTGCAGTGAATCATGGCTATTACTATACTAGAGATATGCAGGTGGACTGGTTCACAAAGGTCTCTTGCCGTCAAGAAACTGCATAAATCAGTGTTTGCTGCGGAGGTTTTCATTGATCCACCTGCTTTGTTCTTCATATGCCATTGTCTACTCAGACAGTCCTAAATGACATCCGCCCACCTTGGTTGCTGGTAGCCTGAGCTGGTTTAGAACTGGGACAATCCTTAGACACATACTGAGGTCAGCAGGGAGGGCTAAGCTGGGTTGGGGTTGTAGCTCAGTGGAAGAAGCCTTGCCCAGCATTAGCAAGGCCCTGAGAACTATCAGCAGCACCACAAAAAGAGGGGAGGAATAACAAGGTGGAAATAGTACATGCTCAATGAAGACTATCTTCCCCACCTCCCTTTCCAATATTTCCCTGCATTTCTAATCTCAACCCCACTGAGTGAGGCTTTTTGAAATTTAGTGAACTGAAAGTACTTCCTGTTTTCTTGATTTATCCATGGCTTCAACAGTGATTCTTTTTAATGCTTAAGCTGTCCTCTTGCAAATTGTTCATTCTTTGTCCTTCTCCCTATCTTTCCCTAAGGTTTCTGCTATATGTTAGTGTACCTTTGTACAAAGTAGAAAAAGCCTCCTCCCTGAACAGCACCTTTTCTGGTCTGGCAAATTTGGAAAGGGCACCCATCCCAGATCTGAGCTCCACTGGGCCCCTTCACTGGAACTTATGGTGGGGTATATGAAACCCACAACCACCACAGCAGTCTATGGTCCCCAGTATTCCCTAGACAGGAGCCAACAAAAGAGGCCAGTGGCTTCTTTGAGAGTCTGTCCCCTGCTGGGAAAGACAGAGCCCACTGGTTTCTTCACAGCAGCCTGGAGCTGAAGAGAATCCCGAGCCCAACTTCCCCTGCCCTCCTCCAGAGCAGCCATCACACATCTAGTTCTGCCATATCTGGCAGGGAGACAGAGGTTCCTTCCTTTACCCCCCAACAACTTCCCACAGACTTGGAAAGCTTTCATCTAAATCCCACTATAAGTGTGAGGTCGTGGTCTGAAACCACCAAGCACTGACTCAGGTTTTCTGGCGGGATAATTTTTCTCAACAACTGCTGAGTTTACTTTTGGTTAAGTCCAGTGGCTTTGCCTGTGGGATATATGAAACTCTTGACGCAGTCCAACAACCCCAGCCAACTCTCAGAATCCAATTAGCAAATAAACTCCGTTGTAATTTAAGGAAAAATAGCTACCCTTGCTATTTACCCCTGACACTGAAATAGTAAATGATACTGTGGGAACATTGAAGCATATCCTGAATAGACCATCAGCAAAAGGCAAGATTGCCTCTTCTGAGACTCCTCTGCCCTCTGAGATTAGAATTTGGGGAGGATGCATTCAGAAATGATTTTTTTCCAGTAACGACAATGTTCAGTTCCACATAAGAAATGAAATTGAAGCATTGATCTTATTTTTCAAATATAGGATAGCTTCAATATTAAAATTAACATATAAATTTAGCATCCATCTTATTTTCGACTTGCTTCTGCTGAGTAAATGCACATATAAAGAATGAATCACTGAAACAGTACGCAGGGAAATCAAGTTCATTTTTCAAATATGTCAGTTCAAATGCAGTCAGAGCCTGTTTTCTGGACACCCAACAAATGTTCCCAAGATGCTCCCCCCCCCCCCCGCATCACCTCTGGTCTGATATACCCATAGGGCAAACTGAGGACCTTGGAAATACAATCCCTAAAGAGCAAGTCCTGTAATATCTGACTGGTACACCTCTCCCTCTCTTTTCTAGTTCTGTTTCTTTTTGTAAGTTTTAAATGTTCTTTGGCATTTAAACAGAGAACAGTTGATTAACTTAATCAGTGGTCCAGGATTGCTGCCCCTTTTCTCTGGAACCTATTGCCTCTCCAGTTGCCATGCTAATAATTTCAACCACAGCTATTTGCTGAAAATACGCCTTGCTTTTCAATCCACCTGTGAAACTACTCTCTTGCCCCATCATCAAGAGTGTTGCTAATTCTTAAAACTCAGAACTCCAGGGCAGAACCTATTATACCCAGATACCACTAGTAAACTGGTATCAACCAGAAGGATTAGAGACATCAGAAAAAAAGAAACAGCCCTCCCTTTGGGTAAGGGATAACATATTTATGCTGTTGTCTGGTCATTTCCCAAAGAGAAGTTTCCAGAAGCAAGCATTGTTAATCCCAAATGTGTACTCAATCTAATAATTATTGACACTGATGCCAAAGCCATTTGAACTGATTCTAGGGTATGTGCTAACTTGTTGAAGTTCACCTTGCCATAGTAAAGTAGATGGGAGTGAGGGGGCGATTTAGAAACCTCAGTGTAGGAGTTTATATCCCTCAGTTCTTGTATTGGGCATAGATGAGAATAAAACCCAAGGACATGGTGAAGGAAGACATCATTCTCCAATCTTAGTGAGTTTACAGGTTACCTGAAAAGGATGATAAAAATGCTCTCAGGGATTCTGACTCAAGAAGTGAGGCCCAGGAATCTGCCCTAGAAAGTTAGTATCTGGGTGCATGGGACATTTTGAGACAGAATGATTTAGAACATGACTAACCTACCCCACACGCAGAGCATCTTAGATGAATAAAGCATTTACACTGAGACTAGGAGCTGGCAGATCCTCACCAAAGGAGAGAGAGGCACTGTAACTGAATGTGAATTACCTTTCTATCCAACTGGACTGACTCCCAGGTCAAACATCAGTTGATGAAACTGGAAGTGTACAGCCAAGCACCCAGATGTTTTTCTGAGTGATAGAATGTAATTGGAAATTGGGTAATTTTATTCTCTGTGCATCCAGATATCCAGTTCATGTGAAAGAGTAGCCGAGTGCCTGTGAACAGAGAATAACTCAGTCCCCTTGAATTCTGCATGCCATGACTGAAGAGTCTTTGAGAGCTGAGTTAGAATCTAATGCACTCAGCCATCAGGACTGTAGGAGGAGCAAATCTGGATGCTGGGAGCAAGACAGGAACCTACCAACAAATTTCTTACTTCAGACCCCCAACCAGTCTTACCTCACCAAAGCAAACATTTCTTTCTTTGGACATGTTGAAGATCAAATATACCTGCATTAGCTCATGAATAAATTGCTCTCCAGATAATTCCATTTTGCTGGTCATCCTAAGTGACATGGATGATCTGCGGGTGAAATCACACTGTGAGGACATCTATCAGCCAAGTTTGGCTAAATTTGGGTCATTCACCCTGAAGAAGTAACATCTAGAAACAGTTTGTAGCAGCTTAGTTACATGGGAGGTTATTGTTGGTGCTTGTTAAGTAAACATGGATAAGCCATGGGGGTGAAAGTGCCTTTGAAAGTACATTTGCCCTAAGTAGGCCACTGTTACCACACAAAATGTCCTGGGCTGTATGTCTTTAGAATCAGGTGCAAATTATTCTCCTCTCCACTCCTTCACTTTTCTTCTTTATGTAAACACTAACAATAAACTGCATTTACTTTTAAACACTTTGGTATGTAACTATGTCAATTAAATACATATTAGTCTACCTAATGTAAGGAATTTTGCCTCCGCAAAGATTTCTCATTCCAGAAGTTCCCCCATGGAAACAAAGTGAGCATGTTCTTTTATTTTGAATAAGACCCTTTTCCCGGGGGGCCCACTCTAGGCCAGGACCTTCTGAGGTTTGCACACTTGCCCTTCCCCCTCCAGCACTCAAGGGCCCTCCGAGGCTTATTCTTGAAGTGGGAGCGCTCTACATCCTTATTGTGTAGACAATTTTATTTATTTGCTTATTTGCTTTCCCTTCCACATTCATAACTTTATTGTCTGACATAAGCGGTCATACCTTTAAAGAATGGCAAGTCAGAGCAGTGGCTGGTGTGGACATCACTGAATATTACTGTTTGAAAATTCTCTGTAAAAAAAAAAGAGCTGAGTGAAAATTTGCCATATACAGCACCTCTGAGAAATGCTTTTACAAGGAAGGAGAAAAGTCCTTGATGTTTTGCTTCAAACTAGAATGGCATCTTCTCCAAGTGAGAATGAAGGCATCACATTTTATTATACTGAATGCAAAGTTGCTGAACTTAATAGGAGCAATAGCTTTCATGTACGAAGAACTTGCTGTCGGGTGCTGTGCTAAGCACTTTCCTTCCTTTCCACATTTCACTGTACATTGTTGGGAATTTTTCATTTCATTGTTCTCAATAGGATTCTCCATTGTAATCCCTGCTTATCTTGGACTCATGAACAATTTAGACAATAATACAGATAGTCCATTGCCTTAACCCAGCAATCAGGCATTCCATAAGTATTTATGGGAGAAATGAATGAATAAATGGAAGAAATGAATTAACTCTACTTTTTTTGGGAGGCGGGGGCACTGGGGATTGAACTCAGGGACACTCGACCACTGAGCCACATCCCTATCCCTATTTTGTGTTTTACTTAGAGACAGGGTCTCACGGAGTTGCTTAGTGCCTCACCATTGCTGAGGCTGGCTTTGAACTTGCGATTCTCCTGTCTCAGCCTCCCAAAGTGCTGGGATTACAGGCATACGCCACAGCACCTGGCGAATTAACTCTATTCTTGACCAAAGTTTTAGTCTTTCTGACTGTAACCCTAAAACTTTGTCATTCATATTTCTCAAAAAAAATGATTTATTTAATTGAATCTTGGTTCCTGACCCACATATTGTTTAGTAGCTTTTATACCAAGTTTCTGTTTTCAGAGATCCTCTTTCCACAAGTAGAAATGACATAAACCAAGATCATCTCCTTAGTTTATTTTTTTCTAGAGTCCTTAGCATGCTACATTAACCTGACAAAGCTTAATCTTGTGTTCATTTCACAATACATTTCATGCAGTTCACAGCTGTGATTGGTTTTACATTGACATTACACATGTTTCGATTCAGCCATGTGAAAAGAATATTCTTAATGGAGTTTGTCTCTGAAAACTGTCCAAGCTTAAATAAGCATCTGAGCAGTTCACTCTATTCTGAAGTGCAGTCTCTCTTTAAAATGCAAGAAGGATTTTTAGTGTAAGAGTATAATGTCCCTGTTTATAGTCCATTTGCAACTGAACCACCTCCTTTAGGTTTCACATATCCTGAGGAATCCTCTTTTACAAAAATGCATTCAAGTATACTAGTTTATTTAATATTCCAAGTTGAGTTTAGGAGCAAGGATGACCTTCAGCTTTATATCCCCAAATAAATCTCCCACAGACCCAGCCTTCCCAGCACTATTCTTTGCATTAGACTCTCTTTTACAATAAACATTCAGCACTAAAGCCACAGAGCAGAGCTATTTGGCATTTTCCAGTGAAGTGCAAGAAATTAAATAAGTTATGTTTTTATTGCTAATGTATAGAATATCAAGCACAGTCACTTTGTCAAACAGAAGGAAAGGGTATACACAAGATGTGGCCTCTCCTGGGGCACCCCAGGGTTGAAATGCACAGAAAGTGTCACCCATTCACCACCCATGCGCTACCACTCTAGGACGATGTGTTGAGTATTCTGGAGTCCGAGGAGTCGGACCTCTCGTCATAGTCATCCTCGGTGTAAATAGACTGCTTTGCCACAATTGGACACCCATCCTCAGGAATGGAGATCCGAGGGTCTTCAGAGGTACGGGTGGGGAGGACAGGTGAGCTTCTGAAGACGCTGGTGGAGTTAGTGGGGAAGGGACTGACATACTGGGATCTCAGCTGGTACTGCTGCTGCAGCGTCATGGTGTTCCACAGGGTGACATCGTTGGGCAAAAAGGGGCTTGACTGGTTTCTTGCCAGTGTGTTCCTCAGCATCAGTGGGTACCGGGGTGGCTGGGGGAAAGGGTGCTGCAGAGGCACGGCCAAGGGGTTGGGGACAACATTACTAGAGTCCGCAGAAAACCTCAACGTGTCTGGGACTCTAAAGGCTGAGCCCACTGACCATTTGGACGAGGAGATGGGGTAGGAGCTCAAGGTGTGTTCAAAGATGTGCCCATTGGACGGCAGCACTAGGCTCTCGGCTTCCGCAGAAGTTCGCTCGGTGCTGCTCACTGAAGACCGGCTGGACAGAAGGACTTCCACAGCGCTCACCAGGTCCCCACCGCAGCCTTTCAGGATGAGCTCAAGTACCGTGGGCTTCTGGTTGGGGAAGATCTTTTTCAACACTTCAAGGGGAGGTCTGTTGGCTTTCAAGCTGAAGGGCAGAGAAACAGTCCCTGATGGGCCCTCAATCAGGAGGTGATTCTGCTCCGCGTGGTACTTGGGGCTGCCAGGCCTGCTCTCCGAGTTGCTTCCATTTTTCTGGACAGCATAGCCCCCTTCATCCACCGACACTATTTCTGGGCTCTCGGGGGTGAAGCAGCTCTTACTTTTGGCCACATCCGGGGAGCTCCTCTGATCGGTGTCTTTGTCACTGAAGACTTCAGTATTGTCTGCAGAGTTGCCATCTCCAAGTCGTTCTTCAGTCAAATCTGAAAAGCAGAGAACAGCTGGGTTAATCCTTTCCTGGTGTGCATAAAGAGGAACAGATGTGCTCAGAAAAGAGCCGTGCACAGGCTTCTTGGAAGAGGAAATGCGTCTCAGTGGGTCATAGCATACTGCCGGCCTGAAAAAAAAAAAAAAGAAATCCAAACTATGTCATTGGCAAATAAAATCTAGAAATCAGAGTGGTTCCTCCGAATGCTAAGCTTGCCTTAAATACAGAACAGCTATATGATCCTATAATGGTAGAAGCCCTGGCTTTGAAGCAGTAACAGCCAGCACAGCACACTGTGCCTCTATGAGTCTGGGCTGGGGAGAGGAGTACCAGAGTACAATCCAGGGAACCAGGAAAAAAAACCTGGCTTGTCCTCCAGTTCCTCTTCTGATGGTGAGGGGGTCCCTTTGTAGTCAAGGACATCATCAGCTACTGCACAACCCACATGCTACAGTGAATTTTAACATTTTGAAATCTGTTTTCCCACAGGCTGATTTTGCGTTAAATATGTCTTTGTGTACCAGACGGTATGTTCCACCAGGTTGCTATGTACAACAACTAGTTAATGGAATTGCCAGAGCAATACCTCTATAGGGTTGAAATCTTTTTAAAAATCCTACTCAGAGGGCCTGGCA
Source organism: Xerus rutilus (assembly GCA_028644305.1). Classification (NCBI taxonomy): domain Eukaryota; kingdom Metazoa; phylum Chordata; class Mammalia; order Rodentia; family Sciuridae; genus Xerus; species Xerus rutilus. The sequence continues at coordinate 123,325,424 of CM053399.1, read as the reverse complement.
AATTCAGTTGCCTGAAACTTGCACTAGAGGGCAAACAAAACCAACTGTGAATTCTGGACAGCTGATAGGTTGCTAGAGAGGAAAAAGGAAATGGCTGGAAAGGATTTGTGAGACTGCACAGGGAATATGCCCATCAGGGACACCACAGATCCACAGCTCCAGGTCCATGGGTAACAACAGGTAGATACGTCTGTATGAACTGTTTTGTTAGTAAATTTCATGGAAATGACTTAAACGTAGCTTGCTTGCTTGCTTGTTGCTTGATTGATTTTTGCAGTGCTGGGGATTGGAACCAGGGCCTCTTGCATGCTAGGCAAGCACTCTACCACTAAGCCATACCCCCTGTCCCCAAAGTAGCTTTTGAATTATATTAAAATAAGAATGGAAAAAACTTCCCAAATAAAGCTGAGACTTGCTATGAAACAAATCAGGTGCAAATTTGACATTTTGACTTAAGGCATTATCCCCAATAAAGGCCAGTATTACAGTGCTAAGCAGGCAGAAGGAAGAGGGTAAGAGTGGTTTGTTTTGCAGCAGTAAATTCTAACACACTTCTATAATAAAGAGACCTATTTTTTTTAACAACCAAGCAATATACAAACAAATTCTTATCTTTTCTTAAAAACCATGTACTTGGACTGGGGATGTAGCTCAGTAGTAGAACACTAGCCTAGCATGTGCAAGGCCCTTAGTTTGATCCCCAGCACCAAAAAAACAAAAACCTACAAACGATAAAATGCCATACACATGTACTATTTGTGGCTATTCAATCCAGGGTAACTGATCTGAAGATAAAAATTCTTAATGACTCAGTTGTCAACAGTTGGTTTGCCTATGTTTTCTACTGCTCTGCCTGAATAGCCTCTTTGTCACCCTCTCCGTGGGCACACCTGATCATGTACAGATAGCCAGCTGGTGAAATTTCATCAAAGCAGCTTCCAGAAACCATCGCCTCCTATTTGTTGTTGTTTATTTTAAAAGCCTTAAACAAAGGCCCATTTATGAGCACTTTTCTAATGCAGTGTGTTTTAAGTACAAATGAAAAACAAAAATTTCATTCCTTACTTGACAATAAGTATGAGTACAACAGTAAGTAAATGTTTTAAAATATTCTTATATGAGTGTAACTTTTGATCATTAATCTGATACAAATTCATACTTATGCAAATTTAATAAACTGCTTCTTTTTCAATACAAAACATTACGTATCCAATGTGGGGCTCATTTGCAATCCACACTTATGAAGCCAGCTTTGCTTTGTATAATGACTCTGAGACACAATCTATTTTTACAAGAAAGTTTGACATCTTCTCTCCTACAACTTCCTAGAACAGGGGACTCAACTTTCTCTTCCCAGCTATTGTGGTATATGAATTCCATCTCCTTACTCCACAAGACAAAAACAGGAATGAAAAAGTTTCTATTGTTCATATTCTAATCAACTGGACCTATTTAAATTTTCCTTACAATGCCACACATACATCTTGGCTGTTTCTTTATTATTAAACACTTGAAAATGAGTAGTCGGTGATATAGTATGTTAATTCAGCAATGAAATGAGAATACAATTGGATTTTGGCCCCTGTTTAATGAAGCTTGGGAAAACAGGTCAAATACTCTAGCCAGGTAAATATGGACATAAATTAATATTTAAAATATTATATGCCTCCAAACCCTTTTCTTATTTCTTTAACTTTAGGTTATATTATTATCAACATCAAGTATTTATATCTCTTTAACATGCAAGACACAGAGGAAAACAGAATAAAGGGTGGAAAATATCAGGAAGTATAAGACTCACCCCTACCATGTGGAACTTTTTTTCTTGCTGGAGAAATAAGATGCATACGCAGAAGGTAAAACAAATGCAGCCAGGCAAGATTTCCTAAGCATCTAACATGACGTACATTGTATAACAATGTTCTAGCAGCACTATTTAAAATAGCCATTGGTGGAAGCAACCCAAATGTCCATCAATAGATGAAAAATAAATAAAAGGTGACACATACATACAATGGAATATTATTCAGCCCTAAAGGGAATGAAATTCTGATACATGCTACACATGGATAAACCTTGAAAACATTATGCTGAAATAAGTTGGACACAAAAAGAAAACATAGTATGAGCCTACTCATATGAAATACCTAGAATGGGCAAATACATAAATACAGAAAATAGAATGGTAATTATCAGGGGTGAAGAAAGAGAGCACGGAGAGTTTCAGTTTGGGATGATGAAGAAGTTCTAGAAATGGCTAGTGGTGATAGCTGGAGAACATTTACTCAATGCCACTGAATTGTATACCTAAAAGTGGCTAATATGGAAATTTTTTAAAAATATTTTTAAATTGTAGATGGACACTATATCTTTATTTATTTATTTTTTGGTAAATAGTTATTTAGTTATACATGGACACAGTGTCTTTATTTTGTTTATTTATTTTTATGTGGTGCTGAGGATTGAACCCAGTACCTCACATGTGCAAGGCAAAGTCTCTACCACTGAGCCACAGCCCCAGCCCTGGAAATTTTTATGTTATGTAATTTTTATCACAACACCAAAAAAATATAATACACAGTAATCGGCAACACAGAGGATGGTGAGGATTTTTTTAAGTAAGGCAATGACTGATTCTTCTTAGAAATAAAGGGTACATTAGGATAGCTGGAAAGCTCAAAACTCAGCTATTTTTTTAAAATGTGAATCTAAAACTAGCTTTGTGGTTTTTTTAAAAAAAATTTTTTTAGTTGTTGATGGACCTTTATTTTATTTATTTATATGTGGTGCTGAAAATCAAACCCAGTGCCTCACACATGCTAGGCAAGTGCTCTACCAATGAGCCACAACCCCAGCCCTAGCTTTGTGTTTTAGAAGATAATTTTTATTCATCTTGAATGTATTTCAAACACTGGGAACATTTCAGGGAAAAAAAATGTTTAAGTCTCTCAACCAAATTCACTCTTCCATAGTGCACTTTAAGGATCCAGAAAAAAGTGACCCAAAGAGCAGAAGATCAGTGATAGAGAATGTTGTTCTGACTAGTCTAACAGATCTACATTACAAAAATGAAGTGCTTTTAAAAGGTGACAACAGATATATTCTCCCTATCAACTGGATACTAGATGGCAGGATGATAAGCCCAAATCCACTTTATAAGCCCCAAATTCCACTTTGTATCTAGTTTCCTAGGTTCTGCAGATCACAAGAGGTCCCAGATTACAAGAGCACTTTCCTGTTTGTTGGGCTAGTTTTGGCCCCCGCCAGGGCACCATGCACTTTGGTCACTTCTTTTTTTTTTTTTTTTTTTTAATATTTTTTTAGTTGTAGTTGGACACAATATCTTTATTTATTTATTTGTTATGTAGTGCTGAGGATCGAACCCAGTGCCTCACACATGTAAGGCAAGCACTCTACCACTGAGCTACAATCCCAGCCCTTTGGTTACTTCTTAAGGAGTGGTGAGAGATAGTGCTGAATCATCCACCCTTCTCCACAAGTTTCTTGGCTGATCAGCCCTCTCCATTTGGGTATTCAGGCTATAGCTAAAAAGTGAGAAATGCTAACAGGATGTCAAAGGAATCAAATCTACAAATTCAGGGCAGTCCAACCAACCAAATTCAGCACTGCTTATGCTGTGTTCAAAGGGAAGATAGAAGATAATGAAAGAAACAAGAACCAGGGTTCATGCACCTAGGCAGCACATAAAGTCCTGCTAAGAGGTCCATAGGTGACAGAATCCCTATCCACATCCAAGGCTGTTGGGGTTTCAAAATTGAGCAAAGAAAGACTGGCCTCTGAACTTACACCAAGACAACTCCTCATCCAACAATAATTTTGGAAAGGTAGAATATATAGTGCCTGCAAGTTTGTGGCACTGTGGTGTCTAGGACTGGTTGTGTTATTGTACCCAAACTAAATGCATTGTAAATTATTCTATTTTAAATACAGACTTTCAGAAGTAATTATAGAGGGTGAGTTTTGAGTCATGATAAATTGTAATTTAATAACAGGTGTTTCTTTACATCTCTAGATTTTTTTCCCAAATGGACTTTACAAATTGTTCAAGTTGGTTTAAAACACAAAGGCCTTTCTAGATGATGAAATATGAAACTGCCAACTAACAAAATGAAACAGGAAATGCTTCCAAAACACTTTCCTCTCTTTCTTCTTGAAACTGAGACCCCAATTCCTAGAACATAAGGAGTAAGAGTATATTTCAACGTATATTTTAAACTTTAGTGTATGGGTAGAGAAAGCTAAAACTACTAGTCAAAAAGTAGAAAGAAATCAATTTATCTGATATTATAAACCAGTAATTGTCAGTCATAGAATGTGCTGTTTCTAATGTGAAACATCTAAAAGTTTCTAAAATTCTTACTAAATATTCATGATTCAATTTCACATTTCATGAGGCAAAAATAACAGGCAACTCTGAAATAAGCTTTTCATTATTGTAATGGTTTTCTGAAAGAAGTAGATATTCAATTAAGAAAAAAAGGTTTTTCTATGGATAATAATGCTACCAACTTCAAAATATATATGCCATAACAGCTACGAGACATTTTTTAACTGTAAAACTTTTAACTAAGTAGAGAAAATGAACATTCACATAAAAGTTACTTCCAAATCCAAAATTACAGTTTACAAAATCTAACTTTCTTTGGATTTTTTCATATAAAATAAAATTCAGTAAGAAAAAGAAAATCTATTCATTGCAAATACTTTGAGAAAGACTACCACATATGTGAAACATTCTGCACAAGACATAAAAAAAGAAAATCTTTCTGACTTAATGTTATAGGTTTTCTACATTCTACTCAATTATAGCTACAAAAACAAAATATATCTGACAACCAGAATGAAAACCCAAAAGCTCTGGGATAGAGAGCAATTTCCTAGCTCAGAAATCACAAAGACATTTTTCCCCTTTTGAACTCATGTCAAGCATTTTCTGTTCAAAGCTCTGTTCACTTGAGCTTTGGGGAATGCACCTCTAAGTAACAATTCTAATAGATAGATTGCTAAGCATAGCATCTCATAGCAATGGCAGAAAAGCACAGGCATGATGGGGCTTCCTGGAGGGACCTCCAGAGATAAGCTTTTACACTTTCTGTTGTTGTTAGCTCACACTAGAAGTGATGAATCATAAAAAGCTGAATGGTTGGAAATTTGAAGTGTAACAGGGAATGAATCTTGGTCTAAAAACTTTCCTTTTTTTCCTGGTGGCAGGATTTGTGAAAGTAACAAGTCACGCTTCGCTTTTTAAAACTCATTAACAACACTGGTTTAATTATATATAAAGGAATCAAGATGGTTCCCTGGGACCAATGTTTTGAGGGGATATTGGTATATAAAGGATTGGGTAGGCTTAAGAAAGTATAGTTTGTGACTGTGGACTTCATATATCTTGCAAAATTTTAGTTCTGATCTCTTTCTCAACTCAGAAGGGAGCACTTTTAAGAAATACAGGGGAAATTCCCTATAAATCTACCTACCTGTTTATTTGTAATTTACAAAAACACAGCTGGTTGCTCATGTATCCCTCTATTGAACAAATATTCTTAAATCCCTCACTATGCACCTAAGGTACTGTGCTAGGTAAGATTATACATAGATGATCAAAACATTACCTCTTGGTCACCAAGGGACTTATGGTTTACTGACTAATCTTGCAAAATTCCAAGTTATATGCTCAGTTGGTCTGATTTTACCATGAAACACAGCAAGAAACTCAGAAGCCAGCAGTTAGGCAGACTAGTGTCTTCATAGGTGGGAATATTGTTGTAAACATTCACACTTAAAGACTATGGGTGCCACAGATATGAACACTGAACTAAATAAAATAATTATCAGCAGGGAAAAGTAGAACATTGATCTCAGCTTGTGAAATCTATGTGTGCCTAGTAATTATAATCAAGAAATTGTAGCTTCTATGGGCAACTGATGCTCTGGGGGTTGTTTTTCATAATGTTATTGTTACTTGGTAGTCGATTGAGTTTTGATAGCTGTTTAACTGCATAATAAAATGCGGGAAACCCCGCCTACTTATGTTTTTGTTTCCCTTCTGAAGACAGTAGTATGTTCTGCTTGAGCAAGGGAATGACTTACTGAAGTGATGTGGGAGTCTGGTCACAACATGACACAAATACAAAGTGATCGACCTGTGATGACAGAGACCCACCAGACTATCAGAGCCCATAAGACTAGACAAGGGGGTCCTAGGACTTGAGAGGCTAATGGCTGGGGGGTTAGAAGGGGAAAGAAGGGAGGAAAGCAAGAGAGGGGGAAAGTAAGGAAGAAAAGGAAAGAGGAGGCGGGCAGGCAAATGGATTTTCACTGGGTTCTGTCTTTCTCCCTGTGAGGAAGAAGTGCAACATTTCCAGAAAGGGACTCCAAGTCCTCCAGGGACTTTGATTTATGAAGATTTACTCCTTTTCCCTCTGTAAAGCTGTTAGCAGAAAGTGCTGACTGGCTGCAGCAAAGAATTTCTCATCAATGCTCTTTGATTGTATTTTGCAAACAAAATGCCTGTTGCTTGGTAACATTTCACTTGAGCCTGACCTTCTCCGAAAGTTATTGCTATCACATTCGATTTACACTGTCCTCCTGTGATTACTGTAATCTTTTAAACCCGGGAGTTCATCCATCAGGCAAAAGAAAAGTTGGTTGTGTAAGTGGAGAGCACAGCTATCCGCCAGATTTATAACCCTAGGAGTGTGCTGGGGGGAGATACTTCCCGGGAGGGCATTGGACTCTGGTTCCCAGACGTGAAACACTCTGGTTTTTCCTGCCCGTCCAGTCCTCAGGCCTAAGATGGACACCAGCCTCCCTGTGGCCCTCGAAGCAGCTGGCTCCGCATAGCTCTGCGGCCTAGGGTGACTAAAATAACGAGATGCCCAGTTAAATTTGAACTTCAGATAAATAGTGAAAAAAATTAACAGATGGTGTGCCAGTAATATCTGGCTTTTTAAAATCTTTTTTTATCTTTTTTTTGGTCGTGATGGTGGTGGTGACGGAGGTCGGTCATCATGCTCTTTGCTACATCTGGCAAGCCACCTCAGGGCTCGGCCTTTGGAACAAGAGGGTAAGAAGCCCTGGAGACAGTGGGAAAAAGAGCAACACGCCCGAGGCCGAGGGCAGGATGGTTAGCCTGCTCTTTGGCGGACACTGCTCCCGGTTCCCTAGTGGCCAAGAGAGTCAGTAAGGACGGGCCCAGCAAGTAGTGCTGCCTCAGGGCAGCTCC
>CM053399.1:123274557-123317678 GCA_028644305.1 Xerus rutilus | reverse complement strand
GGTTGTAGGCTTAAGGAAGTCTGATAGAAAGCTGCTGAAAATTTCTTAAACAAATTCTTCCGCTTCACCGTAACCATAGTGTTTGGAAATAAAATCAGGCCCAATCAATACCACTTAGCAGATATTTAATGTTTCACAATAGAACGCTTTTCCACAGAGGAACTGCTGCCCTTCTCACTAACATTTAAAATAATTAGGATTATCCCAGCTGCTGGAGCTTGGCAGGTTCAGTTTGTACTTTCAAACAGCATTAATTCTTGGCATCAGAACAAGGGATAAAAGGTAAAGATATGAATGGAGATCTTTATTCCACCTGATCTATCATGGATTAGCTCATTCTTTTCCAGTTCATGCCTGCACTCTAGTTAGGAGGAAGGCTGAGCTGTAACTGATGTAATTAGAAACCACAAGCTGAGAAAAAAATAGCCCTTTATTAATCTTTCCCATTTACTATAAATTTACCCAAAAAACGTAATAATCTTTGAAACAATTAAATGTGTTTTTCACCCCAAGTGGAACTGAAGTGCAGTGACAAGAGAGAGAGGATCTACTGGATAATGTTTTCCTTAAAACCATATCTGAATTGTCAGTTAAAAAATCCAACACCAGTTTCGTAAAGGGCCAGCTCTACACTTGGCATTTTGAAAACTGAAGCAGCCAAGCCACAGTAAATGAGAAGTTCCTAAAGATGGAATTGGGTAAATCATCAGTGCTTCCTTGCTGATAAAAATACAACCTTTGCAAGCACTGGGAAATAGCATATTTTAAAAGCTAGGTGAACTCAGGAAATATATATTTATGCAACACTGACCACACCCCTTTCCCTCTAGATTTCATGTTAAAATGAACATGCCTACACAATTCACAGAACAATAGCAGAACAACTTTTTAATTTTCCAAATAAAGAGGCCTGTCAATACCCTGTATAGCACATCAGGAGAGCACTGTCCCAGGAGTCTGTAGACCTGGGCTCACAGCCTGGCCCTACTGTGCTATTCACCAGCTTTCCTGTTGCTTGAGAAGCTATGGGATAACACACCTGCTCCCTTACCCACCTTTGGAGTTCAACTGACACACAAAGGGAGGAAGCCCTTTTTGTTTGTTTTAATGTAGTACACACAAAAAAGAAGAGATAGAAGGGATGCCATTTAGCCTTCCGCCCCACCTGAGACCCACCTCCATGGCACCCACCCACAACAGAGACCCCGAGGTGACAGCATGAAAGCTGCTGGGTCCCCACAGCCTTGCTTCTTTCACAGAGGGGTCACCACAGTCAGCTTGAGTCTTAAAGCCTGCGAGTAAACAATGTGCTCAACGCAGCAGCTCCACCTGATGGGGGCTTAGCACCCTCAAGCCCACTTTCCAAAAAATCCTCTTGCCCTTCAGCAGTGGTGGTACTCCCGACTGCTCCCTTTGTCCCCAGTTAGCATCAGTAGTGGGAACTTTTCTCTCACTGATTTTTCTTCTAAACCCTACCAGAAGTGAGCAAGTGTGCATGAGGGGTTACCTCACCATTATCAATTCAACTCCCTTGTCTCATCCAGGGAGGCAGTGTTTGACAACACACAATCTAAACCCTCAAAGTTGCTCGAAAACTGTTTTAACCAAGATTTACTCAATCTCAAACCCTAACAGAGTGTGACTTTACCTTCTCTTTGGAAACATCATCCTGTAGTAGCTTCACCATGGCTAACTCTGATTCACTCTTCCCTCTGGTAAATATATAACTACCTTGAGTGTCAGTTTCCTCATCTGTAAAATGAAGCTAATTGTAGGAGGTGTGAAGACTAATGGAGCAATATTTACCGGGTCAATATTATTTTTCTTACATCCTTTGTCAGCTTCCACATCTCAGTGTCTTATGTTAAAAGAATCTTACTTTTGGGGGCTGGGATTGTAGCTCAGCGGTAGAGCGCTTGCCTCGCATGTGTGAGGCCCTGGGTTCGATCCTCAGCACCACATACAAAGCAATAAAATAAAGACATTGTGTTCATCAACAACTAAAAAAAAATTAAAAAAAAAAAAAAAAAAAAAGAGAATCTTACTTTTGAAGGTGCCAGAACTGAATCAGGATTTTGAACAAGGTTGATTCACTCCAAGCTACAGACATGGCCTCCATGAGAGAGCTAGGAACCAGGAGACCATATTTACCCCATGTTGAGTCTATGTAACAGTCAAGTGTCACATCCAAGGAGCAATACAATCTCCGCTCCCCTGGACAACAGGGCCTTTGTTAACATAAGCTCTGCCTTTTTCATATTTTTGAGGACAAAAGTGAGAGGATGGCCCGTGTCAAGTGAAATCAAACAGCAGAATGTCTGTGACATGCTTTGTAAGTCATGTAGAAAACAGTATTGCTAGCCAATGATCAAATAAGCCATCCCTTCTTATTTGAAGGCAGGAAGAATCCTCTTTCTGAACATAAGTTTGTCATAAAACTTGAAAAATCTGGGCACAGGCTTTAATGTCTGACAAGAAGTCAGGGTCTCATCAGTTCCTACTCTACAATTACTGGGCATCTCGAGTTCCAGCATGAGGCTTGTTGGGAGTGCCACAAGCTGTCTCTCAGTCAAAATGCAACAGCAGAAATGGTTGGTGTGTGGGCTTTGGGTGTGGACCATCTTTCTCTTACCATCTGGAGACCTTGAACATGTTCCTTAACCTCTCCATGTGTTGGTCTCCCTGCTGTAAAATGGGTGACAAAGGAGAGCATATACAATGGCTTATGCTGGGGCCCCCATTTAGCCACTGCAGCTGAAAAGCCCACATTACAATAGTGCAAACTTTCCATTTGGTCATCACAGGTGGTGTGGCAACTGCAGCATCTCAACACGGAATGCTGTCTGCCGCTGCCAGTTCCTAGCCTCACCTGTCAGCGCTTCTCTTCCTCTCCTCTCCACTCCCCTCGTGTGCAACTGCCCCTCCCCACCCTGCTTCATTTTTCTCCAGTAGGTGAGGCGGCAGCAGTCAGAAAGGCACTCACCACACTGTGCACTGATGGGGCAGAGGACTGAGGGGGTCCTGCTCTCAGGCCAGGCTCCTCCCTCTTTGGAGGACCTCTTAGGCTGGGCTCCTAACCCCGCAGCCAGGAACCTCTGCATCTGAGAATCTTTCTGGAAAGATCATGAACTCTGCTGCCAGGCTGGTGCTGCAGTAAACACATTGGCCTTCAGTTTCCTTAGTTGTAAAAAGAGAATAATGCAGTTGAACCTCCATATCCATGCGCTGTTCTGTTTTTTTCTTTTCTTTCTTGGTACCGAGGGTTGAACCCAGGGATGCTTTACCACTGAGCTACATCCCCACTCTTTTTATTTTTCATTTTGAGACAGAGTCTTGCTAAGTTGCTGAGGCTGGCCTCAAACTTGTGATTCTTCTGCCTCAACCTCCCAAGTAGCTGGGATTACAGGTGCGACCACCACATCCAGCTCTGTGAGTTCTGTATCTGCAGATTCAACCAACAGACTGAATATAGGAATGTAAAAAAAATGGCATCTGACTTGACCATGTACATGTTTTTTCTTCTCATTCACTAAATAGCAACTATTTAAATAGCATTTACAGTAGATTAGGTGTTAGTCTGTAAACTTTAAGGTTCTACACACCTTTCAGTTGTTATTTTTTGGTCCTCTCTCCTCTAGCATAAGCCTGCACCCTTCTCTAGGGAAAAACGGTGAGTTAAGTGTTTGTACTCCACTGTCTAAGACAGGACCAAGAAATCAATAGGATTTTATAAAACATTGTTGGGAAAGAAAAAAGAAGACATTAGAGACAATACAGCTTCCCAGAAGCTCTGAGACAAGTTTCAAATATGATGTTTAAGAGAAGGGTGACTTTATTTACTTCATTCTTTACACACCTAAAGACTGCAAGTTAAGATGGATTCCAAACTGCAACCTGAGCCTATTTATGATTTTTATAGCATCATGTATAGGACTTTAAGCTACATTTATCAGTTCCTGAGGCTGGGCAAAGAGGCAGGAAGATTACTAAATCCAGCTAGGGTCAGGAGCCCTAAGAACCACCTACCTCATGGCAGCAGTAGAAAGTAAGTTTATAAGATAAAAGACAAACACTGAGTAATGGGAAATCAAGCTGAGAATTCCTAATACACATTAGGCAGCACAGGGAAGAGCTCACAGTAGGTGTTTAATAATGGATCAGTAAAAAACACCATAGAATATTGTAGCCTTCATAAGACATATTACAATCACAAACAGGGATAAGTCACACATTGGCAGAGTCTCAAGTTTTAAACCAGTCTTGGGGATTTTAAAATCCAAATGTTTTATTTAATTTTACAATAACACTCTGCAAATCCTGGATAGTGGGGCTCCTACTGCATGCGGGGATCCACGCTCTTAGGGGACTCTGCAATGCAAACAAGTGCTCATCTGGATTGGGGGTTGGTCACACATACACAATTGCATTATAAAGTTAAAAATGTACTTGATTTTCATGGTAACTACAACAGGAAAAGATGATGGCTCTACAAGTCTCCTGAAAAGATTTGCCACTTGATTCTGGGAAATTTCTTTTCTCAAATATGAAAGGAATCAAGCTCATAGAGCAGGTTGTGACATCTGCCATTCTAGAAACTAGGTTGGCTTTATCCAGATATTTTTCAAACTAAGAAAAAATTTTAAAGTAGCTTGCAGAGCAAAGAACCACTCTTTAATCTTAGAGAGTAAGATCTGATAGAAATCTTGACCTTGGTAGGCAACCTGTTAAGGCTAAACAAAAGGATTAAGGTTCTAGAGTCAACACTGCTGCCAGGGGAGCTGGTCACAATGACATGAGCACTGACTTCTAACCTACAGCCCCAATGCTCTTGGGGACTGCTAAATCCTCAGGCTGCAGCTGGCCTTTCACTTTGGATTTAAATGATCTTTGAGAAAACACACTAACACAAAACATTTAAGAGGTGAAGCTTTAGCTCTATGGATCTAGGAAGTCTTTCATTTAAAAATATTTCCACATTTTGCAATTAAGTGGATATGAGAAAGTCCAAAAATCATTTCTCAAGCAGAACTTGTATAGAATTTGCAGTTTATAATTTGACAATAAATATTTTGGCTCAAGTGATATACTAGTAGCAGGGCAGAGGACTGCATGAGGTGAATTTATCTTTCTACCAGGAGACTCTCCTTTTCAAAAAGCAAGTACTATTTCTAGTGGATGTTACTCTAAGATGCAAAACTTCATCAGTGTTGTCTATCATACTAGGCCCACTATTGCTTTCTGTTTCTTCCTAACTAGTATTACAGGAAGTTTCAGTTTAGTAATTACTAATATTTTGTGCTAGTAAAGAAGAAGAAAGCAAATGCCAGGACACATCTAAATAAAATACATACCACTTAAAATCAGGATAGAAAACTTCAGGCATTTCCAGGAAGGTGAATATATGGCTAATCAAAGTCATAGATGTCATTTTACCATCTGAATACAACACAGACTCATGGATGGATAGGATAGTTCAGATCACAGGAGCAAGCACAGTTTTGGAATGGAGTGCGTTAAGTATGACTACAAATAAGAAAATAATAGCATAGATCGTATATTGTTCCAAAAGAATATTTCTGTACTTTTTATAAGACACCAATCACTAAAATATTCTAATATATGCATCTCTTATAACATCTTGTTTCAAATACCTTCTGTCCTATTAGCTCCCAAGAAGGGAGCTAAACAGGTTTAATCTGTGGGCCATATAAGGCATTTAGAGAATGTCATGGCACCCTGCCCTCTCCAGATGCTTAGGATGTTCTTAGCTGTTCCAGGAGAGGAGCACACATGTTCAAGTTTAGTATTTTTTTATTGTGATAAAATACATACAACATAAAATTTACCATCTTAACCACTTTTAAGTAAACAGGTCAGAGGCAGCAAATACATTCATTCTTTTGTGCAGCCATCATCACCATCCATCTCCAGAACTGTTTAATCTTGGACCCTGAAACTGTACTCACTGAACAACAGGCCCCCATTCTCTCCTCCCTCTTGCACCTGGCAACCACCATTCTACTCTGTCTCTATAATTCTGGCTACTCTGGGCACTCATATAAATGAAATCATATTTGTCTTTTGTGTTGGGTTTATTTTACTTAACATAATGCCCTCAAGTTCCATCCATGTCACAGCATGTGTTAGAATTTCCTCCCTTTTAGGGGCTGCAGTTGTAGCTCAATGGTAGAGTGCTTGCCTAGCATGTGTGGGGCACTGGGCTCCACCCTCAGCACCACATAAAAATATAAATAAAATATAGGTATTGTGTTCATCTACAACTAAAAGATTTAGGGAAAAAATAATTTCCTATCTTTTAAAAGCTAAATATTCCACTATTTTGTATAGAGCATATTTTGTTTACCTAATCACCTGCAGATGGCCATTTGGGCTGCATCACCATTGGACTTATTGTGGGTAATGCTACTGTAAACAAGGATGTATAAATATGTCTTTGGGACCCTGCTTTCAGTTATTTTGCTTATGCCCAGAAGTGGTACTGCTAGGAGCATTAAGTGATCCTGCTTAATTTTCTGAGGAACTGCTGTACAGTTTTACTGCTCAAAGGCTATGCAGTTTTGCATTCCCCCACCCCCGCAGCAATGCACAAGGAATCAACTTCCTCACATCCCCAGCAACACTTAATATTTTCTATTTGCTGTTTCTAAATAACAGCCACTATAATGATCATAAAGCACAGAATTTAGTTTTCTGGTCCTTTTCTATCAGTTCTCTCCTCTGCCTCTTCCCACTCTTCCCCAACTCTGACCTACAGTCCTTCTTCTCTATTTATTACTACCAAATTCAACTGAAGAGTCGGCCTCACTGACTAGTCATTCCATAAAGCCTGGCAAATTGGTTGCTGTCTAATTCCTAGAATGGCCTGCTGGTCACCAAAGCCAGTTGGCCTGCCTAGTCTCCAATGTTAGCTCCAGTGACAGAGAGAAAGAAAGGGATAGAAAAAGAAAGCAGCAGCTGGGGAATCAGTAGAGCCTGGAGTACAGTAATCAATGTAACAAGCACTGGAAGCCTCAAAAAAAGAGGCCAGCATGCTCAAGGCAGGAATGAAAGGACTCCATTTGATAGGAGCTCCTGTCCCCAAAGGTTGCAAGTAGAGGCCTTTGGCAATTGCAGGGAAAAACTTCAGTTATTTAGAAAGCTCATTAATGTAAACCATTATTTCTCAATGATGAGAAGTGAATGAAGCATCCTGAATCTACTCTTCAACTCAGCTTTCAGATGGGTGCAACTACGCTCTGGACACTAACAGAAATCTCAGAATGGCTGCTGGGCAGGTAAAAAATGGCTATAGTTAGGCTCCCTTGAAGATGCTTCGTACAGGCTATTTTAAGTATATAGCCAAGGTCATAAACACGCTGATTAGAGTATGTACTCAAGGTCATAAACATCTGCTTGTGAGCATGCACCTGCTTCTATAACCCACTAGCAAATGTGCCTCCTTTGTCTGGTCTGCATATATAAAAAAGGCCCATGGAGGACTCAAGAGGACAAAAATGGGTCTAGGTGGTGTTGCTACCTCTGAATGAAGAATGCCTACTATCCTAATTGAGCTACCACACCAGGATTCCAAATCTACTTCCCAGGGTCTGAGGCCTCCACCCAACACTGACATGAGAAGACTAAAGGCTATACCAACATTTTTCATCCCATGATAATGGAAGGTTATTGAATGTTACTACCTTGAACAAAGTAGATAATGTAGCCATCAAGTTAGGTTTTTGATAGACTGCTTTTATTACTGATTGATTGAAGAAAACAATTTGGTAAATGAGCTTGACTTAACAGACATATATCTAGAACTCTGTACTCCAACAGTAAGCAAATCCACACGCATCACAAGCACACAAAAAATAATTATGCAAGCCGGGCGCGGTGGCTCACGCTTGTAATCCCAGCACTTAGGGAGGCTGAGACAGGAGAATCGCGAGTTCAAAGCCAGCCTCAGTAATGGCGAGGCACTAAGCAACTCAGTGAGACCCTGTCTCTACATAAAACACAAAATAGGGCTGGGGATGTGGCTCAGTGGTCGAGTGCCCCTGAGTTCAATCCCCGGTACCAAAAAAAATAATAATAATAATTATGCAAGCAGGGCGCGGTGGCACACACCTGTAATCCCAGCACTCTGGGAGGCTGAGACAGGAGAATCGCAAGTTCAAAGACAGCCTCAGCAACAGCAAGGCCCTAAGCAACTCAGTGAGACCTTGTCTCTAAATAAAAAACACAAAATAGGGCTGGAGATGTGGCTCAGTGGTTGAGTATCCCTGAATTCAATCCCCAGTACCAAATATATATATATATATGCAAAATAATCATGTGTCAGTCCGTGAAGTAATTCTCAACAAAAGACAAAGATGTTTGTCTTTAAAAATCTTTGAAGTCCTGGAGATTTAAGTCTATAGTCTAACTATGAGAATATCTAAGACAAGAAACCATTCAGCTTTAAAAAATGATCAACAAGAAGAATATAAATTTCAATGACTCTGACTAACCAACAGGCCAGCACTTGGTCACAATATAATTAATTTCACCCTTAATGCTACTGTTGAAAGTATTTAAATGCCCGGACACAGACTCCAACCCACACACTCCTCCCCAATCCCACATTCCGAGGAGATCAGGTATTTTCACACTTGGTTCATCTCCAGTGAAGACTGTAATTAAATCTTTAATTTGAAAACAAGAGAGAAAGTCCAGCACTCACTGCATTATTGGCTGCCCTCAAAGCTCAGGGCAAAGAGCAATCAAATAACAAATGGCGACTCAGCTCCTTCAAGCTCAAGTAATCTGCTAATTTCAGAAAGTACCAGCTCATCTCAAAAGTGACCAATTTACCTGTACAAATGCTTTTTGCTGTTATCTGCAAGCTTCCTGGGAATCAGAAATGCTATTTAAACTGCAGAAACTGTCAAATTTATGTACTGCCTGGCCTTCTGATTATACCATAATTATCACAGGTGGGTTTGTGCTAGGGATTGAACTCAGAACCCAGAGCATGCCAAGAAAGCACTGTACCACTGAGCTAAATCTCCAGCTCTTTTCATGTTTTATTTTGAAACAGGGTCTTGCTAAGTCACTGAGGCTGGCCTGGAACTTGTGATTCTCCTGCCCTAACCTCCTGATAAACTAGGATTACAGATGCACACTACCACACCTGAGTCCCTACACCCTAATTTTTTAAATATAAATTTTAGGACTTTTTTCACATTTAAAGTGTTGGAAATCGAGTACTCTGCTAGGAAGCTGAGTGCTCTCGGGAACATGATAACTATTGTGTTCCTCTTTCTTTTTTTTAAGTTTTTGTTGTAGATGGGCATAAAAACTTTTATTTTTGGTGCTGAGGATCAAACCCACTGCCTCACATGCACTAGGCAAGTGCTCTACTACTGAGCTACAACCCCAGCCCTCCTCTTTATTTCTTAATCTACCTCTAAAACTAGCTAAAATTCTTCTTAAGAAGGCAGGGCACTAAGCAACTGGGTGAGACCCTGTCTCTACATAAAACACAAAATAGGGCTAGCGATGTGGCTCAGTGGTCAAGTGCCCCTGAGTTCAATCTCCAGTACCGAAGGAAAAAAAAAAAAAGGCAGGGTAGACCTTTTACAGGGTAGTGGCACACACCTGTAATTCCAGTGCATGGAGAGGCTGAGACAGAAGGATCACAGCCAGCCTCAGCAAAAGCAAGGCACTAAGCAATTCAATGAGATCCTGTCTCTAAATAAAATACAAAATAGGGCTGGGGATGTGGCTCAGTGGTTAACTGCCCGAGTTCAATCCCTGGTGCTCCCTCCCCGCAAAAAAGGCAGGGTAGTGCTAATTGGTTACTTATCACAGAACAGTTCTTCAGCCTCTGCTCTGTACCCAGCACTGTTCTAGATACAGGGAACATATCTGGGAATAAAACAAGTCTCTGCTCTCATAAGGAAACACCTGTAATCAGACACGCGTGGAATCAAAGCCTGGTGGGGTCACTTACTAGTAACATGTCCCCAGACAATCATTTAACAGCTCTGAACCTGAATTCCTCACCTGTTAAAGGAAAGCAACAATGTTAAAAATAAAGCATATCAAGCTCCTTGGCTCAAAACAGGCATTCAACTGACTGACACTCACTCCTCTGATAGTCCCTTCCTATCATAAAAAGAGCAGATAATCTGTGCTTCCAACTTACACCAGGGAATCTGGAGTACAATCAGGAGAAAACTGACATCTTCCCTCTTTTATGTCTGCCTGATCTTTTGCCTCTCCCTCACTTCTTTGCAATTCTGCTCTGTTCTTAGGTATCCTGTGTCTCCCCTCTGCCAAATTACACCTTACTCCTCCCTTCAATCTGCTCCAGAAACAGTTCTATTCTTTTAGTATTCAGCTGGAGCTCTTTGAAGAAAAGCATCCAATTAAACTAATTCACCCAAGAGGTACACATGGGCTTCATGCTGCTAACCCTTTTATGACATTTTCATGTTAAAAAGGAAGCTTCTGGACATTACAGAGACATCAGCCTTGGGGGCAGGGCAAATTTGTGAAGTGCCCTCTATACCACTCTGTATACAGAATGCACTGCTACTGAGTGGATAAATCCTCTTAATAGTGAGATGATCCAAACTGGTGAGTTGAAAATCGGTTTCCCTTTAACTCTGCCTTCCAGGAGCTTAATTAGAATGCAGTTCTTATGGCCAAACAAAAAATGACTGGTATTTAAAGAAGAATAGACATTAAAGTAAATTTATTTTTCTGCTAACAGTAACTCTAGTGTCGGCTAGTGCTTTAATGAGGCTTCAGGATTCCAATTAAGTATCTGTCAAAGAACTGAATAAAATGAACTTTTAATTATTTCCATTAGGAAATATTACTAGTTGTAATACTGAGCCAGATAAAATTGAGAGGAACGGAAAAGACAAATATTAATATTAGCTAACGAACGTGCTTGCCAGCTTGGGGAGGGGGGGCTTTTATAATGCTAAACCAAGGTTATCTATTTATTTAAAAAGTATTTAGAACCTTTTATGTCAAACCAAATGATCAAATAACAAAGGACAAAACTTTGTAGTTGATAATTTGTAGTAATAAAAAGTGATATATGAAAAGATGGGGAAGCAAAGAGAAAAGGAAATCAAAGGAGCAGTCTGCTGCTGAAAGCCCTACACTCTTGGCTGAACTGTAGGAGTGAACGGCTTCTTTAATGAGTGGAGGCTGGTGGGCTCTGGGAATTGGAATGGGAAGCTTCGAAGGCTGGGCCACCAGCCTACAACAGGAGCTGGTAAGTGCTGATTAGGTAAGCAGGCTTGCGAAATGAGGTTCAGCCCACATAATTTATTAGCATAATTATTAGTCATAATTGCTATCATTCATTGAGCACCTACCATGTTGCAGGCATTGGACTTTACCTATCATCTTCACCCTCTGGAGGGAGGTGGGAGTTATTATCCTCATTTGACAGGTTTGAAAAAAAAAAAATCAAGGCTCAGAGAGGGTGATTAACATGCACAAGGTCACACAACTGCTGAGCGCCAGCTCCAGAATCTGTACTCGGGACTTGAATCTGAGACTACAGTACATTTCAATAGGTTTACTGGTTTTATTCTGCATGCTGCCTACAGCTGACCCAGAGAGCCTCCTATTTCACGTTCACGAAGTTGCCGGTCTGAGTACCTCTCCAAGCAGCCACAGTTTTACTGCAAAAAGACCACTTTGAAGGCATCCCAGGTTGCAGGCTTGCCTTCTAAAAACAAAACTTAAGAGGCAGCTATCCAAGGAACTTGATCACCACATTTCTCAAAGCCATTTTCTAAGCAGGAAGAGACTTCAGGACAACAACCACCACACAGATCCACCAATGCTACTTCTGAGCAGATATCTAAGGGAATTGGAATCAGGACCTTGAAGCAGTATCTGCACACCTATGTTCAACGCAGCATTATTCACAATAGCCAAGGCACAGAAGCAACCTTAATGTCCAGTGACAGATAAAGAAATGGATAAAGAAAAGATGGTATTATACATGCAGCCTTTAGAAAGAAGGACATCTTGCTACTTCCAACAACCTGGATGAACATGGAGCACATTATACCAAATGAAAAGATGCCAGATACAGGAACAACAGACAATGAGGATCCTAAAATAGTCAAACAATGGTGGCTGCCCAGGGCTAGAGGGAGGGGAATTATGAAAGTGCTCAGAGTTCAAAGTTTGAGTTATGTAAGCTGAGTAAGTCCTAGAGACCTATACATCATTGTGCCTAGAGTCAGCACAATATATATTTAAACTTTTAAATATATAACACTGTGTTATATATTTAAAAGTTTGCTAAGAGAGTAGATCTATGTCAAGCCATCTTATTTCAAAAATGTAAAGAAGACAGAGGATGAAAGGAAACTTTTAGAGGAGAGATTTATACTACATACAGTGGAAATGGTTTAATGATTATATTTTTATCTCCACACTTGAGTTGTAGATATTAGATACGTACAGCTTTTTGTATGTCAGTGTATCTCAAAAAAGTGTTTTTTTTTTAAAGGGAGACACTTCAGGGATTGATCGCATGACTCAGTGGAGTGAGGTTAGGGGACCCTGATCTATGTGCTGCCTCTAAGATTTGAGATGTTTCAGAAAATACATTAGAAGTCACTTAGCAGAACGCTGGATTCTCTTTTAGAACCATCTCTTGCTGCAGAGCTTTCTGAGCTCTCGACACAACAGAGCACAGAAGAGGGATGGTCTGTCCTAGGCCTGCAGGGAGGCAGCCCAGGGGCTATGGGGAGGATGCTGACATCCAGGGAGACACCTGAGCGTCTGGCAAGAGTCTACAAAGGAACTGCAGGGATGACAGGATTTGAGATCTACGACACTGAGGAATCACCAGTGTTCAAGGAATCTTATTTTCGTTGATAAGTCCCAAGAGGAAAACAGACAAAACCAAAAACAAAATGCACAAATCCCCACCTTCCTATAATGTAAGAAGCTTTGCTTCCCCTTCATCCTGCTTAAGATGGAGAGAGGGAAACTATTCAGGGAGCACACGTCCCATAGAGTGGAGGACAGGATACGCCAAGCAAGCAGGGGGTGGGTTCGCACCAGGGCAGGACCTGCCCCGCAGGCCTACACCCACCATCATACTCCCAGAGTGGAAAGCAGCATGGGAGGATGGATTCTGCGCAAATCCATACAGGTATGTTTTCCGATTAGATAAGTAATTGCCCAAATCCACCTCATGTGACCTTCCATGAAGCCAGGATAGAGACAATGAAAAATGAACCAATTCACCCCAGCAAGCTCCAGCACCTCCCGGTCAGCAGTATCAAGGGCTCCTGATACATCTAACAGAAATGCCGCAGTGGCTGGCCAGGTCCACCATTGGGACAAATCTATCAATCAATGAAGCTAACACAGAGACTAGTTCATGCTCCAACAACACAAGAGACAGGAAACCAACAGCAGCATGACAATAAAATCTTGGATTTTATTATACTGTCCCTTTAGGCAATTATCTTTGGGGCCTCAGTTTCCATATCTATAAAGTGAAGGGGTTGAGTTCAATGACCTGTAACCTCTTTCTTCCAGAACTTAAATTCTATCATTGTGTTATGATTTCTCAAATCTCCATTTCTTTTAAGCTCTAGCAGTTTAAGTGCCTGTTCAAAGTCAGAATTAATGGAGTACAAAACAGAGTTGAGTAATTTAGCAGCAAGTGATTGCTTCCGAAGCAAGAAATTAAGACCTTTCCATCCCTAATAGACATTAACATCGTCTGTCAATAATAGACTGGAGCTCTTTCCAATCACTGGGATTTGGCTGCTAAATGGGAGGAGGTTCAATTCCTCCATTTTTAGGCCACTGGAGAAGAGCTGCTTCCAGTGACATACTGACAGCCTCTGCTTCATCATCAACTGCCAATCATGTAACAACTCAGCTGAAATCAGATCATTAGTTAATAATGCACCATGAATTTCCTAACATTATTGGTTCTTTGGGATCTCAATGGGCTGTCTCAGCATCTGGCCCTGACAGGAGTGTCAATCACCACTCTGTTGTGTGAGTCTCAACCATTGCCCAGTGTGGATGCACACTCCCATTAGAACAGAAAGGACGTGTCCTCCACCTTTCCTACAAAGAAGAAATCATACTTTCCAGCCCTAGTGAAAACAGCTGTCACCATACCATGTTAACCAGACAGCAGGTGGAATCAACTTCTCCTTTCTGAGTTGTTTCTGGCTATTAGTCTAGATCATCTAGCAATGAGAAAGTACCTATGTGAGATAAAAATCACTACACTTTTCACCAACACTTTTGCTTGTATAAGAGCTGGCATTTTAATGTGGAGATTGATTGAGATTCAGTACAAGGTGGCTGTTAGGCAGAGATGGACTATGCTGGAGGGGCTTGTCTAGTAACCTGTGACCCACTTTTACACTTTTCTTGCAGGGAAAGGAGGGAGCAGGAGTGGAAGCAATGGTCTAGTTACCTGACACTTCAGGTACTGGCCAGATGCAGGATAAGTCTATCTTTAGGACTACTCTGGCCCTGATGCAAATGGAAATGAAAACTACCACTGGACTTCATTTCTACCCAACAAATAGAGAGAAATGCAGATGTTGGAAAATACCACATTGCTAGGAAAATACTGCTACTAGAAATGCAAACTGGTCTTAGAGTTAATTTGGCAGTATTCAATACAATCTAAAATGGAGACTTTTTTTGAAATGCCCCTTCTTAGTTTCTTCCCCCCAAAAAACAGCAGCATGTTTGCACAAGGAGAAGGCAGCACTGTTTGTGTGTAAAAAAGAGGGAAATGGTATGACTGTCGATAAATGAGGAATCACCCAACACAGGACGATCCATTTGTACTGTGGAACAGTATGTGGCAGTTAAGGAAGAATGGGGAAGAGTAGAGGTACTTTGGATTAAACACAGAGGAGTGAAGGGAGGGGAGAGGATATGGGGGTAGGAAGGATAGTAGAATGAATCAAACATTATTACCCTACATGCATATATAACTACACACCAGTATGATCTGCATCATGTACAACCAGCAAGAATGAGAATCATACTCCATTTACATGTGATGTGTCAAAATGCATTCTACTGTCATGTATAACTAATTAGAACAACAACAAAAAAAAAGAATAGAGAAGACCCACATGTACCAACATGAAAGATCTCCAAGATCAACTGCTGACTGAAAAAGGAGCTGAGGAACAATGTTTTGATTACCACACCACTTTTTCAAAAGCCAAGCAACTCATGTATTTCTGTAGAAACACATGTCTGCATGTGATTTCATGGCAAAAGGTCTGGAATAATGACATAACTTGATGAGTTCAGCTCTCAAGGCAACAAAGTGACGGGAAAACAGGCCACAGCACACTATTACAGCAAGAAAGATTACAACTGACAAAAAATCCATATATTTTTTTTAAAAAGCAAATTGTTAAGAAATATGGAGAGGATAAAAACAGCAGTGTTCTTTGTTCATATAAGCAAAAGTAAAGCTATCATAACCTTTCAGAAACAGGGTCTGAAAAACCAGTTTTTCACAGTTATTTTTGACTGTTCTCTTTTAAATCTCTGGTACTTTTTAGATGAGTGAAGTATGAAAGATAGCTGTAGCAAGTTTCATCTTGATGAAGTATGAAATGGCTGATTGCAAACTATGATGAAAGAAAAGAAACCCATTAACTGGAGTCTAACTACATTATTAATATGAACCACTGTAAACTATTTTGAGTTTTGAAAATGCTACTTTGCAAAAGATCTAACTTGATAAAATATCAAGTGGATTTCATTGTTACTGCCAATTTGTACTGACACAGCAGCTTGACAGAGGCCTGAACAATTCTTTAGGTTAAACCAGTTGTTTGGGTAAGTGAACTTTAGGCAAAAATCTAGATTTACTAAATTTTTTGTTAAACTTCAGTGGTCATGCAACTTCTAAGTAAACAACTGACAAACAGAATAAAAAGATACTGTAATATCTATGAAACACCATGGAGTTGTGGTGTTTTATGGAACACAGCCTTTATTACCAGCATGTGATATTATAATAGGGCCACAAATAAATAATTTGGAACATAGCAACAACATTTAAAACACTTCAAAAACCAAAAATCAGGTTTAGTTCCTGTACACAAAGGAGGTTGTTACTTATGAACAAGTGACTTGAGATTAGGGGACAAGAGATTCTATCTTCAAGATGTGCCTTGAGCCCACCCAAGGACCAAAATATCTCCAATTTCATCATTAAACATTCATTTCAGAATAAACACTGATCGCCTTTTAAAATACAAATAATCAAGAGGACCAAGACATAAAATCGATATTATTTTACCATGTTATTTATCAAATTGTATTTTCTCAAGAGATGGGAGGGGTAAGAGGTGAATAAGTTGCTGAAAGTCAGAAAAGGTTGTATGCGTGCAGTGGGCTTACAGTGTGAGGACCACGGAGAACAGAGGGCAGCAGTACAGCTCTATTCATCATTTGGTCTCCTTCCTGGAACTGGTCTTGACTGGAACACTTTCAACTGTAAACTTTTCAAGAATTCTGGCAGGCTCAAGCCCAATCCGGAATATACAATTAAGGAGATCATGGAATTCCTGCAACCGATTAAAGTTACTAGAATTTACTAAGCCCTACCCAGGTGCCAGGTGCAGTGCTAAGTTCTTTCTACGCTCTACATCACATAATCCACACAAAACTAAATGAAACACATACTGTTGCCTCCAACCTCCAGTCAGGAGCACAGAGAGGAAGAAATTCACTGGCAGTTATGTTTCTAGTGGAAAAGGAAGTTCATCCGGAAAAGAGCCACATCTCATCAGCCCAATGACCTTCAGGCTTTAAGGAAATGAAGAATTCACACCACCCCAAATCCAGGACATAAGTTCGGTGTTAGGCAGCTATTATTTTCCTGGAAAACAATTGGGTTAATGCACTATCAGGTATGAGTTCTGGGATGTTCCTATAAATGGACTGATGTCCAAGTCTCATCTGCTTGGCAGTGCCTCTGTGTAAGTGGCAGTTCAGCTCTCTGTGATGGGCATCTTCCCATCCCAGGACTTCTCTAGTCATCCTTCTTAAGGCACACGTGCGTAACTCTAAAGTGAGGGGGTTAGGGGTTAACATCTGGAGCCCCTGGGTAGGTAGGCAAATGCTTCTGCTTTATCTGCAGTCTGGAAGTCTTTCTAGGAGCCCTGCAGAAAGGCCCCAAATCTAACACCTGTTACCCTCACAACTTCATGTTGGCTTTTATTCCTTCCCTTGACCCTTCCTTCTTGCTCCTTTGACTTTCTATCTAATATACTCCTGCAAACGGTCTTTGTCTTTGGTTCTGTAATATGTATTTCTTGCAATGTTAATAAGAGAAAAATAACAATCATTCTGACAGATGTAAAAATGATGTCTGATACATCTAATGTCCATTTTCCCCCCAATATTTTTACTGTGGTACAATATTATAACATAAAATTTATCATCTTAACCATTTTTAAGTGTGCAGTTCAGGGTCAGTAAGCATATTTTTATTGTTGTGCAAACATCATCACCTTCCATCTCCTGAACTTGTCCATCTTTTACAATGAAATTCTATACCCATAAACCAATAATTTGCCACTATCTCCTCCCTCATTCCACTTTATGTCCTTATGACTAATTTATAAATGAAATCAAACATGATTTGTCTTATTGTGGTTGGTTTTCTTTATTTAGCATAATGTCTCCATTCATGTTCTCAAGTGACAGTCATAATTTCCTTCCTTTTTACGGTTGAATAACATTCCACTGTCTATGGATACTATAGTCATTTACAGATGGACACTTGGGTTGTGTATTTGAGCTTAATATAAATAACAATGCTATGAACATGGGTATACAAATACCTCTTCAATACCCTGCCTTCAATTATTTGGGGGTATGCACCCAGAAGTGGAACTGCTGAATCTCGTGGTGATCCCATATTTCATTTTTTGAGGACTGCCCTGCTGTTTCCTATAGAGGAAATATCAGTTTATATTCCCACCAACAGGCACAAGAGTTTCAATTACTACATCCTCGCCAACACGTTATTTTCTACTTTATTGTTTGCTTATAGCAACTATCCTAATGGGTGTAATACCATATTTCATTGTGGTTCTGGTTTATATTTCACAAATAATTAGTGATATCTAGCAGTTTTTTTATTTACTTACAAATTCACTTATAAATCTTCTTTAGAGAACTGTCTGTTCAATTTTCTTGCCCACTTTTGAACTGGGTTGTTGAGTTCTAGCAGTTCTCAGTATATTCTGGATATTAGCACCTTGTCACATATACAATTTGCAAATATTTTCTCCCATTTTTCTTCTGATGGTATCTTTTAATGTACAAATATTTAAAATTTTCATAAAGTCCAATCTATTTTTTTAGTTATCTTTGTTATTACATACATGAAATCATTGCCAAGACCAAGATCTTGAAGCTTTTGCCCTATGTTTTCTCCTAAGAGTTTTACAGTGTTAGGTGTCACATTTATGTCTTTGATCCATTTTGAGTTAACTTCCATATGTAATGTTATGTAAGGGTTACCCCACTCTTCTATGTGCATATCCAGTTTTCCCACAGCCACTTGCTGAATGCCCTCTATCAGAGATGTTCTTAGCAGTCTTGTCACATCTGGTCATTCATGTGAGAGTTATTTCTGGGCTCTCTATTCTATTCCATTAGTCTCCATCTTTATGCCAGGATAATATCCTTTCTTACAGGTATTAATGGGTATTATTAAAACATACACAGGGAGGGCTGGGATTGTAGCTCAGCGGTAGAGCGCTTGCCTCGCATGCGTGAGGCCCTGGGTTCGATCCTCAGCACCACATACAAAGCAATAAAATAAAGACATTATGTCCATCTACAGCTAAAAAAATATTTAAAAAAAAACATACACAGGGAAGGGAGGAGAAACAATGTGCAATATCTATATGAAAGAAATTATAAAACTTCTGGTTTTATTTATTATATTTCTACAATTTTTTCACAATTAATTTGTATTGCTTTTAGTAAAAATAATAAGGGTAATGTATAAAGCACTGAAATAACAATTACACAGAAAATAATGCAAGTCCTCTTCAGGCATTTGTACTCTGCATTAAATGCCAATAAAGAAATAACATGGTCTTGGGGCTGGGGTTGTGGCTCAGTGGTAGAGCACTTGCCTTGCATGTGTGAGGCACTGGATTCGATTCTCAGCACCACATATAAATAAATAAAATAAAATAAAGATCCATTGACAACTAAAAAAAACATTTTAAAAAAAGAAATAACACAGTCTGGAGAACAAATAAAGAAAAAGAATATAACAGAGAATGGTTTAGGTCTAGAATATCCCCCCCCCCCCAAAGCTCCTGTGTTAAAAACTTGGTCACCAGCTTGTGGTGCTGTTGGAGGTAGAGCAGAGCAGGAGCAGGTAGGTCACTAGGTGCCCTTGAAGGGAATACTGGGACCTCCATGCTTTCCCTCTTTTGTTGCTTCCCAGCACCACATGTTACCAGGTTTCCACTGCCACATGCTTCCATTGTGACATACTCTGCTGGAACAGGCCCCAAAGCAACAGCACCAAGAGACTATGGACTGAAACCTCTGAAGCCATGAGCCAAAATAAACTATCATCCTTATGAACTGATTTGCTCAGGTATTTTGTCGCAGCCGTGGAGAGCTAACAAACACAATAAGATAACATATTTCCAGCACATGTGGGGAAGTTTCATATTGCAAAACAAGACTGATGAAAGAATCAAAAATAGGTACATGAACAGACACTTCCCAATTCTTTTCATTCATTTTGGAGCGTCAGTGATGGCTAATTAAAGAAGGAGAATTAGTGAATGAGGGAAGTTGAGAGTGCTGCAAAGAGGGAATCAAGACTATTCCTAGCATTTAGTGCAACTTGAGAATAAATTCAACAGAAATGAGCAGAGAGTCAAAATGAAGTCCTTGGTGACCAGGTGAGTAGTCCCAGAAGCAGAGAGTGGGCATTATGGTCTGCGTGACCATAATGGAAGGACAAGGAAGAGGACATTTGGGAGGTGAGCAGGGCCTAGACCAGGATCCAGTCATCATGTAGACAAAAAAGGATTCTGCGGGGAAAGTCCACATGTGGAATAAATGGCGTCACTGGTAAAAACCAACTTTACATGCATCAAGAGACCTAAAATCGTATCTAATAGGTACGCTCTTAGGAGAGAACAGGATAAGAATGTAAGTAAACATTTCTCCAAAGAAGATATACAAATGACCAATAAACACATGAAAAGATGCTAAACATTATCAGACATCAGGGAAACGCAAATCAAATCTACAATGACTTCTACTGTGGGTGATTACACCCAACAGAAAGTCTGTAAATTGAAAAACAAGCAACAGAACAAAACAAGTGTCGGGAATGATGTGGGAGAACTGAGAACTTAGTCAGGACTGGCAGTTCTGCAAAGAGTGAAACATGCAATTAGCCTATGACACAGCAATTCTACTCCTGGAGGGATTTCTGAGGGAATCGAAAATAGGCACATGAACAGACACTTCTACACAAATGTTCAAAGCAGCATTACTACTTCACAATAGCCAAAAGCGAGAAACAAACCAAGTGCCCATCAAGAGAAGAGCCATGGGAAAAAAGTGATATCTCCATACAATCGAACATTATTCAACTATAAAAATGAATGAAGTTTGATGTGTGCTCCAACATGGATGAACCTGGAAAACATGCTAAATGAAACAAGCCAACCACAAAAAGACAAATTTTATATGATTCCACTTATATGAGTTATCTAGAATTTGGCAAACTCATAGAGCCACAAAGCACAACAGAAATTATCAGGGGCTGAAGGATGTAGAAAATGGGAAGACACTGCTTAATGGGCAGAGTTTCCTTCTGAGGATGATGAAAAAATTCTGCAAATTGATAGTCATGACAGGAACACAGCACTGTGTACAAACTATATACAAACATGGTTAAAATGGCATTTTTTTTTTTTTGGTACTGGAGATTGAGCTCAGGGGCACTTGACCACTGAGCTACATCCCCAGCCCTATTTTGTGTTTTATGTACAGACAGGGTCTCCCTGAGTTGCTTAGCGCCTCGCCGTTGCTGAGGCTGGCTTTTTTTTTTTTTCATATTAAACACCTTTATATGCACTTTCAATGAACAGTATATATATATTTATATATATTTTTTATCAACCATCTTTACTATACCCATTCCCCTTTCCTGCCCCCCGCCCCCACCATGTCGCGTCCAGTGTTTCTCTATTTCTCTTATGTTTCCCATTCCCACCTCCCTCATTCATCAGCATCCACTAATCAGAGAGACCATTCGGCATTTGGTTTTTTGGGATTGGCTTACTTCACTTAGCATAATGCTTTCCAATTCCATCCATTTGCCTGCAAATGCCATAATTTTATTCTCTTTTATTGCTGAGGCTGGCTTTGAACACACGATTCTCCTGTCTCAGCCTCCGAAAGTGCTGGGATTATAGTCTTGTGCCACTGCGCCCAGCTGCAAGTTTTATTATGTGTATTTAGAATAACAAGAAAATGTACAATAAAAATGATTATTATTATGGGGTATGGCTCAGTGGTACAGTGCTTGCCTGGTACTTGCAAGGCCCTGGATTCCATCCCCAGCACATCAAAAAAAACAAATCAGTGCTACATTAAAAGAGACATTATTAATATGGCCAAGCAAATCTTGAAGAAAAAGATGAATGGAAGACAATGAAGCATCCAAAAGAAAGAAGCAAGAATAGAAAATCATCATATAACCCTGTAACTAGTTTTAAATATGAAATGGATATTTCATAATGATAGTGTTCAATCACCACAATCAAACACTTCAGTAACTGTGTCTGGTCAAGAAGGGTCAGACCTCTGGTTAGCCTGATCTGCAGAATGATTTCAGCCATTTCAATAGTTTTCCCTAGACTCATAGAATAAATAAATATCAGTTAGCACACATACTTCATGACGCAGAGCCAAGCAATCTCAAGAAAGAGAAACATTGTCCAAAATTTAGTTTCTTTGCTTAGAAACTACTAGCACAAGGACTAATGTTCTATTTTTAGAGCTCAGTGCATCTCTGACACATATAAGCAGTGACTGGTGACAGGTTGACACTAGAGTTGGTATAACAGCGTCTCCAGCCTTGGAAATGACCTTGGGTAACTTCACTTATAGAGGCGGCTGCGGGGAATGACTTTTCCACCTAACAATATATAGAGTTTCAAGTACTATTCTCAGGATTAAAAAATGAACAAATCATATGCCTCCATTTCCTGAAGACAAACATTTGGTTTGTTAAGTAAACAAAAAGTCATTTATACGCAAAAGACCACTTGGATGAATATAAACATTTCTGATTTACTCCAGTGGGTCTGGAGGGGGTGTAATTTATTATAGTCCACTTAGCATTGTAACAACTGCTTTTCAAAAACCGACATTGATTCATGAAAATGAACATGCGACTCTCTTTGCACATAAACCCTCGCAGCCTCAGGCAAGTGCTGATAGAAATGTAGTTAGTACAAGGCATGGCAAGAGCGGCACGCGGAAGCAAGCAATTACACTGGTATTTAACCCAATCTATTGCTCATCAGAAGAGTGCTTAGCACTGGTGTTAGACCCAGACAGGCTGACAAGGAGCACAGCCACTTAACTGTCCCCTCCAGCAATTACACTCTCTTCACCCAAGAGTGTGTCAAATTAAAACAAGTACACATTGACTTTTCGCTTCTGTAAACATTAAAGGGTGATTGACAATGTGGGGCTGCAAGCAGCCTGCCATTATCATCTGTTCCTCTTTGCTTATCTTGCTCTTGGCCCTGGTAGTGTTTCCTTAGCAATATTCCTATGGAACTGGAAAGATATCAGGGCTTTGCCATCGGAATACCGCATCTTGCACAGAAGTGCCTATGAATGACTTAAAAATGCAGTTTTTAAAAGATGAACATTTGCCACTTTCAAATAGAAAAACCCTAGCCACTCCCAATTAGAAAAATGCAAAATCAGTCAATCTTTTATATGCACCACTATTCTCACTGCTCTACCATAAATCCTGATTTTGGAAGGATTCCCTTCCCTTGTTATCCTATTCTCCTATCTCTGAACTGTAAGGAGTGAAGAAAAGATATAGTTGGAGGCTAGCAGAGAGAAGTAAATAAAACTAAAAGATATCCAAGAAAGTTACTCAAAACTAAAAGATATCCAAGAAAGTTACTCACGAGAGATGGGGTGAATCATCAACTGGCAACTTCACAAGTCTGTGCTTGGAATTCAACATTCCTTGTCTGACAGTCTCTGAAGATCACAGAAAAAGGCCACAGACAAGTGTCAAATGTTAACCCTTCCATTCAGATGAGGGAAGGA
The DNA here is from genome assembly GCA_028644305.1 of Xerus rutilus. Taxonomy (NCBI): domain Eukaryota; kingdom Metazoa; phylum Chordata; class Mammalia; order Rodentia; family Sciuridae; genus Xerus; species Xerus rutilus. The sequence continues at coordinate 123,294,278 of CM053399.1, read as the reverse complement.
CAGCCTTGTCTACAAAAGGTGCTGAGAAAACTGGACATCCACATGCAAAAGAATGAAGAATGGGCCCTTGCCCAACACCACATATTTGAGTTATGGTTGCCCAATACCACTTATATTTGAGTTAATATAAGCATTAACTCAAAATGAATCAAAGACCTTGGCAAAAGGTAAAGAGATAAAGTATACAACTCTTAAAAGACAACACAGGGGGTAGAGTTTTATGACACTGGACTTTGCAATAATTTCTTGATTATGACACCAAAAACACAGGCAGCAGATGAAAAGCAAGCAAACTAGACTTCATCAAAATTCTAAAATGTTAAACATCAAAGGACACAATCAAGAGTCAAGAGGCAACCCAGAGAATGGAAGAAGATGTGAGCCAGTTGTGTATTTGAGAGGGTGAATGCCACTTTCCCAGCCTTGGTTTCAATGTCTGCTGTCCCTGCCAAGTTCCCAAGGCTCACAGGCAGCCCCCAGGCAAGTCTTCCACCCTGGGCTGCTGGACTGAGATCAAGCAACTTTGACTTTAGTTATTCACCTCCATCTATTTAAAAAAACATGCACATCACAGGTTGGGTCCAGGGACCTGCTCAAGTTTGTCAGCATTCACTCAACAGGTCTGTCAGAAACAACTCCTCAGCCTGACAGGTTATTTGCATAGGGCTGAGGTTCCCACCAGAGTTAGACTTTTAAAAGGGTATTTGCTGAACGTATGGCATTTGTGTTCATGCCTTTGTTCTCAGCTTTTTGTACTGAGATGCCCCTTCCTGTCACTATGATAGTCCAAAAGTCCTGTCAAATGAAACTTTCTATGATGGGGGAAATGTTCTATTTCTGTGCAGTCCAAAATGTTTGTTTCTAGCCATGTGTGGCTGCTGAGCACTCAAAATATCACTGGCATGACACAGGAACTGGATTTTAAATTTTGACTAATTAAAATCTAAACTGCCCTGTATGGGGCTAGTAGCTACTGTCCAGTATGGAACAGGTCTAAGACATCAGGCTGAAGACAAGAGTTTCAACTCTGGAGCCTGAGCTGGGAAAGAGTCCCTGAGCAACAAGTCAGGAAGGATGAGACCATCCAGAGCTGTGTTACTCTGATTTATGCTGCAATAACAGAATACCCGAGACTGAGGAATTTACAACCAACAGAAATGTATTAGGCTCTCAGTTCTGGAGGCCGAGAGGTGGAAGAGCATGGGGCCGGCACCTGACGGTGGCCTTCTCTCCACGTTATCCCCTGGCAGAGGCAAAAGGGCAGGGCACCAGACAGGGATTGGGATGGAGCTCCTCCTTTGTCAGGAGTCCATTCCTAGGATAGCCAACCTTGCCCACAGTAAAGGCCTTAATCCATTCACCATGGAAGGGCCCTCATGACCTGGTCACTTCTTAAGGGTCCCACCTCTTCATGCTGCTACAATGGAGACTACATTTCTACCTGAGTTTTGAAGGGGACACTCAGACCACAGCCCTGCTTCACTCTCAGCTGTGCAATCTTCTCTCTATTCAGCAATTTGCTCCTCTCTAAAGTAGGATCAGTGATTTTGCTCTACCTACCTGTGGTATTATAGAAAGGTATTTTGTCTTTGTGCCAGTTACAGGCACAGATTTCCTAAAACCCTTGGGATTTCCTGAAGGAAATGAAGGGAGCCTCTTTTTCTCTAATGAGGTGACTCCTGGAGGGCTACTAGATGACTTCAGGATGGGAGCTGACTGCCAGAAGCATGGGAGGTCGAGAGACTGTGGAGGCTCTGTGCCCCCAAGCCCTGGCCCACTCCCAGTACTTTGCCCCATGTATCTCTCCATGTGGCTATTCCTAAGTTGAATCCTTTATAGAGAAACAGTAATAGTAAAGCATTTCCCAAGTTCTCTGAGTTGTTTGAGTGAATTATCGAGCCTAGGGGAGAGGTTGTAAGAATCCTTGAGTTTTAGTCAGCCTGGTAGAAATGTGGAAGAGCTGAGCACTCTAATTCTGACTGCAGTCTGAAATAGGGGCAGTTTTGTAGGACTGGGCCCTTAATCTGTGGGGTCTGGGCAAACTCTAGATAGTTAACTAGTGTCAGCACCGAACTGAATTGTAGGGCACCCAGTTGGTATTAGAACTGGTTGGTGTCAGAAAGAGAAAAAACTTCTTGCTACCTAATAAGACAATTCTTAAGATTAAGCAAAATGATCCATGTCAAGGCGTTCCACAGAGTAAGAGATTTGTTTTCATATCTGGCTAATCTGTAAAGCTAATTCCTGAAAGGTTGACTCTGAAACCACCTAGCATTGGTTCCTAACAACAGCTGGAAAATAATGCGTTCCTTCCACACATTCTTGCCCCTACATCCAAGGCCCAGATTTTCTGCCATGTTTGCTGGGGACACTGGCAGACTCTCCCATCTGTGGCAGTACATCAGAGTTAAATTTTTCAAGGTTAATGAAGAGCACTTCAAGGGCAAGGAATCAACATTTTTTCCCCTTAATTCAGACAAGACAGGACAGGATGGAATGAAATGAGGGAGTGAGTTAAACTGCAAGGGGTGGTGAGGAAATGAAGAGCAACAATCTAGAACAAAGAGCTCCAGGTGCTGGGGTGTGCATGAGTTATCATCTGAGAAACTCCCCTGGCTCCAGGGATCCAATGGCAAGAGAGGGGCCAGTTCATCGCGTCAGAGTGGGAGAGAGGGGAATGGTCAGCAACCCCAGACAGGAGGCAGTAAGCAGGAAACACACTCCATTTTTCTGTACACACTGGCTACCAAAGCTCAGCAACTGCTTCCTGTTTCCCAAGAACCACATGGAGAAGAGAAAAGACATCTGGAGACAGAGAGCCCTCCACAGCATTATGGACTTAACTGCATCCCTCTCCTCTAGATTGGTGAAGCCCTAGGCCTCAATGCGACTGAACTTGGAGACAGGGTATTTAGGAAGGAGATAACTGAGGTTACATGAGGTCTAACAGGACTAGAGTTCTTAAAGAACAGAGAACAGATCCATAATTATCTATTCCTCCCTCCCCCACTGCACACAAGAAAAGCCCTGTGAGGAGGACAGTGAAAAGATGGCAGACCACACCACAAAAGCAGAGGCCTTATTAGAAACCAACCCTGAGGGCACCTTGTTTTGGGACTTTCAGTCTCCAAACTGTCAAAAAGCAAATTTATTGTTTAAGCCACCCAGTCCTTGATACCTCATGATGACAGCCCAAGAAAACTGATACAAATGGTATCAGCATGACACAGAAAATAACACAACTGGGATCGCTCCAGACCCTGCACAGCACATTCCTCTCACTTCACACAGGAGGCTCTACTCATTACACCTATTCATGTGTTCAGATGAAAGAGCCAAAGATTAAATAGTACAAGATAAAGTACAACTTCATTTTAAAAATCTTGTGATTTAATGATTTTGTTGGGTCTTGTACAGGTTTTTGAACTCAAAATAAACCAACTCTTTCCATAGAATGGAACACTATTTGGCCATAAAAAGGAATGAAACTCTGATACCCTCTACAACATGAATGAACCTTGAAAACATCAAAAATTAAAGCAGACAGACACAAAAGGCCACATATCATCTAGTTCCATTTATATAAAACGTCCGGAACAGACAAATCCATAGGTACAAAAAGTAGAATAGTGATTGACAGGCACTGGGAGGGAGAGAGAAATGGGGAGTTACTGCTATACAGACAGGATTATTTCTGGGATGACGGAAATGTCTTGGAACTAGATAGTGGTGATGGTTGCACACCACTGTTGATATACTAAAAACCACTGAATTGTACAGGTTAAAGGGTGAATTTTATTGTATGTGGATTATGCCTCAATAAAGCTGTTATAAATAAACAAATAAATCCAGCTCCATCCTACTTCTGTGGACATTTAAGTAACAAAGGTGAAGCATGCATGGAAAAGGCTGCATATTTGGAGCATTCATCTCCAGAGTTTGGCTGTAATCCTGGTTTCTCTAGCTAAAGCAGGAAACCTTCCATGAAGTTTATGGAGAAGACCCCAAAAAAATCTTCAATAAGATCAAGACAGCTGGGCACAGGATTCCACACGCAACAGAAGCTTAAGGACAAGGAAGGGAACAGAGGTGTCCCTAAGGCTCTGCTGACTTCTGGTGACCACTGCATCCATGCTTAGCCATGGGTCATCTCCTATAGCAGAAGGCCCAGCCCCCCCCCACACACACACAACTGGCACCCACACAGTTTATCAGTTCTTTACTGACTGAGTGATTGGTTTATATCCTGGAGGAATTAAGGAAAGAAGGCTGAGGAACTGGTCCCACAGGAGAGTACAAGCACTATTAATATGCCAGGCAAAACTACTGAGGGATATCTGATCAGAATGTGCTAAACGGAAGAAGAAATAATAATATGTTCAAGGACAGATTTCAATCCAGAAATTTACTGAGACACCATGAAATGACTTCAACTAAAATAGAAAACTGTTTCAAGCATGATCAGCGCCACCTCTTGGACTGTTCCTATAGAAATAAAAACAAAACAACTCTTAAAACTGCTGGAAATACTTAAAGGAGGAACTGCTCTCCTGAGTCCACTTCCATTCCTGACCTCTTCCCTGGGGTGGTCCAGAGAAGACGTTTGTGAACCTCAAGGTTAGCCAAACTTAGCAAATAAAAACACAGGATGTCTAGTTAAGTTTAAATTCCAGAAACAATGAAGAATTCTCAGTGTAATCAAAATTTGGAGATCATGCTTATATTAAATACTTTTCATTATCTGAAATTCAAATTTAACTGGGTATCCTGTGTTTATCTCAAAATCCTTATGAAGTGCCTGCATCAGTGGCCCAACCACCTAGGCAAAATGAACCAAGGCCAATTTGGGGCCATTCTCTCCCTCGCCAGGAGTGAAAGCCAATGGAAAGCTCCTGGCTCCTGTATGGTCCCTAGAGGCCAGCACCATACACTCTGACAGCTTCCTGCTGCCAGTTCAGGAAGCTCAGACATGGTGCTATTACTCAATCCTGAGTAAGAAGAATGGCCATGAAGAGGAAACAACCAGGACAAGGAGGGGACACAGACAAGAAAGCTATGTTTACTTCTATAGCAAAAAGTGGGGGGCCCAAACTAGATTTGATGCAGGTGTAAATGGTGAAAAGACCCTGAATTCAATGAAGAGCCAAGTGTGTAAAGAACAGAAAATGGTTCTCCAAACCACCCTGCTACAGTTAAAAGAGAGTTTTAAAATATGTGTGTTAAGCAGATGATCACAGGACTGCAGAGCCTGCTGTTATCTCTGAATATTATTTTTTTATGGAGCTCATTTTTAATATCGGCGCTTTTAGGATGAATGTAAATAAACGTGATCATGCAATAAATTCAGTGTGCTCTTTTATTTTGCAGATTTAGACTAAAACACCATAAATCTCTTCTTGGAAGAAGCATCTTTCAAGAAAACAGAGGCAGCACTTGAATTCTGATACCCACTAAAAAACTGTAAATAAATAACTGACTTCAGAGACCTCCCCTAGTGCATGTGCTCAAGAGGAAAGGCAAGGTGCTCAGCAGTAGATGGAAACCGTTCTGTGGGTTTCTTCTCTTTGCCCTACTATCAAAGGGATCATTCCAGTGTGCAACAACAATCTCACGGGAAAGAGTTCCTTGTTTTTTAAGAAAGGACAGTGAACATGATCACTGTACACACAGCAAAATCAAACCCTTCTATGAAGAAATAACCATGTACTCTAGTTCTCCCCAAAGATTCCACTTACGCCGATTTTGAAGAACAACAGTTTGGAAGGTACATAAAATCTGGTCAACACTCCTTATTCCAGAAGCCCATTTGGAACTTGACCTCAGCATACATTGTATACCCTGTGTATATGTGCTCAATGGGAAGTATATGCCTATATATAAATATAAATACATATAAAGCTAACTTTCAGTGTTCAGAAAACAAAAGCTATCCCCATATAACAGCCAAATTCTGACATAACTCAATTTGGACACCTCATCTGGTGTGCACTGCACTCATTCCTAGTGTAAACCCCACCGCGCCGGGCAATGATATACTGTAATGTCACATCGCAATCTGGATTTACTATAAAGGGCCGCTGACGAGCTTCAGAGCAGTAAACATTGCAGCGAGGTGTATTTCACACTGAGCTGGTTTTTATGAAGAACACTTCACCGCCCAGGCACGGCACCTGGATGATGAATGGTGAAAGATGCATGACAAGCTTCATCATTGTTTGTAAATCTTAACTGTTCCTGCTCACTAACTCTGGAGGCAATTTTCAAAGACAGCGGCCGACAGAAGGACAGCACAGCTTTCCTGAAGGTTATTCAAGTTGTACTCGGCCTCTGAAGAGCCAAGCAGGGAAAATAAACTCCGGAGTTACTCCACACCATGCCCGAAAAAAAGCACTGAGGGCCAGAGGGCTAAAGTCAGATTCAAAGGAAGAAATCTTAAGAGTGACGATGCTGAAGGCTCCAACCAAGTGACCAGGTCATACCCAACTGAGGACGCCTGAGTGGACACTGCCTCTCCAGTTTGGTCACCAAATGAGTAATGATGCAGGTAGACTTGAGGATGTGTTCTTGGCTCTGTGCACCCAACTAGTAGCTTTCAAAGAACAAGTTAAAGATGTGAAGAGCAAAATCCTGATAAGCCACTGATGAGCCAGGTAGACAGTAAGTTAGTATCTTCCTCCAAAACTATGTGGGAAAAATTGGCAAATCTTTTATTCTCACTAATTTAAAAATAAAGTAACAAGGAATGTATATGACTATTTATCAGCTTATGATCACAGAAAACAAAAGAAAAGGAATAATTATTTCAAAAGTACCTGGTGGTGTTTCTATTTGCACATATAATTTCAAAGCTAATAACTAGTTATTTAATCTTATACCTGCCCTTGTCAAATATGCACACTTGCACCTGACTTTCTCCTTTTAAATAAAAAGAAATTCCAAATATAACCACAAAACTAAAGGCAACTTCACTGTGCTCTTGGTGTCATAAAGCTGTAACAAGAAATGCCACACCTGATGCATCAGTGTGTTTTGGCAGCTTTCAAGCTTTGTGCTAACACTAGCGCACTACAGAAAGATTCCCCCAGATGCCCCCTGTATAAGGCCTGTGCGAAGGGCCGGGCTTTGGCATTTTACCACTGCAGTGAAAAAAAGTGCAAAAAAAGTGCAGCATGTTTTTAGTCCCAGCAGACAGGACATGTTCAAGTGCACTATCAACCTCCAATCACAGCCATACTTCCTTGAAAATAGTTCCAACACAAGAGCCTCAGACCTTAGGCCAGTGAAGCTTAACCAATGACAACCACCAGGCCTCAGTTCCTCCACCTGGCACATGGAGAGGACCACCCTCTCTTTCCTACCTTCCAGCCATTGTCTTTATGCCTCAATATCCTCATCTGTAAAATGGAGATAATAATACAAGATTAGGTAAGTTACATCCATGAAGTGCACAGGGCATTATCTTATAGTTATTGAAGAGCTACACAAGTGTTTATAAGGGAAGTAAAAGGAAAGGAAGGATGAGCAATACAAAGTAGAAAGAACACCCTGCAAAAGTGACTGGGAGCCCTGAGTCCATACCACGAGCTGGCTCTTTCTCTGAAATACCACCAACAAGGCCTGGAGGGAGCTGCAGCATTCTGTCTGCACCTCTGTCAAGTGTGCACATCGAGTAAACACTCCAGACTCTCTTGCAAGGTTGCATTCTTAATCTAAAACCAGTCACGTGTAAAGAAGTAAGTCCTTATAATTTTAGTTTTCCAAAAGGAAGATTCTATATGATACAAATCCAAGGAGTTGAAGGTCTGGCAGTTGCACCCCATGCAGAACGCCTAACTTCCGGATCAACCAGGAATGAGCAAAATGCATCCAACAGTTGGTTTCTTTTTCTTTCAAGAGGCCAGGAACCACCCTGGGAGACCTCCAGGAACACAGCAACACCAGGCTCCTGGACAATTCCAAGCCAACCCTGTGTGTGTGAGAACACAACACACCATGTTGATTCTTGCTACAGTGCCGCAAGGCTGAACCCTTTCCTTATGTGAGTGAGCCTGACCTCCCCGTGAGGGCAGGGGGAGTCCTTGGAAGTGCCTCTGTTTCTACATGACAGCCTGGTGTGGCCTGGTCAAATGATAGCATTTTACACACAGGACATGTTAGGGACCCACCAGGTCTTAATCTTGCCCTGTTTGCCTTATTGCTCTTTTCATGGAAAAAGGAAAAGTTTTGAAAAAAAATAACTATTTATCTTCCTCAAACCGCATGTTGTGGAGCTTCTTCTGGACCTGCTGGGACCCTCATACATCCCTCCTCTCTGGTTATTTTTCTTTGTATTCCCTGTTTATTTAGCAAACGTGTGATATACTAAAAGCAAATCTTCAAAGCAGCCACTTCTAAATGTTGATAATATTCTTAAAATTAGTACGCTCCATTTCCTCATTCAGCACAGTATGATGTCTAAGTAAGTGCAAGAATAACACACACACACACACACACACACACACACTTACTCAGTTCCATTAGGGTCCCAGTTGAGCTAAAACTAAACCCTCTTTAATGACTGCAGTCACTTTCATTTGTAGAGCCCACTGCCAGGCACCAGACAAGTAGAAAAGTATGTAAGACATAGTTACACTCTTCACATGAGAACAGAACTGTTGCCATGCTTTTACACAACTCTTTAGGTGATCCATATATAAAACAGATAAATCTATTACTGCTTTCAACTTTCCAGAAGAGAGAACTGAAGTTCTAGTACACTAACTGAGCATCTTAATGTCAGGCTGAGTTGGGTATCTGAGCCAGGCCTCCTCTCCCGCCCTGGAGGGTGGCGTCCATTCTCTCTAACATGCTGGCCTACACTGTCCTTGCTACTGAATGCTCCACTTACCTCTCTGTGCAAAGCTAAAGCTAAAAGTCACATAAGGAAAATAGGTTTACCATCCCAGTGCTCTTTTCTTTGAAATTTAGCAAATGATAAGTCATTTCCTAAACTGCCAAGTTTGAATTAAACTCAACATTTCTAAATGTTGCATAAAACGCACTCAGTTTTCCTTAAAGCAGGGAGACAGGATCGGTGTTTCTCCTTTAGGCTTGCCGCACAACTCAGGGTACAGCACACAAAAAGCAGCCTCAGATTCCTTGGCCCACTGTCCTCCCTGTTTGGGCTAGACTCTAAGCGTTCCAGAACATCCTTACAGGAATAACTGCCAGAAGCACCAACCCAATGCTGCCAGAAGGAACACAGGGCCATGATCACACCTGCCATCTCTTACTGTGCCACCATTCACTGCAGAATGTCATCTCACTCTCATATAAAAGGTGGCTCTGGCTTCCTTGATGGCAAGCAAGAAGATCTAAGGGTGCTTCCAACTGGCAGCACAGCCTCAGTGTTCTCACCTGCTACTGGGAGGTTCTGCCAGGTGACCTTTTCCCAAAAGTCCAGCTCCAAAGTGCAACTTGAGGCAAGTCCATTTGCTGGGGTGCAATTTAACCATACTACCTGTACTTACTATGGAGGAAGGGCACATCAGTTGAATCAGACACTTCTACATTCACTGGCCTACAAAACTGCTAATGCTGAATAGATTCAAAAAGTCCCATTTAGAAGCACAGAGGCCTCTCTGCATAGTGCTCTGATGTTTCTGAAGGAACATGAGACCTTCAATCAGAGAGGTCCTTCCACTGACCTGGCCTTCTGACCTTTGGGCAAAGGCAGATGCCCTGCACCTCACCTCCTGGCAGAGCTGTTGACGTCCTCTGCATGTTAATATGTGAATACCTCCAGACCAGAAGTACCACCTCAAATGTCTGTTTTTTTTCTCCTGGAAAGATCACAGGCTCAATGTGAAGGAAGGGTGAGTGTGTGGGTGCCTGCCTCTGTGTCTGAGGTGAGAGAAGCCCAAAAGAAACAAGAGGCACCATTGCTCATATTTAAAACAAGATCCCAAAATAGACAGGCAAGATCTAAGTGTGTCCACTTTTACCATGTTAATTCTAAACCACATTGCAGGTATTACTGTTATTCAGCATGTTCCCCAAGGATTTATACTCAAGAGTCAAAAAAGATACATTTACAGGTATGAAACGTTACCCATTTGCAGACATATGCACGCCTATTAAAAGAGATGCTGCAAGATCCCTGGATAGAGGCAACATTTCCAGAATGTTCCCACCACTACCACTGAACAGTGTGTCTGTTACTAGGAACTGGCCACACTGTCACATGAGCCAGTCCTCTAAAGGTGTTGACAAGGATATGGGGAATGAAAACCCTCATACACTGTGGTGGGGAATGTAAAATGGTACAGTCCTGTGGAAAAGAGTTGGTGTTCCTCTAAAAATTAAAGAACTTATATGTAATCTGGCAATTCCATTTAGTCCAGTCCTTGGGAGTCCCCTTGAAGGAGAATGTGGGATCTTGGCCCCTTCCTTTCTTTTTGCTTCCTGGCTGATTAGGTGAGTGGTTTTGCTCCACCATGCACTCCCCACCACTGCCACCTGGCATCTCCATCAAAGACCCAAAGCAATGAGACCATCCATCAGGGACTAAAACCCCCAAACCCACGAGCCAGAATAAACTTTTTTTCTCTACAAGTTAATCATCTCAGGTATTTTGTCATAGTGACAAAAAGCTGACTAACATACACTCCTTGGTGTACGTCTAGAAGAAGGAATACAGATATTTAAACAAAGATGTGTACATGAACATCACACTTGTGCTATTTACAAAGCCAAAAGATGGAAGCACTCAAATGTCCGTCAACTGATAAACAAATGAAGTCTGTCCATACCATAGAATATTAGCCATAAAAAGGAAGGTAGTGGGGCGGGGATTGTGGCTCAGTGGTAGAGCACTTGCCTAGCATGTGTGAGTCACTGGGTTTGATTCTCAGTACTGCATATAAAAGAATGAATAAAATAAAGGTCCACCAACATCTAAAAAAAATTTTTTTAAAAAGGAATGTAGTATTGCTCTTTTTAGATGGACCATGAAAACATTAGGCTTAGAGAAAGAAGTCAGACACAAAAGACCACATATGCATCTCTCTGATATGTGGATTCTAACCCACAACAAGGGAGGGTGGGTTAGAGAGGGGAAAAATAGAAGTCCATAGGATTAGACAAAGGGGAATGAAAGGAAGGGAAAGGGGAGGGGAATAGGAAGGACAGTAGAATGAATCAGACATAACTTTCCTATCCTTAGATTTGAATACATGACCAGGGTAACTTCACATCATGTACAACCACAAGAACAAGATCCTAATTAGAATAAGTTATACTTTATGTATAATATGCCAAAATACATTCTGCTGTCATGCATATCTAAAAAAGAACAAATAAAAGGGAAAAAATTCACACACCAGATGATTCAATTCACATGAAATCCAGAATAGCTAAATCCAGACAGAAAGCATTTTAGAGGAAGCTGGGATATGACTCAGTGGTAGAGTGCTTGTCCAGAAAACAGATTAATGGTTTTCCAGAGGTTTTAGGAAAAGAGAATAACTGCCTCATGGGTACAAGGTCTCCTCTTGGGGTGGATGAGAGACTTGGAACTGGAAAGAAGTGATGGTTGCCCAATACTGTTTGTGTACCAAATGCCACTGAACCCTGTACTTTAAAATGTTTAACGATGATAGGTGGATTTTACCTCAATAAAAAAATTAAAGGCAAAAAAATACGGGCCCCAGTTTTTTATTAGGCTCACTGGATATAAACTTGCTTCACCAAACTGTTATGAAATTTCCATTTATTTTCTTTTTTTTTGAAATTATTTTTGTAGTTATAGATGGACAGAATGCCTTTATTTTATGTGGTACTAAGGAATGAACCCAGTGCCTCACACATGCTAGGCAAGCACTCTGCCACTGAGCTACAGCCCCAGCCCACTCCATTTATTTTCTTTCTTTCTTTTCTTTTTATTCTTTTTTTTTTTTGGTACTAAGGATTGAACTCAGGGACACTTGACCACTGAGCCACATCCCCAGCCCTATTTTGTGTTTTATGTAGAGACAGGGTCTCACTGAGTTGCTTAGCACCTCGCGGTTGCTGAGGCTGGCGTTGAACTTGCGATTCTCCTGTCTCAGCCTCCCAGAGTGCTAGGATTACAGGCGTGCACCACCGTGCCTAGCTCCATTTATTTTCAATTCCTTTATTTTTCTCTTGGACCAGTAACAAAGCACCCACAGACCCACCACTGCCCTGTATCCCACCCCATCTTGCCTACTCAAGGACACTGCTATAGCAAGGTGTGCCCCTAAACATCAGTTCTATCTGCATATTTTCCCTCATCTCTCTTATCAACACACACACACATCTATCAATCTCCTTTCTTGAAAAACAGTAAGAGACTTCTCCTTGAACTCCCCTCTCCTCTAGTGACTGCCCCATCTCACCACTTTCCTTATGGCGAAACTCCCTGAAGAGCTGTCTATACTCACTGCCCCTGTTCTTCTGTCCCATGCACTCCTAAATAAACAGTCAGGCTTTGGTCCCCACCTCCCCACCAAAGCAGCCACTCAGCGAGGTCATCCATCATTTCCACCTGGCAACAGCCGATAGTCAAGTCCAGTGCTCATCTCATTTGACCTGTCAGCACTGTTTGGCTTTTCTCACTGAAACACTGTCTTCAGCTGGCTTACATGACACTGCTCCCCTGCAAGTTCTTGCTTCCTTATTGGGTGCTCCTTATTGGGTGCTCCTCATTGCCTTCTCCATTGCTGGTCCTCCCCATCCATCAGAACACTAAATGCTGGAGAGCCCCAGGCTCAGCCTTTGTTCTTTACTCTCCATCTACATCCATTTCCCTAGGTAACAGAATCATACCAACATCAATGCATTGAATTCTCGAATTTTCATTTCTAGCAGGGTATTCCTCTCAACTTCAGATTTCATACATCCAGTTCCTACTCGACAGTCTACCTGGGTGGCTCATGAACATCTCAAATCTAACATGTGCAAACTAATCTCCTAGGATCTGGGAACATAGCTCAATAGCAGAGTGCTTGCCTAGCATGTGTGGGGTCCTGGGTTCAATTTACAACACTGCAAAAAACAAAAACAAACTAATTCCCACAAACTCATTTTTCCCATGATTTCCTTTACCTCAATAAATGGAAACTCCAATCTTCTACTTGATCAGGTTAAAAACTATGACGTCATCCTCCACTTCCTTTCCTTCCATTGTATCTCAATCCCATCCACAAGTTTTGTCAGTTCTATGCCCTAAATATTTCCAGAATTCAACCACTTGTCATCACCACCATGCTCCCATGCTAAGCCCCAATCTTTTGCTAGAGTGATGGCAACAGCCTTCTAACTGGTCTCCCTGTTTCTAACTTTGCATCCCTATGGTCCATCCACTCTTTAACAATCAGGGTGATCTTTAAAAACCACAAGGAGGGACCCCGGAAGTACCCCTGAGCAGGAGGCGTTGGTGCCGCCGGGTGGCGTGGGCAGGAAGGGACCCCGGGACCCAGGGCAAGGCAGCTCACACGGCACCCTGCTGCAGAGGCCAGCCGCACCAGCATGTCATACGTGTTTCCGCACCTGCACAACAGCTAGCAGGTGGACGGGGCCATCCTCTCGGAGGAGAACAGCATCATGACCATTCACTTTGGGCACAACTAGGACCTCACCTGCATGAAGATGGACAAAGTTCTGTACAGCATAGTGGAAAAGGAACCTCTGGGGTCAGGATCAGAAGAAAACTTAGATTATCAACCATTTCCCAGCCACTTTCTCTCAGGTGCCAAGACAGTGAGGGCTGGAGTTGCACAAGGAACGTGGTGAGGTCCTGCCAGCCAGGGTCCCATAGGGGATAATTTCTGCATTGCTGAAGCCACTGTGGACAAGGGCAGAGGCTGCTTCACTTCAGTGAAGTGTCACAAAAGCAAGCCATTGCTGTGTTGACTCTGAAATAACTTGGGCAGAGCTTCTGGGATCTTTTGCTATACACCTTTCAGGGGTAGCATGAGCATCTGATTGGTGAGGATAACTGGGAATGGGAGGGCCTTTGGCTCTGCAGAGCCAGGTGGAGCTCAGCAGGAGGCTCTTAGGAGCAAGCAGGTCCCTGTCCACATCAGTGCTTGGGGACTTCATGGTTTCTTTCCCTTCTTTCCTAATTCTGTTGGAGCGGTTACAGACTGAATCACTACATTGTTACTAGCAGGCACACACTTTATTTGGTATTGGCCTGATTACTAAGCACGATTTGATCAGGCTCACTGTTAAGTATTTTCTTTTCTTTTTCTTTCTTTCTTTTTTTTTTTTTAAGGAAGAAGGGTTTATTTTGTCCATGTCCCTGCCCCACTGCCTTTGGGCCTGTGGTGAGGCAATTCATCATGGTGGGAACATGTGGCAGAGGAAACTGCTCCCTTCATGATACCCAGGAAGCACAAAGAGAGGAGGGATCCTGGTCTTAGTATCCCGTTCAGGGTCACTCTCCTAATGACCTAGTTTCCTTCCACTAGGTGGCACCTCCTAAAGAGTTCACCACCCTTCCAATAGTGCTGAGGCTGGATGGAGATCAAGCCTTCAATACATGGCCCTTCAAGATTCAGATTATAAACCAGGCATGGTGGCACATGCCTGTAATCCCAGCACTTTGGGAGTCTGCGACAGGGAGAATCGCGAGTTCAAAGCCAGCCTTAGCAATGGCAAGGCACTAAGCAACTCAGTGAGACCCTGTCTCTACATAAAACACAAAATAGGGCTGGCGATGTGGCTCAGTGGTCGAGTACCCCTGAGTTCAATGCCTGGTACCAAAAGAAAAAAAAAGATTCAAATCATAGTCATATGCATGGATCTGATTCTAAACTTTCTAGTCTGTTCCACTGATCTCTATCTAATTACTCATGAGTGAAATACTTTAATTATTGAGGCTTTATAATATATGTCTGTTTCTGATATGATATGCCTCACACCATTATACTTCTTTTGCATGATGTTCATGCCTTGAATCAGTGGGTTTCTTTCCCCAGGTAAATTCCACGAAGATTGTATCAGAATTGTTTCACAGACTTAACTGAGGATTAACGGATTTATTCAAATACTAAAATTGTCTATCCAAGAACCAAAAAAAAAAAAAAAAGCAGGACGTGTCAACATCTGCTAAAAATCCTGTAATTGCTTCTCATATTACTTCGTTTTAATGGTTTCCCAAGTCCTATGGGATCAAGCCCACCATCTCTCTGACCTACCCATTGACACTTTTCAGGATATGGAAAGACAGTGAATGGTACAGACTTCCCCCCTCACACACACACAAAGAAAAGTATTGAACAGAAGCAAAGAGGTAAAAGGAAAAATCCCCTGTGAATCTTTCCCCCTCAACATTCTATTTTCATGTTACCAATTTCAGAAAAGTCAGTGGAAAACACTGAAGTAGGATTCATTTTTTCAGATGCTGAAGAGAAGCTAAGCTTATGTGTATCTTTAAAAAAATTGAAGAAACATGGGTTTAATGGACACATTTATACTCAAATAGCATTTTAAAGAAAACATTGTCCATTTAAAAAATCTGTTCTTCAAATCATTTAGAAGTCCCCCTTAGAAAAATTGATTTACTACTTAGAAATTATAACTTATTTGTTAAAGCAAACAACCAAAGGAACTTAAATTAACATTGATAGGACTGTTAAAAGGAAGTGGTAAATCAGCCAGCCGTTGAGAATTTCTGATCTCCTTTATCTCACCCACTGCACCCTACCTCGCCCCTCTTTGCCTCAGCCCCACTTAACAAAGGGCCTAACTTGCCCCAAGTGTTCCCTGCTGTGTCAGTGCTGATGATGAAACAGGATCCAATGTCCCAAAAGATGATCTACTGAGTGTTCTTGTCCCCAAACACAATTTTCCCTCTCCATTCCTATCTGCTCTGTACAAATGCCACACAGTACACCCAAAGACAGCACATTTTTAGAAGTTATAAAGCCACATTTATTTCAAAAATTAGCTGGGATTGGATTTCCTAGTAATTCATATTCTCTTTCTCCATAGTAATTCCAAAGTAAATATTTACTGAGATTTCACTGTAGCTCTTCCTGGCTAACTCATTTATTTCCACAGCTCGAGCTCCTGATTAATTGTAATGGAGTTAGAGGGCCCCAGGTAGTCAAACCAGGTGACTTCTCACACCCATGTTTTCAATCTTACATGTCTCTGAAAAAGCCATAAGAAATTCCAAGGCCTCACTTTTCTGGACTGTAACCTCTTTTCTCCTGGTCGCTTCTTTTTCTGCCATAAATTCCAGTGCCTACTGCTCTTCTCCAAATTCGCTCCTCTCTGCTCTAATAAATTGCCTCTTATATTTTTGTCTTACTGCCCTGCTCTGAATTTACACCTTTGTCTCAAGAATGCCAGTGCTTCTAAATATACTCCATTATTCCTGGAGTAAGAAGCTTAGGCAATTTCTTCCTACAAGTGGATTTCGGTTTTAATTTTCTATATGAACAAATGTTTCTTTAATTGCTTCAAACCCAAATTGTTTACTGGCTCCATCAGACAAGCAACGCAGTAGGCTTCTGAACTTTTTATGTTTGTGTTCCCTTACAGAGAAAGAGCACTTAAAAATGTATCAGTCACTCATTCATTTACTCAACCAATGAGCAGCAAACAAGCCATTATAGCAAATAAAAAGGCATATGAGATGTGTCCTCTGTCCTCAAGTAGGTTTGCTATGATCCAGATTCTATATAGAATCAAAGGCAGCGTGCAAGAAGGACCATATGGGCATACAGCATACGGAATGAATGTTTATGAAGCAGAGGCATGCTTGTCCACTCCCAAGAGAATGATTATTAGAAGTAAAACTGCAATCAGCAATGTGTACTTCAGTCTCTACGGCTCAAATTAGCTTCCATGATTTATGTATTCTATAAATGCAAGCCACTATTTAAAAAATATTTTATTTATTGGATGAAACTAGAGAACATCATGCTAAGTGAAATAATCCAATACCAAGAAACCAGAAACCAAATGTTTTTCTCTGATAAGTGGATGTTAATCCTTAGTGGGGCAGGGAGATAGGGTAGAGTGAAGGAACTTTGGTTTGTGTAGAGGGGAGTGAGGAGAGGGTTGGGGTTGTGGTGATGGGAAGGACAGTAGAATGAGATAGACATTATTACCCAATATACATGTATGATCACACTACTAGAGTAACTCTGAACCATGTACAGCCAGAAGAATGAGAAGTTGTACTCCATTGTATACTATGTCAAAATGCATTCTACTATAAAATAAATTAATTTATTAATATTTTGAAATTTTTATTTATTATTGAACATCTTGTAGCTTGACTTATAACTTTCAGTATTTAGACATAAGGTAGTTGGATGGGCATAAAAGTCAATAATTTATTTCAGTACAGTAAATAAAGCATAACTTGCCCAGCTTTATAAGATTTTGTTGTTCTGATTTTTTAAATCAAGGCATGTTTCTGATTCTCAAAACATCTGCTCTGCAAAGAAATATGATGTCTACAGTCAAGTTATTTAGAAACCAAACTTCTCCTTTTATCTATTATAAGGTAAGCATTGACAGATCAGTATCTCTTCCAAGTCACTCACTAAGGCCCTGATTTCCACACTACCTTGACTTTGTTTGCTTCTCACTTTTCTATATCAAAAGATGATGCATAAATATAAAGCACTTAAAAACAGCATCTGGAAACACAGCAGCCATAAAGACCTGCCTATCATCACAGCATAAATGTTGGGGAGAAGGTTAAAACTGAAGTTGAGGAATTGTGTACTTCAAAGTGCTTTGGTTCATTAAACAGTCATTTTTTATTTTAAAGCCATTATATCAGAGTTATTTGCATTGCTACTGCATAAACTCTGAGACTGACTGTATTAAAAAATGGTTTATTATGTTATTTTTATTTTCCCCCAAAAGATGAATACACCTTCAATTTTAAAATGAAAATCTTTGGGAAACAAGTATTCAGTATTCAGAAATTCACTTCAGAAAAAAAATACCCAGACTTGAACCACATTTAAAGTGTCCCTGGGAACTCGGGATGTAGCTCAGTGGTAGAGCACTTGCCTAACATGAGCAAGGCCCTGAATTTGATCCCCAGCACTGCCACCAACAACAGAATGCCCCTGTTGCACACAGCCTCCAAAACATACATTTTTAGCTTTTGAATACAAGTCTTACATCTTATTGTTGTACTTAGAAAAAAAATCATATTAAAAAATCAAGCAAAGCAAAATTAATCCATTGCTAAATACTTTAAAGCATAATTATCTAAGTTTCACACACAATGAACTTCCCAACAGCTCCTAACAGATAAGTCATCAGAGAAGCAGTGACCTGATGTTGGCTGCACATCCTCTCCCCACCCCAAAGCCAGCCTGTGAGCAGACACCTACCACTCGATTTGGCTTCCGAGTAGGAAGGGCCATCCTCAAAGGTGAAAATCTGGGACACACTCTGGCCCAGGTAGGAAGGAGGCCCATAGTAAGAATGCATCCTGTACTGGGAACTCACTGCATGGCGGTTCTCCGAGTTTTTCATCTGCTTAAGAAAAAAGAAGGAACACAATGAGACCAAAGTTGCATTTTACAATTAAAACAAAAAACTAGAACTGTGTACACTCAAGGTGCCTTTTCTATCTTAGGATCCCCTCAAAAGCACTCCCAAAAGTCCCTCTGGTTTTATGATGCTCAGTTAACAAGTACTAAAGAGAACAGGGTGGTGCAGAGGGGCAACAGTACTTAGGAGTCAACACACCTACTGGAAGGCTATCAAGCTGCTTTGACACTGGAAGTAAGTTAATGACCTTCTTCATGTTTCCTTCTGTGTGAAAATGGCACCTGGCCTTGGTGACCTTATACCATTCATATAAGAACGCCTTTAAAAGATTGTAAACAATAACACAGAAATCGTGCACAGGGAAAGCTATCCCCAATGGGATACCATGCTGGCTTCTGTCAGTCAGCATCCATTCCCATCTCCTTCTATGCTGTTCTCTGTAGCAAGGAAGAGAGGCCTGGAATCTGGCATCTGAATTTTGCTAGTGGGCACATGGAGTGGGGATGGGAAGGCAACAGGGAAGCACAAGCTACCCATCCAGGAACATTGGCAGCTGACACACAGGCCTGGCAGTCATACATTTTTCTGGAAACCAGACTCTGCCTTTGGGACTCTGGGTAGCTTTTATGTAAGAAGCAGCTCTCCGTTGCTTCCTGACCTCTTCAAAGCTCAGGAGATGTGACCTAACAGCTTGGAAAGGGCCTCAACTTCACTTTTTCCAGTCCTTCTGATGACTGCAGAGGGGCCACATGCACAAACATCTAAAACTGTTTCCTGCACGGACGCTGGTACAGCTACTAAGCATTCAACTCATGATCATATCTTCATGACAAGAGCAGAGCTGGATGATTTATAGTGCCTTTAAAAATTGAATTTGGATGGTATTTGCATTTACTTATTTATTTAGATGCTAGGGATCAAACCCAGGGCCTTGTGTATGCTAAACAAGCACTCTACCACTGGTATACTTAGCCTGCAGACAACATTCATTTTTTTTTTTTTTTTTTTTGGTA
Source organism: Xerus rutilus (assembly GCA_028644305.1). Classification (NCBI taxonomy): domain Eukaryota; kingdom Metazoa; phylum Chordata; class Mammalia; order Rodentia; family Sciuridae; genus Xerus; species Xerus rutilus. Next base: position 123,274,731 of record CM053399.1, on the reverse strand, counting down.
CTGGGAATTGAACTCAGGGGCACTCGACCACTGAGCCACATCCCCAGCCCTATTTTGTGTTTTATGTAGAGACAGGGTCTCACTGAGTTGCTTAGCGCCTCGCCATTGCTGAGGCTGGCTTTGAACTCGCGATTCTCCTGTCTCAGCCTCCCTAAGTGCTGGGATTACAGGCTT
>CM053399.1:123253491-123274457 GCA_028644305.1 Xerus rutilus | reverse complement strand
CTGGCCTGAATGCACTTTTAATATTATGGAATTGTTTGGTGGTAAGTTCCTGATTTCTGTATGATACTTCAAGATGCTTGAAGGATTCATGTTTGATCTTCCCAGGTCAAATGCATACTCTGAGGGGTGGATTCTCACCCCTTGGAGGAGCACAGACAACTTCATTACAGGTAATCATTTCCTTTTAAGTCAAGTTTCAATTGACAGTCTACCCTTATTCTTTTTAATTTGTTTTTCAAAATATATACACTGGCATATTTTCTAGGTCAGTCACTGCATTTTCATTTTCTTCTGTCATAAATATCTTTACCAAATAGGAAGGTCAAAGCAAGCTGTACTTGGAAAATAGCCCATGGGCAAGAACTGGCTGCCACCCCAACCAGAGTTCCCAGGTCAGGACAGCCCATTAGGGAGCCATGAAATCATTTAAGAGAGATGACAATCAATCGCAGCAGTTTACTATGCAGACAAACTAGGTTCTCAATTAAAACAGTGCTCCCCAGCACTCCCTGAACCAGCATACAAATGGCCTGGGGATCTGTTAGATGCAGATTCAATGTGCTAGGTCTGGGTAGGGCCTGACTGCCTCACAAGCTCCCCAAGAATCTGTTGCTGTTGGTCCCCAAACCTCACTCTGGTGATTAAGAGGTTGAAAAACAGTACCTTCTCTCACACTTAGGAGCCTATAACCAATGTTCTAAAAAATTCTTCAGCAACTGCTTATAACCACTAAGTTTCCGACGGAACTGGGATAGCGTGGAAATCATGGCATTGTTTTGCTTTTATTATTTTTCTTTTTTATCTATAAAATTCCCCAAAGCTCCAAGAATTTTTTCAGGGCTCTGGTGTCTCCTGGAAGTATTGCAATAGTAATAAGAAAGAGCCATTTCTACCTCCAGACTTCCATCAAGTCAGTTATACAGTCTGAGCAATGAGCACTGAGTGAACAACAAGGGACTGAAAAAAAGGACAGAACATGCTGGCAGGAATAACAGGGTGTCCCCGTTGGGTGAGGAGCTAGTCTCATCTGAGTGGATGTCGGTTCTTCAAGGAAAATGATTTTCAGCTTTTTATTTGGGGGGGGGGGTGTTTGTTTTGGGTACTGGGTGAAACTCAGAGGCACTTTACCACTGAGCTACACTCCCAGCCCTTTTTATTTTGAGGCAGGGTCTTGCGAAATTGCCCAGACTGACCTCAAATTTTCAATCCTCCTGCCTTGCCCTCCAGGGTCAGGAGGATTACAGGGGTGTGCCATGGCAGGCCAGCCGCTTTTCAGTTTTCCCTGTGTACAAGGAAACCCACAAAGGTCTTGAGCCTGAAGGCCCTGCAAAATGCTCTATTTTTTCCTTTTACTACGGAAGTACTAATCTTTTTGAAATGTTTGACAAATGTTCACTGTAAACCCAAAACAGGGATCAGCAAACTTTTTACTGTAAATGGTCAAATAGTAAATATTTTAGGCTTTGCAAGTCATCTCTAGGCAACTGGCAAATCAATTGGCTGTGTTCCAATAAAACTTTATTTAGAAATATGTGCACTGGTTCTCAACCTCGACTCCCACTACAATGAGGGCTCTCCTTCACCCAGTACTGAGGGTTTGGGCTCTCCCCTTAAAAAATGTGATTTAATTGGTCTGGGATGTGACCTAGGCCATGAGGCTTTCGAAAGCTTCCCAGGTAATTAATTCTAAAATGTCATAAAGATTGAAAACCAATACTCTTAAAATTATCAACATATCTCTACATACCTGAGAAGTATGAGATCACAGTATTCCCTGTATAACTTAAAAAATGGAAAAGGTCAAGTCTGACAAACAGTGCCAATCCCACTATGTGTATAATCTGAGAAGAAACATTAAGTGATAGAGCTTTTTAAAAAATAAAACTTGCTGAAAAATAAAAACAATTTCAAATGTATGCATATGCTAACTTCCCCATAATTCCCTTTCTATATTTTTAGAAAACATCAAATTATAAGAACTCTTTGAAACTAGAAATTGGGTTCCTTATATTTATTCAATTTCCCCAATGAATCCACAAGATCACTGGGCTACAAACACTTCCAGCAACAGAAGAAAGATACAAAGGGTCAGACTCCATTTGACGTCATTAAAATATGAATTTACTGAGGTCATCAATCATTTGCTCCATCCAACACAAAGAATAATCCACAAATAACACTCACATGACTACCCACACATAAAGAAGCATGGCCCTGTGTTTCTAAGGGCACGTATATATCTCTGAAACAAGTTTTAACTGAATTGCAATTTACCCAGAAAAGCGCAGGAAAAAGGTATGGTAGAATATTATTTAAAATTTTAAATTACTTCCTGCTCCTTTCTAACTTTAAAAAAAACCACAATCCTGCTACTTTTGGCTTAGACAAAATGGGTAAATAATGAAGACTCTGAAGCCTGTTTTACTTTAAACCCATAGTTCTCCATGGGGCGGTGGAGGTGGGGGGGTGGTTCAAACCGATCCCTGAGGAACTTTAGGCTGTCTGGAGACGTTTTCTCACTCTCTTGTCCCATGTTTTCTATTAGTACATTATAGCTGTACACAATGGTAGAATTTCTTGTTACATATTGGTACTATAAAACAACATCAACAATATAATTTGGATTGTCACAACTGGGGGAAAGGGAGTGCTCCTGATATCTCGTGGTAAAGGCCAAGTGACATCTTCCCACAATGTACAGGACAGTCCCCCACAGGACAAAGTACCCAACCCAACATATTGGTAGCACCACGGTTGAGAAACCCAGCTTTAAACTAACCTAATAACCCTTGCTCAGCCCCTCACATCAGTGAAAAGGAAACAGCAAAACTCTTCTGAGGGACAGAAGTTGCAAACAAATTAGAACTGTTCAGTTCTGCTAAAGGGGCATATAATTTTTTCCTTTATGCAATGCTATCTTGTTTCTTCAAGATTTTTAATTCCTTTAAATTAAACAAACAAAGTAAAACCTAAAAACCCAGGACTCTGGTGAATTATAGCTATTATTATTATCAGCACGCGGTAGCTGGCAAGCAAGAGGCATGTTTTATAATCTTATTACCCACCCCAGCCCCTGAACCCGAGCAGGACCCACAGACAGGAGCTGGGCTGGCATAGAATGCACATGCTATTAGTCTTAACCTCAAAGAAGCTAAGAGCTTGAGGGTTTGTTTTATTAAATTGCTGAGAAAAATGCATCACAATAAATCTGAACCACAGGTTCCCTTTATATATCGTAACCGCCTTCTTTTATAGTAACAATATAAACAAAACATAAAAATGTTTGACCTCATTTCTTTTCTTAAAAATCCATGAATACTAGTCACTGAGTTTACTAGTGCTTCAAATAGGAAGCACGTCTAGTTCTACACTGAACTGAACACTCCTAGGTGAATGGCTAAAAGGGATTCGCGAAGACAGAACAGTCTTGCTGTCCACTAAGCCTTGTTTAGCTGCCTAACACTGGGGTTTAGGTAGGAAAGGGGACAGTGTTCCTGAGAAGAGTTCTGTAGGATGACAGTTCTAATTGCAAAGACATGTGGCACTGACACGTGGCTTATGGTCTTTTAAATCATTTGAGGTGAACCTTTGGTTTTCTGATCAGAAACATTTTATGAAAGAAGGCAGGATTATACAGGCTGCAGAATTTCAGGTGTCCTGGTGAAACTGAGAGTGAAAGTCAGGGCTGAATTTTGCCTTCAGTAAGTGATGTCTTTGATTTTAATATAAGTTTCTTTTCAAATTGTCTGAATGAAACACCTGTTCCCACGTTCACCTAACCACATAATCTAAGCTGTCCTAGAGGACATGTCATCCTCTGACACTGCACACTTCCCAACTAGAAAGAATTTTTACTCTGTAGGCTAAAAGTGATTGCCATTATGCACACATTTAAGAGATAAAGGAAAAGTCAACAGGCTAAATCATGTGACACAGGCAGATTTCCCCACTGCCACAATCCATGGTTCCCTACTTCCCTTCCCTGACTACTCAATCCTCCAAAGATTTGCTTTCTCTCTACTAATAGCTTTGTTAACTTCCTCCACTGTGCTGACTCTTCCTTCTTTTAGGTGGCCATTCCTTTGAATGCCCTTAGAGGAAAAATGAAGATGGACGGAGAGACTGGCCTGTGAAGACTCAGACCCTTGTGAGGATCCTGAAGAGCCCCAAGAATCCCTCAAGGCTTTGAGGGGAAGATGTGGAGTGTAAGGGCTGCTAACTTAGTAGCTGAAGAATATAAAAACTGCTTGTCAGCGGGGCATGGTGGCGCACACCTGTAATCCCAGCACTTAGGGAGGCTGAGACAGGAGAATAGCAAATTCAAAGCCAGCCTCAGCAACAACGAGGCACTAAGCAACTCTGTGAGATCCTGTCTCTACATGAAACACAAAATAGGGCTGGGATGTGGCTCAGTGGTCGAGTGTCCCTGAGTTCAATCGACAGTACCAAAAAAAAAAAAGGTGCTTGTCTAAACAGAGGGGAAAAAAAGCTGCTTGTCCCACCTGACAGCAGGTGGGAAGGGAGAAAAAGAGGGATAGGAGGGGAAAAAGAGGATGCCTATGTGCCGTGGCAGAAAGAGCAAACAATTTAGCCAGGTGTGGTGGCACATGCCTGATAGCCCAGCTACTCGGGAAGCTGAAGCAGGAGGATCACAAGTTTGAGGTCAGCCTGAGCAACTCAGCAAGATTCTGTCTCAAAACAAAACCAACCAAAAAAGAGGGGTGAGGTGGGGATGTCACTTAGATGTAGAGTGTCCCTGGGTTTAATACCTAGTGCCACTGAAAAGATGTGGGGGGGATACTTTAAAAATGATGCATCTAAGCTGTTCTCAGCTGTATATACCAGTTTCCCAAGGTATGAGAAAATCTGTTGAGATATGCAAAAGCAAAAGGAGACTGTGTGGATGAGGCTTTTCAAACAGAAATAAAAGGAAAAGGCTTAAATTCCAAGCTTGGATTAATACCAAAGCAGATTAAAAATAATAAAAAATAGTCATAAAATGCCCCATAGAAAAATAAACAAGTCATCAGGAAATACAGAACCAAAACGGACTGTGAGAATGTAAGGGAACTACCTGCCAACTCCCAGAGAAGGTGGACAGGTAAGCAACAGGGATCCCTACAGCCCTGAATGAATTTTAAGGGAAAGATACCCCACAAGACACTGGGATTCTAGACTTATCAGTGCTTCACTGTGCTTGTCTTCATCAGAAAAGCAATTAAGATATGAGTATTGCTACACTTCCAAAAACCCAAATTAATATTACAAACTGTTACTCAGTTGTTTTTACCCTCTGCATCTGTGGCACTAACAGAATAGTTTATTTCCCTTTGGTTCTATTTTCCAAAATGCAGAAGTACTACTCCTTAAAGGGCCCTGAAATAATTCAGTTGGTAATCAGCATATATTTTTTTAAGGAATGATATGAAATTCAGGTGGGTGCAGTGGCTTGCACCTGTAGTGACAGCACTTGGGAGGCTGAAGAGGGAGAAACATTTGAGCCCAGTAGTCAGAGAATAGCCTGGATAACCCAGGGAGATAAGGAGACCCCATCTAAAAAACGAATGGTATGGTATGGAATGAAACTGAATAAAGAGAATAGAAAATACATGAGAACCTACTGATGCATGGTATGGATAAAAGCATTTTGTGCATGTATGTATATGTAAATACATACTGAATCAGTTTCTGTGTGTCAGTCTAAAAGGTTTAAAAGACACTGATGTATCTATCAATCAGGCAGAGGGAAGCAAGTACCTTTAAAAAAGAGGTATCTCGGGGCTGGGATTGTAGCTCAGCGGTAGAGCGCTTGCCCCGCATGCGTGAGGCCCTGGGTTCGATCCTCAGCACCACATACAAAGCAATAAAATAAAGACATTGTGTCCATCTACAACTACAAAAAAAAATAAAAAAAATAAAAAAAAAAAAAAAAGAGGTATCTCAAGGGGTTGGGGTTGTGGCCCAGTGGTAATGTGCATGCCTAGCATGTGTGAGGCACTGGGTTCGATTCTCAGTATCACATATGAATCAATGAATAAAATAAGGGTCCATGGACATCTAAAAAAACATTTTTTAAAAAAGATGTATCTCAATAAGAAAAAGCCCAGTTTTAAAAACTATTTCCTCTTCCTGGAAACTGGAAGGTCCTGGTACAGCAATGTAGAAGGTTCTCAGAAGAGGGTAGATCAGGCTCTGGTTGGGACCAGCTTGGTGTCTTCTTCATCTTTATATATATATATATATGAATACATTCTAGCCCCTGAGTCAGAAACTAACATTTTGTCTCATTCACAATCTAAAATTCACTCCCCACTCTCAGTAGCATGCCAGGTCTCAGAAGGCACTGTGCACCAATTCTTAAGACAGATAGAAGGGCCCACAGTGATGACATCATTAATGCAATTATCCAGAGAAAATGTTGGTTGTTGACTATAAGAGTAGGGAATTTCTGAGAAAGAAAATAAGCACTTATTGAGAAATACTAGGTGTCTTGTTATCTCACTAAGTCCTCATAATTTAGTAATTATCAAATAAGTTGCTCAGAGAGATCAAATAACACAGTCCTGCTCAGAGGCATTAAAGTAGAGGAAGCAGGATTCAAAGTAAATCACACAGAAGCTCCCGAAAGGTCTCTACTAAATTAAATGAAGACACCTGCTTATTGTAAAGAGCTACTCATTGCCTTTGGCTTTTAACAACTTCTCATGTTTTTCCCTACTCTTACAGAAAACAATACACTTATTTTTTCAATAGCCTGAAAATGAGATGAAAAGATGACCATAACCACACATTAAGGAACTTTGATTTTGAGACCAGAAGCATCCATATCTGTTCCCACCTTGATGGACAAACTTAATTAACCTTTGCTACTCTGTTCCAACCTACTGTTTTAGACAAAACTAGTGACCCAGAAACAATATGTTACCATCAAAATCTTCACGGCAGCGACACCAAGAGATATAGCCCTATCAGCAGTATCGGGAAATAAGCCACTTGGATTAGCTGCTCTAAGAAATATGGATTATATTCATGTCACACATGAGCTGTCAGAAACATTAGGATACTTTTAGCATAAATCAGCAGTGTGACGGGTATCTTATGAGTACTGAACATGACAGACTGCCTGGAGGGCAAGGGGGGCTGCCTGGGACCACCTTTCAACTAGAAGCACAAACATTTCCACATACTTCCCCCAAAACTAGCTTAAAGATTCAAACACAGGCCGGTGAGCACTGGGGCACACGCCTGACTCATGGATGGCATAAAAAGGCCCTTTCTGCTTCCAAGATCCTCATAGCAAGAGGCTACCTCTAGGTAATGCGAACAACACAAGAATGACTGAAAACATGTTTCCCTGAAGTACATAGAAGAGTGTGTGTGTGTGTGTGTGTGTGTGTGTGTGTGTGTGCACGCGCGCGCACGCGCAAGCAGAGTAACAAGCCTAAGAGCCCATATGTTTAGTGATTCTTCAAAATTTTCAGGTTTTCATACAAGTAAGACCAACAAACATATCTGTCCTGAAAGGCAGGCAGGGGAGGCCTAGAAAAAATGGTGGTCCTGCAGTCGGCACACCCCAACTCAGGCTCAACTCCCCATGACCAGCAGTGTGGTACTGGCAGGTGCTTTCTCCTCCCTGAGCCTTAGTCTCCTCACCCATGCCAGGGCCACCTATCCCAGATAGGGATCTGTTTAAGGATGAACTAGAACATGAGACAGCATGTGCCCGGGACCACAGGCTGCCAACCACTGTCCTGCACACGTTCCCTGCCTCTGACAGTTGGTCAAACCCACAGACCCCTCTTCTGAGCCTGCCACCAAATAACTCTTAAGACAAAAACACCCTTCCCATTACATACTTCAAATATTAAGTACATAAGAATTTTGTGTAATATTCAAAATAAAAATTCATTCTCTGAAATTCTACTGCTTTTCAAATTTTAAAACAAGTTGAAAACCAACTCAAGATCCACATTGTCACTATCAAATATGTCCCTGCATGCGCATGTACGCACACACACACCCTCACACACGAGAGGAGAAGGAGAGAGAAGTTTAGGCTTTCCCATTTTTTTGGTTTTATACAGATATTCAAGACATACAACGAGGATTGTCTGCCTTCCTTCTCCCAGAATGAGTTGACAAAACTGGAAAGTGCAAAAAGAATGTGAGAAGGGATGTGATTTTTTTAAAGGTGTAAAAAATAAAAGGAGTAGATAACATCATTTTTCCCTATTCTCACCCTCCTTGTAAACTCCTCCTGTTAGGAGCTGTACATATCAAGGGTGATGCTCTCAGCACCTCGTCACAGTGTCGGGAAAAAGGTGTGCACTCTCCGTAGAGGATTTTCAAATAGTAAAACCTACTAAAAGTCAGTCTGGTTTTCTCTGTTACCATGCGCTGGCGATTTCTGAATAATAGTGATAAAGTGCTCCTCCTCATCCTGCCCTTTGGCATGCCCCACACAGAGCCCATCTTTCCACCAGGCCTCACAGTTCTCCCCAGAAAACCTCCAGACTTTGATCACAAGAGCAATCAGAGAATTTTAAGTGTCTTGGTTCTTTCTCATTTGCTAGCACAGTGCCAGGCCCAGAGCAAGCCATCAAAAAGGAGGTTTCTATACATACTCTATAATATGGAGAGTTTTTGTAACCCCATTCTTCATTTGTCTCTCATTTCCAACATGGTATTTAAAAGAAAATGGCAAATCCATCTGTTATGCATTCATTTGACTCTGATCTTTATTCAATTAATGAGACTACATTTTCACCTAACAGACCATAGAAATGTAGACTCCTAAGAAATCTGAGAATCATTCATACATGTACTTAAACATTTCTGAAAGTCAATTTTAAATCACACTGACATCATTTAACAGGAGGCAAAAATAAGTGAAAAGAGCAAAAATAGATTAGGTACTCAAAGCCCTGGGTTCAAGCCCAACACTAAAATAGAAAAATAAAGATGTTAGCCGCCGGCTCAATCAAATTAAATCTGAAAGCTTTCAAACACTATGATCTAATTATCCAATTTTCAAGCAGATTACAGAATTCCCAAATGACTATATATATTATTTACTAACCTGATGCTATAGTGTAAATTTCCAGCCCCACCTCTCACCCTCTGGGTTCAGCAATAGAAATGCCCACCACCTCTTTCCTGAAGTTTTGAATCCAAAGAGCCACAAGACAATGACACCTGCAAGCACCCTTGGTATATAAGCTGAATAATGTGCTAAAAACATACATTAAAACAGAAGGTATTCAGAAGAAAGAAAAAAAGCAGGATCAAAATGTTTTTATGAAATGACTATTTACCTAGAAACTACAAAATAAGCAACAATAAAATTATTACAACTACTAAGTTCATGAAAGTGTTCAGACACAAAATAAGTGTACCACATTATAGCAAGAGAACATGTGTAAAAGAAATCCTTCAGGCATGAACAGAAATTTATGCATCTGTACTTCCCCTTTAAGAAACCAAATTATAAGCCGGACAAGCCTGTAATCCCAGCATTTAGGGAGGCTGAGACAGGAGAATTGCAAGTTCAAAGCCAGCCTCAGCAACTGGCGAGGTGCTAAGCAACTCAGTGAGACCCTGTCTCTACATAAAACACAAAACAGGGCTGGGGATGTGGCTCAGCAGTCGAGTGCCCCTGAGTTCAATCTCCAGTACCAAAAAAAACAAAAAACAAACAAACAAAAAGAAACCAAATTATAATGGTAAATCACAAAATAAAAGGTTGATTACCACCCCCTACCCACCCATCCCCAACAAGAAAAGAAACCAAATTATGACTGTTAGCCCTATTTGCCTGAGGCAGATACTTTATCTATTTCTAACTCCTTCCTGAGGTAAAAAAAAATCACTTTAAAAATGTTTAAACTTGAATTATGTTCCTATAAATTCCTCTATGACTCCTTGCAAACTTATCAGTTTTTCTTTCTAGAGGATAAAGTCTGTCAGGGCCTGTCTACCAATAGATAGTGGCCAATAACCAGGTTATTCTTAAAAAAAGGAAGCCAAGAGCCAGGTGTGGTAGGACATCTGTAGTCCGTCACTCAGAAGGCTGAGGCAAGAGGATCACAAGTTCAAGACCAGCCTGTGCAACTTAGACCTTATCTCAAAATAAAAAAGGGCTAGGAATGTAGCTCAGTGGTCAAGCAACAGTGGGTTTGATCTCTAGTACATCAAAAAAAAGAAAAAAAAAAAACCCAGTCATTTCTTTGACTATTCTTTTAGTTAAGAGATTGTTCCAATTTTGCACCATGCTTTAAAAAAAAAAAAAATGAGGCAGTATGAAACCAAGGGACCGGTCAGGTCAGTCAGGTTGTTGTTCAGTGGTTTGAGAACTTCGGTAGACATGCAAATAGTTCAAAGGCAGTGACTTTTTTAGGTGCAAGGGCCTGACCCTCTGGCCCCCAGCAGGCTGAAGGTGCTAGAACACCATCCCAGAAGCATCTTTTTCTGTGGCCCAAGTATCAGGTGCCAGTGTCTATTTTCCTTCCTGTCTGGATCTCAGTTCAAATACAGGACTACTTAGGTGATCCCTAACTTCCTTTCTAAGTGAAAATCACAGGCTTCCAAGAACCACTTTGCACAATTTTTTCTTTAAATATCTTTTAACTTAGTAGGGCGCAAAGTGTTATGCCCAGTACCCAAGTGACTAAGGAGGCTGAGGCAGGAGGTTTGTAAATTCGAGGTCAGCCTGTCAATTCAGTGAAACCCTGTCTCAAAATACAAAACAAAAAGTTATAACTCAGTGGTACAGCATCCCTGAGTTTAAGTTCCAGTACTGCAAAAGATAAAATTAATTTTAAAAATTTAAACTGATACGTAACAATTGTACACATTTATGGGGTACAATGTGGTATTTCAATACATGTACCTTATGCATAATGATCAGTGTAATCAGAATATCAATCACCTCATCAAACATTTATCATTTATTTGTGCGAAGAACATCCTGTCCTCTACCTAATTTGAAATATATAATGAATTGCAGTCAAGCACAGTCACCCTACTGCTATCTTCTCAATTTCTCTGTTTTGTTCAATGGTGGATCCTAGCACACAGTAAGCCCTCAACCATCATAGATGGGCAACAGAGTGAGAGCGAAGCAACCACCAGGAGGAAGGAAATCCCCCATGTTGCCATCCGACCACAGCCAAACTGCGCCCTAACTGTGGTTGGAATGGAAGTCTAGACATCTGGTGGCACAAACCTCGGAAAAGCAATCCAGAGGGCGCCTGCCACAGGGACTGAAAGGAGATCTGAGGTACAGCTCGGAGTCCTCCCATATTTATTTCTGCTCACTTGATATGCACCTCTCCCTTGTCAACCTGGTACAACATGTTTATTTAAGAGATAATGTTGCCGTGGAGGAGTGCACAAGGCCATAAACAGCTTTTGCAGGCAATTAAATGCAAAAGCGAAATTGAGCTGCTGGTCAGCGGAACCAGCCATTCATCGTGAGTTTGTTCCAGTGTCACAAATGTTATTCCTGTTTCACAACAGGACAGGAATCTGTGATTGGGCCACAAATCTCCACCAGCTGGAGACAGACCAAAAGCGATTAAAGCAGCTCTCAGCGTGCGTGGCGGGCACACAATAGCGCTCTGGGATTCTGGAATGCTGTTCCAGGAGGCTGCTCTCTCTTATTTTTAAGTAGGGATTGCACTTAGTAGGTGCTGAATCATTATGTGTGACTTGCTTGATTTTAGAGGGAGACTTGCAGGAAGTCTCAGCTCTACAAAGAGTCAATGGATTCTTTCTGCAAATAATCCCACACCCTCCCTACTGATCTGTGAAGTCTATGTTTAAAAACTTACGGTGATCTCCACCAGTGTTGTAATCACAAAGTAGCTCTTGCTTGAGAAACATTCACACTGCTCCCCCAGCAATACCAGCCCTCAAAGCAGCAAAGGATGGAGGACAATGTACAAAAGGAAGAGTCCACTCAGAAAAGAGGAGAAAAGTTGAGTCTTGGCAATAAAGCCAAGAAGATAAATGCAAGAGACTCAGCATCTGATCTGGAACCCTGGGCTGAGTCTGGGTGGGACCAAGGGCATCAGGCAACAGAGAGAGCACAGGGCTCCCACATGCAGCTGAAAAGCACCTCCCACAAAAGGAGACAGAAAAGCAAGGCAGCCGCCACTAGTGCCCCTACTCGCCCTCCCCTGGGAAAATTCCACCAGGAGGAACAAGGCATTGTCCAAAGAGCCAAGTCCAAGCATCTTCTGGAAACAAACAGCATGGTGAGGGACACTCACCCATCTCAGAGTCCTGTTTCCAGGAATAAAGTTGACTCTAGTTACAAAATAAGCTGCCCGTTCCTATCCCTTCAACATCAGCTAAAAGTATTATTTATAGGTTTTTACTACGTAATACTTCTTAACACATTTTGAACTTTGTAGTAACCTTTATGCTTTTTCTATTTCCTAATTGGATCAAATTCTTCCCCAATGATACAAAAATCATCCCATATACATTCATACTGGGTCCACTTTCACATGTCAGTCTTAATAATAATTAAAATGTGCATTATTTATACCCTGTTTTTTTAGGAGGGACTTCTAAGGCAGCTAATTAGAATACATATGAAGAAATGGAGAAAAATTAAATATTTCTAGAAAGCAAGGCCAATTGAAAATAGTAAGTCAAATAAATTCACAATAGTTAATATCAGCACAGCACTTTTGGGTTTATACAGAAACTCACATGGGCTAATCATCTCCCTTCAGCTGTCAAATGACCTTATGTATACAATAGTCCTACAAAGGTAATAACCATACTCACTTTACAGATAAAAACTCTGAGATTTTGCTCAAGGTGACATAGCTCAATCACAAGTTAGAACTGACCATGGATCTTCCAGTGCTAAAACCCAAGTTCCTTAAAGCACAAAATATCACTCCTTCAAATCAGCAGACCTGGTGATCACCAGCTATGGGAGTTGAGTAAATCCTATCAGCTCTAGACCCCAGTTTTGTCTGAAGAATAGAGGCAGACCAGAATTCTTTAGCAATCACTTCAACTCTAATTATTGCTGCCCTGATTTTCAATCATTTTGCAATTAATGGATTACATCTACATTGGCTCTTATATTTTTAATTCTAGTGGAACTGATTTTTGTGGGCATGACTAAAAACTGTTAAGTCAAATTTGTGTTTTCAGTTGGTTACAAAATTGATCCATGAACTCATAAAATATCTAATTTTGAAGGAACAGGCCATATGGTAGAGTCCTTTCATCCAAACTGTGGGGATCATTTTTATGCTACATACTCTCTTGTGAGTAGACTCGAATGTGCTTTACTTATAGTCACATTCACAGAAAATTAGTATGCAGATCCCAAAAGTAACTTCAAAATAACAAAGAACTCAGAATATTTTAAATACTGACAGCCAAGACTGCATATTTCAGAAAATATGAGCTCTATCCTCAACTTCGGTGATGTAATCATGCATCAGCCCTGTTCTAGAAATTTCTGCATACTTCTGACTTCCACAAATGAAGAAACAATCTCCAGTGGAAAATAAAAGGTAGCAATTCCAAGCCCTAAAGAACTAGAAAGGGCCTGAATATTCATACTGAATCCATCCCACAGTTAAAGTTCACCTGCAGAGATATTCTGCACATTCCCTGGAAGTCTGAGTTTCCAGAAGGCACCTGGGAGGCAGTCTTGATAGACCTGAGTTTGTTGCAAATCCAGTAATGACCAGATAGTGCTGACATACTTTGGAGCCAGACAGGCCTAGATTCAAACCGTGACTCTTCCACTTGGTCCCTGTGTGACTCAGGTAAATCAGTCCTGAGTCTCAGTGCCCCCACCTGCTCAATAAATGAGAGCTCTCGTTACTGATGCTGTTATTAACTAAGAACGTGTATCAACCATAGTAGAACAGAAGAACCTACTGCTGCAAAATAACTTGTTATATGAGAAACAATCAATGACGGTGACTGGCTAGGGAATAATAGAACTTAAACCTGGGTCTCTGGGAAAACAAACTATTCATGACCTGGTGCCTCAGTGTCTGTCCTGGGACTCTAACCTGCAGTGCCTCTCTCCAGCTCCATTAAGTTCTAGGGGAAGCACTAAGTTATCAAAACTGCACATACCGCACAGGACTAAGAAGGTTTAGCTGAGTTTCTTCCTCCCACTCTGGCTAGCAGGTACACACTGTTTGACCAAAGTCAAGTCTATCTCTCAGCAGACCACTCCCTCAGGGATCTCTCCCTGGGCATGGCAATGGGGCTGGCTGGCTCTCCAGAGAGCAGATCTCCTTACACTGTCCCCGGGTGTGTAGGGGGTGTAGACTGTGGTGTGAGGGACCTCCAAGACAATCCAAGAACTCAGTCACACTTTTCCTAGGCTTTCTGGGAAGATAAAGAATAAACATCACTGTGTCATGCACCATCTCTCATCTGAAAGGTCTGACAACAAGAGAAACTTAGTTTAGATTTCTGACTTTTCTCTAGACTTGATCTTGAGATGGCTCTTTCTTTAAAAAAAAAAAAATTATCATCTTTTATCATTCAAGCCAATAGGTTCACAAACAGGTTCACAGACCCTCCCACCTACTTCATCATGAAAGCCCGGAAGCAGGCAGAAAACCAAGATACTCTGATAGTAGCTCCTCATCCCTGGGAATCAGCAGAATGAGCTGTTTTTTTGTTTGTTTGTTTTGTTTTTTAAATCCATAAGATGTTCCTTTCTCCATCCAGGAGGAGAGTCTCCAATAGAAATCAACCTCAAATCTGCCCCAAATCATAAAATTTCAACTGCACTTTGACAGGCTTGGAGAGATCCAGTTTGACATTCCATAATCATCTTATTTCCTTTATGCTCATACTACCTCTCAATTCTTGTAGCAATGTGCTTTAAGTCCCTTCAAAAAAGTATGGTTCCAAAAGTGAAATGTACAAAAACTTTTGGAAATCTGTAGCTCAGGAGATTAAAGCTAACATATTAATTGCCCAAGAAGTCAGATTCCTGAGGGTAGCAAGAGAATCCAAGTGGAATGACTTGAATATTAGCAACTTCCCCCACACCTTCCCAAAAAAAACCAAAACTGGGCACAGTGGTGCACACCTATAATCCCAGCAAGACAGGAGGATCACAGGTTACAGAACAGCTTCAGCAACTTATCAAGATCTTGTTCTCAAAAAATAAAAAGGGGCTGGGATTGTAGCTCAGCGGTAGAGCGCTTGCCTCGCATGCGTGAGGCCCTGGGTTGGATCCTCAGCACCACATACAAACCAATAAAATAAAGACATTGTGTCCATCTACAACTAAAAAAATATTTAAAAAATAAAAATAAAAATAATAAATAAATAAAAAGAACTGGGAATATGGTCAGTGGTAAAGCGCCTCTAGGATCAATTCCCAGTAGCCTCCACAGGCACCAATAAAAGGCAGAGGCAAAATGAATAGAATTGCTCAAGGGAAAATTTCCATTCATATGTTCTGGAGGGAGCTGAGGAAGGTTACCAAAGACTCCTAAAACAAGCCGAACTCACAGAAGCAGAAAGTAAAATAGTGGTTGCCAGGGACTGGGACTGGGACTGGGAGAAATGGAGAGATGGTGGTCAAGGCTCACTTCAGTTATGAGTAAGTTCTGTAGGTCTAACATAGCATGGTGGCTATCAATAATACTGTATACTTGAAAATGTTAAGGGACTAGATCTTAAGTGTTTTTACCCACACACAAAAATGGAGATAATGGATGTGTTCATTAGCCTGACTGTGATAATCACTGTACAATGTATATATACCTCAAATCATCACATGTACAACTTAAATATACACAATTTTTGTCAACTTCACCTCAATAAATCTGGAAAACAAAAAAAAAGAAAAAGGAAAGTCAAAGAAAGACTTACACTAACTCCCAAATATGTATGTTGCAGGATTTTGTCAGAATCAAATCCAGCTGAGAAAGCCCAAGCATGGTAAATGAGAAGACGCCTGGCAGAATCCTACCATCTCTTGGTTGGAGGGGTTTTGGTGTGTGGAGTCTAACCTGTTCTGTGTATACATTCCTAGGACACATACATACACTGTCTTCTAGCCTCTGCGTGCTTTTAGCACCATGAACCGGCTAATATACTGGCACGGTGGAAACGGTTACCTCAGGAACAGTACAGCTCTGGATAAGCTCTTTCCATGGCAAAACAAAATGCTGTGTTTTACTCCAAATACTAAAAGTTCTTGATAGCACACTATTTTAATAATACATATTTAAGAATATGAAAGACTGACCTCCATTTCTAGCAAAAAAATACACCCAAGTTGGCCCAGCACAAGAGCAACCTAAATCTCTTTTTTACCTTTCTTCCATGTAATCATACAGATTATAACACTCTTCCTTCCCACGGTACAAACTCGATCAGGAAAATTACTGCCACTCAGAAGGTTGCACTTAGCATTTTCTATGATACTCCATGGTGGACAGGGCCAGAAGGGGTGGGGCTTCATCCTATGTGTACAACTAACTAGGGCCAACTAGGAACTTATGCAAAATGATAATATGGACAAAGTAAAATTTAAAAATAAACCCAAACGTGCATATTTCTTTATAATTCCTTACAGCTAGCCTCTCATATTAAATGACACTATTAGCAGAGTGAAAAATTCTGTGTATGTTTTGTGTATCACGTCAGCCTACATGTGTGCTAAATTGGTACAACCATGAACAGGTACATGGTGCATTTATGTGTGCATGTGTACATGTATGTCTCTGCATGTTATGTGCATGTGCATGCATGTTGTGTGTGTGTTTTTCACATACCCAGTAAACTCCCTGGGTAACATACCTGCCACTGGTTTCCTGTTTGACCAGACACATAAGGCGCTGGAAGACTCCGAAGGCTGTTCTTCACAGGGGATCCCCCAAGGGGACCTCCCACATCCCCAGAAGAGGCATCAGCAGCCAAGGCCATGGAGTACTGCGGATAGTTGTACAGATTGTTGTAGTAAGGGAACAGAGAAGGCTGGTAAAAGCTGCTGTAGTAGGTGGAGTCTGAAACCAGGTCAGGTGCGTTCTCCACGTGCCCTCTGCTGGTGACAGCAGGAATGTCCTGGATGACCATACGTCCCTCTAAAAAGGAAAAGAAAAAGACAGTATTCATGTGGGGGTCCATGAAACATCAAACTTTTCCTCTAAACCCTGGAAATGGATCAACTTCCTCTGCCAGGTTTGTCAAGCAAAGCACCAGGATCTGCTGTGACATAGCCATCTGCCCCATCTGTGCCCAAAACAGAGGGGGTTTCTAATGCTGTCATTTGGTGGCACAGCTCAAACATCATTGCTGAATACTTTTACTGAGAACACCAAACCATTTAAGAGATTATTTTAATTACACAGAGCCTGACAATGTAACACATATCCCCAAATTCCCAACCTAATGTCAAAAATCTAGAGATTAGGCAGGTGTGGTGGCGCATGCCTATAATCCCAACAACTCGGGAGGATCGCAAGTTCAAAGCCAGCCTCAGCAAAAGCAAGGCACTAAGCAAATCAGTGAGATCTTGTCTCTAAATAAAATACAAAACAGGGCTGGGGATGTGGCTCAGTCTCAGTGGTCAAGACTGGAGTCTCAGTGCTCCAGACCCCGGCACCAAAAAAAAAAACTAGAGATCAAATCCAGAAATCCAGCTAAGCTGTCTGGACATTTTTACCACACGATTGCAATTCATTTTAGATAAAGTACAAACACTCCAGCACCTTAACTATGGCAGCCACATAGACATGTCAGAAAGTCAAAGCAAGAGGCTAAGAGTTTAATCACAGTTTCCTAACTTCCTTCCACAGCTGACACTGTATCCTTTGGAAGTCTGGACAATAGTATGGAACCAGGGGTAGACAAACTTCTGTAAAAGGTCAGTTAGAAACTATGTGAGGCTTTGCCAACCACAATCAATGTTTCAGAGTGTTTGTGTTGCAATAAGACTTTATTCACACAAATGGGAAGAGGGCCAATTTGGTCAAAGACTGGTTTCCCAAGTGCTGGGACAAGCTTTAACTGTTGTCAAAATAAATGACTAAATGAACTCTTCAGTTACCCATCCAGTGGACATTTATCAAACAATGTTCTAAGAGCTGAGCCAGGTGCCTGAAATGGCTGCAAGGTGCCTGTCTGTCCTGCCCAGCAGAGGCTAGGATAAAAAGAGACATTGAAATTACAAAACACACCACAACTTGGTATCACAGGAATGCCCATGAACTTTTAGGGAAAGTGAGAGGAAGAAAAAATGACTTGCAGCCTAGCAAAGCATCAGAGACTTTCATGGAAAAGACTGCATCTGAGCTGCTCCTTAAAAAAGGAAGAGGGCTGGCGTGTGGCTCAGGACACCATGCTTGCCTAGCATTTGCCAGGCCTAGGGTTTGATCCCCAGCATAAAAGAAAAAAATAAAACAAGGGAGTAGGACAAGGTGGAAAATGAGGAGAGGAGCAGACGGATAAAAAGGCAGTGAGGTAGAGGAACGGAAGTAGTAGAGTGCAGAAGAGTATGGGGTGATGGGCAGGGGAGTGAGGTGAAGAACCGGATGAAAATGGAGATGGAGATGCACTGAAAGGTGAGCTGGAGCCAGGCAGAGGGAGCCCTTGCCCGGCACTCTGGACTCCCTTTAGGAAGGAGCAGGAACCACTAAGGATTCCTCAGCAAGAAGATTACACAAGCAGAGCTGTGCACTGGGAGATTTACACAGTGGAAATTCTCAAGATAAGTGAAGGAGAGAGCCCAGAAGCAGGGAGACCACTAAGGAACCACTGACATCACTCAGGGAGAGACCTCGGAAGAGTATAAGTGTAAGAGGAGGCCTTGTCCAGGGACGTGCAGGGAATGAAATCCAACAGAACTGGAGGGCTGATGGATGCCAGGAATGAGTTAGACTCAGCAGGAGACAGAGAGCTGGAGCCTAGGTGTGGGACGAGAGGAAGGGGAGATGTTCTGCTAAACCTAGACCCAGGAGCTCTGAGCAAGCATAAGGAACTGGAAACCTGTGCTCTTGGAAGATGCTGAGAACCAATGGCTGTGTATGAGGTGGGGGTGGGCAGCCGAAGACCAAATTCATAGAGGAGGGATATGCAATGTTACAGAGGCCAAAGTGGAAATGGAGAGCAGAGAGGCACAGGCTGCCATGTCAACTGCTGCTAAGAGATCAAGCAAAATCCACTCTGGAAAAGACCCACAGATGACTAGGTCATTTCAATGTGGTATAAGGAGCCAAGGATCAGAAGGTGTCCTGTAAGACAGCTGACAGCAAGTGAAGGAGACAAACAGATGAAGGCAGTAAATGACATTCTCATCCACCAGCAGATAAGATCAAGCAAGATCAGAAGGTGAGACCAATCTCTGCCCCACCTCTAGCCTCGCCACTGTCCCCTGTGCTTAGCACAGTACCAGAGTGGCAAGCACTTGCCAAAGGGATCGATGAATAATGGTTTTTCAAGTAACTTAGCATCAAAAAACAAATGTGAATTAAAAAATAGAAGCTCCAGGGAGTCATAAGATCTGTTTCATTTTTAAAACTCAGAGACGGTTTAAGAGTCCCTAGGCAGGAGAGGCAGCATATGGAGAGAAAACCTCAGCACTGTGTGGCTCAAAGAAGGCACTCAGAAAGTGTCCGCTGCCTGCGTGTGTGGAAGGAGAAAGAGAAGAGATGCAAGGGAGCATGTAACTAAAAAAGTACAAGCTCTGGAAGTTTTGGTGAGATCTACAACAAAAACTCTCATACAGCCTCAATTTACAGTCAGCACTAAAGTCTCTTTTGTCTAAATGAATAGCAAATCAATCCACCATAGGTTCCATGATTAATTTACCAAGGCACCATTATTTTCTTTCCTTCCCTTTCTTCTCTTCTCTGTTAGTGAGATGAGCCATTCCAATTTCATTATTTCACACCCCAACTCTGTATCCAGAGAGGGTACATGTCCATTCCCTTCTGAACTTCCTCACTGGACTTTTCTCTTATTTAAAACACCAATGTGGTAACATAAATGGTGGTTTTTCCTATCTAATTCTTTTGTTTTCAATGCTGTATCTTTTATTATTTACCTGATAACAAAAGCAATGTGAACTTTTCCAAAATGATAAATGCTGGACATCTTCAATCAAAAGAATGAATGTCCTACTTCCTCCCCACCCCAGTCATAACCATTGGTGGTTCATTCCTGTACAACCTCACAGACATTTAGGAAGGCATGCAAGACACTTATTCTTGTCCCTGCAGTAGAAAAAACTAGCGATCCCTCAGGGCCTGCCCTTCAAAAGCAACGTTCTTCATAAAGAAAACAAAACATAGAAGGCAAAGATTGAAATAGAAACCCAAGGACTCCAGCCTTCTGAGATCTGGGCAGAGCAGAGGTTCCTGAATTTCTGCAGCATAATGCTGACCAGAGCCTTTCATCAGGCCTCAGTTTATCAAACAACAAACTGACAGCAGTAGTAACTCTTAAGGTAACAAGAAAATGGCTTCCATAAACTGCATAGCAAACCTCAAATAAAACGCTGTCAGGTCAAAGCAATGATTTGTTTTAATATGGCTGCCTGTAATTTGTTAAAAAACCCATCACTTCTCCACGTACCCATTTTCTCTTCTCTTTCAAGCTATACTAAGCTTTAGGAATAAACTGAGATATTGTGGGGGAAGTTAGTTTCATAGCAGTACTTGGATAATAAAACCATTTAAACTTTCTAGGAGTAGACATCTACAAAAATTTTACACTCTTTAAATAGTTAAGCACTCTTTTTTTAGTCAGCTTTCTGCCACTCTGACCAAAAATATGACAAGAGCAATTTTAGAGGAGAAATAGTTTACTTGGTCTTATGGTTTCAGAAATCTCAGCTGGTTCCATTGCTCTACGCCCAAGATGAGGCAGAACATCATGGCAGAAGGGTATGGTAGAGGAAATCAGCTCAGGATGTGGCCACCAGGAAGTAGAGAGACTGCTCTAGGGGA
>CM053399.1:123235885-123252991 GCA_028644305.1 Xerus rutilus | reverse complement strand
CCCACTGCACCCAGTAGAGAGAGGATGAGCCCCTAAGTTATTAGAGTTAACATATGAGAGTTAACAAAATATAAAAGTTCAACATATAAGAACATGTAAGAGTTCAACAAAAGTCTGAAAGAGTGAACACTGCTAGGAATGAGGCCACCAGTTCTTCCATGGCTCCCCCTAATGCATTCTCTCCTTCTGCCCTCCCTTCCTTGGGAATAATGCTCCTCTCAAATGAAAAAACAAAAACAAAAAAATAACAAACAAACAAAAAACCCCAGCTGATTCAACAAACAAAAGGCTCAGCTATTTTCTCAATCGCAATCTTTCTTTTTCACCAATGACACATAAAGTAAACCAGAAAATTAAACCTAACAACTTTCACAAAATGGAACCACAGGGAAGGCCTTGGAAGCCATTCTTTGTTCACCACCCTGAGAAGAACAGGTGGCAAGTCACACAAGTAACAGGCAGTGGGACCATAGCTGAGGATCCCCTGTGAGAGCTGGCCTAACTCACCGTAAGTCACAAAGGGGAAGGGAGCATGGAGGTGTGGCCCAAAACTGTCAGGTGGAAGAGTCTCCTGAAGATGAAGAACTGCCAACTGTAAAGCACAGACCCAGGTGTCACATAGAGGCCAGGGGAGTGCTCAAGCTCCCCAGACAGACCATGAAGGTCAGGTCCTTCTCCTTCCCTAAGAAATGCTGGCAAGGCAAGACCCAGAGTTGTGATTTGGTCCTGGGCCTTCACTCTGTCCCAAAGCCCAATTTGTGGCTCCTCTGCCCTGTCCTTGAAGCAGCCCCCTCCAACTCTGGCTCTTGTTTAGCTGTGCACTTGGCAATGACAGCCTCATCTGCCAGCTGCTGCCGACCTAATTGTTCTGTGCTGTTCTCAGAGAGGGTGCACAAGCTATCCTGAACTGTACGCGATGATCTGTCACCCAACTCTCAAATGCAGAATTACAGCTCAATGCCCCATCAGATCTATTGCCAACCACAGAGGGTAGGAGGTACAATAAACAATGTCATATTTGTGACAATTTCTGCCTCCCTCATGTACAGCTGGAATTCAGATTCCCAGCCAGGCCAATGACATAGCTCAGGCAATTAGACATAGCACTCTTTTTATTTTAGGCTGGAGTCAGAGCCAGCCCAAGGTTCTGAAGACTCTGGCAACTGGAATGTGTATATATATGTCCACATGCACATACATATATACACTCACATCTCAAGATCTTTTTGAGACAGAGGCTGACTGGTCAGGAACTCTAGGACTTGAGTGATCCTCCCATCTCAGCCTCCCCAGTAGCTTGGACTATAGGTGTGCACCACTGAAGCTAGCTAATAGCTTTTTATTTTTATTTTTACTAACTTATTTTTTGTGTTTCTGGGAATGAAACCCAGGGCCTCATGCTTGCTAGGCAAATGGTCTTCCACTGAGCTATACCCCAACCCCTAACAAAAAGTCTTAATAGAAAAGAGTATCAAATCTTAACTGAAAATAAACGATTACCAAGAGCCATGCTGGGCTGTCCACTAGAATGTTGTTATGTAACCAAGAAACAAATAATATAACTAAAGCTATATAACTTACTAGCACCAGCAAGAGTTATCCACCCAACGCATCTCTTCATTTTCTTCATCTAGTGACCTGTGGTACACAGGATTTGTGTATCTGGATCACTGGAAACCTAACACACTTTCAGAAGTTTCACCTTGCAAAGTTCTCAAAAAGCAGGAAGTACTCAGTGGAATTCAAAGTAGATCTGGAAGCTATGAAAGCCTCTGGTGGAGGGTTAAAGCCTGTGTCAGAAGACACACAGCCGAAGCTGTCAGGCCCAGGAGGACAGCCCTCTCAGCAACGCAGGAGTTTCCAAGTCCAGGGGCAGTACCTGGTGTCATCTGCAAGTGTGTCAACCACAAACTGTCCCATGAATCCCAGTTTATCCCACCTTGGATAAATAAATAAATAAATAAAAATCTACTTCTTTCAAACAGAAGCAATACTGGTTGACAGGAGAGGAGAGTAAGTGTGTGTCTGAACTAACAATGAGGCAAGGGCAGACGCCTGAGGGCAGGGCATGCACTCCTACAAACATAGGTTTTTAAGTTTCTTGGCTTTTTGGTTTTGTTTTTAAGAATTACAAGAGTAAAAAGTTATGAGAAACCACCGGAAAGGGGAAAAGAAGCCAAGACAGAAACAGCCTAGAAAGAAGTGCCTTTTGTGTCTACAGGGATGTGTGTTGAAATTTCACCTGCAAAATCAACACATCAAGACTTGAACAAAGCAATGTAGCTTTGTTCAAATTCCTCTAAGGAGAACGCTTTTGGTTGTTGGGAACAGTTTATGAACATTACTGTTGTCAACAAAAACATCTGATTTAGTGTGTACAGTATTTAAAGCTTGTGTGAGTCTTTACATGCCATACATATTCAGCTTGTATGTAATAAAATAACTTACCTAAAAAATTTTTTTAAAATACAGGGCTATGAAAATAACCCAATATAGCAAACGAAATAAGAACTAGATCTTACTAGATATAAAAATGGAACCATCTTTAATATCTTAACTAAAGATTAGAAGTAAAAGGAGCTTCTATGATCTTTCTGAGAACTACTCAAATAATTCTTGTGTTCCTATACACTAATGGAAACTTTAAAAATCTCAAAAAATAAAGTAGAATCACTTAAGAGACACTCTAACACTGGGTAAATCCTCAAGTGCCCCACACTCACTACCTTCAGACAGGATCCAATACTCAGGGAGATGAGCTTCTGTCCTCTCTTCAGTTTGAGAGGGCACCATGCCAATGTCAAACTCTCACCAGGAGGACTGCATTTTAAATTCATTTCCTCATTTAATCTTAAAAACAAAATACACTGTCACCATACTATGTAAGCACAGTTCAATTCCTTGAAAGCTTCTAGGCATTTTCTGCCTCAAGGCTAAATATGCCCATTTCCTATGACATTTCTTTCCCCCTAATAACTCAAATACTTTTGGTGAAGCACCAGAAGACAAACTTACTCTGGCTTTCTTCCTTTTCTCACTTCCAAATTTGTGTATTGTCTACATAAACTGTGTATGTCAACATTAGCCTTAGTCTCTCTAAAAAGACAATGTTTTTAAAGCATCAGAAGGCCGTACCCATTTATTATCACCTTCCCATCACCTTTCACCTTGACTTTTCCACTGCTAAGCTAATGGGCTTCCCTTCCTTTACTTCACTAAGTTTGCAAACAAATTTTGCATATAAGACAGCACAGAACCTCTAACCATTCCTCTCATTCTTCCCTCGCAACATGTATCCACAATGAAGGGCCTAACAGGCATGTAGAATGCTGAAAAACTCCACAATAAAAAGGCAAAAATAACCCAATTTAAAAATGGGCAAAAAAAAAGCTGATGCAATGGTGCACACCTGTAATCCTGGCAACTCAGAAGACTGAGGAAGGAGAATCACAAGTTCCAGGTCAGCATGGACCAGATTATTTCAAAATAGAAAATAAAAAGGCCGGGCACCGTGGCACACACCTGTAATCCCAGCAGCTTGGGAGGCTCAGTCAGGAGGATGGTGAGTTCAAAGCCAGGCTCAGCAACAGCAAGGCACTAAGCAACTCAGTGAGACCCTGTCTCTACATAAAACACAAAATAGGGCTGGAGACGTGGCTCAGTGGCCAAGTGCCAAATTTCAATACCTGGTACCCCCCCCCAAAATAAAAAAAAGAAAGAAAAGAAAAAGAACTGGGGATGTAGCTCAGTGGTAAAGTACCCGTGGGTTCAAACCCCAAAAAGGAGGGAACAAGGGATTTGAATAGCCATTTCTCTGGAAAAGATACAGAAGTAGCCAATAAGCATGTAGAAAAAATGCTCACCATCATCAGCCATCAGCAAAATGCAAATAAAAACTATAATGTAGTGAGCTGGGTAGGGGGTGGGGAGTAGCACACACCTGTAATCCCAGTGACCTGGGAGGCTGAGGCTGAGGCATGAGGACAGCATGTTCAAGGTGAGCCTCTATAGCTTAGCTTTGTCTCAATATAAAAATAAAAAGGGCTGGGGGTATAGCTCAGAGGTAGAGCACCTCTTTTCAATTCTCAGTGCCACACAGAAACCGACAAAAAGAAACCCAAAATGTAGTATCACTTCACATCCACTAAAATGGCTGTACCAAAAAGACAAAACAGTGTTGCTAGAGTGAAGAAACTGGAACCCTCCATTGCCTCTGCTACTTTAGAAAACAGTCTGAAAGTGTTAAACAGAGTTACCATCATGACTCAGCAATTCCACTCCTAGTATATTATATACTCAAGAGCATGGAACATACATTCATGCAAAAATCTCCAAGTGAATGCTGTCCATTAACTAAGGAACAGATATCCAAAATATGGTGTACTTCAATGGAAGATTAATCAGTAATAAAAAGAAACCAAGTGCTGATGCAAGCTGCCACATGGATGAACCTTGAATACATCATGCTAAGTCAAAGAAGCCAAACATACTAAGTCACATACTGCATGATTCTACTGTGCCAAATGTCCAGGACAGGAATACCTCCAGCACTGGCCAGTACGTTAGCAGCTGCCAGAAGCTGGGGGAATGGAGGCAATGGGGAGTAACTGCTGATGGGGGAGAGGGGGGATTATACAAATGTTTTAGAATTAAATAAATGATGTCCGCCCAACCGTGTGAGGACGAATTTTATGGCATATATATTACACTTCAATAAAGCTGAAATGGTTTGGTGGGGTTGTTTGTTTATTTGTTCTTTTCCTTTTCTTGTACTGAGGATTAAACCCAGGGGCTCTTTACAACTGAGCTATGGCCCCAGACCTTCTTATTTTTTATTTTTAGACAGGGTTTCACTAAGTTGATTAGACTGGCCTAGAAACTTCAATCCTCCTGCCTCAACCTCCCACCATGCCAGGCAAACTGTTGATTTTTAGAAGTACCCTAAGTAGTAAAATAATAGAATTTCTGCTCTTTTTGGGGGGAGGGTGCAGTGCTAGGGACTGAACCCAAGGCCTTGCACCACATGGTAGGCAAGCGCTCTACCACTGACCCATATCCCCAGGCCTTCCATTTTATTTATGCAGAAACTGACAGAAAATAAAGCAAACAGGGTCACAGAAAGATGAAGGAAATGTGATGAGAAATGGAGTTTTCTGGAAAAGGCTGTGGTTTAAAATTAAGGTTGTGAGTCTTAGCATCTGTTAGGTCACAGACCCCTTGAAGAATCAGATAAAAAAAAAATTCAGAGCCATCTTCCAAGAAAAATGAAGGTTTAAGAGTTCAGAGACCTGCCTGAAGCCCACCAGGTACTCCAATTTAAAGAATCTTGGGACTCCTCTGGGATCTGTTCCCAAGCCAGATATGGACCAGATAAGTGGTAGCAAATCTGAACTTCTGAAAAGAGATTACAGTGCTCTGGCTGAGAGGATCTCAGAGCTGAGCTTAGTGGAAAGAGAAACACCTATAATAATGCATGCAGCCCAGAAAGGATTCGTGAAAAAATCAGCCGCAGGAGAAGGTAGAGCTATTCTTTCTTACCTGTTGAGAGCAGCCAAAACAACTGGCCCCAGAAAGGACAAGTGTAGAGAAAAAGCTCTCAAACTCAACATATTCATTCATGCATCCCAATTCATCTACTCAACGCAAAGTGGGTGCTCAACTGTTTATCCAGCTCCTTGTATCACTCATTCTATCACATTACCAAGTATAGAGGGAGGTATCCTCAGCATCAGCAAAGCCTGTAACTAGAAGTCCACCAACTCCACAGAAGGTGTAGGACTTGTTTATTACAAGCTGAAATACAGACGCAAAGCAGATCTGCAGTAACAGCTAAAATAAAGCAAATGGATAGACAGAAAAGGCTATTAACAGTCCACAGAAAATATAATACCCTGAAAAGTTAGAAAATAGTAAGAAAAAGATTATTAAATTCGCAAGACACTGAGAGAGCAAAACTAGGGAGGAGAAACAAAGTCACTGCAGATTAAATATGAAGAGTTTTAAGCCAATTATAAAAGATCAAAGAGAACAAGAGAGGGGAGGAGTAACCTTACAAGTAACCGAGATAGGAGACCTTGGGAGAAATACGGCCAGAGGCAAATCATTACAGTTTACAGCAAAAGTAATCTAGCAATGATTTTAGCAAGGAATTCACTAGAGACCACTACTGGGAGCAACTGCACAGGGACAGAAAACAAAAAGCTCTTTATTTTAAAAAAGGTACACAACTCCAAAGGGAAGAACGGGATTGGCACATAGAAGATGTTAAATTAAAAATGCCCATGTCAGGAGTCACATTTTGGATTTCCATGCCAACCTCTGGCTAGGATTTGGCATGGTCTTCACTTCACACCACCACAAAGACAAGGAAGAGACAAAAATTGTGGTAATTTACTGGCACTTCCATTCTGTCCTTAACAAAAATTTGACACCAGAGCCAGGTAACAGAGGCACAAGTCAATGGTCTCAGCCACTGGGGAGGCTGGGGCAGGAAGATCACTTGAGCCCAGGAGTGTGAAGCCAGCCTGGGCAACACAGCAAGACCCTGCCTCAAACAAACGAACAAAACGAAACAACACAAACCTGACACTGCCCTTCTGAGTAACACTACTACTTCAAAAGTCTCCACCTTTACGACTGCATCAGATTTTTACCAAGAGAAGATGTGTTGATACAAATGACTTAAACGTTCCATCTAAGTGCCTTTCATTTGTCACACTCTGCAATTTAGAAGCAGCATTTTCCATACTTTAGAGGCTACCCACAATAACCCCAGAGGTAGAGAAAGCATGAACTGTTAAGACTCCCCAGGTAGAGGGTTTGGCTGCAGTTTGGAAAAGACTGTTGGCACACAAGGATAGGTGATGGTAGCTGCAGTCTAGGTTAAAATCCAGACCTTTGAACTCCAACTCTGGTAACTTCTTACAATGGCATCAAGAACCCCTGACAGCCAGCTTTTCATTCTGTGGGGGGTGGGGAGGGTACTAGGGATTGAACCCAGGACTCTGCACATGTTAAGCACACACTCTACCATGAGCTCCACCACCAATCTTCCAGCATTTCACCTTTACTATAAGCAGTTAATCTGCATATCTTGTTTTGATTTTTGGACACTAAACACTGGACCCTAGAAAACAGCAGAGCCAGAAAGGCAAGCAAAGTGCAGAATACTAAGGGATGACCGTTACAACTAGCAGGTAAGATCCAGGAAAACGCCAGCCTTATGAAATATTTCTTTCCTAAATGGGAAGGTACAGATCACTCTATTACCACAAGGATGACCAAAAGCCTAAATTATAGCCAGATTTATAGAATGAGAAAAGGTAACATTAACACAGCATTTACTGATACTGAGAAAATATCTCTAAGAGAGAGAAAAGTTAACCAAAGGGAACCCCAGGCACAACTATTTCACCTACCTCTGCACTTGGATACCAACTATTTACCTGACCAATTATTACTAACATGATCTCACAAATCAGGGCCATAGTAGGATTCAAGCATGGGTTGTGTCACTAACCTGGATTTCAATCTCAACCCTACCACTCAATATACATGTGATCTTGAGCAATTTATCCAGTTTCAATTTCCTTATAAGTGGAAAAAATAGTTCCTGTTTTACAGAGTTGCTATAAAGATGAAATGAAAATATAAATAAACTAGTAACAAAGACAACACCTGCCATGAGGGAGACACTCAGTACAAGAGAGTTAGTCTACTGGAATCATTACTAACACTTCTGAAAACTTAACACTGAAGAGTTGGAAAGTAAGAAACTACACACTTAGGAGACAAAGAATAAAGCACACAGAGAAACTAGGAAACTGTCATTCACACTCATGTGTGGGTCCTCAGTTTGAAAAACATCACTTATTCCTGCCCTTCTGGCTCCTGACAACACAAACTAATGTGAAAATTACATTTCTTTGCTTAATCACCCTTATTATGCTGTTTTGTTCCCCAGCCCTACCCAATTTTCTCCTGCTCCTAGATGCAAGCTTTTGTTCCCTGTCAAAGTCCTCTCCACTGCTGTAAATAATCTCTCTCCCTCTTTTATATTACCTTTCAAATATTTATAGACTGTTATTCTCCTTCTCTCCAGGTCATACATCATTTTTGTTGCCCTTCCTCTGGATTCTCTCTAGTTTATCTACATCTTTTAGAGAAAAACAAACCCAGGTGCTGCATGATGGAGACAGCACACCCAAAGCTAACAACCCCAAACCAAGAAGGCTCCTTTTTCAAAGCCACACACAAAAACTTCTTTGATGTGCCTCTTACTCCTTTTCTTCTATAACTCATAATTCCATCTCTCAGATAAAAATTGCAGGAGAGAGTGATAAGGGATATGAACACCACCTTCATCAAGTGGATGCCGAAGCTCTGCAAGGTAGCCACTCCTAGGTCAGGATGCCAGGGACAATCTCAGGTCTGTCTCCAACCTGCTAATGAGGAATTATACTGATTGTACTTGCTAATTCTCTGCCTGTCCACTGCACTCAGAATCAGAGTATTAGCTGAATAGCGTCCTTGAGACTCCCTGTTGCTTTCTATTTTGTCCCTAAGGGGGTAAAAAAAAAACCAACACTGTTTATTTCCAAATAAATACAGGTTTGGAGGGTTTTAAAAAGAAAAACTTCTGAGCAGTTAAACATTCTATTCCTGTCACCAAGTAAATGAGTCCCTTTTGTAACTGTTGAGACACCCTGTTCAGCCTCTCTGTGTTCCCTCTCAAAAGCAGTGGTATCCAAGTGTGACATACCATGCTACTCCCTTGTCCCCAGCAGGTCTGTGTGGCTGTCCCCTGCTTCTTAATCTCATGTGAATGTTCTGATGGTTTCTGGTGGTTTGTGTTACACTCCCCACTCCCTTTAGAAAGGATAGCAGATGAATAACGCTTAAGACATCTATGAGCAAACTGAACAAAACAGAAAAAAAAAAGATCATAAAAGCAGGGTGTTGGGTTGGGGCTGTAGCTCAGTGGTAGAGCGCTTGCCTAGCATGCGTGAGGCCCTAGGTTCGATCCTCAGCACCACATACAAATAATAAATGAATAAAATAAAGATCCATCAACAACTAAAAAAATATATTTTAAAAAAAGGGGGGGCCTTCAGTTGTATTTTAATGTGAAGACTTAATACATGTACTATGTTTGAGTATGAAGCTGGATCTCTGAGACTCCTGTCTGGAGCTGTAGGGAAATGTGATGGGTTACACAATCCTCCTCCAAGGATATACCTCTTACTTTTTGTACAGCTTTGTGCGAAAACCAGTTTATGACCACAAGGTAAACCAGACCCAAACTCATTCCTCTGCTCCTCATACTAGTATCTGAAACTTGAATTCTGGAACTCATATACTTCAATTATGGTTTCAAATAATTTTTTCATAGCCATCTTGTATTTAATGAAAAATTATGTACCAGAGTATCTCACAAAAAGGATGTGCCCCATGGCAATTCTGGGAGATATACCCATTTCACAGAAGAGATAAACACACAAGAAATTAAATGGCCTGCCCCACCAAATCAGAGGGGTAAGAAACTGAGCCAGGTCTTTGGACTCTAGATCTTAGCTTCTTTCGATCAGATGGTGCCTCCTCCCATTTTAGTTATCAAGATAACAACAGAATTGTTTTTCTAGGTGTCTTCAACCTTCAAGACCTTTTTTTTTTGTAGTGGGGGGGAGTACCAGGTCCCAGCCCTATTTTGTATTTTATTTAAAGACAGGGTCTCACTGAGTTGCTTAGTGCCTCACTTTTGCTAAAGCTGGCTTTGAACTCGCCATCCTCCTGCCTCAACCTCCCGAGCCACTGGGATTACAGGCGTGCACCCATGGCGCCTGGCTTATCTTCAAAATCTTTGATGAAGCTTCTACTATCATGTGGCATTCTCTCAGAGGGAAATCTGGCACTGTTATGAAGCAATGACAACACTCATTTCATATCAACACAAACATTACAACGACTTTACAAAAGGTTGAAGATTAACATGCATTCTGATTTCATGCAAACCAGCAATACTGGCTAAGAATAAGATTAATCTATTAGTCTATTAACTACAACATCTAACTAGATAGTAAAGTCAGCTCTTCCCTATCTTCGGGTTCTGCATCTGAGGATTCAACCAACTGTAGGTTAAAATTATCAACAAAAAAATTCCAGAAAGTTCCAAAAACTAAACTTGAACTATGCTGAATCCACATTAATGAGGCCACCTGTAAGCATGCCTGCTGCAGCCCCCCACCAGTTCACAGATCCTATCTCTCCCCAGCACTTGTTTGAGCACTGTTAGACTCTCTCCTTCATGTGCTACGTAATTAAGACCTTTGATATTATCTGTACTGAACATGTACACTTTTGTGTCATTTTCTAAACAATAGTCATAACAGGATTTTTTTGCTTGTCCGTTTTGACTTTCAGTGCTAGAAATTGAACCCAGGGTCTCATGAATACTGGGTAAGCACTCTACAAGTTACACCCCCAGCTTGTTTTAACAACTATTTACATAGCATTTACATGGCATTATTATAAGTAATCTAGAGATGACTTAAAGTACATGGGAGGGTGTGCATAGATTATAAGGTTAATACTGTACTGTTTAAAATAAGGCACTTGAGCCTTCCAGGACTTTGGCATCCAAGGGGGAGGTCAGAACCAATCCCTGAGGACACCACGGGATCTCTGTGTATCTCCTCAATCCTCATGGCCATGGTATGACCAGAACAAATAGCAATACTAAAACTTCATGACTATGACTGTGAAAGGGTTTGGTCAATGAGGTCTTTAGCTTAACTTGAAATCTATCTGCTCATAGCTAAAATTGAACTGAGGAGTGAAAATTAGGAGGTGTTATCTTTGTAAAAAATGCATCAGCTTAGCTGTCCTTTGGCCATTTTCACTTGACCTAGCTAACGGCCTCATGGGAACTGAAATTGCTGGGGGCTCCTGACCACCTAAGAACAGTGACTAAGACTCAGTTTTATGGCTCCTCTTGTCCCTGCAGTCTGTCCCCAGCCAGTCTCATGAAGTTTTATGCTCTAAAAATACCAAGTAATAAGGGGTGGGGAAGTGCAACCCCCCCACACACATATATAACATAACGTACACACACACATATATATGTGTGTATATATGTGTATATATATATATATTACTTTTTTTGAAAAAAGGAACTCCTGGATGTTGGGAGGTATAATTCAACAGAGAAACTAGCAAAGAACATGCCAATGGCTCACTGAAAAAAACACAAAGGGCTCTTAAACAGAAGAAAAGATGTTCAAACTCACCAACGAAGACAATGTGGGTTATAAACTATGCTGTTATCACTTATCTCTCACTGTGTAATATTTTGCAGCAAATATAGTGGCTTAAATTACACACATTCAGTATCTCACAGTTCTATAGGCCCAAAGCCTGAAATGGGACTGGCAGGACTGCATCCCTTTCTGGAAGCTTCAGGGAAGATCAGTTTCTTTGCTCATTCAAGTGTTGGCAGAATTAAGTCCCTTGTGGTTTTAAGACTGAGGGCCCATTTCCTTGCTGACTGTCAGCTGAGAACTATTCCAAGGCCTCCTACCTCCTCTGGGATAGGGAAAGGTCTTCCTCCATCTTCAAATCCAGAAGCAGCAGGTCAGGGTCCCACAAACTTGGACATTCGTCTTAGTTGTCTTCTGCTGTGGTGCCTCTGGGGCAGCTGGGAACATTATTCACTCTTATGGTTTAGCTCTGGAATATCCCCCAAAGATTTATGTGTTGATGGCTTTGTCCCCAATGCAGCAAAGTTCTGTGGTGGAGCTTATAGGGAGCCATTGGATTATGAAGGATCTGACCTCATCAGTGGATTAATCCATTGACAGCTGGATGAAATACTGGGAAACAGTGGAAACTGTCAGCTGTGGGGCACGGTTGGAGAAAGCAAGTATCTGGTAATCATGTAATGGAGTGGTATTTCTTGTCCCTGGCTCATTCTCCACACTCTCCTCACTGGACCCCACTTCCTGATTGCCATGAGCCGAGCAGCTTTCCTCCAACACACCCTCCACCATGATATTCTGCCTCAACTCAGACTCACAGCAATGGAGCCAACAAACTGGACTAAATCCTCTGAGCCAAAATAAGTCTTTCCTCCTCTAAGCTGGTTTTTTTTTTCAGTAATATGTCACAGAAACAAAAAGCTAACACATCTACTCTTAAGAATAATGCCATTAGATTCTGGAAGACCCAGGATCATCTCTCCATCTCAAGATCCTGCACTTAATTGCATTTGCAAAGCTCTTCCTGGCATGTCAGGTGTCGTCTAATAGGTCCTGGGGACTTGGTGTACACTTCTCTGGGGGGCCATGATTCTCTGACCACACTGAATATGATGCCGCATCTATCAGACTGGCACAGCCCCGACTATAGCTTAGCCCTGGGAATGCTGTGACTGCAGCTTTCTGGAGGGAGTGCCACTGACAGCACCTACCAAAATGGCACCTAGATGTTTCCAAAACAGACCTTCTGTCCCACCTCTTCTTTCCATCTCCACTACCACCGGCCCTGTCGAAGCAGCTCTCCCCTTGACATGGGTAACAGCTCAGCCTTCCCATCAATCCCTGCTCCCACTTGGCTCCTTCGAGCCACACTCCATACAGCAGCAGAGAGATCTTTTAAGAGAGTAAATCAGGTCATGCCATTCACTACTTTAACACTCCAGTGACTTTCCATGGCACTCACAATAAAATCCCAACTCCTTCCCTGGCCTACATGGCCCTTCAAGATGCAGCCCCTGCAGATGTCACCTCTGCTCGCAGCACTCCAGACACCTGCCACCTGCCTGCTGTTTTAAGTTAAGTCTCACTTTGCTGCTCCTTCTGCCTGGAATGCTCTTTTCTCAGACCCTGACCCAAATGGTTCATTATCATTCAGAACTAGCTCCTATTTAGTCTCCTTAGAGGTCTTCCTTCACTGACTCTTTATTTAAAACAATCGCTGTCCTCTCAAGTCACATCCTTCATATCACTTCGTTTTTCTCCATAACACTATTTCCTAAAACTATCTTGTTTACTTATTGATGTACTTGCTTATCAACTCTCTCTGCCCTCTGGAAATGTAAGATGTATGAGAGGCAGATGTTTTATGCACTGCTATATATCACATGCCTAGAATAGGGTCTGGCCCAGTGCACTCACACAATGAATATTGGTTTTATTTATTTATTTATTTATTTATTTATTTATTTTCAGTGCTTGGGACAGAACCCAGGGCCTCGTGTGTGCTAGGCAAACACTTCACCTCTGAGCTATATCCCCAGCAGTAATTGTTAAGTATGCAAATTTTAAAAAAAAAAACAGAAGGAAGAAAGGGAAGTGGAGAAGGACTCTTGCTCAGAGAGTGCACTCACCAACAGAAACAAATTCAATTTTGTTCAGCTAACATTTATGGGTGTCTAATGAATCCGGTCTGCTTCACTGAATTAATGCATGTTCTATATAGTTTAGATAAACCCCAAAAAACTTGAGACCAGAGTTAAGGGGTGGTACGACAATAAGGGAATAGTTTTATAAGTGCAAAAATCAATATGGAAAGTCACCTGTTAGTATACACTGAACTGAACTGACACTGCATGGGTAAAGCAACATCTAAGAGCTTGTACTGCCAATAAACATCAGAAAATCTTCCATTATTATAACACTGAATCAATATTTTCTTTTGACAAGCCAGCTATTTATAGTCTACTTTAAGAATCTCTTACATTGTTTTTTCTGGAAAGCATGTCCAGTGGTGTTATAAAATAAAACCAAATTAGCAGTTATGAAGTCTGTCCACAGACATAAGAGACTAAACTGTTTGAAATGTCATTTGTTCAGGAACAGCCATCAGTATTTATGTGAATTTTCACAGAGGAGTCCAAAAGGTTGTCCCCAGAATTGAATTTTTTTATCAACTGAAAAGTAAGACACCTCAGGCTGAGACAGAAATGCAGAGATGCTCTTGTCTAGTTGTTTGTGAAACCACACACACAAAAAAATCTGACAAGTACCAGTGAGAAAACACCTAGAGCCACAGGGGAGCCAGGAATCTCAACTCTTCTTTGCTGAATCACTCAAAGCACTGCAAAGCTATGAGCCCAGATCATCTGACAAAGATACAGAATTCATCTTATATAGAGTTAGTTCACAATGCCCTGGCCCCCTCCCTACAAACCTCAACCCTAGAGAAAGACTTTAGAGACTCCATTACCCAGAGGCATAGATTAGACTCATCTATGAAACAAAATGAAAAGTTAGCAAAGAGTAAAACTTTGGGGGCTGGGAGGAAGAGGGCAGCAGAGGAAAGAAAGAATGCTGGCAGAAAGAAAAGGAATCATCTCAGGAGTCTACAAATCATTTCAAAGGCTATGAAGCTTTGAAGAAAAGTGAAGCTGGGCCAGGCGTAGCGGTGCACACCTTAGGAGGCTGAGACTGGAGGATCTCTGAGTTCAAAGCCAGCCTCAGCAATGCAAGGCCCTAAGCAACTCAGTGAAACCCTGTCTCTAAATAAAAAATACAAAATAGGGTTGGGGATGTGGCTCAGTGGTCAAGGGCCCCTGAGTTCAATCCTCAGTACCAAAAAAAGAAAAAAAGAAAAAAGTGACTGAGACAAGATGCTGTCCTCAGTCAAGTTAGTCAATGAGAGGGAAATGAGGAGTAATAGTTCAATGACAACAAGAGATTCTGTTTGGGAAGTTCTGGAAATGGGTGAGGGTTATGAATGCACTTACAGTCCACTTAAAAAGGAATGAAGTGACAAATCCAAATGCTGTAAATTTTATCACACTAGAAAAAAGCTTAAAAAGAACAAGTGAATAAAACAACAGATGGGACAAAAAGGCATCCACCAAGGCCCAAAAAGTAGTAGAAGGCTGAGAGGGTGAGCCAGATCCTGAAACCAGCAGGACCAGGAGGAATACAGTTCAAGGACTCCAGCACCATACTGGGGAATGCAAAGGGAACTGATGACAGGAACTTTTTGACATTTCAGACGTTTTATAAGGCAACAAATTTAAGGCTGCACCACACGAAGACAGGACCGAGTGTTTCCATCCATAAAAGCTCTCCAATGTGGACTGGGATGTAGCTCAGTGGTAGTGCTGGGAGCATTTATGAGGCCCTGAGTTCAACCCCCAGTACCACACACACATGCACACATGCGCAAACACACACACACAAATCTCCAAAGCTATGACTAGCCATTGGCAATAAGCTCTAAGAGTTCATGTAAACTACCCTCTTCCATGAAGGACAGCTATCTATTTTCACCAATTCAGGGTTTTCTTTCAGAAAAGTGGCAATGGTCTTCAATTTTCAGAAAATCAAAGATGAAAATTATCCTTACCAAGTGTCTAGGGCAACAGAATTCCTCCACCCTCATTTTGAAGAAATACAGATCATCTAAGGTCTTCCTAAAAATACCAGTATTTCTCTCAGCCTGCCACTCAGCAACACCAGGGAAAGCCCATCCCTGGGTCCATTATGAATTGTTGTCTTCCTCACTTCTTTTCACTACAAACTGGAACAATGAGGTAAATGGAGAAATTTCTAGAGACTGAACATTAACATAGTTCTAGTAATAATAAAATGCAAGCGTGAAGACTCCTTCATGATCTGAACTTCTAATCAAAGGGACTCACACTGGTTTGAACTATCTATGGTAGGAAGAAGAGATCTTTCCTTTCAATTTAAAAAAGCTTAAGTGTGAGGGATAGAGTCATGGCTCAGTGGTGGAGTGCTTGCCTAGCATATGTGAGGCACTGGGTTTGATCCTCAGCAACACATAAAAATAAATAAATAAAGGTGTGGTGTCTGCATACGACTAAAAAAAAAAAAAAAGCTTAAGTGTAGCAAGGAGCAATGGTGCACATCTATAGTCCCAATTCCCTGTCTCTAAACAATATACAAAAAAAGGCTGATGATGTATGGCTCAGTGGTTAAGCACCCCTGAGTTCAATTCCCAGTACCCAAAACAAAAAGAAAAGCTTAAATGTGAATGTTCTGGATCCCTCATACATTGTTAGTGGGGATGTAAAACAGTGCAGCCTCTTTAGAAAACAGTCTAGTAATTCCTCAAAATATTAAGCATACAGTTACCATAAGATCAGCAATTCCTCCCTGATACAACCCAGGAGAACAAAATGTACATTTATACAAAAACTGTACACAAGGGCTCAGTGGTAGAGTGCTTGCCTGGCATGCATGAGGCACTGGGTTCGATCCTCAGCACCACATAAAAATAAATAAATAAAATAAAGATATTGTGTCCAACTACAACTAAAAAAATATTTTTAAAAAACTGTACAAATGTTCATAGTAGCATTATTTATTATGACCAAAAATTATAAGTAACCCAGTTGTCCATCAACTGAAAACTAAAATGTAGTATACCCATACAATACCCATACAATGAAACATTAATTGCTAATAAAGAGGAGTAACAAAAACTACTAAATACATGCTACAACATACATAAACCTTGAAAACATCAGGCTAAGTCAAGGAAGCCAGACACAAAAGGTCACACGTCTTATTTCATTTATATGAAATGTCTCAATTACATGAAATGTCCAGAATAGGCAAATCTGTAGAAATGGAAATATATTAGTGGACACTGAGAGCTCGGGCAGAGAGCAGATAAAGAATGACCACCCACAGGCAGTTTCTTTTAGAAAAGGAGACAAAAATATTCCAAAATTAGATTCTGGTGACTGTTGAACAACACTGTGAATTTACTAAAAAAACAATAAATTAGAGCCAAGCTTGGTGGCATAATCCTAGCAACTTGGGAAACTGAGGCAGAAGGATTGCCAAGTCCAAGGCCAGCCTGAGCAACTCTATGAGACCTATCTCAAAATTAAAAGGGCTATGAAAATAGCTCAGTGGTAGAGTACCCTTGAGTTCAACCCCAAGAACCACAAGCACTCAAAAATTAAATCATACATTGTTTTTAATATTTTTTTTAGTTATCAATGGACCTTTACTTTATTTACATGCAGTTCTGAGAATCAAACCCAGCGCCTCACACGTGCCAGGCAAGCACTCTACCACTGAGCCACAATCCCAGCCCCTGAATCATACATTTTTAAACAAATGA
>CM053399.1:123186188-123235385 GCA_028644305.1 Xerus rutilus | reverse complement strand
GCTGAATTTCCTTTGTAGCCAAAGGTAGTCTGGTCAGCTGTTTTCTGTGTATTTTGTTGTTATAATTGCTAAACTAAAATACTATCCACAGAGAGTTTCTATCAGGCCAAATGCACTGCTGTACCTGACATGTGTAAGCAGACGGCCCTTGAAATAAACAAAATTGACTGAAACACTATTTAAAACAGCAAGCTATCAAAATGATCACTACAATCTAGCATTTTCTTTCAAACTTCCAACTGTTGCTTCAGTTTACCTTGTATGTTAGACATTTGTTGACAATTTCTTTGACTCTGAAAGTATGGAAATGCTTTTATCTGAAGACTTTTTTAAACCTAGCATCATTTCCTATTCTACCTGCAATTGAGAGCTGTCTTAAATCAAAGGGAGACTATTTCACATAAGTGGTTAGAATCTTTCAAAAATAAACTCCTAATCCATTGTGTGTAAAATGTTTTTATCATTCATTTGAATGAAATGCTTCCTTCTTTATAATGTTAGAAAACTGCAAAGATAAAAACTGAAATGTTATATTAAATTGAAATAACCTCAAAGAGCATGTTTAGAGCAGTGGAAATATGCTGTATGACACCATAAAGGTGGATAAATGCCATACTTTTATTCATACTCACAGAATGTACAACACCAAAAGTGAACCCCACTTGGCACCAAACTTTGGAGGATAATGTGACAATGCAGGTTCCTTTGTAACACAGGCACTACTTTGAAGGGGGAATTTAGCTGGTAATGGAGGAGGCTACATATGTGTGGGGGCAGGAGATACATGGGAAATCTCTGTACCTGCCCTTCAATTGTGCTGTAAACCTACAACTGCTCTAAAAAATAGTCGATTCTTCTAAAAGTTTAAATTCAGTATCTCCAGTTGTTAATTCATTAGTCCTATCTCTAACTGGTAAAACTACACAAGACTGGGTGCAGTGGCACATACTTGTAATTCCAGCAACTCAAGAGGATCACAAATTTGAGGCCAGCCTCAACAACTCAGTGAAACTCTATCTTAAAATTTAAAAAGCAAAAAAAAAAAAAAAAGACTGGAGATGTGGCTCAGTGGTAAAGTACCCTGGGTTCAACCCTCAGTACCAAAAACAACCAACCAAAAACAAAAGAAAGAAAAAAGAAACCAAGGGACATTACTCCATTCTCAAACTAGAGTTTTGAAATAAGAAAGTATACTTTATGCTAATGTTTTAAAAGATAAAGCCACAGAGAAAATGCTGAGATTGCTATTAATTCATGGTCCTTTATAGCCAAAAATGTTCATCTTTTTTTTCCTCTGTGCCCCAAAAATGACTAAGAAACATTTTTCATGTCTGTAAAATACTTAAGCCCTCAAGACCCACAGGAAATATGCTCCCCTTCTGGCCTGCACTCTCTTGAAGTGAATTCCTGATGAACAGTGAAAAAGGGGCCCCTCTACTATTAGGCACAGACCTGGGCTATACTTCCAACAGGCAAAGGGGAGTGAAATGAGGCCATGAGTCCCAAGAAAGGCTGGAGCTGCCAAGGAAAACCCCAGACGCTAGGAGGTGGCTTGATCTGGGGGAGGGTGGATGTGCATGTGGATGCAAGTCCAGGGTGCTCCAGAAGGGAGGGTCCAAGAGATAACATTCAGGTCCTCACAAAGGACATGCGTGCAGAACCAAGTTTTCTACAATACAGCCCTTCATTTGACAGTTTCTATACAGAAAAGGAGATGAAAAACTATGCAGACCTCAGGGTACATACTGGGTAGAACAGCATTCTATGTGTGCGCAGGAGGTTGAAGGAAAAGTAAAATGTAAAATAAAACACAAGAGCCCCAATTTACAAAGGAAGAAAGCCCAAATTTTTTTAAAAGCTAATAACTTGAAATAAGAAAGTATACTTGATGCTAATATTTAAAAAGATGAAGGCACAGGAAAATGCTGAGATTGCTATTAATTCGTGGTCCTTTATGGACAAAAATGTTCATCTTTTTTTCCCTATATGCCCCAAAAATGACTAGAAAAAAACTTTTCTAATCAATAATGTACCTGCTAACATACAATCCTACTAGTATAAGAATCAGCAATAATTTCTTCAAAAGGCTATTTTTCCCCCACAGTAACATCTACAATCATAGAAGAAAACAACAAAAGTCTCTTGTATTCATCTTCAAAGATATCCAATCAATCCTTTGGTCTTTCTTCGCCAGTCTTTGACCAAGGACTGTAGACACTTGTCTTCTAATGTGCATTATCCTATTTAAAAGGTTTAGTTCTCCAATAAATGAAACACAGTTTGGTAAATCCGATTTCCTTTGAAGTGTCCTTAGAATTCAGCCAATAATCTCTGCAGTAATTCTTGAGCATTTTTTACTCTCACTTTTGGCACTTTAAGGAGCCAAAAGGAGATAACTAAGAAACTTCAAGGACATAAAAATCTACTCAATTTCACCAAGCAACTGGCCTAACAGACCCTAGGGAACAGGGATAGGAAGAAGGTTAGCAACTGCACCCAGGTGAGCCAGGTCAGTAGGTCTTACGATTCCATGACAACTCCTACAACTTTCAACTCTCACTATATCATTTCAAACCCTGACCTTCCACATCTACATAACAGAATTCTAGGCCATTAAAAATTCCAAGCTGCATTAAATGCTAAAAAAGCTAATGACAATGGGTGGAAACACACTCCCATTATATTAAAAACATAAATATTATAAATACATACATATAAGTGGGTGTGTGTATATATACTATATGAAAAATATACAAACGTATGTGGAAAGGAAAACTAGACACAGAAGTCTGGATATGCAGAAAGTAATCCTAGGGTGATAGAGGTGAGAACTGAAGACATGCTGAAAGAACAATGTTCTTTCTTTGAATAGGTTCTGTATTCTACAACAAATGTCTGCCCTTTACCTTGCAGTATTTACATAATTGCAGTCTCAGAAAAATTTAAAGTAAGCTATATACCTGTTGGTACCAAATTATCTAAGAAACTGGTCTCCATTAGCCACCTAAAAGCTGAGGACTCTTCAGTCTGTCTGTCTGCCTCTCTCATTTTCACTCTCTCACTCTCTCACCCTCCTTCTCCCTCTTTCTCTCTGTAATTTGTATTCTACAGGCTTCTCCATTTCCCTCTCACTCACATCCTCAGTCCATAAATTAATTCCAACTCCAGAGGTCTGACAGAAATCCTGTGGAGGATGATCATACATGTCCCTGCCCCAAAGATGAGCTATCTAGGGGGGAGCCCACCTTCCTTTAGAAGAAGGTACAGCCCATCAGAGCCATGTGTCCCACATATGCCCAAGCAAAAGGGCAGAACACATACTGGCTCAACATTCCCCTTGCCTTTGAGTACTGGTTCGATTTCAGAATGACTACAAGGTATGTCACTCCAGAGACAAGCAAGGGATCTGGACGCATCCTCCTTGACCCTGAACCCTAAATCCTGCTACCCTGTGGCTCCTCTCTGCAACTTCCTCCTATTCACACTCCAAAATACCCTGCCAGAACCTGTTTTGCCCTATAGAAAGCAAAATTTGGAAACTGTTCTGAGTGCACACTACGAGCAACCAATCCAAAAAGAAAAAAAAAAGAATACTGGCTCGACTTAATTTTTTGACAATATAATGGTGCAAAAACTGGTGCAAAGGTGATATACTTTCAGTAAAAACCATAAGGGCTGGGGACATAGCTCAGTGGTACAGAACTTGCCTAGTGTGCATGAGACCCTGGGTTTAATCCCCAATGCTGGAAAAAAAAATCAGTGGAAACTATATTTTGAATGTTGATCTTTTCCCAGGCTAGCAATCTGTGGTATGATCCTCTCAATTCTGCACAGCAGCAGCAGCTCCCAATCAGCCACGTGATGACAAGGGTAATAAACAACTGGTACTGTACACTGTACTATGTTATTAAGCTGTGATGGTCAGTAGGTTAGGTGTATTAAATGCATTTTGATTTAGGAATTTACCCTGAGTTTATCAGGACATAAGTCAAAGAGCATCTTTACCTTGTCCTTTGTTAATTACAGAATCTATAGCTCCAGTAACACAGAGACAGACACACCTACCTGCTTTCCTTGATGTGCGCTTATCTTCTTCTTTCCTACAATGGCGAAGACTCATGCAATCTTTAAGAACCCTCTCTCTCATTTTTAAGAACCAGAAACAAACTGCCCACAGAGCTTAAGTGACTTGTTCCAAAGCTGCACAGCTAATTGTGGACATGCTGTTAAGCAACTTTAGCCTGGTGGTTAAGCACACCAGACTGAGTAACTCATAAAAGCTTAGTGAAGATGGTACACATGGCAAGGCCATATTTCATGGAGTCATGGTAGATTCTGAAGACAATTTTAATCTCAAAATGTATACATTAGTCCCACTTACCCAGTTTCACTTTCTGCTGTTTCAGTTACCTGAGGTCAACCATGATCCAGAAAGTCAATGGAAAATTGAATAAACAATTCACAAGTTTTAAATAAATTTCACTACAGTATATTGTCATAACTGTCCTATTTTATTATTAGATATTATTAATCTTATAGTACCTAATTTACAAACTGAACCTTTTCACAGGTATGAATATATAGAAAAAATATATAATTACAAATATACAAATTTATATATACATAAATATATATATATATATGTAGAGTTCAGTACTATTCTAGGTTTCAAGAATTCATTTGAGTCTTGAAACCTATGTCCCACAGTTTTTCCTGATCCTTAGTAGCCCACCTTATTTCCTGATAGTTTGTGTACT
The DNA here is from genome assembly GCA_028644305.1 of Xerus rutilus. Lineage (NCBI taxonomy): Eukaryota > Metazoa > Chordata > Mammalia > Rodentia > Sciuridae > Xerus > Xerus rutilus. The sequence continues at coordinate 123,230,628 of CM053399.1, read as the reverse complement.
CATATGTTTTGGGGGTACCTACTCTGGGCCAGATATCCTGACTTTATGCCATTTTTCAACTTGGGCTGCACATCATAGTTACCTGGGCAGCCAGGTAAGAGAAATAAGAAAGAAATGAGAAATCTCTTATGTTCAGACCTTATCCTCAGAACTGGTGATTCTAGAGTGCTGGAGAATGATTCACTGTCATACAGGGGGGGATTACTGTATTTAACTGCCAGAAACCCCAGAATTCCACAGATCTTTGGTGGATTTCTTAGAGCTTCAGCATTCTAGACCAGCACCATCAAATGAAATTTTCTGAAAAACAGAAATGCATCATCCAATATGACAGCCCTTAGCTGTATGTGGCTAGGGAGCTCTCAAAATGTGAATCATAGGAGAAACTAAATGTTTTCTTTTTATTTCACAGTAATTCATTTAAACTTAAATAACTACCTATGACTGGAGGCTTCCACAGTGAACAGTGAGCTCCAGAGCACTGTGGTTCTTGAGGCAATTTGGAGACCAGTACAGCAAGCACACTGAGCTTGGGAGACGGATGAACTGATTCACATGCTTTCTAGTTCAGTCATTTTGGCCAGTAATTCAACTTCTTACACCTCCATTTTCAGGACGTTAAGAAAGGACGACTAGGGCTGGGATTATAGCTCAGCGGTGGAGCACTTGCCTTGCATGTGTGGGGCCCTGGGTTCGATCCTCAGCACCACATACAAAGCAATATAATAAAGACATTGTGTCCATCTGCAATTAAAAAAATATTTTAAAAAAAAAAAGGACGACTACCTCCTACTTAAAAAATGACTCTGAGAGGAATGGAGACCAATTGGCACATATGCAGCCCCTAGCACAGTGCTTTGCACATAGGAGAGACTACAACCTGCATGACATTTTCCATGTTTCTTCCCAGGCTCATCCACATCTGACACCTAGGTTTTGGCCTTTGCAGACACTTTTCCCAAAGGGATGCTGGAGAAATAAACTTTCAGTTCTTTAGCTCAAGATCCCGAAACAGAGGGGTGGAAAAAGATGAAATGTGAACAATTGCACTCCTCCCTGACATCATGTGATTGTGACTATTAACTAATCAACAGGAAAGTAAAGCTGCTGAACTTTTCTTCACTTCTAGAAGCCATGGCCATCTCCATGTGAAGCAGACAAGCAGACCTACAGAGAGAATTCCTTAAGAAACTCCTCCAAGCTGTAAAAGGTATGGGTGACCCGGAAGGGTCCTGAGTCTGTTTTTGTGACCACAGCCCTTCTTCCTCATGCCAGACCCCAATATGAACCCCAGGCCCCCCAGGTTACCTGAGGCCGCCGTTGTGGGTGTACTGGCTGCTGGCGGCTGTGAAGAGCTGCTGCTCTCATTCATAAGGCATTGATTGCCACCATTGTTCTCTCTCTTGACAAGCAGCTCAGCTGCACTGGGCAGCGGGATGGGATGGCTGATGCCCAGTTCCTCCTCCTGCGCCTGCTGCCTTCTCAGAGCCACCTGGAAGGAAGCACAGGACAGTGAATCATTCTCCAGCACTCTAGAATCACCAGTTCCAAGGATAAGGTCTGGACATAAGAGATTTCTCATTTCTTTCTCATTTCTCTTACCTGGCTGCCCAGGTAACTACGATGTGCAGGCTAAGTTGAAAAATGGCATAAAGTCAGGATATCTGGCCCAGAGTAGGTACTCCCAAAACATATGAGTACACAAACTATCAGGAAATAAGGTGGGCTACTAAGGATCAGGAAAAACTCATCCAAGGAGGGAAGTTCAATCTCAAGAGTAGAAAACACACTGATGGATTAGGAAGAAGTAGATCACACTCCTTCACCCCACAAATACCTAAAATATCACTGAACTGGGAACACTGACCACTAAGCTTAAGTTAGATCCCACTTCCTCCCCATTTAAGAGAAACAGGAGGCAAGTAGGCATCAACTACAAGATAGGACAAAGTGTGATAAACACAAGAGAAGCACACACCAATTTACAGCAAAAATCTAAGAATCAGCCTGCGTAGAAATGTGGTAGAACCCTAAAGCACAGAATGAGGAGCACTCACACAGGGAAGGAGAAAGGGGAAGAACAGTATGGAACAGAGCAGCTAGGCAATGAAACCCCTCAGAACCTGGTTTCCCGGGGCTGAGGGAGCACGTGGAGAAGCGATGAACAGCAAGGGGGCTGGAATCTGGTGTTGGCCGTTCCTAGGAGAAGAGGAGTTGGGAGGTAGGAGCAAGGCAGAGGACAGGTTAGGGGGGTAGGCAGGCAGGAGGGAAAGAAAGAGTTGAGACAGGTAAGAACCTGACATACTTAGGCAACACTTCATGGTGCTTCTTGTATTTATAGACTTTTAAATAACATTGTTAAAAGTTGGGGGGGGAGAGGCTTAAAACAAGTTGTTTTTGTTTACTACCTGTAACAAAAAGAGACTTTCTACTGAAATTGCCTATTGGTGTTCATGAAATGATAACGTGAAGTGCCCTACACTACCCTACACCTTAAAGGCTCAAAGACAAGAGGAAAGGTAAAATCAAAATGGTAAATCAGAAACCCAACTACAATCTATGTATTGGCTTAGGAAAACTACAGTCCAAAGTTAGCTGATTGATGTGGAGGTAAATTTTTACTCATCACCAAAGGAGTCTTCACCTTAGAAAAATAAACCTTGAATAATTATTTAAGACTAATTCAGCTTATATCTTGGGTTTTCTGATATTAACCAAGGGCTTGGAAACAGCATATCAATGACTACCCAGAAGTAAGTTTTTTAAAACCCTTCAAACCCCTAAAATATTAACACATGGAGCTGGGGTGGTGGCTCTGTGGTAGAGCGCTTGCCCTGCCCATGTGAGGCTGTGGGTTTGATCCTCAGCACCAATTATAAATAGATAAATAAATAGCCATCAACAACTAAAAAATATTTTTAAAAAATATTAATACGTACTTGCACCCTGATTTATACAAACCTCTTATACACCCAAAATGCAGAGCTTATCTAGTGCACAAACTAAGGACACCCTTACAAAGATTTTCTCCAAAGTTCATTAGTGAAATGTTTAGACAGGGAAGGGTTGTCAATGAATTGCAAATGCAATTGTTTTATTCATCTAATATTAATTTTAAACTATTTTAGAGTAACTGAAAAATAACTGCTATATATATTGTTAAGGGCTCATCTAGCATAGCACAAACCCTCTGATACAAAAAAATCCTGAAGTTTCGTATTCTATAAGCAATCTCAAATCGTTTTTGTTAATTCAGCGGTCTCCTCAAAATTAGTCCCCCTAAAAAGAGTATCCAAAATTAATACCCATACTAGGATATTTTTATCACATTTTGAGGAAACTTCCCACGGAGTATTGCTCCACGTAAATATTTAAGCCAATGACCCAACGTTCCGAATGCTTTTCTGCCTAAAGTATATTTAAATTACCTAAGTTTTAATCTCACTGTAATGCATCTTATTGTTACAGCCAGTGTAACAATTCAGTACAGATTAAGTTAAATTCTATGAAGAAATTACCAATATTTTCATTAACTGCCCTTACAATATCTGAAGACAAAACAACTCTAATTTTAAATGTTTTCGTTTCTCTGTGCTTAAAACTCTGGTGCGCGTAGAAAGTACATGATATTTAAACATTTGTGCAGTTATATTCAACCTTCCTAAGTCATTTTTTTTAAAGGCTATTTTACACGTTTCTAATCAAAAGTAGTGCATCACTAGCAAACACTTCTTTGTTATCATTTCATTTTAAAATAATCTATCTTTAAAAGAAGAGACAACTTTTAACTGGAAAGAATGTACATTATTACCTTTTAAAAAGCTTTTAGGAAGCCAAAGACGTGAACTTTCCGTTAATATGCTAAAATTACTAGCCTACAGTTGAAGCTATTAAAAAATTAAAAATGAACGACCGGCCGTTTCTTAAATGCTTAAATACAGTCAAGACATTTAAGTAACTTAGATCCAGACAGCGAATTTTAAAATACTAGTATTTCCACAGTGCTCAAAATGGCTGAGGCGATCGGCCGGATCCGCTGGGGGCGAAGACGCCAAGTGCGCCAAAAGCAAGAGACCACGCCGCGCGGCGTCCATCACAGGGACTTTTCCAGAAAAACAAACGCGGCGTCGCGTTCTGCAGCTACCCAGGGGTCTCCCTTGGCCCCTACAAAGCGTCCCGCGGTCCAAAGGACCCTATTTAATTTAAGCCCAATTCAGAGACGAGTAGTCGGGGACCCCCGAAGGGACCGAACCCCGCAACTCTGTGCTCGGTGGGCGGGTTTGGAGATCGCGGGAACTGCCCAGCCCAACGAGACCCTCGGCGGTCTGTCCCGAGAGCGGGGCTGGAGATCCTGGGTCGCCCCTCATTGCGAGCGAACCCCGCAACTGTGAACGGCGGGCCCGGAGATCGGGGAGAATCCCTAGCGGAACGAACTCAACTCTGCTTGGAGGGCAGGGATGGACATTACGGGTCCCCGTCGCTGCAGCGAGCCCCGCAACTCTGCGGGAGGATAGGGTGACCTCTCCGGCAGGGTGAACCCCGAATCTCAGCAGGCGGGAACCGGGACTCGTTCCCACTTCCCCCGGCGCACCGCGAACGTCGGCGCTACTAGCCGAGTCATTCCCGAACCCGGCCCTGGCTTAATTCTGGCCTCGTCAAAGGACTTTATCCCTGAAGCTCGGAGCTGAACCCCACTTCCCGGGGCCCGCACTCACCTGCGCGGCCATCACGCGCTGTCTCTCGGCGATCAGGTTGCACTTTTTGCACTGGCAATCCCGCCACATGCAGAAGCGTTTGTGGCCCTTCAGCGGCGACGCGTAGCCGTGGTTCCTGCACCGAGCGCACTTGGGCAGCCGCGGGGACTTCTTGCTCGTGGCGCCCAGGCCCGACGCCCCGGAGCCAGAGCCACTACCGCTGCCCCCGGCGCCCGATCCGCCACCAGCGCCCAGCAGCGCCCCAGAGGCTTTGCCGAAGCCCCCGGACTTGCCCTGCGGCGGTGCCCCGGGGGCGTGCGGGGTCTCGGACGGTGCCGAGGGCTTGTTGAATGCGTCGTCATTGGGCATGTTGCCCCCGAGGAGCGGCGAAAGGACTCCGACCGCCTCTCACGCCCGAAGACGGCTGCAAGGGAAGCACCCAACCGACGGCTAGACTCCAGAGGAGGAGGTGCAGGAGGCGTGTTTGCCGCAGCCGGAGGTGCAGCCGGAGTGGCGAGGTCGGGACACGCAGCGCCGGGAGTGGTGGGGGGTTGTGCCCTTTTTTTTCTTTTGGCGCGCGGCGTAGAACTTTTGGATACTTTTCAGAATGTTCCCGGGATTGCAGAGGCGGGAGAGGGCGCGAGGGAGCTCGGCCACGCCCATTGTCCCCCAACTCCAGCCACTGCGCTCTGAGTGCAAGCTTGCACACCAGCTGCACGCAACCTGGGCGCTGCTGCAGAGATGCTGCAAGCGCACGAGAGGTGCAGAGCATGACCTCATAGCTCTCCAGGATACCGGGGCCAGGCTGTCAGACAGAGCTCGCTGCACCGAGGAAGCTAGCCTCCCAGGTCAGGAGCAGAGTCCAGCTTGCTACTAGGAGGAGGTGCAGCCACCTGTGGGAACGTCTAGTTCCCTTCTTCCCCTCCCCCCTCCCCCCAGTGAGGCGCATTCTCCAGGTTCAATGGGGGAGACCTTGGCAGCAGCAAACTCAGAAAGTGGTTTATTTCTCCCTTTAGTGTGAGGTTGAGAGTCTGAGAAAAGAGATCCCTACATTTATGTCTGCAGATAAGACTCTCCAATTGTAGGGCTGAAGTGTGCCCAAAATTTCAAAGGTTGGAGCTGTCCTCCATTTATCCCGTTTTCGTCTGTTCACAAGATTTCTACCTCCTGGCCCCAGATAACTTTTCCAGTCTACATAGTTCCAGCCCTAGTTTCTACTCATTTCTTGTCTTTGAGGCAGCTTCACTTGGACTTTGAATGGAGGTGAGAGGGTTACACAGATGTAGACCTTTATCAAAACTCATTCTACATTTAAGATCTGTGCGTTTTATGTGCGTGAATGTACATTTAAAAAGACTCTTACCGCCTTTCCAGGGTTCCCACCCTGAACTCCCCACCCCCATCCCCTGCCACGTTTGTCTCCTCTGCACTTGGCCTCTTGGAATATTCCCTAGGCCTGCTAATCAGTTCTCCCCACCCATCCACGTGGCCCCCTAAAACCCAGTCCTTTGCCTAAAGTCTGAATCTGCAGCAGCTTCCAATAGATCGGTTTCTTATTCTTTCCTTATAGTCTATGTACACAGCCCCAGGGCCCCTCCAATGGCTAGGTATTGTTTTCCATGTGAAAAACAAAAGTTGAAGACCCCAGGCTAGTCTTAAAGCACTCTGAATGATCTCCCTCTGCATTTCTTAGCCTGTTGTTCTTACCAGCTTGGGTGAGCTCTTTGTTGACCCTGAACGTGCCTCTTTGTTCATTGTCACTTCTCTAACCTTGTAATGGCAATTGTGCTTGGGGCTAGCTTACACCCCTCTCCCACATTTCTTGCTTTTCACCAGTTAGTACTTGCCTTGCACATTCTGGGCCACAGCCTCAGGGGGGTAGTTCTCAAAAGGAGAATAGCCACCCCATTTGGCTTCTCATTGAAAGGGTTGTCCAGTGGCCATTTCTGTCAACAGTTTGGTGTGTTCAGCACTGAGCTCTGAAGTCCTTGCACCTGCCTTTGACCCATTCTAATTCTGAGGCCTCTTGTACAATCTTCAGAGTGGATTTTCTCCATTAGTGTTAGCTGTCTGAAAATTATTTCTTGAAGAAGCTTCCAGCTTTACACAATGCCACACACCCTGCCCATGACATCAGTGAAGCTATACTCCTGACAGGGACCAAGATACAACCATACACCCATTTTGGAACCTCTTAGATGATAACCACTGTTTTATTCAGAGACATCCTTCTCCTTTACAGTCTTCTGTTAAAACACACAAGCCTGTTGCCATTATCCAATATTTTCTTTTTTTTATATCTACACTTCAATACCTGAACTGAAGCTGAATCTTTCCTAAGGCCCAGTCTAGCTTTAGACAATAAGGTAGATACAGGAAGAAGTAGCTGTCAATCTCAAATCATGAAGGAAAATATGTTCCTTATAAACATTCCATCACTAGAATCTGTGATGGAGGATTTAAACCCATAGAAAATTTGGTGCTATGAACAAATGACCAAAGTAATAAAACATAAACTATAATAATGAAATTAATAGCCAAGTGAAATTTTTATTCACAAGACACAGAGGAGGCACTAGACAGGTGATGATCCAAAAAGGAAGTAGGAAGACCCTCAAAATGAAGAGTCATACTGGACATTTTTAATAGCCTGGTCCTATTATCCCCTTTCTTCTTTTTCCTCTTTCCAGAAACCAAAGCCCAAAGACGATGATGCAGATCTGTACTCAATGATTTAGAAATATGCCCAAGACATACTGATTAGTTGGGGGAGGAGCTAGTTTTAAAATGTATTAGATAAAAATTCTTAGACATGAGACAGAAAACACGAGCAATACAAAAAAATTGAACTTCATAAAAATTTAAAATGTGCTTCAAAAGCCACAATTTAAAAAATGAAAAGCCACAGTCTGTGAGAAAATATTTAGAAGTCATATATGATAAGGAACTGTACCCAGAATATATATAAAGAACTATTTTAATTCAATAATATAAAATCAGGGGCTAGGGATATAGATCAGTGATAGAATATCTGCTTAGCATGGACAAGGCCCTGAGTTGGATCCCCAATACCACACACAAACAAAAAAGAACAAATAAACAAGTGCCCATTTAACCAAAGAAAATCCTTGAATGGCCAATAAACAATTGTAAAGATGTTCAATACCATTTAATTATTAGAGAAATGAAAATCAAAACCATCGGCATGGGGCTGGAGCTGTAGCTCCATGGTAGAGCACTTGCCTCGCTTGCATGAGGCACTGTGTTCGAGCCTCAGCACCACATGAATTTTTTTTTAAAAAAAAGATATGAAAAAAAAAACATTGGGGCTGGGACTGTGGCTCAGCGGTAGAGCGCTTGCCTCGCATGCATGAGGCCCTGGGTTCGATCCTCAGCACCACATAAAAAGCAATAAAATAAAGACATTGTGTCCATCTACAACTAAAAAAAAATATTTAAAAAAAAAAAACATTGATATGGAGCTAGAGTTGTAGCTCAGTGGTAAGAGCACTTGCCTAGCACCTGTGAGGTAATGTGTTTGATCCTCAGCACCACATAAAAATAAAGACATTGTGTCCATATACAACTAAAAAATATACTTAAAAAATTGGAGCCAGCACGGTGGCGTAAACCTGTAATCCCAGCACTTAGGGAGGCTGAGACAGGAGAATCGCGAGTTCAAAGCCAGCCTCAGCAATGGCGAGGCACTAAGCAACTCAGTGAGACCCTGTCTCTACATCAGACACAAAATAGGGCTGGGGATGTGGCTCAGTGGTCAAGTGCCCCTGAGTTCAATCTCCAGTACCAAAAAAAAAAAAAAAAAAAAAAATTGGGATATCATTATTCAAAAAGACAATAGCAAATATTGACTGGAATGTAGAAAAACTTGAATTTTCATGGATTATTGATGGGACTGTAAAATTATATAGCCATTTTGAAATACATACCATATGATCCAACAATTCTATTCCTCTGTATTTAGCCCCATAGACATGAAACAATCCAAATGTCTATCAATGGATGAATAAATAAATATGGCATATCTATATAATGGAATATTATTCATCCATCAAAAGGAGTAAAATAATGATACATGCTGCAGCATGGATGAAATGTGACAATATTATGCTAAGTAAAAGAGGCCAGGTTCAAAAGATTACCCATTGTATGAAATGTCCAGAAGAGGCAAATCAATAAAGAGAGAAAACAGACTAGCAGTTACTAGGACTGGGGGTAGGAAATGGGAGGGAGTGAAAATGGATTTAAAAGAAATTTTTACAATACCTCAATGAAGCTGTTTAAAATTTTGAATTAAAAGACAAAAAGTAAACCACCCATTATGTAAAATATAGCTTCATTTTTGAAGTATGAACTACTGTACATTTCCATGTGCTTGAGTAGGTGATAGGACTATGGGTGATACCCTCTTACTTTATTATCTAATTTGTGTGTGTGTGTGTGCGCACGCACTACTGGGAATCAAACCAGTAGTGGGCCTCTCACAGCTAGGCAAGTGCTCTACCACTGAGCTATGCCCCCAGTTCTTCTAATTTTTTTTAAATACTTAGCAGGCATTGCTTTCACTATCAGAAAAATGAATCCTTTTATTTGTGAGGCAGTATATGGCATATTAACTGAATGTTTAATTTTGACTCACAGGTATGAGACCTTAGAAGAGTTATTTAATCGCTCTGTGACTCAGTCTCCTCATCTGTAAAAAGAAAGGAGTAATAATAATGCCTACATCTGAGAGTTTTTAGGAAGACTGTTAATTAATACTTACAAAGTGCTTAGAAAAGTATCTGACATATAGTACAATGTCTGTCATTGGTATTTCCACATTGGAAAGAAAAGAATGGGAGAAAGCAAGGTACATACCCACACACATCTTCTATAGATCTGAAGAGCCCATGGGGAGGGAAAGCTATATTAGAAGACATCAATGATAAATTCTATCTACTTTGCATTTTGTCCAGGGAAAGCTGTTTTTGCCCCAGGTCTTGGTGAAACAGGTCAAGGGAAAATTCTGTGGATTGGCTCTGTCTCTGTCTCTCTGTCTCTCTTCCTCTATACATACACACATGTGTGTGTAGTGAGATACTATATGAATCAAAATATTCAGCTTTCTACATCCTGGTATGCAGCTGTGTGTCAGCTAGTCTCAACTAATTCTTTGGTATACAGCTGTGTGTGATCAATGCCCCATGACTAATATGAGCAGTAGGAATCAAGGGAGGAGTGGGACCAGCAGGGCCTGAGCACTTAATGAGAAGGATCTTTCTTGACATGGAACACAACTACCATGTAGCTGCACAGGATCTGAACAGGCATAAAGAAGACTGAACTACCCTGTAGTCTCAGTGGATATGCGTAGGCATAAAGGTGAAAACAGGACATTCTAGATCGTGGGAACAGCGAATTGAAGGCTAAGCCTTGGGTGCCAGCCTGTGGGTTGGGGGAGAAGATGCAAACATGCCAGTCTGGAACAGAGGAGTCAAGCTGGAGCCCAGCAGGAGATAAGGTTGGGAAGATAACATGGCACCTTGCCTGCCAGTAGGGAATTTGGCTTCTATCCTATAGGCAAATAGAAAATGATGGTGATGTTTGTCCTTGAGGTGTTTGAGGAATAAAAGTATCAGTTCTACCAACCACTCTGTGATTTGACCGATCACTGTGATTTGAACCACTTAGCGTTTGGGGGTTTTTGGACGGATGTTGGTTTTGTTTATTTATTTATTTAGTGCTGGGGATTGACCCCAAGGCCCCATATATGCTGAGCACACACTCTACCACTGAGCTACACTCTCAGCCTGTGACTGAGTATTTTTGAGCCTTCTTTTCTGATGTGAGGACAACAACATCATAGGGATTAAAGATATCTAAAAATGCCCAGAAAGCTGTCTATCACATAAAAAGTGATTCATCATCATTAGTAGTTTTCAGGGAGGGTGCTGGGGATGGAAGCTAGAGCTTTGTGCACACTAGGGAAGTGCTCTATCACTAAGCTACATCCCCAGCCCTCATCATTGGTAAATGATGCTGCTTGTAGCTTGGATTGTAGGAGCAGGAGGAATCTGAAAGCAGATAATGCTGGCAGGAACCTAGCTGTTCGGGAAGTTGGCTATGCCTGAGGTTGCAGTAGTGAGACCTGCTTACCACTAGCCACCATTCTCTATGCGTTCAAGTTCCCAGTAGTGATGGGAAGAGGAAGGAGACAGAATTCTGCTTATCATGACAGTTAGGAATACAAGTCTTACTGTCAGACTGCCTGGGTCTGAGGCCCAACTTGGTGACTCCTCAGGTATGTACCTGTGGGAAAGTCACCCACCCTCTTTGTGCCTCCCTTTCCTCATCTGGAAATTGGAAATAACCTGAAAATCATTGTGAGGATACAATGATTAGGGTATGTGAAAAGCTTTCAGCAGTGCCTGAGAGAATAACTGTTATCTAAGGGTGAGCTATTGTTTTCAGATTCTGTAAGAATAATTTTGAAGCACAAGATGAAGGGGAGCTAGGAGGCAGGTCTTGGGATCTCCACAGTTTGCTAGTTCTTCCCATATAAGGTGCCCCAGCAAAGTCAGGAATAGAATCCCAACTTGGAGCCTGGCAGGACATGATAAAGCCTCTAGGTAGGAAACCTCTGCCATAAAGCTCATCATCCTCACAATATCAGCATCTGGAGCCAGTCTCAGGCTCTTAGGAATACCACCTTTTGGGGTGTCACATCATATGCAGCACACTGGCAGGCTAGCAAAACTGATAGAAAGCTGATGGGAGGAGACTGCACCACCATAAAAGCAGGGAAGTCCATCTGTTACTCAGGTCAGGAGCCATCATGATTTTATAACACTGTACAAGGAATGATTTTCACGAGGAATGCCCCTGTGAGGCATCATCCAAAGATTAAATCAGGATGGGTTCATTACTATCTAAGAGAAGAGTATAAATATTTTAGATTTTCTTCAGTAAAAGTTGTTAAAATGTACATTTTCTGATATGTAAGAGAAAAAGTTTGTCATCTAGAAAAATCATTGGACGTCACTCAAGTTAAACAAAGTGATTCAGAGAAAATACACTCATAATCCAGCCAAATTAAGAAATGCATTAAAATATTTAAAAGTCATATACATATCTTGTATATGACTTTTAAATATTAATGGTTGTTTTGAAATTATCAGTATACTGACACCCATTAATTTTTTTTAAAATGGCTTAACATAAATTTTTCTCATAGAATCAGTTGCTTAAAACTTCAAGAAGAAATCAGTTTTTTAATAATACTTATTTTAGAGTCTGGGGTTGTGTCTCAGAGGTGGAGCGCTTGCCTAGCACATGTGAGGCCCTGGGTTCAATCCTCAGTGCCACATAAAAATAAATAAAATAAAGGTATTGTGTCCATCTATAACTAAAAAATATATTTTAAAAAATACTTATTTTACAAAGTTAAATTGATTGAAAAATAATAATATACATTTATTGTTTGATATATGTGAAGAGCAAATGTCAAATTGTTATGTTAGATTAACTTATAAATACCTTATTTTAACCAACCATTTAAAAATAGAGATGATTCTGCTTTAAATTTTAAAATCCACTCCAAATACCATGTTTATTTATGTACTTTCTTATACAATGGATGCTCTGAAAAGTCAAAACTATCTCAAGGATTTTCCTGTGTCTTCTGATGTAAAAGACTTAGAACAGAGGAAACACTGAAAACAAATCCTGAAATAAAATTTCATTTTAGAGTTTCAAGATGAATTGGAAGTTAAAATGTATATTAGCAGAGGTGCCCACATACATACCCCACTGGGTTCAATAGCCACTATCTTGCTGATTTCTCAGGCTTACAAAATAAAAACAAGAAAAGCAGATAGATTAGCAGAACTGATACTGCTAGGATAAATAACAATGTAAGTGTACCAGTATTTTTACCAGAGGCCACTTACATGTGGTAAAGAGTTGGTTATAGTAAAATGAATAGTTTGTGACTAATTTGAAGTTTAAAACTTGAAACCTTAAGTAGACACATACATATCAGCTATTATGTATTTTATCAAGCTCCCCCCTCAAAAAAAAAAAAAAAGAAAGAAGGCCTGTCAAGTTTCCACTTTACCAATTAATGGGAGAAAACTACAATGAATTTTAGAGATGTGTTATAAAACCTAAAATTCACCTAATTAACAGAAGAAAGAATGATGAGTTAAGAATCAAAATAGTGTGGATGGGTATAGTATTTGATGTCAAGGATTAGGGTAATTGTCATCATAGTAATTACTGATTCAAATTACTTAAAACTATAAAATGACAAAAATTATATTCATTTTTCTATTTCCATATTCCTATTGATCATTTCTTGAGTTGATTATATGATTGTCATAGTTGACTGCTGCTGACTTGAAGGGTGTGTTGACCTTACCCAAACACGTATATATTAAACTATGTTCCTGACAATGTACAAACAAGTGAATTTTTTACCTTAGAAAACCTAGTAACAAAAACAAAAAACCTCATTAACATTTCAGCTCCAGAGGTGTCCTAACTTAGTGCAGGATTCACTGCCAGTTGAACAGTAACAGGAAGCGCCCTGAGAAGTTTAAAGGGGATTGGAGAAGGGCCAGAGGCTTGCCCAGGAGAACCGGAAGAATCAGCCTTTCAGAAGAGCCTGATTTATTAATCAATTGGATTAATGAACCAAATCTAGAAGAGGTGATAAAATGATGTGAACTAGAAGTGGATCTTCGAAGAAGGGACTGGGACGCTGAGGGTGGGGACATGCACACAACTGCAGTTCTGCCCTTGACATTTTCATCCTCCGTGTGCCCAGATCCCCATGCCCCAACACTCTGCTGCTTGCTCTGTGCTTCCTGAAAGCATTCCTTCTACCTACATAGGCTCAAGAGGAATACAAAGCCCTTCTTTTGCTTCCAGAAGCCTTAATGAGACAGGGCTGGAGTATTTTTTATCTATTACTATTTATGAATATTAGCTTTTATTAGTAAAAGTGGGAGACAGTCATAGAGGAAATTAAGTGAAGGCGGTGAATCCACACACTGTGGTTGGCAAAGTGTAACCCCCGACTCCTCTTCCTGGGAATCCCCTGCAGAAGGATTCTGGGCGGGGCTCTCCCAGCCTGCTGCCTGGTTTGCCTCGTGGAGACTCCATCTCGATGGCGCGCCCCCTGCGGGTCAGGAGGTGCGCCCACGTGACCGGCGCCACCTTCCACTTGCTCCTCCGCTGAGGGAAAGGGGTAGCGTGCGCGGCAACGTGGCCTCTCCCCGCCCCTTTTCTTCCCCTATTTCCTGCCCGGAACAACCGCCCCTCCCAAGTGATTGACAAGTAGTATCTTCTACCCCTCACACTGCGGAAGTCGGAGGACTCTCCACGTGGGATTAACTCCCGGACGGGGGAGGGGACGCAGCGGTGTTGCTGGGTCGGGTAAAAAGAAGATGATTGGTATCTTTACGCTTAGAGAGTACTATAACCTCTGAAGTCGGGGGTGTCAGATAAAATACATAAATATGTTGCATGCACATATTTACACCAAAAAAATCTTATTTATATAAAGTTCAGTTAACTGGGTGTGTGCTAATTTTACTTGCTAAATCTGGTAACCCTATTCTTAGAGTCTTTGGAAGGGTTAATTTTTCCCTCTCCCCTGGCTCAATTCTGGGGATTGAAGAAAACAGGGCCTTGCACATGCTAGGCAAGCCCTCTACCACTAAGCTACGTCCCCAAACCTGTTTTATTTTGTGACGGGGTTTTGTGCTAAATTGACCAGCCTGACTGAACTTTCCATCCTCCTGCCTCAGCCTCGTGAGTAGCTAGGATTACAGATATGTGCCACTAATCTTGGCCCCAAGAGCTCCTAGAAATAGAAAGGACTTGGGTCTGGGAGCTACAGCCCCATGTTCCACGTCCAGTCTACCCTGTGTGTTTGTAAGGACTGTGAGTCAAGAATGGATTTTACATTTTAAGTGGTTGAAAGAAAATCAAAAATAGAATATTTTGCTGGGTGTCGTGTCACATGTCTAATCCTGGCGACTCCCAGCGATTCCGGAGGCTGAGGCAGGAGGATAGTGAGTTCAAAGCCAGCCTCAGAAAATTAGCGAGGCCTTAAGCAATTTAGTGAAACCCTGTCTCAAAATCAAAACGGGCTGGGACGTGGCCCAGTGGTTAAGGGTCCCTGGATTCAATCCCTGGTACAATAACAACAACAACAAAATATATATATATGTATGTCTGTCTGTGTGTGTATATATATACACATATATAATAGATTTATATTTATATTCTTATATATACACATATATAAATAATAGGAGATTCAAGTTTCTACGTCCACAAATAAAGTTTGGAACACGGCCACACCTAGTCCTTTTCCTATTGTTTGAAGCTACTTCACAGATAACAAGAACAGTGTTCACTAAGTTCACATGTTCTAAAATATTTATTATTGGGTCCTTTACCTAAAAAGTGTGTAACTTCTGCTATAGAGTTCCTTTTTTTTTTTTTTTTTTTTTTTGAGAATCCCTAATAAAGTTGTGTCCAAACGGTTAACACAACTTGAAGAGGTACATCCAAATCTTTGGTAAATGGGAGGCTTGATCTAGAATGTCCATCCTGCCTTTGCAGTTCAGACAGCCCTCTTTGGTTCTGTCCTGAATTTGTCATTCCCTCAGACCCCAACTCATAATTACCAGGGAAGGTGACTGTCCAAATAAAACGTTCTACTGAAAAGTTATTAAAGACAGGGTCACCCTGAGAAGGAAGCTACTGGGGGAAGAGAGGAGAGAGATGCAGAGCCCAGCCTGGAAGTCAAGCAGGAGGATAAAGGTACAGGTGTGTGTGAGTGTATGCATGTGGAATATATTTCCAGAAATGAGGAAAATCTGAATTTGGTTGAACCTGAGAGGCAGAGGATGGCTGGTAGGAGGGCCCGACTAAGGATTGTAGCAAGGATTAACAAAATTCATGTAGAACTTCCCATGTGCTTGACACTTATAAGTGCTTTTCTACTAATTCATTGAATTATACTAACAGCCCTTGAGACAGATCTTATCCTTACCCCACCTTATAGATAAGGAATGGGGGGTGTGTGGAGGTGAAGTGACTTGCTCAATCTAAAGAAAAGAACAGCAGGAGTTGGACCCAGGCTCATATTCTTTACCCCATCCCCATTGCCCATCTCTTGCCCCTCAGGTAGTGGCAACAGGGAACAAGTAGGTGGTGGAGATGGAGAAGTGGGGTATTTTGCAGGTCCTGGGACGATCTCAGACAAATATATGAAGGGTGACAGCAACTTAATAAAGGTGATCTATATTGAGCACGCTTAAATCTACACCAAACTAAACAAAGGGGCAAGTGATTAAGTGTTAGGTGTGGTACAGACTATAAATGCCATCAAATCAGAGAGGAGAGAAGAGGAAGATTTCTGTTCACAGAGTGGCTATGACTGTCGGAGGAGCTGACCTTGGAGCTGGTCTTTTGGACACAGAAACAAAGAGGTGTGGAGTCTACAAAAGTCTTCTAAATCTCTTCTGTTTGTTCTTATTCCCAACTCTATCCCAGCTGTAGCACCTAGATCAGGACCTATCATGCCCAAGGGGCTTATTAGTATTTGTTGAATGTGTGAGTAGATTTGGAAATGTGTATTTATTTTTGGATAGGTAATGCGTTCAGATGGTTCAAAAGGTAAAAGATTCAAAATGCTGAAGAGTCAAATTCCAACCACCACTGTCCCCAGTCCTGGGGTTCCCTCCATGGAGGCAAGTGGGTTTTACATTTTGGGAGATTTCTTCAGTTATTGTATACACACACAGGCAAACACGTGCATGTCTACTCTCCACTCCCCCTCCCCCAGGCACAGTTTTCAATACAACGGTGCCTGTTCTGCACATGGCTTTTGTTCACTGTGTACAGGGAGATGTTTCCCCACTGGTCCATAAGGATCTTCCTAAATCTGTTCTACAGCTGTGTCCTCTGCATAAGTGCGGCACTTCATCCAGTTCCTACATTGGCCTGTAGGCTATGTTCTTCCTTCGCTCTTAGAAATAAGTGGCAAGCCGGGCATGGTGGCGCACACCTGTAATCCCAGTGACTCAGGAGGCTGACGCAGGAGGATCACAAGTTCAAAGCCAGCCTCAGCAACTTAGTGAGGCTGTAAGCAAGTTAGAGAGACCTTGTCTCAAAATAAAAAATAAAAAGGGCTGGGGTACAGCTCAGTGATTAAGCGCCTCAGGTTCAATCCACAGTACCAAAAAAATCCCAAATAGGGTAGCAATGAGGAAAAGATGGATGTTGGGTGTTGAATGAGGAGTCTCTGGGCCAGGGAAGTAAGTGCCTCCAAAGCACAGTGATCACTGCTTTTTCACATTATCCAGAAGTCCCCAGCAGTTGTGGATATGAGACAATCATTGCCAGAGTCTGACAGCTCCCAAGGTGGCCCAGTCCAGTGAGAGATGAAGGGCTTTGAGACCAGGCAGCCTGAATTCCAGTACTTGTTCTGCTTCTTGTAGCCTTCATTTTCCTGGAGAAGCTACTGAATTCCTCTTTCATTTCTGAATTGGGGACAGATGCTCCTAGACTATGCAGATGAAACTAAATGAGATCCTAGAGACTGCTAAGGAAGTGGTACATGGGAAGTAACTAGCTCTTGCCTCGCCTCACAGTGCTGCTGTGTTGTAACTAAGAATTCTCTTTCTTATTCTTCCTCCTGCCCCCTTTATTCCATTTACTCAACAAGGACAACTTAGTGATCTGGAAGGTGGAGCATGGGTGAACCCTGAAAACAAGCTAAGAGGCAAAAGCCAGTCACAAGGATCACATACTGGAACTGGAGAGTTACTGCTGATGGGTACAGGGTTCTTTCTGGGTTGGTGAAATGTTTAAAAATTGATGTGGTTGCATAACATTCAGTATACTAAAGCCTATTGAATTGTAAACTTCGGATGGGTATATCTGATGACATGAATTAAACCTTAATCAAGTTGTTATAAAAATGTTCTGGCAGGAAGTCAGGGTGGAGCAGGAAGAAGGAATACAAGGACCCAAGAGCAGAAGCGGCAAGACTGTACACCAAGTGCAGGTCTTGTATAGCACAAGACATGAGAGGGCCTGATTTTTAGTTCTAGCTCAGCCTCCAGCGGCTGTATGACCTTGGAAAAGCCCCTTCACCTCTCTGTGCTTTCCTTGTCTCATTAAAAAATGAACTGAATTAAACATAAGGAGGTAGATCTTGATGACCTAAGGTCTGTTTCCTGACTAAAAGTCTACATTTGCCTCCTGCCTAGGCTGGGGGAGGAGAGGTGGGTGAAGCCAGAGATAGGCAAAGAGCAGATACTTGCAGGGCCTTTTCCCTCCTGTCTTTGCCCTACTCTGTACCCTGCCCTCCCCTTGAACCCTAGGCCTTTGTTTAGCTTCCCCCCAGCCTGGAAGTCCAAGCATGAAGGGGAAGAGTGTGAGGGTTGGGCCAGGTCAAGGTCGTGAGGAGGCCTGGACAGGAGCCACACCGTCAATTATTCCATTTTCTAGTAGAGATTATAAACCTCGGAAAGGAGGCAACTTGGGAAAATGAGTGGAACACCAACGCAAACTCTCCAGGCAGAGAGGTGACTTTTTCCTTCCATTTATAAGAACTTTTCCATCATTAGGGTTAATTGTCATCCTTTAATATACAATAGTAAGCTGCACCCAATGACCTATGTGCATTTTACTTTTTTAAAACATGTATTTTTTAATTGTAGGTGGATACAACACCTTTTTTTAAAATTTTTTTTAGTTGTTAATGGATTTTTATTTTATTCATTTATTATTTATATGTGGTGCTGAGGCTTGAACCCAGTGCGTCACGTATGCTAGGCAAGTGCTCTACCACTGAGCTACAGCCCCAGCCCCAACACCTTTTATTTTTTATTGGCATGTGGTGCTGAGGATTGAACCTAGTGCCTCACGCATGTTAGGCAAGCGCTCTACCACTGAGCCACACCCAGCCTGCATTTTAATTTTTTATTGTGGTAAATATACATAAACCTTTCCATTTTAATCATTTTTAAATGGACAGTTCAGTGGCATTAAGTATATTTACATGATTGTGCAACCAGCACCACCATCCGTTTTTAAATTTTTATAAAGAGAAGTAACATGGAGTACAGGAATCCTGACTTCACCTCTGTGAGCTTTTACATTTGCCTGTACCCCTGTAACTGCCACCTAGATCTCCTTGTCTCTTCTCATCGGTTATGCTTTAGAAGCTAGCTTTGGCTAAACTTAAGTCTTTGCTTGGCAGGGGGAACCAAACAGACCACAGAATATGGTTCTTCTGCAAGCAACTTAGGTGCTTTTGCAAACTGCATAGCCAGTATCTCAATGTTTCATTCCTAAAGGTTCAAGTCCCGGTGTACTTGGGCAGGAAGGCACTGTGCTGGGACAATGAACACGTCGCTCCACAGAAGAGCTGTTCTTCTCCAGCTGGCTGGAATCCCCTTGTCCCACATCCCAGTGCCAGCTCACAGATTGAAAAGTTCTCATTGGAATGGCCTCGAAATTCTCACTGCAGAAGGCACAATGGTGACAGCCCCTTTGCTACACAGAATGCAGAAGGTATTTTCTATACCCTACCAGGTAATTTGTTGGATAAGGTACCCACACCTGTGCCCTATCAGTGACTTCAAAATGTTTGCTGGTTTTGTGGCTGGACTTGAAATGACATCAGCCCATTTTATCATTTTGTAGCAGAAGCTGAAAACTAGAAAACTAAAAAGGGTTAGCATTAGCCTGTGATTTTTTTTTTCTTTTCAGTACATAAATCTAAGCTGGTTGGGAGTGAAGGGGGATGTACAGGAGTTAAAGTACAAGTCACCAGACTAAGAAAGATGCCAATTAAAACCTAGATAGAAAATAGATAACAAAGCTTACTTGAGGGAAAAAAATGGAGAAGAATAACATTAATCCAGAGAGATGGAGAGATGACAGTTTTAATTAAGAAATCCATGAAGGCAAAAATAAACAAAAAAATCCTCAGATGGGGGGGGACTGCGACTTTAGTTTTTTGTTTTGTTTTGTTTTGTTTCCTCTCCCTCTTAGCCCCCTCCCTCTTGCTTGCTTCCTGTGCTGGGGATTACAAACCCAACTTTTCTACCTGCAAGTGGGCTCTGCATTTTCAAGAAAACTGGTATGTTTTATTCACCACTCTCTCCCTAGAACTTAACACATGTGACTTGTGGGGTAAACAGTTCATTTGGGGGGGAGGGGTAACCAGCAATTGAACCCAGGGGCACTTTACTGCTGAGCCACATACTCAGCCCTTTTTATATATTTTAATTAGAGACAGGATCTTGCTAAGTAAATAGTCAATTTTGAAGCAAAAGACTGGGAACCTGCTAGAAAGGCCTGGATTCTAACTGGAGAATCTAGCGGTCAGGGCAACAGAGGCAAGGAGGAAGGAGTCACTAGGGAGACTGTCACCTTAATTCAGAGTGAAGCTTATTAGTGCTGGTGCTTCCAAGGGAGAAGAAGGAAATCAACCTTAGGAGAAGTTTAATAGAAAATGAAAAGAAGTGAATGCTTGGAATTGGCAGAATTGCCCAGGGAATGTGAGAGCAAAGCATTTCTTCAACTCAACAGGAATGAGGCAAAATAGAATCTAAGCAAATTTTTAAAAGGGAAAGTAAGGAATGTGTTAAGATTTTAAACTCTTAATTTTCTTAGGAGAAATGGTGGAGTAAATGTAACCATATGCACAAGTGCTGAAGTTATCTGACAAATTGAAACCATGAAAACTTAAGGCAGGGGCTGGGATTGTAGCTCAGCGGTAGAGCGCTTGCCTCGCATGCGTGAGGCCCTGGGTTCGATCCTCAGCACCACGTATAAATAAATAAATAAAACAAATGTCTATTGACAACTAAAAAAATATTTAAAAAAAAAAAAAAAAACTTAAGGCAGGGGCTGGGATTGTGGCTCAGCAGTAGAGCGCTTGCCTCGCATGCGTGAGGCCCTGGGTTCGATCCTCAGCACCACATACAAAGCAATAAAATAAAGACATTGTGTCCATCTACAACTAAAAAAAAAAATTAAAAAAAAACTTAAGGATTTTCAAAGTGAATGCTATGGACTTTCTGACAGCCGTTAAAAAAAAAAAAAGATTTTTTTCCCCAAATAAATTCTAATATTTAGAATTGATTCAGTTTTTTGTAAGACTTCAATATGATTAATTTGGGAGCATATTCTATGACTACTAGAATAGGTTCAAAGTCTTATTTATACAACACACATTTTCTTTTCAAGTACTCCACATCCTGACTTTATGCTTAATTTGTTCATCTCTGAGATAAGTGTGTTAGTGTCCCCAGAAACACACATCTGTTAATTTCATCTATTGCTCTAATTGAGTTTTGCCCTGTATAATCTGAGGGCCTGCTATTGAGGGCATAAAGACTGATGATTATTACATTCTCTCTGTGGGTTGTACCTTTTATGGAGAGTGAATGTCCTTGTCACTTTAATGATTTTTTCTTGAATTTTATTTTGTCTGGATCAATATTTTTTACACTTGATTTTGTTGTCCTTGTCACCCACATATAGTTCATTATTGTTTTACAATGCAAATTTTTAAATGAATCCACATAAAAAATCCATAACTTTTTAACTTGTATTAAAAACCTAGTTTAAAAACTCACAGACCAGTAGCACCAATTTTTAAAAATAATGTTTTTGAGGTGGTTTACAAATCATAAAATTCACTTGTTTCAGGGGCACAGTGGAATCCATTGTTACAATCCAGTCTTAGAACATTTTTTTTTTTTGGTACCAGGGATTGAATTCAGGGGTACTCGACCACTGAGCCACACCTCCAGCCCTATTTTGTGTTTTATGTAGATACAGGGTCTCACTGAGTTGCTTAGCACCTCATTATTGCTGAGGCTGGTTTGAACTTGCGATTCTCCTGTCTCAGCCTCCCAAAGTGCTGAGATTACAGGCATGTGCCACCGTGCCTGGCTTAGAATGTCTTTGTCATCCCAGAGAGACCCTTGGTACCCACTTACAGCCACCTACCAGTTCCACTCCAGCCCAAGGCAGCCACTGATCTGCTGTCTGTCTCTATAGATTTGTCTCTCTTGAACACTTTGTAAAAATGAAATCATATGGGCTGGAGATGTGGCTCAGTGGTAGAGTGCTTGCCTAGCATGCATAAGGCTCTGTGTTGGATCCCTAGCACCAGGAAAAAAAGAAAAAGAAAAAAAAATTATGCAAATTGGGGTCTTTTAAACCTGCCTTCTTTGACTTAATGCCTCTGAGGCTCATTCATGCTGAATAGTATTCCACTGTATAGAAAATGATATTTTGTTTATTTATTAACCAGTTAGTAAGCATTTGGATTGTTTTCACTTTTTGAATATTATGAATGATGCTCCCATGAATATTCAAAGACAAGTCTTTATAAAAGCATATATTTTAATTTCTCTTTGGTAGATACCTAGGAGTAGAATTGAGAGGTTATGTGGTATTTTTATGTTTAATTTTTAAGAAACTTTCAAATTGTTTTCCAAAGTGGCTACACTGTTTTACATTCCTGCCAGCACTATATAAGGGGATCTCTGCATCTTCAACAACTGCCTGTAGTGTGTGTGCATGTGTGCCCACTGGGGATTGATCCTAGGGCCTGCACATCCTAAGCATGTACTCTACCCTTGAGCTATATCCACAGCCCCATGTCTGTATTCTCTAATATAGTGATCCTAATAGGTATGAAATGTATCTCTTTGTGGTTTTTAATTTACATTTCCCTAATGACTAATGATGTTGAGCATATTTTATGTGTTTATTAATTATTATTATACCCTTTGTGCTAAAATATATATTTACATAATTAGCTCTTTTTTTTTTTAAGTGCTAGGGATTAAACCCAGGGTCTTGCTCATGCTAGGCAAGTGTTCTACCACTGAACCACACTCCAGCCCCCACTTGTGCATTTTTAAATGGGGTTGGCTATCCTAGTATTATTGAGCTTTGAGAGTTTTTATTCTGAAAGTTCTCTATCAGACCCATGCCTTGCCAATATTTTATCCCCATATATGGCTTGTTTTTGCATTTTCTTAATGGTGTCTTTTAGAAGTGTAAAAGTTTATAATTTTGATTAAGTCCAATTTTAATTTATCATTAAATTATTAGTCCAATTTTTTAATTTATCATTTAGTAAAATGAAAATTTAACATTTTCTTTCTGTTATAGATTGTGTTTGGGGGTGTTATAGCTAAGAACTATTTGCCTAACCTAAAGGAAGACCTAATTTTGACATATGTACAGTTGGAGAAGGGAGAATAAGTTGCTTACTTTAGAAGGCAACAGTTCTACAGGCTGATTTTTAAAAAATATTTTTTAGTTGCAGATGGACACATTACCTTTATTTTATTTATTTATTTATATTTATGTGGCACTGAGGATCAAACCCATTGCCTCATATGTGTTAGGAAAGTGCTCTACCACTGAGCCACAACCCCAGTCCCCTGATTTTTTTAACTTTATAATTTTTAATTTGTTCTTATTAGTTATACATGAAAGTAGAATGTATTTAAAGACTTTGATGTATTATACATAAATGGGGTATAATTTCTCATTTTTCTGATTGTACATGTTGTAGAATCACATCAGTCTTGCAGTCATATATATATGTAAGATAATAATGTGTAGGGGCTGGAGTTATGGCGCAGTGGTAGCATGCTCGCCTGGCATGCGTGAGGCACTGGGTTCGATCCTCAGCACCACATAAAAATAAAATAAAGATATTCTGTCACCCACAACTAAAAATAAATATTTTTAAAAAAAGATAATAATGTCTGTTTCATTCTGCTATCCTTCCTATCCCATATCCCTTCTCCTCCCTTCACTCCCCTGTATCTAATCTAAAGTAACTCTATTCTTCCCTAGCACCCTTCACCCTTATTGTGAATTAGCATCCACGTATCAGAGAAAACATTCTGCCTTTGTTTGGGGGGGATTGGCTTATTTAACTTAGCATGATATTCTCCAGGTCCATCCATTTATTGGCAAATGCCATAATTTCATTCTTCTTTAAAGCTGAGTAATATTCCATTGACTATATATATATATACCACATTTTCTTCATCCATTCACCCATTGAAGGGCATCTAGTTTGGTTCCATAGTTTAGCTATTATGAATTGAGCTGCTATAAACATTGATGTGGCTGTGTCACTGTATTATGTTGATTTTAAGTCCTTTGCATATAAACCAAGGAGTGGGATTGCTGGGTCAAATGGTGGTTCCATTCCTAGTTTTCTGAGGAATCTCCATATTGTTTTCCATAGCGGTTACACCAGTTTACTTCCCACCAGCAATATATGAGTGTACCTTTCCCACTCTCATCCTTGCTAACATTTATTGTTGCTTGTATTCCTGATAATTGCCATTCTGACTAGAGTGAGTTGAAATCTTAGTTTTTTAAAAAATATATATATTTTTAGTTGTCAGTGGGGTTAGAGTAGTTTTGATTTGCATTTCTCTAATTGATAGAGATGTTGAGCATTTTTTCATTATTTGTTGATCAGTTGTATTTCTTCTTCTGTGAAGTGTCTATTCAGTTCCTTGGCCCATTTATTGATTGGGTTATTTGGTTTTTGTTTAGTGTTAAGTGTTTTGAGTTCTTTATATATTCTGAGGATTAATGCTCTATCTGAGGTGCATGTGGTAAAGATTTTCTCCCAATCTGTAGGCTCCCTCTTCACATTGATTGTTTCTTTTGCTGAGAAAAAGCTTTTAAGATTGAATTCATCTCTTTATTGATTCTTTTTTTCGTTGTTGGTTTTTTTGTTTTGTTTTGTTTTGGTTTGGGTTTGGGGTTTTTTTGGTACCAGGGATTGAACTCAGGGGCACTCAACCACTGAGCCACATCCCCAGCCCTATTCTTTTGTATTTTATTTAGAGACAGGGTCCCACTGAGTTGCTTAGCACTTCACCATTGCTGAGGCTGGCTTTGAACTCGCGATTCTCCTGTCTCAGCCTCCCAGAGTGCTGGGATTACAGGCATGCGCCACCACGCCCAGCTTAGTGTTCTGTAGTTTTCATTGTAAAGGTCTTTCACCTCTTTTGTTAGATTGATTCTCAAGTTTTTTTTTTTTTTTTTTTGAGGCTACTGTGAATGGAGTAGTTTTCCTAATTTCTCTTTTAGTGGATTCATCACTGATGTATAGGAACGCATTTGATATATGGGTGTTGATTTTATATCCTGCTATTTTGCTGAATTCATTTATTAGTTTTAGAAGTTTTCTGGTGGAATTTTTTGGATCTTCTAATATAGAATCATGTCATCAGCAAATAGTGATAGTTTTGAGTTCTTCTTTATCTATTGTATCCCTTTAATTTCTTTCTTCTGTCTAATTTCTCTGGCTAGAGTTTCAAGGACAATGTTGAATAAAAGTGGTGAAAAGGGCTTCCTTGTCTTGTTCCAGTTTTTAGGGGGAATGCTTTCAATTTTTCTCCATTTAGAATTATGCTGGCCTTGGTTTTCGCATATATAGCTTTTACAATGTTGAGATATGTTCTTACTATTCCTAGTTTTTCTAGGGTTTTGAACACGAAGGGCTATTGTATTTTGTGAAATGCTTTTTCTGCATCTATTGAGATGATCATATGATTCTTGTTTTGAAGTCTATTGATGTGATGGATTACGTTTATTGATTTACATATGTTGAACCAACCCTGCATCCCTAGGATAAACCCCATTTGATCATGATGCACTATATTTTTAATATGTTTTTGTATGTGATTTGCCAAAATTTTATTGAGAATTTTTGCATCTATGTTCATCAGGGATATTGGTCTGAATTTTTGCATCTATGTTCATCAGGGATATTGGTCTGAAGTTTTCTTTTCTTTCCTTGATGTGTCTTTGTCTGGTTTTGGTATCAGGGTGATATTAGCCTCATAGAATGAATTCAGAAGGGTTCTCTCCTTTTCTATTTCATGGAATAATTTGAGGAGTATTAGTGTTAATTCTTCTTTGAAGATCTTGTAGAACTCGGCTGAGAATCCATCTGGGCTTTTTATGATTGGTATGCTTTTGATGGCATTTTCTATTTTATTACTTGAAATTGATCAGTTTAAACTATGTATGATTTTCTGATTCAGTTTGTGTAGGTCATATGTCTCTCGAAATTTGTCAATGTGTTTGATATTTTCTATTTAATTGGCATATAAATTTTCAAAATAGTTTCTAATTTTCTTCTGTATTTCAATCATGTCTGTTGTGATATTTCCTTTTTCATCACATATTTTAGTAATTTGAGTTTTCTGGGGCTTTTTTTCTCTTTGTTAGCATGGCTAGAGGTTTATTTTATTTAAGAACCAGCTTTTTATTTTGTCAGTTCTTTTGTTTTAATTTCATTGATTTCAGCTTTGATTTTAATCTTTACCTATTGTATCCCTTTAATTTCCCTGTCTTCTACTGTTTTTGGTGTTGATCTGTTCTTCTTTTTCTAGGTCTTTGAGATGTAATATTAGGTCATTTACTTGTTGACATTTTATTCTTTTAATAAATGAGCTCAATGCAATAAACTTTCCTCTTAGTATTGCCATCATAGTGTCCCAGAGATGTTGATATGTTGTACAGGTATTCTCATTTACCTCTATTTTTTATTTCATCCTTTATTTCTTCTACTATCCATTCATAATAGTGTATTATTTACTCTCCATGTGTTATAGTAGCTTCTATTTTTTATTTTATTGTTGATTTCTAATTTCATTTGATTATGATCTGATAGAATGGGTATTATCTCCATTTTTTTGTATTTACTAAGAGTTGCTTTGTGGCACACAATATGGTCTATTTTAGAGAATGATCCGTGTGGGGCCAAGAAGAAAGTGTATTCACTTGTTGATGGATGAAATATTCTATATATGTCTGTTAAGTCTAAATTATTGATTGTATTATTGAGTTCTATAGTTTCTTTATTTAGTTTTTATTTGGAAGATCCATGCAGTAGTGAGAGAGCTAAGTTAAAGTCACCCAGTGTTATTGTGTTGTGGTCAATTTGATTCTTGAAATTGAGAAGGGTTTGTTTGATGTTCATAGATGCTCCATTGTTTGGGGCATAAATATTTACAGTTGTTACGTCTTGTTGATATATAATTTCCTTAAGTAGTATGAAATGTCCTTCTTTGTCCCTTCTGATTAACTTTTGTTTGAAGCCCACTTTATCTGAAATGAGGATGGAAACTCCTACTTACCTACACAATCCATACAAGTGATATGTTTTTTCTCATCCTTTCACCTTCAGTCTGTGGATGTCTTTGCTTTTGAGGTGAGTCCCTTAGATACAACATATTGCTGGGTCTTTTTTCAATCCAACTAGTTCTGTGTCTTATGATTGATGAGTTTAGGCCATTAACATTCAAAGTTATTATTGAGATATGACTTGTATTCCCTGTCATTTTGATTTATTTCTGGGCTTTAATTTGACTTAGTTTCTCCTTTGATTGACTATTTCTTTAGTGTAGTTCCTCCCTTAACTTTTTTTTTTTCACTTCATCCTTATAGAGTATTTGTTGAGAATGTTCTGTAGTGCAGGCTTTCTAGTTGTGAATCCTTTTTTTTTTTGGCACTGGAGATTGAACTCAGGAGCACTCAGCCACTGAGCCACATCCCCAGCTCTAGTTTGTGTTTTATGTAGAGACAGGGTCTCACTGAGTTGCTTAGCGCCTCGCCATTGCTGAGGCTGGCTTTGAACTCACGATTCTCCTGTCTCAGCCTCCCTAAGTGTTGGGATTACAGACTTGCGCCACTGTGCCCGGCTTAGTTGTGAATTCTTTTAACTTTTGTTTATCTTGGAAGGTTTTTATTTCATCTTCATATCTGAAACTTAATTTGCTGGATATAAAAGTTTTGGTTGACATCCATTTTCTTTCAGAGTTTGAAATATATTATTCCTGGATCTCTTAGCTTTGAGGGTCTGGGTTGAAAAATCAGTTGAGATCTGAAATGTTTTCCTCCTATGTGTAATTTCTTTTGCCTCTCACAGACTTTAAGATTTTATCCTTTTTCTCTATTTTAGTCATTCTCATTATAATATGTCTTGGTGTTGATCTGCTGTAATTTTGTACACTTGGGGTTCCGTAAGCCTCTTGTATTTGATTTTCCATTTCATTCTTTAGGTCTGGGAAGTTTTCTGACATTATGCCATTTAAGAGATTGTGCATTCCTTTGGTTTGTATCTCTACTCCTTCATCTATCCCCATAACTCTTAAGTTTGATCTTTTTATGTAATCCCATAATTCTTGGAAGTTCTGTTCATGGATTCTTACTATCTTCTCTGCATGAACTTTATTTTCTAGATTATTTATTTGGTCTTCATTGCCTGAGGTTCTGTCTTCCACATGGTCTAGTCTGTTGGCAAAGATTTCCATTGAATTTATCGTTTGGTTTATTGATTCCTTTATTTTGAGGATTTTTGCTTGGTTTTTTTCTAGAATCTCCAATTCTTTATTGAATTGATCTTTTACTTCCTGTATTTTCTCTTTGTTTTCACTCTTTATACCATTCTTTACTTCACAAATAAGTTTAACTATGTACATTTTAGACTCCTTCTTGGACATTTCTTCTACTGTGTTATTAGTGGATTCTATTATTGGAGCATCTTGGTTTGTTTGGAGTACTTTATTCCCTTGTGTTTTCATGTTGTTTGTGTATTTTCCCATCTAGCAGTATAGATCTGAGGCAGTACATTTTCTACTCTGTAGATTTATATTGTCCCTGAAGATTTCTAATACCTCACCTTTAAGGGAGAGACCAATATCAATAGCACTCAGTGTAAACAATATATAGCCTTAAACCTAATAACTCCCACTAAGGCGTCTACAGCTTTCTTGCAATAAACAGAAATGATGAGCTCATCACTATCTACAATATAAACAGAAAATTTGCTAAAAGGGTTTACAATTTCAAATGGACAACCAGAGAACAGAAGTAGTGTAGGATGTGATGTTCGTGAGGGAGGAAGAGAGAAGCTAGGTGTGAAAATCCATAGGAAGAGTGAAGAGGAACTGACAGAGATTGACTGTTGGTTGGAGAAAAGTTAGAAAGAGAATCCAGGAAAGCAGACAAGAGGAAGAATGCATACAAAGAAAAAAATGAAAAATATAAGAATACAACAAAACTGCAAAACACCA
The DNA here is from genome assembly GCA_028644305.1 of Xerus rutilus. NCBI lineage: Eukaryota > Metazoa > Chordata > Mammalia > Rodentia > Sciuridae > Xerus > Xerus rutilus. Next base: position 123,201,755 of record CM053399.1, on the reverse strand, counting down.
TTCATATGTCACCATCCTCCACAAACTGATGTATAAAAAATGCCTTGCTCCAAATGTGGTAGAGACATTAGAGAATAAAAAATAAAATAAATCTTGCTGGAAAATTGAACTGTCTCCATTGGCATTCAAAAGTTTCTCAGCCCTGTTTCTGACTTTTCATGGGATTGCCAGGCCCAGGCCGGCCCTCTCAGACCCAGTCACTATCCCACAGATCTGGGCTTCAGATGCCCCTGGCTCAGCCACATTTCAGTCCCAAGATCTCAAAGCTGCTCCATTTGCAGAGAACCTATGGAGGATATGCTCACACAAAGAAGCGCCCCTGAGGAGCAGCAGCAAGATAGCAGCTACCAGCACTCCAAGCAGGAAGAACCCATGTGCAGCCAATCTCATAGGCACCTTGACACTGGACCTCCAGGTCTTAGTCGGAGTCCCCAGACAGAGGCGGCTGCACCCTGAGGTGACTGTGACAGCAAACCTGCTGGCACCCCAGCCCCCAGGTCCTGGCTGGGTCCCAAGATGGATGCAACCAAATCTAGAGTCTCCCTGGCAGCAGACCTCTGGGGGGGAGTGGCAGCAGTGGGTCAGTGGCAGCTGTAGTGGCACAGTGGCAGTGGTGGCAGCGGGTGGCTGGGCTACAGGGGTAGCAGCACCCAGAGAGAAGACCTCCAGGTGACCTTGGGGCAGCAGCAGCTGTGTTGGTGACAGTGTGTAGGCAGCAGTCACACTTGGAGAAAAGACCTGGGTATTGGCCACAGTGGTGTACATGGCAGGCCCACCTGGCAGTGGTGCAGGTGGCAGCCCCAGCCAGAGAGAAGACCTCTGGGAGTCGGCGACAGTGGCATCTGTGGCAGCCCGGATGTTGTTTTAGAACTACCTTTCTGAATGCCCTTTTTAAAAATATTTTTTCGTAGTAGATGGACACAATACCTTTATTTTATTTATTTTTATATGGTGCTGAGGATTGAACCCAGGGCCTCATACATGCTAGGCAAGTGCTCTACCACTGAGCTATACCTCCATCCCCCTCTGAATGCTTTTTGAGGCAATAATTGAGTGCATAGCAGCTGAGAAATAATTTAGATCTGATAATTAGTTGATAAAGAAAATAATAGTCAGGTCAAGATGATTATAGAAGATCCTGAAGCTGTGGCTTCATTATCATAACACCTGCATTTAGTGGCACTTGGTAGTTCACCCAATGTTTTCCTAGAGTCTAGCAGGCTGGCATTATCAGTTGCACTGTCAGGATGAAGATACCAAGGCTTTTTTTTTTTTTTTTTGAACTGGAGATTGAACTCAGGGGTACTCCACCACTGAACTACATCCCAGCCCCAGTTTGTGTTTTATGTAGAGATAGGATCTCACTGAGTTGCTTAGCACCTTTGCTGTTGCTGAGGTTGGCTTTGAACTTGTGATTCTCCTTTCTCAGCCTCCCCAAGTGCTGGGGTTACAGGCATGTGCCACCATGCCTGGCTAAGATACTAAGGCTTTGAGTTGTCAAGTCACCTCCCCAGGTTGCACTTTTTTTTGGTAATGGGAATTGAACTCAGGGGTAAAGTATGATGCTCTACCACTGAGTTATATCCTCAGCCCCTTTTATTTTCTATTTTGAGACAAGGTCTCACTATGTTTGCTGAGGATGGCCTTGGACTTGCTATCCTCATGCTTCAGCCCCTTCCCACGTTAGTGGGATTACAGGCATGCACTACCACACTGAGCTCCAGATCATACACTTTAAAGAATAATAGAGTGGGGGGTTGTGCTTGGTTGTTTAATTAGCTTGTGTGTACAAGGAAGCATGGGAAGGTCCCAGGCACATGGGGTTTTATTTCAGGCATAGTCTGGCAGCTCACTAGACAACCAGCAGAAATAACTAATAGTCTCTTGAAATCCATGGCATTTTGAATAGGACAGACTCGGGAGGAAGAATGGAGATTTAGCCACCATAAATAAAACTGGTTTCATCAGAGCTGTAATAAGTTTCTTCTGGGCAGAATGAACTAAGATGCCCCTGTGTGGTAGGCTGGTTTTCCTGTCAGAAATTGAGTAATGAGGAGTTAGTGCTTCAGCTATTGACCACAAAACACATTTCTATGGGCATTACTTTTAATATTGAGTTACTACAACTTAATGGCCACGTTTTTAAAAAGATTGAATCAACCCTTCTCATCATTCACAAAATTAAAGATAGAACAGCAAACAGGGTTGAAAACCTAACCTAGTCAATGAAAACCAACGTGTGGTACTTTTCCTTCTGCTGCTGCTGGAGACAGTTCAGGTTCTGCAGAAGGGCCTACGGCAGTGTTTCTTGCCTTATTTTGTTTGTTTATTCTCAACCTAATTTAGTCTGTTCAGATTGCTATAACAAATTATCAAAGTCTGAGCAGCTTAAACAAACCTTTATTTCTCACATTTATGGAGACTGGAAATCCAAGATCAGGTTGCCATGATGGTCAGGGTCTGGCGAGGACTTTTTTTGGGTTGCAGACTGCTGACTTCTTGTTCCTATGTGGTAGAAAGGGGACAGGAGAGCTCTCTGGGTGTCTTTCTTTCTCTCTCTCTCTCTCTTTTTTTTTGGCAGTATCCAGAAATTAAACCCAGGGTGCTCTACCACTGAGCTACATCCCCAGCCCTTTTTATTTTTTATTTTGAGATAGTCTTGCTAAATTGCCCAGGCTGGCCTTGAACTTGTGATCCATTCCTTCTGCCTGAAACTCTTGAGTAGCTGGGGTTATAGATGTGTGCCTCTGCACCTGGCTGGAGTCTCTTTATAAGAGCACTGATACCATTCATGAAGACTCTTGTCTCCTGTGACTTAATTGCTTCTCAAAGGCATCCTCTCCTATTACCATTACATTGGGTATCAGTGTTCCCCTCCCTCCCTTCCTCCCTCCCTCCCTTCCTTCCTTCCTTCTTTCCTTCCTTCCTTCCTTCCTTCCTTCCTTCCTTCCTTCCTTCCTTCCTTCCTTCCTTCCCAGGGATTAAACTCAGGGGCACTCAACCACTGAGCCACATTCTCAGCCCTATTTTGTATTTTTTATTTAGAGGCAGGGTCTCACTGAGTTACTTAGCACCTCGCTGTTGCTGAGGCTGGCTTTGACTTGTGATTGTCCTGTCTCAGCCTCCCGAGCTGCTGGGATTACAGGAATACAACACTGCGACCAAAGGACTGGCTCCTGTTTCTTTTCTTCTCTCTTTTTTTCAACGTAGTACTAGGGATGGAACCCAGGGCTTTGTGAATGCTAGGTAAGCACTCTACCACTAAGCTACATCCCTGGCCCCATACCATGTCAGTTTTTTTTTTTTGTTTTTTTGTTTTTTTGGTACTGGCGATTGAACTCAGGGGTACTCAACCACTGAGCCACATCCCCAGCCCTATTTTTATGTTTTATGTAGAGACAGGGTCTCACTGAGTTGCTTAGCGCCTCGCCGTTGCTGAGGCTGGCTTTGAACTCATGATTCTCCTGTCTCAGCCTCCCAAAGTGCAGGGATTACAGGTGTGCGCCACCACACCTGGCTCCATATCAGTTTTGTTATAGACATTTAGTCTATAACACCCCCTAAGGAGGAAACTTAAGTTACATTAATTTAATAAATCTAAACTAATTAAGTTTAAATTAATAAAGTCTATAATATGAAATGTATAACATATAATTTAATTTCTTTCTAATGAGAAAAATGCTGAAGAATAAGATTTTGTCAGGTAGGGCTTAACTTTGGAGGAGCACCACACTATTACAATTTCTAAGATGTTTTGGACCTCCAAGAGCTAATTTTTATCTCCCACCTTGTTGAGAATTTATAGCTTAAAGGAAAACCAAAGGAAAAAAATCACACAAACACACACACTTAAAAATCGTAGAATCACATTACCTTATGGTCTTTGAATTATACTAAATGGAACCCAGTGGTGATTGTGATAGTTTTATGTGTCAATTTGGCAAGGCTCTGGTGCCCAGTTTGATCAAACATTTGTCTAGTTGTTGCTATGAAGATGTTTTGTAGATATAATTAATATTTACAACTAATTTACTTTAAGTAGATTACTGTTGATAATGTGGCTAGACCTGATGTAGTTATATGAAAGCCCTAACAGCAGAAAGGGATTTCCACACAGTGGCATTCTGCATAGACTATAACAGAGATCCTGCCTCTGTTTTCAGCCAGCCCGCCCTGCAAGATTCAGACTTGCTAACATCCACAGTTGCCTTTGCCAATTCCTTAAAATTAATCTCAGTCTCTCTCTCTCTCTCATGTGTATACACAAACACATATATATGTACACACAAAATATAATTAATGTATAAAATGTAAATATATATATTCTGTATAAATGTATATATGTATATATGATTGTCCAAAATCATCATGGTTTATTGTATTTTATTTTAATGGTACTGAGGAATTGAATCCAGGGACACTTTACCACTGAGCTACATTCCCAGCCTTTTTAATTTATTTTTTATTTTTTAAATAATTTTTTAGTTGTTGATGGATCTTTATTTTATTCATTTATTATTTGTATGTGGTGCTGAGGATTGAACCCAGTGCCTCATGCATGCTAGGCAAGCGCTGTACCACTGAGCTACAGCCCTAGCCCCTTTTTATTTTTTATTTTGAGACAGGGTCTCACTAAGTTGCTTAGGGCCTTGCTAAGTTACTGAGGCTGGCCTTGAACTTGCCATCCTCCTGCCTCAGCCTCCTAAGTGGCTGGGATTACAGGTGTGGATTACAGGTGTGCACCACCAAACCCTGCTCTGAAATAATTATGGTTTAAAACGAAGAAAGTAAAATTGAGCATCTTGTATGTGATGATCATTCTATCTCATTTGACCTTCCTGATAATGCTATGAGGTAGTATAATCACCTGTTCTATGGATGAGGAAATTGAGTAACACTTGCCCAAGGCCATCTAACTATGAATCAACAGAATCAAGATTCAAATCCCAGCCTGACTACACAGCCTCCTGCTTTCCAAGGCCTCAGTGGTTCACTGATGGCAGAGCAAGGGGCTTTGGCTAACAGTGGGGGTCTAGACACCTGCCCTGAGAGCCCACAGCCACTGATGTCTACTGAACACTCACCTGACACTGCAATAGGCATGTGGCCACATTATTTGTTTACTCCTCATGACAACCCTAGGAAGCATGTACTATTATTGTTCACCTTGTATAAATTAGGAGGCTCTGAGAGGTTAAGTGCTCCCAGCTGTAAGTAGCCAAGAAGTGACTCCTCTCCTCTCTGTCCCCCCAGCCCCCACAGTGCCTAGGCTTTACCACTGCAGGAAATAACTTCCTCAAAGGACTGTCCTCAGTGTCTTGGCAGAGTTTGTCATGGGAGCCACTTCATCTCTTATTCCCCTTCTCTATCCTCTTGGCCTTCTCTTTCCACCCTCTTGTCCCTAATCCTAAGTATAAAACTTAACTTGTCTTGGATCTGGATTGGAAAGTAATCTAATAATCATTTTGGTTTGGGATTTGCCTTTCGACAACAAATGCCTGGAAACACATAACCTTTAATCAGGAAACCTGACTGGTAGAAAGAATTTTAGAGGGTGAGGGAGGTATTTGGAGGCTGTATCAGTCAAGATACTGATGGAAAAGTTCATGCCACACTCATGTGGAAAATGGAGAAAAGTTTAATAAAGGGACAATTTACAGAGGCAGGAGGAGGGTTTAGAGAGTCCACTACGGGATGGTGACACACCTTGGTACTGGTTCCCCCGGGGAGCCATTATCTCCCTAGACCTGAAGGGAAAAGGGGAAGAATAGTCATGGGAACCCAAGAGAGAGACTGAAGTTTTGGAGAGCGCCACCTGGCGGAAGCCATGACTTCATCAGAGATTTGCAGCCAACCTCTGGCCACTCATTGGGAAAAAATCCCACTTCTTGCCCTTAGGTTCCTGCCCTCCCATTTGTAGGAGCACCTCCCACTGTCCACCCCCAAACTAAAGCCAGAGGGCCAAGAGTCTTATTGATGCTGCCCAGGGAGTACAGACTCCCAGGACACTGAGCAGAGTGAAGAAGATGGGGACTGGAGTGTAGTGCTAAAACCCAGCACAGTGTCTCCCATGACAGGAGAGCACAGTGCCGGTTTTGTAAGTGATGCACACAGGGTGTCTCTGTTTTCACTAAGTAGCTGTTAGGATAGCACTGAAGAACACAGGCTGTGGAGCTAGACTTCTTGTTTGGAGACTGGTTGCTGCTTCCTACCCTGGAACCTCAGACAAGTCACTTAACCCTTCTATACCTTGGCTTCCTTACCTATGCAATAGGGATAATAATTGTGTAGTTGGGATAATGAAAAGGGAGCTTTGGGCTTGAACAAGGTCTGGCTGAATTGTCACCATCCTTATGACACCCCAGGTATGTAGCAGGTGGGAGGAATCAGTGTGTCTCCAGGTACCTGCATGCTCAGGGAGACATACCAGCCTCCAAACACAAGGACTCCCAGAAAGAGGGGCTACACCTGTACCTAGGTGAGTCAGGAAAGGGCTTTGCAAAGGAGGAGCCTCAAGCAAGTTCTTGCAGAATAAGTTGATTTGCAGAGGTTTTATGGTTTGGAGGTGGTCACAGTACCTTTATTTTATTTATTTATTTTTATGTGGTACTGAGGATTGAACCCAGTGCCTCACACATGCTAGGCAAGTGCTCTACCACTGAGCCACGACTCAAGCCCCACAGAGGTCTTTTTTATTAGTAGAACAAGGACTTGTGGTCCAGCAAACATCAGTTAACAATTCTGGACCCTTAAGGAAGGAAAGAAGTCCAGGTGAGATTAAAAGGACTGGAAAGGGCTGGGGTTGTAGCTCAGTGGTAGACCGCTTGCCTAGAACATGTGAGGCACTGGGTTCAACCCTTAGCGTCACATAAAAGTAAATAGAATAAAGGTATTATGTTCATCTGCAACTAAAAAAATTTTTTTAAAAAGAGTGGAATATTTACGGATTATCCAAGGTCAAGAATCAACCTTGGAAATTAGGGCCTTACTAAGCAGTGCAACAAGAATCCAGTAGGTGGCATAAATAGGCCAGTAATTTGGAAGGCATTCATCTGTCATTTTTGTTTTTCAATTTGGTAATTGTTTTCTTCTTTCCCTCCTTGCTTCCTTTTCTTTTCTTTTCAATCCCTTCCCTTCCTTATTCAACTACAAAACCAGGAAAATCATTCCACATTCAAATAATTTTTTATTTTTCCCCCTTATCTCCCCAGAGTTTTCTGTTCAAAGTTCATGGATTCTAGACATCTCATGTACAACTCTGTCTGTCCATTTTACCAACTATATATTGATCATCCCACCAATGCAGTGATCATCAATTTTATCTGATCTTTAAGTAAGTTAGATTTTAAGAAAATAAACTGTTTACAATTGGTATAATAACTAAGCACCTTTCCGGAAAGAAGCCTAGATACTTTGCTAGTATGAGCCCATGTGTCTTTGTCCATTTGTGTTGCTATGACAAAATACCAAAGGACAATCCATAAACAACAGAAATGTCTCGGCATCCTAGAGCCTGGGAAGTCTAAGACCAAGGCGGTAGTGGGCTTGGAATCTGGCAAGGGCACTCTGCTGTGTCCTCACCACTCACTCCAGCCCTTTTTCAAGGACCCTGATCCTATCCGTGAGGGCTCTGTCCTCATGACTTAGTTACCTCCCGAAGGCCTCGCCTCTTAATACTGTCACATTGGTGGTTAAATTCTAGCACATGAATTAGGGGGACATTCAGACCACAGCACCATGGTATTTACAGAAAAGTTGATTCATGTGGAGGTGAACCATCTAAGCCTAATTTTTGTTATTCTCTTCTCCAAAAGGAAGATGCAAAATAGAACACACCTGAATGACTTAATGTGATCAATTTATCTTTCCTTCAAATTTTTTTTTAAATTTTTTTAGTTGTTTATTCACCTTTATTTATTCATTGATTTATATGTGGTGCTCAGGATCGAACCCAGTGCCTTCCACATGCAAGGCAAGCGCTCTACCACTGGGCCACAATCCCAGCTCATCCTTCATATTTTTAATGGTCAATGAAATCTTTGTTTTTTAATTTATTTATATGTGGTGCTGAGAATCAAACCCAGTGCCTCACACATGCAAGTGCTCCACCAATGAGCTACGACTCCATCCATGATCAATTTATCTTTGATCTAAAATTTCAAAAAATTTTAGATCTTTAGATCTAAAATTTCAAAAAGCAGATGAAAGAGTTCTTTCTTTGGAGTTTATGGAGTTAATTTCTTAACGACGCTAAGGACATAAATTACAAATTTATCATAGTATTGAGTACACAATAGAATTGACCTTTTCATGTTCCTGTAGGCATTTGGGAAGGTTAACAACATTTTTTTTCATTAAAAAAGAGAATTATATTATTTTTAAAAGAAGGGGAAAATTGCTGTTTACCCTAGTACCTTTGTAGAAAGTGCTGGCAATTTGATATATTGCCTTCCTTTTTCTTATGCACATTTTATTCATTCCTAGAACACTTATTCATAGACCAACTTTTATTCTGGAACCTAAGGATCTAATAGTAAACAACAATCAACACTCCTGATACCTTGGAGCAAATAAGAAACAAACAAATGAATAAATGAAAAAGGATATTTCCAGTCATTTGCCAGCACTATTTGACAAAACTGAGCAAGGTGATAAGGAGGCCTCTTCTTTAGATTAGGTGCTCAGGAAAGCCTTCATGATAACACAGTGTTGACTGTGACTTAAACTGCTAGGAAAGGAGCTAGTATGTGAAGACTGGGAGAAAGGCATCTCAGGCAGAGGGAAGAGTTCACACAAAGGCCCTGCAGTGCAAACAAACTGGTATGTAGGAGTCACCAGAAGAGGCCCTGGTGCCTGGAAGCAGAGTGTGGGACCAACAGAGAGGGAGAGGTATGTGGTCAAAGAGCCAGGGAGAGGGCTGGAGCACATAGATCTAAGCAAGAGTAGGACTTCATTCTGTTAATACTTACATATAAATTTTTAAGAGCACATTTATCATTCTGCTTTTTTTCTCTTGACATTGTTCAGACACTTTCCTATGTCATTACATAGAGTTCAAAGTCATCAGTTAAAATCAATACATACCATCCCAACAAACAGATCTTTAATGATTAACTTAACTATGTTCCTTATGAAAGACAGGTCCTCTTAAATATTTCTGAGTGGCAATATGGAATTATAGTAGTTCTTCCTTATCTGCAGCTTAGCTTTCTGTAGTTTCAGTTACCCTTGGTCAACCACAAGTCATCCACAATTATTGACTAGAAAATTCCAGATATAAACAATTTATAAGTTTAAAATTACATGCCATTCTGAGGAGTGTGAATGAAATCTCATGCCTTTCCACTCTGTTCCATCCAAGAGGTGAGTCATTCCTTTGTCCAGTGTATCCATCCTGTATATGCTACCTACCTAATAGTCACTTAGTAGCATCTTCATTGTTAGATCGACTGTTGAAGTATCATAGTGCTTGTGTTCAAGAAATCTTATGTAGCAGCTTAATACTATATCATAATGCCTACGTCCTTCATCTTGCTTCCTCCCATTATGTGGGCATTGTACTATTTCACAAAAAGGACCAATACAGTACAATAAAATATCCATATATTGCTATAATTGTTCTATTTTATTAGTTTTATTGTTAGTCTCTTATTGTCTATAATTAACAAATTAAAATTTATCATAGGTATGTATAGGAAAAGGCATAGTACAGGTAGGGTTTCATAGTATCCAGTTTCCACTGGCATTTTGGTGGTCTTATCCCCCAAAGGGGGACTACTGTATTATAGAACCAACTCTTTTTAAACAGATGATTTGGTTGTTATGGGTTCCAATTTTGATTGGCATTGAGACAGATTCCTTTGCTCCCCTAAAGAAGTTCATTTGAGGGCTGGGATTGTAGCTCAGCGGTGGAGCGCTTGCCTTGCATGTGTGAGACCTGGGTTCGATCCTCAGCACCACGTACAAAGCAATAAAATAAAGACATTGTGTCCATCTACAACTAAAAAAATATTTAAAAAAAAAAAAAAAAAAAAAAAAAAAAGAAGTTCATTTGAAGACTATATGAAGTTGAAGCGTTTGCTCATTGACATGTTAATGACATAAAAGAGAAGTAAAGTTGGACGATTCTGTCATTGTGAGATCAAGCATAGTGATGAGGGAGCAAAGCAAGAAGTTCACTGTGACCTAGTCTTTGTAGATTAAGACTGTGATTAGCAACACTACTGTCACACAGGGAGGAAGAATAGCATTCTGAAACTAGTGAGCTTTGATCTCTACTCAGCACTGAAAACCAAAGAAATTTCAGCAGGGGTTAGCTTACAAGTAGAAGGAACAAAAAACAATGCATTCAGTAAAGGGGCAGATGAATGGAACACTTCTCACAAGAAGTACAAATGGATGACAATTATATGAAATGTTCAACCTCTTTAGTCATCAAGGAAATGCAAATAAAACTACATTGAGATTTCATCTCACTCCCAATCAGAATGGCAATTATCAAGAACATAAATAACATCAGGCATGGTGGAGCAACCTATAATCCCAGCAACTTGAGAGGCTGAGGCAGGTGGATCACAAGTTCAAAGCCAGCTTTAGCAATTTAGCGAGGCCCTACGTAACTTACCAAGATCCTGTCACAAAATAAAAAATAAAAAGAGCTGATGATGCAGCTCAGTGGTAAAGTGCCCCTGGGTTCAATTCCCAGTACCCGCCCCCCAAAAGAATATAAATAATAAATGCTGACAAGGATTAGGGGAAAAGGAAGCTCTTATACATCGTTGGTGGGAATGTAAATTGGTACAACCACTATAAATAAATCAGTATGGAGGTTCCTCAAAAGACTAAAATTAAAATTACCATATGTTTATCTAAACCATTCCCCAGTATTACCTGAAAGAATTAAAGTCATCACACTTTAGAGTTACATACATACATATGTTTATCAAAGTACAATTCCTGATAGCCAAGTTATGAAATCAGCCAATGTGTCCATCAACAGATAACTAGATGAAAAATTGTGTACATGTACACAATTTAGCCATAAAGAATAACAAAATTAGGTCATTGCAGGAAAATGGATGCAACTGGAGAACATAAAATTAAGTGAAATAAGGCAGACTCAGAAAAACAAATATATGTTTTTTCTCCTATGTGGAAGCTACAGGGAAAAAGAGGGGGGAAAACAAACAAATGTGGGGGAAGGAGATGTCATGAGAGTAGAAAGTAGAACATTAGGATAGAAGAAGAGATCAAGGGGAGGGAAGAGGAAAGGAGAGTGCTTTCGTCAGCTCTTTGTCACTGTGACCAGAAGACCTGACAAGAACAACCTAGAGGCGGAAAAGTTTATTTTGGCTCATGGTTTGAGAAGTTCCGTCCATGGTTGGCCAACTCCACTGCTCGGCACCTAAGGAGACAGAATATCATGGGGGAAAAGTGTGGTAGAGGAAAGCTGCTCAGCTTATAGCCAGGTCAGGAAGTAGAGAGAAGGAGGAGGGAAAGGGGCTACAGGGAAGATGCACCCTTCCAGAGTATAGCCCCAGTGACCCACCTTCTTCAGCCATGTCCGCCTGCCTAAAGTTACCACCTACTCAGTCCATTCAAACTAGGATGGACTGATTAGATCTCAGATGTCATAATCTAATAATCTCATCTCTGAATATTCCTTCCTTAACAGGAAGTTTGCGGGGACATCTCATATCCAGACCACAATAGGAGGTGTTATGGAGTGAAACTGATTAAATTATATGCATGTGTAAATATGCTACAATGAACCCATTATACTGTATAAGTAGTACGCACCAGTGGGGGCGGGGAGGAAGGAAAGACATTTAAAAAAAAAAAAAAGAAGGAAAGACTAGAGTGGCCTCTGTAGTCCATCCTCGTCCTGTCAGGTGATTAAAATATGTGGCAACAAGGTACTTGTTTTTGTGGTCCTGCAAATGTGATTGTTCTAGAGAAAAATTTCACTGATGAGTTTTTACATAAATATCACCCTGTGAGAGAGCTGACTTCACTGTCTTTGGGTTTCACCTGTGCATTTATTGTTAACTCTGATCTAGTTATTTCTGACCATAATCACCTTAGGACTGCTTAGCCTCCATGGTAGCTGAGCCAGAGACCCTTAGGGGAGAAAGTGTGACCATCAGAGATCCAGAATTTCCTGGATACTTGGATCACTCACTGAATAATTCTGTGTGCCTATCACCTGCAGAAGCAAGTCTGTTTGTTTCAGCAGCTGCACAATACCTATTTTTTATATTTTTGGATATACCTTTGTTATCTGACCAAAAGCCCACTGTCAAACTGTATTTTCAACCTATTAGTAATATAAATTCTCTGTGCTTTGGGGACTTATATTTCTAGTACTGGGAAAGACTTCAGAGGTTATCCTAAATCCCTCATGTGTTTAAAAGTGTTTTTTGTGTGTGGGGGGGTGGTTACTAGGAATTCAACCCAGGGCCTCATCATGCTAGGTAAGTACTCTACCACTGAGCTGCACCTGCAGCCCCAATCCTTCATTTTTAAACATAATAAAACAGAATCCAGGGAAGTGACTCACCCATGGGCACTCAGTTATTATTTAGAGGTTTTTAAAAAAACAAATCTAATTTTATTTCTCCCTAATTATCAGGTTTTTTAAAATTTTTATTTTTTATACAGTGCTAAGAATCAAACCCAGTGCCTCATGCATGCTAGGCGAGCTCTCTACCACTTAGCTACAACCCCAGCCATCAATCAGTTTTGTATGTAACAAAGGTCAGCTTTATTACAGGTAAATTTCAATGAGTCATCAAACCATTTTCCCCTAAAATAAAGAAAACTTGGCTGGATGGGTTGAATTGTGTCCTCCAAGATTTCATGTTTTGATTTCCTAAACTCAGTGCCTCTGAATGTGATCTTCTTTAAAAGTGGGGTCCTTCCAGGTATGGTTAGTTGAGATGTTGTTGTACTGGAGCAGGGTGACCCTACCATTCCTGGTATTCTTACGAAAAAGAGGAAATCTGCACACAGATCCATGCACAGGGCAAAGACCATGTGAAGAAGATAAAGAGATGGAGGAAATGGTTCTGCAAGCCAAGGAATGCTGAGATTGCCAGAAAATTACCAAAAGCTAGGGGAGAGGCCTGCAACAGACCCTTCCCTCCTGTCGCGTCCGACCAGCGGATGCCACAATGACGCACGGACAACACAGCTTCTTCCAAGTGAGTTTATTCAGCAAACTTGATGATGGAGGACCACCCAGGAACTACCCAGGAACTACCCAGGAACTACCCAGGAACTACCCAGGAACTACCCAGGAACTGCCCAGGAACTGCCTCTCCGCTTTTCCTGCTCGGTCTTATATGCCATTCACGCCAACCAATCACACAGTGCCGCGCGTCCTACAGCGTCTTACTTGCACCTGCGCGATGCAGCCTCAGAGCGGGACAACAAGTTTGAACCTTCCTCCTGGCATCTTGCCAGACGCCATCTTGGAATGGCGTCTAGTCCATCGCTCCTCACACCCTCCCAGCCCCCAGAAGCAACCAGCCCTGTTGATACCTTGCTCTTGGACATCAAACTCCTAGAACTATGACACAATACGTTTTTGTTGTTTAGTCTACACTATTTGTACACAGCCCTTGCAAACTAACACCATATCCATGTTTGCTGGATATGTCATGGATTAGGGAGACCAGAAATGCATGGCTGTGCCTTTGTAGAACAAAGGAAAACACTTCCTACACCCACTCACCCATGATATGTCTGTGATTCCAATTTCTGGATGTGGACTCAAGTGCCACGAATTGCCAGATTCCAAATTACAAAACGTGCCTAAAATCCAATTAATAAGCTCATGGGGTTTCTGGAGGCCTTGAGTGGTGTGGTCCCAGCATGCTGTGCTGTAAACAGACCGTGCTACCCTGAGTAACACCAGCAGAGAAAGCTATGGATGGAATTGAAGGATCCTGGTTAAGTCTTTGTACTTTTAGAGGTTTTTCCTTTTCTCACTTGATAAATGAGTATTATAATACATGGAAGTTATTTTAAATTTTGTTTCTTTTCTTTCTTGAGAGCGATGTATGCCCTTATATTTTGGAGAAAGTCATATTTCTGTTCAAGTTTAAATTTTCCTCCCATAACTTGTAGCTCCTTTGAGCTCTCCTTATAGTCCATCAGAACCGATATTCCTGCTTAACAGTGTGCAGTAAAGTTCTGGAGAGAGGTAAAAGGTGATCATTAAGGGGCACATTCTTCAGTCCCCTCTGGCCTATTGATAGCAGTGGGTGGGAAAGCACCTGTTTGAAGGAGTCAAGTTTGTTGGGCAGATATGACCACCCTTTCCTCCCTAAAAGTACTACAAGGAGGTGACCCTTAGGGGTGACTGACTTCTGGTTTCACTCAACAGTGAAAGTACAGAGTCTCAGCACAAAATCAAGTCCGGGATAACCTTTCAAAGCCTTTGTCCTATTAAAGAGTATTTACCTGAGCTGACAGGTAAAATGATGGCCCCAAGACAAAAACATGTAGGGCAGCAAATGAAAGAATTAGTGCACTGTTCAAATTAGATTTGTCATTCAAGCAGAGAAACCTTTGCCTGTTGGGGCACCTTCAAAGGTCTTTACCAAGGACACGCGCGGGCAGGAAAGGAGAAAATGTTTACCACGGTCCAGCAGATGCCCTCACAAACCTGCCTCCCAGTTCAGGAAGGGGCGGCACATGTGAACCCCGCTTTTAAAACACCCTTCGTCCCCAAATCGTTGTTGTTATTTATTTTTCTCTGTGTGCCTCTGATAATGATTCTGGTTGTCAGACAGCCTTGACTTCTGGGTGGCTCTGCTTTTTAAAGAGCAAGGAAATGGGTAAGAGTTTTTAAAAAGCACATCAGAACTGAGGCATCTAGCCAGCAGCCCCATACACTTTCCAGTGGCTTTTGCAGGATGGGAGGGGGCTATGAGTCGGGGGCTGGTAATCAAATGCGTGACTGAATACTGAACCATTTTACATGACTCATTAAACTGCCATTTTCAACACTTTTACCTCATGCTATCAGAATGACAGAATCCTATAACAATCTATATGTTCAGATTCTTTAATATCTGGAAGACTTCGTGGTACAAGTGCCCTCGGACGTGAGCACAGACATCAATTGAAAAGCAAGGCAGTCATAATAGGGCTAAATTTGATAAGCCACTTGAGCATGACCCAGCAGCCCAGCCTGTTAAATGGGGATGCACAATTAATTGCTACTCTTTTATTTATTATCTTTAATCCCTCATTGGATACAGTTGACTTGCTAGTTCCTGGGATGAGGCCACAGGCATAGGTGGGAATGAATAATTTTTAAATTATAAAGCAATTTCTTTGTTACAAACCTGGGCTCAGATGTAAATTCTAATCATTTCCTTTTCCCAGGACAGAGCCCTTTGAACTCAGAAGGATGTCCATTTTTCTTCCTGCTACCGGTGGGGGCAGAAAGTCAGGATCATCTAGTTTTTGGAGGTCATTGGAGTTTTTCTTTCCCTGGGAGACTCCTTGACACCCTAAAGGCTCTTTATAGATTTACATTACAGAATAGAACTCTCC
>CM053399.1:123121552-123185688 GCA_028644305.1 Xerus rutilus | reverse complement strand
CCTTCCTTGCACTAGACTCCTTCCATCTCCACTGTCTCGTCACCATGTCATGAGGCAGGTTAAGGCCTTTGACAGATGCAGTGACCCACTCTGGAACTTCCCAGCCTTCAGAACTGTGAGTCAAACTAAACTCTTTCCTTTATAATTATTCAGCTTCTGGTACTTTGTTATAGTAAGAGAAAACAGACTAAAAACCAATAGACTTTATAAGAAAGTAGAATTCTTGGAGTATAAAAATATTTAAATATACAAACATACAAACTCATTTACAAATAGGGACAATAGAGAAGAAAACACAATCTTTGTGAATATGAAAACATACTAACTGAACTGGTATTGGGATGGAAATGTGTTTTGGAATTTTCCTTGTGTTTTCTGAATGGTAATGTAATTGTATAACTATGGCACACTATTGACATACTTTAAATTTAGGTGCAATGAAGAAAGCATGAAATAGTATTAAAAGGAAATAAGAAAGACTATTGTGAAAGGGAGACTATAAAATAGCAAGAGGGAAAATCCAAGATCTGCACACCTGGGTTAACTTCAAGGCCTACTTCATGAATTCATGGGAGGCACGTGGTTTCTGGACTTCAGGTTCTCAATACAGTCTGGAGTTTTCATCCCAGACCACACATTAGGATCATCTGGGGAGCTTTTAAAGTGACTGTGCCCCAGTGCCTCTGAGGCAGGGCCTGGAAAGTCTCCCCAGGTGATTCTGATGAACAGACTAGGTGGAGAACAGAGAGCCAGCCTGAGCTGGAAGGCAGTGGCCCCACTCTCAACCCAAACCCAGCAGTGACTAATATCATTTAAATAGGTAACTCAGCAGTTGTTTGTGCAGCACCTAGAGAAGAAAAGTTTTAAAGACCACGATGGGGGGGAGGGCTGGAGTTGTGGTTCAATGGTGGAGCGCTTGCCTAGCATGTGTGGGGCACTGTGTTCGGTCCTCAACACCAAATAAAAATGGATTAAAGAAAAGAGAATGCTACCAAAAAAAAGACACTATTGGGCCACATCACCTTTGGTTTTGAAAAGCGGTTGGTCTTTACTTACAATAACCACTTTCCGTCAGGCTTTCCACTCGGCATTTGAGTGTAAAGAGTATGCATTTTTAAAGCTGTCCAAATGCCTATTTATGCAGCAGACCATAACTCCTCTCTCGATAGGCTGCTATGCTTTATCAAATAAATGATACACATTTAAAAATCTGTCTGAAGGGGCATTTACCTGAAGGACTGTTATTGTGTTTGTGAGGTTTTTTTGAGTCATTGTGGCTCATTGGGTAAATAATATCATTGAACCAATTTTTAAATAGATATGTCTCACAAGATGCCATTTTATCCATCTTATTCACTCTCATACCCTACAGAGGGGGCTCTTTTAGGTCATTTTTACTTTAAATTTCATATCCATATATATTTCCAAAAATGTGGTTTTTTTTAAAAAAGAGTCTGAACCAGGACCCTGGCACCTGACTTTATTTTGTGTGGTGATAGGGCTTGAACCACATGGCTAGGCAAGTGCTCTACCTACAGCTACACCTCCCAGCCTCTGACTTTGTTCGTTTTGGAATATTAAGATTTTTGTTTGTTTTTTGGTACCAGGGATTGAACTGAGGGGTGCTTATCCACCAAGCCACATCCTCCCTAGCCCCTTTTTTGTATTTTATTTAGAGACAGGGTCTCGCTGCGTTATTGAGTCTGGCTTTGAACTCACGGTCCTCCTGCCTCAGCCTCCCAAAATGCTGAGATCATAGGGGTACACTACCACACCTGGTGATTTTCTTGTTATTTTACTTATTCTTCAGTGGTGCTACTTCAATGCTAAATCCAAGATGCCCTTGCCTTTGAAGTAATAGGCCCTAAACCCCTTTTGTGAAGAGTCCTGGTTTGATTAGTTTTGGAGAAGGTGAGGTGATTGGCACATCATGGAACAAGGGGGAGTTAATTGGGTATGATTGTGAAATGAAGGAACATCTTGGTCAGACGGACATGTGTCAGCATGGGTCGTGTGACTCCTATAGGAAATAGGGACAAGGACAAGCATAGATATGGGGAACTCTTCCCAACTGAGGGAAAGAGAAGGATTTGGTGGAGAATTACAAGAATGATTAGGGCATAAATAAATGAGACCAGAAGCCTCAGTTACAGACAACAGGCTCCACTCAAGCTAGTTTAAGCAGAAAAGGGTTTATTGAGGATGATAATGATTCACAAATCTTCGGGAAGGCCATACAGGCTTGGAAGTTTTCTATGAACAATGTTCCACCGCTAGTGGAGCCAGGGAGAAATAAATCACACTCCAAAAGAGTAGTTTCCAAGGGGTGTTTCCCGATTAGTAGCATCGTTATCACCTGGGAACTTGGAAGACATGCACATTCTCAGTCCTTACCTCAGACCTATTGAATGAGCAAATCTGGGGTGAAGCCCAGTAATCTGTTCTAAAAAGTTTCTAGGTGATTCTGATGTCTGGTGAGGTTTGCAAATCTCCACTTATAGTTGTAGCAGGTGTACCATAACTGCCTCTTCCCACTCTAACACCTGAAAAATTAAGCACTAGACACCTAAAACTGCCATAGCTACCACAAGAGTCTGCCAGTGAGTTTGCTAGGTTTCATTTTACTGCTCATAACTACTCGCTTCTAGCTCAGACTCCTGGGTAGACTTGGAACCACATCATCTGCTGGTATCATAGGTGCAAAAGGCACCAAGGAATGAAATTCAGCTTTCCAGACTGTGCAGGGTAAACTGGGAGGTGGTTGGAATAGATGATGAGAAAGCATACTTCCATATCCACTGTCAACCTACATACATGTGGAATTTTGTAAGACTTGACACATAAGCCAGCCTTGTAGAGCACAGGATGGTCCAATGTGAAAGCTGTAGAGACTGGTCACCTAATCCTTTTCCAACCTGGGACAACCCCACCAGAACGCCAGCTCTGAGAACTGTACCCCAGCCACTTCCTGGAATCCAAAGACTTTCCATAAGTTTCAAGGATTCTTCACTGAGATGCAGTCTGGGCTCAGTGTAACTGTACAAGAAGAATGACAGAGGTAGCCTGTGCTTTAAATATAATTTACTTCCTGGTTGCCTTATAGGATTGTGAGTTAGGAGTTCCCAAGAGAACTTGATATCCCTTCCCTCTCTTGATGAAGCACACTGTTTGCCAGTGCTGAACAGTTGCCAAAGTCACATCCAACTATTTGCACAGGTTTGCTCTATAATCAGAGCAAGATCTTGGTAAATAAATCTTTGTATTTAGTTTATACCTGTTCTACTAAATTACATTGTTTTAACAGTACTGGTTGTAAGGTAGATCAAGGCACTGTTACCAAGAGTTGAAGCTCATTTCCTTAGTAAGATCTGCATGTCCCCCAGGTCTAGGCAGGCCGGGAGGATTGACAAAGCTCAGCTGAATGTTTCTTGGGCTCTGCTCCAGCCTAACAAAGGCTTGCCTTCTCCTAATTCAGTTCAAACATCATCTCTTTAAAGAGGCACTGCTTGACCATTGCTATCATTTGACTCTTGAGTGTCCCCCAAAGGCCCACATGTTAAAGGCTTGATCCTTGGCTTGACACTATTGTGAGGTGGTGGAACCCTTAAGAGTTGAGGTCTAGGGACTGGGGTTGTGGCTCAGTGGCAGAGCACTTGCCTAGCACGTGTAAGGCACTGGGTTCGATTCTCAACACCGATTCATTTATTTATTTATATAAATTTATTTATATAAATAAATATATATATGCTCAATTTATATTTATATAAATAAAATGATTTTTCATTCATTTATTTATATAAATAAATGAATAAAATAAAGGTCCATCAACATCTAAAAAAAATATTTAAAAAAGAAAAAGAGTTGAGGTCTAGGGCTGGGGTTGTGACTCAGTGGCAGAGCACTTGCCTAGCATGTGTGAGGCACTGGGTTCAATTCTCAGCACCATATATAAATAAATAAAAATCCATCAATAACTAAAAAAAGTTGAGGTCTAGTGGGAAGTTTTAGGTCAGCGGGAATGGGCCCTGTCTCTTTCTGTTTGTTTCCCTGCTATGAGATGAGTAGCTTTGCTCTATCCACCTTGAGCTTCCTGCCATGATGTGCTGCCTCGCCACAGTCCCAAAAGCAATAGGGCCAGTCATGGAGCAGAAACTCCAGACTGTGAACCGAAAATAGGCCTCTTTCGTCAGCTGATTACCTCGGGTATTTCCAGTAATGGAAGCTGACCAACACAACGGCTCCAGCATGTGCTGCCTACCTGTCACCCTTGTCACTGTCTTCTCAGTACTTTTACACTCTCTGAAATGAGCTAATTTGGTGGATATCTATCTCCCTATGTAAGCTCCTCAAGGGGAGGCACTGGGCCATCTTGTTCTTGAAGGTATTGCACGCCTTCCTTCCCCATGCGTGGAAGCCACTTGCTGAATATTGTGGAGTAAATGGTTAGTGGGTGTGAGGCCATGGTGCTGATGTCGTTAGAGTGCAGTGGGAAGCTATGGCTGATCCTGCATCAGGGAGAGGTGATATTGGGGGAGGTGTCTCCTTTAAAACATCCAGGTGTGTGATCTAGAGATAGTCGACTCCCTGTATGCAGCTGGGAGGGAGGCTCCCGGTGGAAGAAGCAGATGTTCAGTCACATGGGATTGTGGCTTCCTCCAGGCTGCTCTTGACATAGACTGCTGTCACAATCAAGGTTAGGATAGGGCCAGTGCCTTCTCTCAATTTGCCCACTGCTTTTAAAAAACCCAAACCTAACCCTAAGTCATCTGACCTTGGGACTTGGTTTTATTGACTAATTTAAAGAGATCTGTACTGTTTTTCATAGATGGACTTTTCCCATTATTATATGGTGGTTTGAATTTTCCTGGTTGATTTGCTTTTCAAACATTGTTTTATTTTTAAAAATTTGGGTGGTGACGTATTTCTCTGTGGGTCAGAGTTTTACATTCCTTAAAAATACAAAAAGCAAAATACACAGATAAAAGCAAATCTTTTCCAGATCTAAATGCTCTGAAGCCAGGCTGCTCCGCAGGCAGTAGAGTGTGCAGGACAAGAACACGGGCACAGAGGTGACTACTTCACCTGCAGGGGCCCTCTGCAACTCTTAGCCTTTATGTCCCCCGGTATCAAGTGAAGATGATGAGAGTAGAGCCTCTTAGGATTTGGGGATAATGTGATGAACTCCTGCATATAGAACTACCTAAAGCCTGGCCCAGAGTTAGTGCTCAACTATTACCACCACCTAGTGGCAGATCAGACATGGAGTGAATCACCCAGTGATTCCGCATGTCCCCACCTCCCACATAGAGAACCTTAACCTTGGTCACTGTCCTAGGTTGACTGGTTCACTTGGAACCTCAGAATGGGATCTTATTTGGAAATAGGGTCTTTGTGGATACAATTAGTCAAATTAAGGTGATGCCACACTAAATTAGAAAGGGCTCGAATTCAATGCCTGGTATAATTGTAAGAAAAGGGAAATACAGGCACAGACAAATGGGGGACCCCAGGTGAAGATGGAAGCAGAGGTTGGAGTGATGGTGTCAATAGAAGTGAGGAAAGATGAGGAAGAGTCCTCCCCTAGAGGCTGCCAAGAAAGCATGGCCTGCCGACACCTTGACTTCAGACTTCCAGCTTGCAGATCTGTGAGATCATCTTTAAGTCACCTATTCATGATAATTATATCAGCCCTAACAAGCCTTCACAGTTACTTAGAAGATCATACTACATTGAGAGAGCCTTATTCCCTGCTTTTAGCAAAAATCCTCCGGCTTTGTTGGAAATTTCAGCATGAACAAGATTAGAGGAGGACTTTGAGGTTTTGAAAAATGGACTGCAGCTGGTAACTCCTCAGGTTAGTAGGCACGAGAGCAGATTAAGGAGGACAATAGAAAATGCATCATTTACTCTTGGACTTGGAAACCTCCTACAGCAGCAGCTTTCCTTGGCATCAAGGTGAGGGTAGGGTCATACACCTAGACCACGTAACTCTTCAAAACACTCGTCAATAAAAAGTAAGAAACCAGTACCATTTAGTGTGGTATTTAAGTGCTGAACACACTAGCCTTCCAGGTTTAAGCCCTGTGCCCTGGCCTGCAGTGTTCATGTAGTGGGCCAGGGAGCACCGCCCTCTACAATAGCATTCTAGCTGGACACTAGCTCCTTGCAGTGTCTGTCCATGCATTTGTTCAAGCATATGTACTGAGTGGTGACATCACATCTGGAAGATTTGCTTCTGTAAGCAAGGTGGGGCAGCTGAACGAGAGACAGGTGCTAGACTGGAGGAATCACATGGAGAGGGAGACAGACTTGCCAATATGATTGTAACTCAGGGATGAAAAGACAAACATCTCTCCTTTTAAGATTCACGTCAAGCTTATGGCCTCAGCCGATCAGTTTCACTGGAGGACAGGAAGTGCATCTATCCAGAAAGCTAGTGGCTTTATTCTGGTCTCTGCTAAGGTCTCTAGCTTCCTGATGACAAAGACTGTTTCTCTTTTAATCCTGTGGCAGATTCTAGAGCTACTGCCCCAGGGAGGAGCCAGAGTGACCTTGAAGGGAGTGTTGCTATCTTTCTGGGTCAAGGTGTTAGCCAGACTCATGTATCTACTCAGCCTAATTCCTTTGGGATCCCTGGTAATTGCCTCTGTCTTAAGTTACCACAAACCCTCCTCTTCCCACCAGGATAGCTTTAAAATCACAAGATCCTATAAAACATTGTATGTTTGTCACAGGTTTGGGTGGACATAATCTATTATATCCAAGTGCTGCTAATGGATCTTTTAATGATCTTTTTCCTCCAGGAAAGACTGCCAAATCTGAGATTTCATGCTGGGTTAGTTTATAGTACCAAATGTGTTAAGGAAAACACGGGGTCTTGGCCTTAATGTGATTGCTCTATAATCTCTGTAGACATCACTGTAGAAGTCAGGGGTGGTTGAAGACCACAATGGTCAAGTGTGTTAGTTCATCCGCCTGTCTCCAGCTGTGGATGCCGAGGCGGCCTGCTCCCTGTTCGGTGTCCACATTGGCCCTTGTTCTTTTTTTTTTTTTTTAAACATTTTTTTAGTTATACATGGACACAGTGTCTTTATTTTGTTTACTTATTTTTATATGGTGCTGAGGATCGAACCCAGTGCCTCACACGTGCAAGGCAAGCGCTCTGCCACTGAGCCACAACCTTAGCCCCCTCCCTGTTCTTTTGATGTCTGCTTCCATCAGCTCCAGGCCTCTAAGACACCCTTCGTACTTTCTCATCTTCCTCCTTTTCTGCTTTTTCTTTGGGGCCTATAAACATGTTTGTATCTCCCTAAAATTAAAGAAGTTGAAACATCAAAAACCTCTTTTATCCTGCATCTCTCTAGCTACTACCATTTAAGCAACCACTCTCCCCCATTCAAATGTCGACTCTGTTTTTTCAGCATAGAGAGATGGAGCTTATTTATGTACTAGCACAAATTTATGTGTAGCTGTGCTACAAGCTAGGAGCAGTACCAGCAGAAGCGGTGCTCACTCTGTTAGGCACTATACCAAGGGATTTGCATATGGTATCCCTTCTGATCTCCACAGTGACCAAGGAAATAGGAACTATAAAAATGTCCATTTTACAGATGAGAAAACAAGTGAGGTTTTTTACAGAAAATCACTGAGCTAGACCAACTTGAGGCCTGCACTCTACCACTGAGCCAGGTGGCCTGTCTGTAAGATACAGTCCCGCCCTTCAAAGAGCCAATCTGGAAACTTCCCAGAATGTCTTTGACCTTGGCTAAAAAACTTCAACTTTCATTTCTTTAAGTATGGGTGGGAGAGAGTAGCACAGTGATTGCCAGAGGCTAGGAAGGACAGCAGGGAAGGAGGATGAGGGAATTTGGATAGTGGGTGCCAAAATAAAGATAGATAGGGGCTGGGATTGTAGCTCAGCAGTAGAGCACTTGCCTGTCATGCGTGAGCCCCTGATAAATAAATAAAACAAAGGTCTATCGACAACTAAAAAATATATATTTTTTAAAAATATTTTTAAAAAAAGATGGGAAGAGTAAGTTCCAGGGTTCCAGAGCACAGTAGGGTGACTACATTTTACAATAACTCTACTTTATGAAGAACTAGAAGAGAGGAGTTGAAAGGCTCTATACACAAAGAAATGATAGAGATGAAAATGCTAATGACCTTGATTTGGTCATTATATACACGTATTGAATTATCACACTGTAGCCCACTAATATGTACAATTGTTACATGTCAATTGAAAAGAAAAACACATTTTAAATGTGGATTTCAATATTCCTGGCTTCTTAGAGCTGTTGTGCCTAAGAAATGAGCCAAGTGCTGCAAGTGTTTGTTGAATGGAATTCATGTCAATTAACATTAATGGACAGCAAGTGTATATTCATTGTCACTGCAGTGTGTTCAGCTCAGATTTGTGGCCTCAAGGTCCTGAGACCCTTTCTGTGCTAAGTACTGAGCAAAATCATCCAAAAGAGTGGCCTTTACCCTACAGAGGCACATAGAGGATGACTAAGGCCATATAGATGAGACCAGCGCTAAGACCTGCTTGATGTTTTTCATGTTTCTTCTACTAAATGCATCCTGCAAACCAACCATCTGTCCATCTACCTACCTACCTAGGTCTTCATAAACACATGTACACTCCAAATGGTACCTTTTGGAGAATGATTGTTATGGACTGAATTGTCTTCTCATCCCCAAATCCATATGTTAAAGAGGAAATTTGGATACAAACACAGGGAAGGTGATGTGAAGACACAGGAGAAAGACAGCCATCCTCAGCCAAGTGCCCTGGATACATGCTTTCCTGCCTCCCTCAGAAGGAACCAACCTGCCAGCACTTGCTTCAGCTCAAGCCTCCCAGTCTGTGTGGTTTGCTGTGGTTGGCCTAGGACATGAATGCTGTGGCTTAGTTATTCTGATTCTGATAGAAAGGAGATTTTGTAGGCTCTGAAGGTAGGGACATGGGGAAGATTTTGTGGTTTAATAAGAGCCTTTTGGGATATCTATATACAGACTGAACTGTGGATCTAGACAATCAGTAAAAAGCCTGAGATTGGTAAAACTTTTAGTTTTCAAGAGATATTGTGGAATCATCTTTTTTGAAAGTCTCTGCGAACTGAGCAGACTCTCATTTGACATAGGGATTAAGGTCATGGTGAGTCTCAGGAGCAGGAGGAGCAGCTGAGAGGTTTAAGGCATACAGAGCACTACAAAGGAAGCCTCTTAGCACCCACTTCAAAGCTCGCCAAGTTAGCTAAACCAACCCTCAACCTTTGGGGGTGCTTGACTCCTCCCCAAAGAGGAGTTTGAGAGACCCTCAAATGCAACCGCTTAAGTTAACCAGACAAGTCTGTCTCAGAAGTTTTCTCCCTCCTCTTTATTCCTCTTTCATGGTCTTCTCCAGTCAAGTGATTAACACTTTTTTTGTTTTGTTTTCTGCCTGTCAATTCTGGTCAAATACTATATATCCCCCCAGTAGTATTGAGGATTTTCCTGTCACTGGGAATGTAAATCTTAAGTGGGGGTGGTTGAAGGCATGAGGAGACACATCATGCTGGATAGCTCCCATTTGCCCATCCAGATCTGCTCTTCACCCTCTCTACTCTGCCCACAAACGTGATTCTATGCATCACATCCACGGGGCTCCTTGCCCTCTGGCACTGGTTCAGCCAATAGAGTCCAGGCTGAGATTGGAAGTAGGAGGAGTGTAAGGTTGAAGTCCCGTGTCTGACTTAGTTGACTTAACACAATAGCCTCCAATTCCACTCAAGTCGTCAAAAATGACAGGATTCCATTCTTTTTTTGTGGCTGAACAATATCTTATTGTATATACACCATGTTTCTTTATCCATTCATCCATCAATGGGACACCTTGGTCGATTCTATACTTTTTTTTTTTAGTTGTAGATGGACATAATACCTTTTTTATTTATGTATTTATTTTAATATTTTTTTATTTTCTTAGTTGTAGGTGAACAGAATATCTTTATTTTATTTTTATGTGGTGCTGAGGATCGAACCCAGTGGCTCACGCATGCTAGGCGAGCACGCTGCCACTGCGCCACAATCCCAGCCCCCCTTTTTATTTTTATATGGTGCTGAGGATTGAACCTAGTGCCTCATACGTGCTAGGCAAGTGCTTCACCACGGAACCACAGCCCCAGCCCCATACCTTGGTTATAGTTTACAGTGCTGCCATTAACACATTAGTGCAACTGACTGCATTTCCTTTGGATACGTACCCAGTAGTGCAATGGCTGGCTCATATGGTAGTTCTAGGGTTTTTGTTTTTTTGGTTTTTTTTAGAAACTTTCATACTATTTTCTATAATGCTGTGTTAATTTATATTCTCACCACCAGTGAATGAAAAGTTCCCCCTTTTCTGTATCTTGGCCAACGTTAGCTAGCCTTCTTGATTCTACCCTTCTAACCAGGGTAAGTTGATATCTCATTGTGGTTTTGATTTACATTTGACTGATGATTAGTGATATTAAGATTTTTGTCTTTTTTATAATTGATATGTATATTCAATTGACAGTAATTGTGCATATTTGGGGGACTCAGTGTGGCATTTCAATATATATATATATATACACAATGTATAATGATCAGTTCAGGATAATTGATGTATCTATCACCTTAGACATATATTAGTTCTTTGTGATGGGAACACTAAAATGTCTCAATTTTTTTTTCAAATATCATTAATTGTTGTCTACTATCATTTTCCTACTGTGCTATAGAAAATTAAGTTAGTCCTCCTATCCCACTGCACCCCTATAACTATTTTGGAGTTTTGTTTTGGAACCAGGGATTGAACCCAAGGGTGTCTAACCACCGAGTCATACTCCCAGGCCCCCTATGACTATTAACCATCTTCCCCCCTCCTCCAACAAATGCACCCTTTCCACGCTCTGGTAACCACAGTTATATTCTTCTCTGAGATAGGCTTTAGCTTCCACAAATAAGTGAGAACATGAGAAGTTTGTCTTCCTGTATCTGGCTTCACTTAATATAACACCCTCTGGTTCTATCCATGTTACTGCAAATGACAGAGTTTCACTCTTTTTTATGGTTGTATAATAGTCTACAGTATATAGGTCCTGTCTTTTTCACCTATCAATGGATACTTTGGTTGATTCCATAGCTTAGCTGTTGTGATTTGTGTTACAATAAACACACAAGTGCAGATTTCTCTTCAACATGCAGATTTTGTTTCCTTTGCATATTTGCCCAGTAGTGGGATGGATGGATCCTATGGTAGTTCTATTTCTAGGTTTCTGAAGAACCTCAGTGCTGTTTTCCACCATGGCTGGACTAATTTACATTCCCACCAAGAGCTTATGGGAGTTTCCCTTTATTGTCATCCTTACCCATATTTATTGTTTTTATCTTTTTGAGACTAACCATTCTAACTGGGATCAGGTGACATGTCTTTGTGGTTCTGTTTGTATTTCCAGGATGATCAGTGATGAGCATTTTTTTCATATATTTATTGGCCATTTGTATACTCTTTTTTTAAAATACTTTTTTAGTTGTAGATGAACACAATATCATTATTTTATTTATTTATTTTTATGTGGTGCTGAGGATCGAATCCAGTGCCTCATGCATGTGAGGCAAGCACTCTACCACTGAGCCACAATCCCAGCCCCTGTATACTCTTTTTTGAGAAATGTCTGTTTAGGTCATTTGTCCACTTTATAATTGAATTAATTTTAATTTTGGTGGTGTTTGAATTTTCTATATATTCTGAAAATTAACCTCTTGTTGGAAGAAGAGTTGGCAGATATTTTCTCCTGTTCTGTAGTTTATCTCCTCTGTTGATTGTCTACTTTGCTGGGCAGAATCTTCTTATTTTGATATAATCTAATTTGTCTATTTTTGCTTTTTTTGCTTGTGCTTTTGGGGTTTTAGTCAAAAATCATTTCCTATACTCATGCCTTAAAGTATTTCCTCAATTTCCTTCTAGTGGTTTCATAGCTTCATGTCATCAGGTCTTGGATCCATCTTGACATGATTTTTGCATACAAGAGAGATAGGGAGCTAGTTTCTTTCTTCTGCATATGGGTACTCAGTTTCCCCAGCATGATTTATTGAAAGCACTGCTCTTTCTCCACTGTTTTTTGAGTCTTTGTCCAAGATCAAGTGGCTATAGATGTGTGGTCTTACTTCTGAGTTACTCTTCTCCTACATTAATCTGTGTGTCAGTCATGTCAATACCATGCTGTTTGGGTTAGTATAGCTTTGTAGTATGTTTTGAGGCCAGGTGTTGATGCCTTTAACTTTTGCCCCCCCCCCAACATAACCTCAATATTTATTGTCTTCATAATGCAAGAAGAAGCTTAGAGGGCTGGGGTTGTGGCGCAGTGGTAGCGTGCTCACCTAGCATGCATGAGGCACTGGGTTCGATCCTCAGCACCACATAAAAATAAAAATATATTCTGTCCACCTACGACTAGAAAATAAATGTTAAAAAAAAAAAAGAAGCAGCAGCTTAGAACAAGATCACTGTGCCCTTTCTCTTCTGAGTTCCTCCAGGTTCAAAATGCTTGCATCTCATACTAGCCAGCATTCTTTTAGGTCTACATTTGGATTTAACACACCTAAACTCAGCACAATATTTTAGTTTTATGTATTTTCTAGCAAATTGACTTAGCCTGTCCCCCAATAGCTTCCTGTCATAATGTCACTATCACTGGGTATATGGAAAATCCTGACCCTTCTTCTGCTGTTATTTTGTGGGTTTGGTGTTTACACATGTTTTAAAAAGTCTGGTGTGTTTATCATGCTTCCTGCAGCTCTGCTGGCACAGGCAAATGTCTTTAGTTTTGTTCTTTTTGCTGAAAACTATTTTGCCTTCAGAACTTTTTATAGTTCCATATAAATTTTAGGATTATTTTCTATTTGTATGAAGAATGCCATTGGTATTTTGATGAGGATTGCACTAAATCCGTAAATCACTTTAGGCAATGTGCACATTTTAGCATATTCTTGTAATCCATGATCATGGGGTGTCTTCCCTTTTCTGTGTGTCTTCAGTTTTTTATAATTTTTATTGTAGAGATCATTCAGTTTAGTTTAATTCATTCCTAAGTATCTTATTTACTAGCAACTATTTTGAGTAGGATTGCCTTCTTGATTTCTTTTCTATTGGATTGAATACAAGGTCTTTAAACTACATTCTCAATTCGTTTATTTATTTTTTGGAGACAAGTTCTCACTAAGTTGCTGAGGCTAACCTCAAACTTGCTATCCTTCTGCCTCAGCATCCTGAGTCACTGGGATTGCAGGTGTGCACCACCACACCTAGCTCAATTTCTTTATCAGCATTTACTGGCATATGAACACCAACTGACTTTTTTTTTTTTTTTTTTTTTTTTTTTTTAAATATTTATTTATTTATTTTTTAGTTTTAGGTGAACAGAATATCTTTGTTTTTATGTGGTGCTGAGGATCGAACCCAGGGCCCCACGCGTGCTAAGCGAGCACGCTACCACTGCGCCACAATCCCAGCCCCACCAACTGACTTTTGTATGTTCATTCTGTATCCAACTTAATTCCTTTGTTCTAACAGTTATTGGGTGGGGTCTTAAGGTTTCTCTGTATATAAATCATGTCATCTGTAAACAGGGATAATTTGACTTCCTGCTTTCTTATCCAGATGCCGTTTCTTTCTCTCCTCTAATTGTTTTGGCTAAGACTTCCAATGCTATGTTGAATAAGAGTGGTCAAAGTGGACATCCTTGTCTCATTCTAGATCTTAAAGGAAACACTTTCAGGTTTTCCCCAGTATGATGTCAGCTGTGGTTTTGTCAAATATCTTCTTTATTGCATTGAGGTACATTTTTTCTATATATATGTATTTTGGGGGGGAGGAGGTACTGGGGGTTGACCCAGGCCCTTAACTATGAGCCACATCCCCAGCCGTTTTTATTTGTTATTTTGAGATAGGGTCTCACTAAGTTGCTTAGAGTCTTGCTAAGTTGCTGAGGCTGGCCTTAAATGTGCAATCCTCCTACCTCACCCTTCTGAGTCACTGGGATTATAGGTGTGTGCTACTTGCCTAGCTGTATCTATTTTTTGAAGGTTTTTTTTTTTTAATGAAGGGATCTTGGATTTTATTATACTTTTTCTACATTTATTGAGATCATGTTTTTTATTTTATTCTGTTGATGTGATTGATTTGCATGTGTTGAGCCACTCTTATTACATCCCTGGGATAAATCCCAACTGTCATGGTACATAATCTTTCCAATGTGTTATTAAATCTAGTTTACTATTGTTGAGGATTTTCACATCGATTTTCATCAGGAATGTTGGTCTGGCTTGCTTTATTTGTATATGTGTGTTGTCTGGTTTTGGTATCAGGTTAATGCTGGCCTTGGAATAAGTTTTGAAGAAGTTCCTTTCAAATTTTTTTGCAGTAGTTTAAGAATTGATATTAGTTCTTCTCTAAATGTTTAGTTAAATTCAGCAGGAAGCAATATGGTCCTAGGCTTTTCTTTGAAGCTTTAATTACTAACTTGGTCTGTTTAGGTTTTCTATTTCTTCATAATTCAGTCTTAATAATGTGTGCTCAGGAATTTGTCCATTTCCTCTAGTTTATCAAACTTGGTGTGTAGTCACTCATAATATTCTCCAGTGATCCTTTGTATTTCTGTGGTGTCAGTTGTAATGTCTTTCTTTTCACCTGTGATTTTATTTATTCAAGTCTTTTTGTCTTAATCTAGTAAGGTTTGTCAATCTTCAAAAATATACTCTTGCTGGACATGGTGGCACCTGCCTATAATCCCAGCTGCTCAGGAGGCAAAGGCAGGAGGATCTCGAGTTCAAAGGCAGCCTCAGCAATGACGAGGCACTAAGCAACTCAGTGAGACCCTGTCTCTACATAAAACACAAAATAGGGCTGGGGATGTGGCTTAGTGGTTGAGTGCCCCTGAGTTCAATCCTTAGTACCCCCAAAAAACAGACCAAAAAACCAAAAAAATAAACAAGCAAAACCCATACTATTGACATTTTGCATTTTTAAAAAATTTCTGCTCTGATCTTTTTTTTTTTAATATATTTTTTTTTAGTTGGAGATGAACACAATATCTTTATTTTATTGCTTTGTATGTGGTGCTGAGGATCGAACCCAGGGCCTCACGCATGCGAGGCAAGTGCTCTACCGCTGAGCTACCATCCCAGCCCCTCTGCTCTGATCTTTTAAAGAATTTTTTTGTTCTTTTTAGATATACATGACAGTAGAGTATATTTTGACATATTATACATACATGGAGTATTAACTGCCCATTCTTATACATGATGTAGAGTTTCACTAGTCATGTATTCATATATGAACATAGGAAAGTTATGTCTGATTCATTCTACTATTTTTCCTTTTCCCATCCTCCCTCCCTTCCCTTCATTCCCTTTTGTCTAATCCAATGAACTTCTATTATCCTGGCCCCCAACCCGGTTATTATGTGTTAGCCTCCACATATCAGAGAGAACATTCAGCCTTTGGTTTTTGGGGATTGGCTTATATCACCTCTGACTGATCTTCCTTCTGCTAGTTTTGGGCTTAGTTCTTGTTTTTCTAATTCCTTGGGCTGCAACATCAGGTTGTTTATTTTTGCTCTTTCTTTGTTTTTAAGGTAGGTTCTGATTGCTATAAACTTTCATCTCCAAACTGCTTTCGTTGTATCACATAGGTGTTTGGTATGCTTTGTTTCCATTTTCATTTGCCTCAAGAAATTTTTAAGATTTCCATGTCTTTGTAAAGTTTCCAAAGTTCTTCCTATTTTTGATGTCTAGTTTTATACCACTGTGATCAGAAACAGTGTTTGAAATGATTTCAGTATTCCTAAATCTACTAAGACTTGTTTCATGGTCCAACATATGATGTATCCTGGAGAATATTTCATGTGCAGTTGAGAATGTGTGTTCTGCTGCTATTGGATGCGTAAGTGTCTGTTCATTCCATTTGTTCCACAGTGTAGTTTAGCTCCAACATTTATTGATTTTTCAGTCTGGATAATCTGGTTATTGCTGAAACTGAGGTGTTGAAATCTCCTACTCTTATTGTCTTGCAGCCCATTTCTCTCTTTAGATCTATAATATTTTGTATATTTAGATATTCTCATGTTGAATGTATATCTATTTATAATTAGTATATGCTTTTGCTGAATCAACACCCTGTATCTTTACATAATGACCATCTTTATAGTTTTTTTAAGTATTTTTTTAGTTGTAGATGGACACATTATCTTTATTTATTTTTATGTGGTGCTGAGGACCGAACCCAGTCCCTCACGCATGCGAGGCAGTCGCTCTACCACTGAGCCACAATCCCAGCCCATCTTTATAGTTTTTTAATTTAAATTCTTTTTATCTAAAAATAAGTGTAGCTATGCCTCTTTGGGTTTCCATTTGCATGGAATATCTTTTTCTCTCTTTAAATTTACATTCCAAGCTGGGCGCGGTGGCTCATGCTTGTAATCCCAGCACTTTGGGAGGCTGAGACAGGAGAATCATGAGTTCAAAGCCAGCCTCAGCAATGGTGAGGTGCTAAGCAACTCAGTGAGACCCTGTCTCTACATAAAACTCAAAATAGGGCTGGGGATGTGGCTCAGTGGTCGAGTGCCCCTGAGTTCAATCCTTGGTACTAAAATAAACAAACAAATAAATAAATAAATTTACATTCCAGGGACTGGGGTTATGGCTCAGTGGTGGAGTGTTTGTGTAGCATGTGTGAGGCACTGGGTTTGATTGTCAACACCACAAATAAATAAAGGTCCATCGACAACTAAAAAAAGTGTATATATATTCTAAAAACTTCACATTCTGCATGTGTCCTTGCAGGTGGAGTGAGTCTTTTGTGGATAGCATGCACCTAGATTTTAAAATTCATTCAGCTACTCTGCCCTGGTTTAAAGTTAGGTAGCTCTCCTCCCTTGCCACACACCAAAGTCCATATATTAAAGGCTTAGTCCCCAGGGTAGGGCTATTGAGAGGTGCTATGGACTTTAAAAGGTGGGCGGTTCTTAGGTTATTGGGAGTGCATCCTGGAAGGGGATTGTGGGACCCTGGTTTTCACCCTCCCTAGTCCATGCTCTTGTACAAAATGTGACCAACTGCTTCTAAAGGTACTCTTATTGTGTTATGCCCTCACCAGAGGCAAAAACAATGGAGCTACCCAATCTTGGACTTGAACCTCCCAAACTAGAGCACAATAAACCTTTTCTCTTAATAAAGACAGTTGCATCTGGTATTTCATTATAGCAATGTAAATCTGAGTAACTCATACTCTATATCCTTTAAATGGAGAATTTAATCCATTTACATTTAAGGTAAATATTGATTGATATCAACTTACAGCCAGTTTGGTTTTTTGTTTTCCTATTGTTTTGTATATCCTTTCTTCCTTACTGTCTTCCTTTATGGGCCAGTGATTTTTCTTTAGTAATGATTTGATTTCTTTTTATTATGTTATATTAATTTCATCCTTATGGATGGTTATGAGGCTTTAAAAATCTTATAACAGGTTATATTAACCAGATAACAAATTTGATTGCATTAGAAGAAAATCCTCTACACTTTAACTCCACTTCCCTTTCCACCTTATGGATTTAATTTATATAATTTCATATTACATATTCCTTAAATTATCATAGTTATTATTTTTAATTATTTGGTCTTACACATTTGATATTTAGAGCTGTAAGTGGCTCATGACCCACCTTTACATTATCACTGTGTTCTGAATGACTGCATCCATACTTTCTCCAGTGGTTCCATATCTTGCGATATTTTTGTGTTACTCATTAGCACCCTTTGCTTTCAACTTGAAGAAGGTCCTTAAGCATTTCTGGTAAAGCAGGCCTGGTGGTAATGCATTCCCTTAGCTTTTGTTTGGCTGGGAGTCTTTATCTTGCCTTTACTTCTGAATGACAGCTTTAGTAGGTACAACACTCTTGGCAGTTTTTTTGTTCAGCACTTTGGAAATGTCATCCCACTCTCCCCTGGCCTGTAAGGTCTTTGTGGAAAAGCCGACTGCAAGGTGTATTGAGGGCCTCTTATGTTATTAGCTTCTTTTCTATTTTTGATTTCAGGATCCTTTCTTGTCTTTGGCTTTTGACTATTTGATCATAATGTCTTTCAGTAGTTTCATTTGGATTATATCTGGTTGGTGACCTTTGACATTCTTGTCCCTGGATAATTGTATCTTTCTCCAAGTCTGTGAAGTTTTCTGTTTCTTTAAGCTTTCTGCCCACTTTTCCATTATACTTCCACATTCTGTACAATTTTTCTTTTTTGTTATTCCATAAATCTCATAAGCTTGGTTCATTTTTATTTCTCCTCTGATTATACATTTTCAAATTAACCTATATTTGAGTTCAACAGTCTTCCTTCTGTTTGCATTTATTTTTTTCTTTTCTAGGATTTGTTTTTCATTTCAG
This sequence comes from Xerus rutilus, assembly GCA_028644305.1. NCBI lineage: Eukaryota > Metazoa > Chordata > Mammalia > Rodentia > Sciuridae > Xerus > Xerus rutilus. Next base: position 123,167,236 of record CM053399.1, on the reverse strand, counting down.
TTTGCTTATTTTCTTTTGAAATTTATGCATATTATACAGAATGGTGGGTTCATTGTGGTATATTGATACATGCACATAGCATTATTTCATCAATTTCACTCCCAACAATTTTCTTTACCTTCCCTTCATCCCTCCCTCTGGTCTCTTTCCTTTACCTTAATGGTCTCCCTGCTACTTTCATGATGTTCCCCCTTCTTTTTTTTTCTTTTTCAGAAAGAAAAATACTTATCTGAGTCTGGTTTATTTCACTTAACATGGTGTTCTCTAGTTACATTGCATTTCCCTGCAAACAACAAAATTCTCTTTATGTATGAATAAAACTCTACTACATATATATGCTACACTTTCTTTATCTGGTCATCTTTTGATGGACACAGACTGGTTCCATAACTTGACTTAAAAATTATGCTGGGATAGATGTGAGTGTGCATGTATCTCTCAAGTATGCTGTGAGTCTATTTAATCTCTATAATACATATATGAATTGTTTGTCTTAAAGTTCGCTGGGCTTCCTTAAAACAAGAGACTAGAATGCTTTGACAGATCACACAACTCTAGCCCTTCAGGGTCATTCACTCACATCTTATTCTGTTTGGTGAGTTCCTGTTGCTGTGTTTTCAGTGCTGTGGATATGCATGGATGTCTGCTCACTAGAGTAAGGTGTCTATTCTGGTCTCTACAGTCTAGCTTTGTTTATACTTATCTTCTTCAGTGGGCCTGTCCAGAATTTCTAAGTGGACTGATTTATATCCTTAAGCACATGGTCACTGCAGTTCCTTCAGCCTTAGAGGGTATCCTAAGCCCAGATTTGCCATGAGAATTGCAAGTTCTCCTGGGTTGGCTCAGTATCCCAGCCTCATTGTATCTTGGGAAGATGCAAGGAGGGTGCCTGGGCTGTGTGGGAAAGTCCATCAAAGACCCAAGCCTGGAAGCCTGTCCTTGCATCCTATATGAGTTCACCTAACAGTTCCCCCAAAGCAAGGAGGTAAGCTGGAGCTAAGATCGGGACCCTCAGGGTCTGCTGTGGAATGGAAGCAGGTAAGCCTGCTCTAGCAGCCCAGATGACCCTGTCTTCCAACAGCTCATTGCACAAGCAGGACAGTTTCTCAAGTGCAGCATGAGGAGCTGTGATGTGGCCCCTTTGGGGTTGGCTGTGGGACAGAGGCTATGAGCCTGTCCCTGAGGCCCAGACAAGTATATATTCCCAGCCACTCCCTGCACAGGTAGAACAGTTTCCAGACTGCAGCATGAAAGGTGGGAGCCAAGACTAGGTACCTCAGGATGAAGTGTGGTGCAGAGGCCATGAGCCATTCTGGTGCTCAAAGGGGCACATGTCTTCTCCATGTTCCCTGCACAGGGAAGATCATTCCTCAATGGTAGCAAGAGGGTCCAGAGCTGAGACCGGGCCTCCTCCAGACCTACTGTGGGGCAGAGGCCAGCAAGCCTGTCATGGAGGCTCTTATAGATGACTGACTGTGAGATATGAACAAGTCTCCCTCCATGTCCTTGTGTGAACAGCACTAAGCTGGAACCTGAGCACTGAGAGGCTGGAGCTGAGCACTGGGCGATGTTCAGGTCCACTGCCAACACCAGTGTTGGCAGGCAATTCTCTCTACTGTGGCACTCATGTGCTGGATTCTTTCAAGACCCCCATAGCAGATGATTTGGGTTGTAGACTCGAGGCCAAATGGGTTATCGTCACACCTCTTGGAAACAGGGTCATTTCTGGGATGAAGCTCAGGAGCATGATCAACAGGTTTACCTATGTGTGGGTCTTCAAGTCTCCAAATGACCCTCCTGGGTCCTGGACTCCACAGCCTCCTCTCTGAACCTCGAGGCTCTCACAAAGGCTTTTCTTGATGGGTGGGTACAAGATCCTTGTGAGGAGATACGTGTGGGTGATGTATTTCATCATCTCGGTGATGTTAATCACATGCGTTACTCTTGTGTGAAGGATGCATTCCTGGATTGGGGAGTGTCATTTGTATCATTCCTTGAGTGGTCCATGTGACCTAGTCCCTAAAAGATGCAGGCTCAGCACCACACCTTAATAAGGCCTTGTCCATTCTTTCTGGTCATGGTAGTTGCCAGCTACTGTCTGTTCAGTTGTTGGCTGGTGTTCTTGAGCTGTAGTGTAATGTAGTCATCTTAGTCATGTAAAAATCATTCCATCAGTCTAAAATTTCCTGTTGGTCTCTTTCCTCTGTTTTCTCATCCATTCCACATAACTACCTAGAGTCACTGCCAAATTTGTGTTTTGATATCCAGCCTGATTCCTGGGTCATTGCAGTACGTCCAGTATTATACCTGCCAACACTTCCTTAGCCAACATAAGCCAAAACTAGTTTCCAGAGCACAAAGTGATCGGCAGAATGAGACTTGCACAAGGTCTCATCACACTGCCAAGCTCTCATCTTGTGCAGTGTGCTCTCTCGTCAGCTGAGAGTGCTTGTAGTGTAATTGCTCCTTGGTCAACAAAATAACATAGCCCACTACAAATATGGAGGAGTGCCTCAGAATGGGTTGTTAAAAAAATTCTATAGTAAGTATTTTGTGCTTTGTGTGGTACTAAGCCTATATCCAAGGCCTCATGCATGCGACGCAAGCACTCTACCACTGAGCTGCACCTCCAGCTCCTCCCTAATGTTTTAATGAAAATATTTCAGAGATCCACCCAGTCAATACTGTGTTGTGGTTAATCATAAGTGTGCTATGGCAATAACTCTAAAAGGGCAAAGTGATCAGAGGGAGGAGAAAGGGCTCTGGGACACACAGGTTACGTCATTACTGGGAGCTCATGTTTGAAGTGAAATTTGAACTGGATCTTCATAGATTGGAGAATACGATCTATGAAGAATTAAGAATACATATCTTAATCTATGAAATAGGTTAAGATGTGAGTGGTGTGGGCTGGGGCTGTAGCTCAGTGGTAGAGTGCTTGCCTAGCATGCATGAGGCACTGGGTTCAATCCTCAGCACCACGTATAAATAATAAATGAATAAAATAAAGATCCATCAACAACTGAAAAAAAATTTTAAAAAATCGTGAGTGGTTTGGAGGGAACAAATAGGATTTCAATATGCAAAAATGAGAGAGAAGCACCCATGCAAAGGCTGCTGGGGGGTGGTGGGCAGGAGAGTGGGGAGTGAATGAGGGCTGCCAAGGTGGGTGGGGTCAGAACAGTGTACCAGCTGTGGGAAGCTGCAAAGTGTTCTACCTCAGGCAATGGTGACTTACCAGGAACATCCCACCCTGGGACAGACAGAATGTCCATGGTGTAGGCATGGCCCTTTTGATAAAGAAATTCTTCGAGGGTCTGAAAAATTGTTATTAGAAAGATTTTAAAACATCTTCTGGGGATGACAATGACATCAGCAGTATTGTGGTTGAAGCTCGAGTTAGGTGATGTTGCTAAAGACAGGTCTTTGGGCATTTGCCCCCTCAGCAGCCTCATGTTGATAAAGAGCATAAGTGGAAGGCCAGTGGCTGTGCAGAAACTGGTATTCATCTGGGGGTACGGGGAACTAGGAGAGGAAGAGCAGCGGGAATGTGTTTGGAAATACTTGCTTAAAAATTGTTCCCACCTGGTTTTTCTTTATGTCCTTTGATCTCAGTGTTCATTATAAACTTGAGTATATTTGTGATCATTACATTATCTAGAGGGGTGGAGGCTTATTAGGGGTGGGAAGAGCTTTAATTTTTATTCCACGTGCGATGGGAGTCACATAGGTTCTGAGTGGGGAAGTGATGTGGTGGCCGCAGGTGCTAACAGGGTTGCTTGGCTGCTGTGTGGAGGAGAGGCCGTCAGGGGCCAGACACAAACAGGATCCCAGTTAGGACAGATGAGCCTGGGGCACGATAGCCTGGAGGGGAGGGCTGGGCCTGCGGAAAGAGTGGCGAAGTGATGGCAGCAACCACAGGCGTGGGTCACATTCAAGGATGGGACAACGGTGACTCAGATATGAGGGATAAGAGAAGAGAAAAAAGTAAGCTGGGCATGATGGCACAAGCCTGTAATCCCAGCACTTAGGGAGGCTGAGACAGGAGAATCGTGAGTTCAAAGCCAGCCTCAGCCTCTCACTGAGCTAAGCAGCTCAGTGAGACCCTGTCTCTACCTAAAACACAAAATAGGGCTGGGGATGTGGCTTAGTGGTCGAGTCCCCCCGAGTTCAATCCCTGCTACCGAAAAAAGTGACCCTAGTTTTTCAGCTTGAGAGGCTGGTACAGAATAACATAAAAATCCAGTCTTCATAATTTTTTTAAAAATAGCCACATGCATACTTCTATTTAAACATAAGCAAAACATACTTCTACACGTATGCATCCTATATGTGTGTTATATATGTGCAGTTTTATTTTACATATGTATATAGTGATGTAGATATACCTACATATCCATGAAGGGACAGAGAGAAACATACAAAATTGTTAAGTGTTTGTCCCAGGGTTGTGGGAGAAGACGACAAGATAAAGGAGAGGAAGGGACTTTCTTTTTTTGACCTATTAGCTTCTGTTTATTATTTTTTCAATAATAGTCCATTAATTTTACTCAAGATGATATACACAAAACTGTTAATAGTGGTAAGTTCTAGATAGTGAGAATGTATTTTTTTGTGTATTTGTATTACATAATTTAGGCATCTATTGTTATATAACATCACCACAAACTTTGTGGCTTAAAATAACACACATTGCTATTCAGTTTCCTCAAGGCCAGGCACAGCTTGGCTGTAAGGCTGCCATAGGGGCAAAGACCGGGACTGAGTCTTCCTCCCCTGAGCTTTAGCTGGGAAAGACCCACTTCCTTGCTTACATGGCTGTTAGCAGCAATCAGTGTCCTGGGAGCTGTCAGGCTGAGGGCCTCAGTCTCTTGTTGGCTGTTGGTCAGACAGCACCCTGAGCTCCTTGCCATGTGGGTCTTCCCAACATGACCACTTGCTTCCTCAAAGTTGGAGGGGAGGCTCCTGGTTAGAGGAATTTCAATGGTACACAACATGATCACAGAAGTGGCATCCTATCCTCTTTGCCCTATTCTGTTGGTAGACGCCAGTCCTGGGGCACCCATACACTCAACTGGAGGAACAGTGTGGTGGTGGAATATAGGAAGCTCCAATGACTGGAGCAACCATAGAGTCCCACTGCCACACGGATCTTCTGATAAAACTTTACAGTGTATCCATAGCTCCTGTAGTACTGTACTCTTTTGTTTTGTGGTACCGGGGATAGGAACCAGGGGCATTCTACCACAGGACGACATCCCCAGTCTTTTTTATATTCTGTTTTGACACAGAATCAAAGTTGCCCAGGCTGGCCTTGAACTTGCAATCCTCCTGCCTCAGCCTCCCAAGTAGTTGGGATTACAGGCATGTGCCACTGTACCTGGCATTATTGTATTATTTTAAAAATATTGTTGATTTCTAAAAACATTTTAAAAATACAATTATTTATAAATGACCCTATAAGTGATTAATTTCTTTTTTTTCTTTTTCTTTTTTTTTGGGGGGGGGTAATGCTAGGGATTGAACCCAGGGCCTTGTGCATGCTAGGCAAGCACTTTACCAGCTGAGCTATATCCCCAGCCCACTGCTTAATTTCTTTGCTAAAATAATTTATTGTTGGGCTACATTCTAGTTGTGTATCCTAAATGTGAAGTGTGTTCAATAAAGCTAATAGGAAACCTAAGACAAAAATGAACATCAGCAGGGCTGGGAGTGTAGCTCCATGGTAGAATGCAAGGCTCTGGGTTCAATCCCCTGCTCTGGCGGAGGGATGTGCACATGTAGGTGTACACACACACACACACACACACACACACACAAACTTTTTACAAAAGGTAGAAGATGACGCCTCCTACTCTGATGGTCAGGCCTTCTCAAGGAGATGCTCTCCTTGTGTGGGGGCTGTGTTGCTGTCATGGAAGGAGACCTCAACCAGCATGTGGGTTCTGGCTTCAGGCAAATTATTCCTGAAACATGCAGCACTGAATCTAAGTTTTCTTATATTTAAATTGGGAATAAAAGATGATACTTGTTTTGTTTTGGAACCAGGGATTGAACTCAGGGGCACTCGACCACTGAGCCACATCCCCAGCCCTATTTTGTGTTTTATGTAGAGACAGGGTCTCACTGAGTTGCTTAGCACCTCGCCATTGCTGAGGCTGGCTTTGAACTCGTGATTCTCCTATCTCAGCCTCCCAAAGTGCTGGGAAAAAGATGATACTTGTACCAGTTGATTCTTTTAGAAGAGGATGGATGAATTAGTTCCCACCCATTGGCTTTCTGGAAGTTCTAAGTCTAGAGTCTGAAGCTCTCTCAGGGGTTCCCCTCTAAGGCCTCCTTGGGTCTCAGGGAGTCTCTTCTGTCTCCCTCTTGCCACTGTTCCTTCGTTCAGGCTCTCCTGTGGAATAGTAAACACCCCAGAATATCAGTCCTATTCACAAAGACCAACCTCTCCTTGGTCCCCCTGACTCAGTTGTCTGAACCAGGGCTTCCCTGAACCCAGCGAGCCCAGTCAGTTTCTGTGAATTTGGACTTGGAACTATAAGAGCAACCCAGAGATGGCCTCACCCTAAGCAGCTGCCATCCTGCTTTTTGCCTCACTGGGCTCCTGGGAGCATTGAGAAGGAGGTTGGATTGGTGGCCCCAAATTTCTTACCAAGTCTCTACAGTCAGTTATTCCTTTCGTTCTTTGATTGTCCATGCGGTGTTCAGTGATCTATGACTTGCAGGCACATATGCTGTTTCATTTAATCTTTATAACAGGACACCAATTTGGCTTTCTAGCAGTTCAATGGACATCAGTCTAGAGGCAGGTGTAGTCCTCACCTGCAGTCTACAGATGCAGAAGCTAAAAGCTCCAGCTTGCCCAAATGTCCCTTGCCTGCAGTCTCAGCTGGTGAATGGGGGAAGCTAGGTGTCTGGGTTAGATCTGTCCTGTTCCAGACCTCCTTTTCCTCTGCAGCATGATGGCACTTGTTCTCATTACACAACACTGGGGTTGGTTATATGATGATGGTGCAGGTAACATAGTGAAAGGGAAGGACTCCATCCTCAGACCATGGAATACTGGGGAGACTGCAGTATCCAGACATGAGCACTAGGTGGCAGAGTGTCACAGGGCAGACAGCTCCCCTGGCCTAGATCTGCTGGGTATGAATCATGTGTCCATTCCTTTACCTTAAGGATTTCTCCTACTATAAATCCTGAATTCCTTGACAGTAAGAAAAAGGTTCATACAACTATTAGTTACCAAAACTGTAAAGATTTTGTACTTCAAGACATAAAGGGAGAAGTAAAGAATGAAAAGCCATCATAGAAAGGAAAAAAGCAGTGATAAGTATAAATGCTGTAAAAGGCAAAGCTTCAATTAAAATTGCTTTTTAAAAAATAATTTTAGAAAGAATTTAAATAATACTTGCAGTATTTCATTTAGAATTATTTAAGAGTATATTTCATTTAATCCCTACCTAATTTTTGAAAGAAATAAGATCCTTTAAATTCTCCTTTCCCTAGTTTTAGTGGAGGGAGAGAGAGCCTTCTTCTGGTTATAGACAGGGAAGTGTATGTGATCTCATTTTATAGGAGAGAAGTCTACTTAATGGTGGTGTATTTTGGTGCTACAGTATTTTTGAATGTTAGTACCAAGACTTGAAATATTTGTTTCTACAACCATAGGCAAAAATAGGTTTATCGGGGCTGGGGTTGTGGCTCAATGATAGGGCGCTTGCCTAGCATGGGTGAGGCACTGGGTTCGATCCTCAGCACCACAAAAAAATAAAGAAAGAAAGAAAATAAAGGTCCATTGACAACTAAAAAAAATTTTAAAAATAATTAAAAATTTTAAAAAATAACTTTATCTCTTGTAATTGCCCATAGCGTGAGTGAAGTAAAGGAGAGAGCTGGAAACAGGTGGAAACAGGTTAGTTGCTCTAGGACCCATACAAATAAAAGTATTGTGTTCATTTACAATAAAAAAAAATATTTAAAAAGAGAGCTGGAGGGCTGGGATTGTAGCTCAACGGTAGAGCGCTTGCCTCACATGCGTGAGGCCCTGGGTTCGATCCTCAGCACCACATACAAGCAATAAAATAAAGACATTGTGTCCATCAACAACTTTAAAAAAAAAAAAAGAGCTGGAGGTGTAGCTCAGTGGTTGAGCATACCTGAATTGAATCCTCAGTAGCCCCCTCCCCCAACCCCCAATCCCCCAACCCCCACAAAAAAGGAAAAGAGCTTTTGCCTTTTCCAAGGTGTCTGGCACCAGCTTTAAAAAAATGAAGAATCCCGGTCTGGGAATACAGCTCAGCAGTAGAGCACTTGTCTAACATGTGCAAGACCCTGAATTTAATCCCCAGCATTGCAAAAAACAAAAAAATACAATGAAGCATCTCACACTTTAACTGCATGAAGTCCAAAGTGTTCTGGTCATTTAAGCTTCCTCCATGAAAAGAAACAGCAAGTCAAGTTCTTGGTCCAGTGAGAAGAGGGAGACTGAGACCATCAGCCACAGAATGCAGAAGAGAGACCATTATATTGGGACTGTGTCTTCCTGCCCTGTAACTTGGGGCCTTGCCAGGGAGGCTGATGTTTTGCCTGTTTAGTCCCATGTTAAACTGAATTTAATCTCCATGTGGATCACCTTTGCTCCAGGGGCTGGGCACATTAGGAGCATCTCGTCCTGGTCAACCCTGTTTGTGAATGCACCCACTGCTGTAGAGAAGGCATCGTTGGAACCCTGGGTGAGGCCGTGCTTCTCTGAATCATGCACGCTCATTTCCTTGGCAAAAGATGCTAGCACTTGATGTTCAAAAATGAGAGAATTCAAGGAGCCTCAGCTCCCTACTGAATGGCCTGGAGAAAAGTTCTGAGTAATAAAATGGGTGACACTAGGCTTCAAGTCAACACCTCCTATGGCAGTTTGGCCCAGCTCACTTGAGCCCTGATTCCAGAGGAAGCTGCAAGAGTGAACAGAGGGGCTGGGGTGGTGGCTCAGTGGTAGAGTGCTTGCCTAGCATGCGTGAGGCACTGGGTTCGATCCTCAGCACCACATATAAATAAATAAGAAATAAAGGTCCATCAACAACTACAAAAAATATTTAAAAAAAAAAAAAAAAGTGAGCAGAGCTTTTGAGTGACCACACTGAAGGGAACAAGGCTTGTGTCAGGGACAGTTTTGCAGCAATATGGGAGAGAGGGATGGTGCTCTGAACTAAGGCAGCAGTGGTGGAGGAAGGGAATGGTTGTGAAGCTGTTGAGGACCACCGAGCTAGTGGGACCTGGTGAGCGGAGCAGGCGAAGCCATTAGCACAGTATCAGACACTCTGGAAGGAACTGATCAACAGCAGCTGCTGTTGCATGAGGTTGGGTGCAGGAGCCTATAGGGGAGCAAGCGGTGCACAGGAATGAACCTTGAACACTGTTCAGCACACCGAGCAGGGCAGTGGCCCAGTGGGTCTAACGCTGGGAGGGACAGGGTCCTAAAGAGAGTCCCAGGAGCTGCCTCATGGCACATTGTCATTCTTGGAGGACTCCTTCCCTCCCCTTCCCCGAAGAGACAGCCTACAGATTCTTCAGGAGGACCTGATCTCTGTCCATTAGGTTCCTTTCTTTCTCTTTGTTCTCCATCAGTGCGGCCTGCTCAGGCTTGGGACTGCAGTGGACAGTCCAATCAGAGCATTGGTATCTGCAGCTGAGCTTGGTACCCGTTGTCCCAGCCATTGTTCGTGCTCATGTGGTAGCTTGGAAGAAGCTTGCTTTTGTGCAAATTCCTCATTGCTCTGAAGAGGGGTGCCAGTAAAACTCAGAATAAAAAGCAACCTGTCCTCAAGAAAAAGTCCCCTTCCCTTCAGCAAAACCGCCAGTTCTTCCATAGTGTCAGGACAAGCTTACAAAGTGCTATCCCAGCTGGGCACGGTGGCACAAGCCTCTAATCCCAGCACTTAGGGAGACTGAGACAGGAGAATCGCGAGTTCAAAGCCAGCTTCAGCAACAGCAAGGCGCTAAGCAACTCAGTGAGACCCTGTCTCTACATAAAACACAAAATAGGGCTGGGGATGTGGCTCAGTGGTTGAGTACCCCTGAGTTCAATCCCCGGTACCAAAAAAACAACTACAACAAAACATGCTATCCCAAGCATGGGCTCATGTGATTTCCTTATCACTTACTTATCCAACTGTGGTGGGCCTGTTTCTCTTTTCTTGGCCAATGAATCACATGACCTGAATGGAAACAAGACAGGGTTGTCGGGAGTTTCTGTGACTCCTGTGGGATCTGTTGGTGTTGCTGGTTTCCTACTTGTATGGATTCTTTCTTGCCCTAGTTCTAGGAAAGAGAGTTTCAGGGTACCCATCTGCAAAGACTTCTAGGTAAGAGGAGTGTGATGGCTAAATTAATGTCAACTTGGCTAAGGATACCTACATAGCTGGTAAAATATCATTTCTGGGTATGCCTGAGAGGGCCTTTCTGGAGGAGGTTAACTTTTGAATGAGTGGACTTGAGTAAAGGAGATCTGCATTATCCAGTCTGTAGTGGGCCCAAATAGAGTGAAAAGGTATAAGAAGGACAAATTGCCATCTGAACTGGGATCTCCATCTTCTCCTGCCTTTGGACATTGGCTCTCCTGGCCTGAGACCTTTGGGTATGGGCAGGAACTACACCACCAGCCTGTAGGTGTCAGAGCTGCAATAATTACAGAAGCCAATCTTTCAGAATAAATTGCTTTTGGTGTATCTATGTCCTATTCCATTTCTCTGAAGAACCCCAATTAATACAAAGGAGTGCTCTCAGCTCAGAGGAGGTCAAGGTGCAACTTTCTTCGCTTGTCCTGAATCCGGGTTCATCCGACACCAGCCATCTCCATCATGCCGCCCAAGTTCAACCCCAATGAGATCAAAGTCTTGTACCTGAGGAATGCCGTCGGCAATTGGCACCACGTCTGCCCTGGCCCCCAAGATCATCCCCCTGGGTCTGTCTCCAAAAAAGGTTGGTGATGACATTGCCAAAGCAACTGGCGATTGGAAGGGTCTGAGGATTACAGTGAAACTGACCATTCAGAACAGGCCCAGAATGAAGTGGTACCTTCTGCCTCTGCCCTGATCATAAAAGCCCTCGAGGAGCCACCAAGAGACAGAAAGAAACACAAAAACATTAAACACAGTGGAAATATAACTTTCGATGAAATTGTCAGCATTGCCCGAAAGATGTGTGACCGATCTTTAGCTAGAGAACTTTGTGGAACCATTAAGGAGATTCTGGAGACTGCCCACTCTGTGGGCTGTAATGTTGTGAGTCGCCACCCTCATGACATCAACAGTGATGCAGTGGAGTGCCCAGGTAGTTAAGTACATGGGAGGGCTGGGATTGTAGCTCAGCTGTAGAGCGCTTGCCTCGCGTGCGTGAGACCCTGGGTTCGATCCTCAGCACCACATACAAGGCAATAAAATAAAGACATTGTGTCCATCTACAATTTAAAAAAAAAAAAAAAAAAAGAAGTACATGGGAAGTCGGGCGTGGTGGCGCACGCCTGTAATTCCAGCACTTTGGGAGGCTGAGGCAGGAGAATTGCAAGTTCAAAGCCAGCCTCAGCAACAGTGAGGTGACCCTGTCTCTAAATAAAACACAAAATAGAGCTGGGGATGTGGCTCAGTGGTCAAGTACCCCTGAGTTCAATCCCTGGTACCAAAAAAAAAAAAAAAAAAAGTACATGGGGAAATGTTTTAATAAAGGATCATCTGACAACCAGTGGGCTTCATCCTTGGATGAACCTGCTCCTTGTTTGGGTGGTCAGCGTGGGCCCCAGTGGCAGAACCTATAAAGTACTCAGGAACAAATTCTGCCCTGTATAGATCGAGCTCAGAAAAGATACTTGGAACACTGATTTGTAGGTGTGTTTGAACATTCTCAGTCAGAAAAAAAAAAAAAAATCTTAGTTCCACATGGGAAAATAAAATACAAAGGAGTGTCAGGAATATGTACAGATCTGGGGTTGGAAAGTGTTTTATTGAGCACCAGAGAATTGGTCTAGGGTCATGGGCTCTCATCTGTGGCAGGAAACAGCTCCTTGTCCTTGACTGTCCCTGCAAACCTTGTTCTACATATCACCCTGATTTCCATGAGACCTTATTTTCCATATAGGAGATGGTGAATATTGGTGCAGGAGTGAGTTTGAAGAAAAAAATTTAAAAACAGGTAAACACACAAGATAGCAGTGCCATTGGGCCCTCTTACAGTCTGGGGCTTCCTCAAAGGAAACAGCTGTGCAAGCTGGGTGGTTTGGAAAGGCACATTGAGGGAGTCTTATCAGAGATACAACCCCATGTACTGCCACAGGTAAATAAGTTCTGCTATTGTTGACCAATCAACTGAATTCCTTAGACTTACTGGTTAAACCCATGACCCAGGGAACTCGACAGTCACACTGCAAGGACATAGAGTCCCTGGGAGCTCAGACTTTCTAATAATATCTTTTGTCCACAGAGCCTGGAAATTACAAGTCCTTGTTTGTTTTACTGGAGACAGCAGGCCTGCCTGCCTCCTTCCCCCCCTTAGAGTAGGAGTGATTTTTCTTATTGCTTGATTTCCCAAGTATAATAGGCTTAGAGAAAGCAGCTGTGGATTCTCTTTGACTTCCATTCTGGAAATCTGGACCTAAATATAAGTAGGGCAGAGCTCTTGAAGGTGTGAGACTCTGGGCTTTGTGTAATGCTGGCTGAGCCCTAAGTCAGTGACCCTCATAGGCTGGAGTGTGGGACTCTGGGACATGGAACCCTGGGTCACAGTGCTGGCAGAAGCAAGGGTGTTCCTAGAATTGGACCTCTGTGCCTTAAAGCAGGCTTGATGATGTATCAGGGAACCCATGTGTACATGAGATACTTCATTTGCCCTGTGCCCCATAGGCCTTCATGATCAGGGGAGACGATGTCTCACAAGCTCCTGTAAAATTTGGGGCCGTGAATGTTTCTGTAGAAGTCTAGCCTAACTCAACTTGGTCTTTTCCCTGGAAGAAAAATGAACTTTGTCTTTTTGAATTAATCTCAAATAAAGGGCACCTTATTTTCGACTTGCTGTCTGGAACTTGAGTCACTTAACAGTGGAAATAACATTGCTCTGAGGAGAATTCTGCTCTTTCTGCAAGGGCAGAGCGGTAGAGGGCAAAGTGTGAGGACTCAGGAGCCACACAGGCCTCGCTTTGTTACTTCACAGCTGTGTCATGACGAGCAAGTCACTTCACCTCTCTGCTTGTTTTCTCATCTGGGAAAAGGGGAGATGATGGTGTACAGCTATCCCATGGGGCTGTGGTGAGGAGAGCTGACATGTACAGAGCACTCCAGACAGCGCCTGGTACGTGATAGAAAAGTTTGTCATGAGTTTTCACCATTGAAAACAGAGCAGAATGTGAAATAAAATGGCCCCAAGGCAAGATGGGCTCTCCAGTAGCTGGCATTAGCATCAAAGTCTTGGCCCGGAAAGCAGGAGGCTCGGCCTCCTCACTGGTCAGGCTTCCCACGAGGTAGTGGGTAACTGAGCCAGTCAGCTTCGGTCCCCTCATGTTAAAACATGGTGATGACAATTCACATGTCCATCTGCAGATGATTGGAAGAGTGGAATGTGGCTTAGACATGCAATGGAACGTTATTCAGCCATAAAAAGATGAAGTTCTGACATGTTAGAACACGGTGAACCTTAAAAACATTATACTAAGTGAAACAGTTGCAAAAGGCAACTGCTGCTTAATTCCATGTATATGAGGAATCTAGACTAGACAAAAGCATAGTGAGGAGAATTTAGGCCACCTGGGCCCGGGGCAGGGGAAAACATGCAGTTACTGCTTAATAGTTGCAGAGTTTCTATTTTGGGTGATGAAACAGATCTGGAAATGGAGAGTGGTGATGGTTACATGACCGGGGATGTACTTAATACCACTGAATTGTGTGTTTAAATAAAGTAACAAACTTCATGTTATGTATTTTTTTCATACAAATTCCAACACAAAGGCTAGTGATAAAAGAGAAAGGCTGGAGCTGGGGTTGTAGCTCAGGGATAAAGCGCTCGCCTTGCACGTGTGAGGCCTCGGGTTCGATCCTCAGTACCACATAGAAATAAACAAAATAAAGATATTATGTCCAACTATCACTAAAAAATATTTAAAAAAAAAAAAAAAGAGAGAGAAAGGCTGCCGGGCGCGGTGGCGCAAGCCTGTACTCCCAACACTTTGGGAGGCTGAGACAGGAGAATTGCAAGTTCAAAGCCAGCCTCAGCAACAGCGAGGTGCTAAGCAACTCAGTGAGACCTTGTCTCTACATAAAACACAAAATAGGGCTGAAGCCGGGCGCGGTGGCTCAAGCCTGTAATCCCAGCACTTAGGGAGGCTGAACACAGGAGAATCGCGAGTTCAAAGCCAGCCTCAGCAATGGCGAGGTGCTAAGCAACTCAGTGAGACCCTGTCTCTACATAAAACACAAAATAGGGCTGGGGATGTGCCTCAGTGATCAAGTACCCCTGAGTTCAATCCCCAGTACCAAAAAAAAAAAAAAAAAAATAGGGCTGAGGATGTAGCTCAGTGGCTGAGTACTCCTGAGTTCAATCCCCAGTACCAAATAAATAAATGAGAGAAAGGCTGACTTTTAAAGGGAAAGACACTTGCTATAAGCTTGGTAACTATTTTTGGTAACCAGAAAAAACACATGAGGTGGTGACATTAGCCTGTATGTTCTTTCCAGTTCCAGCATGCCATGACACAAGATGTTCTCCTTTTTAAAATATTTGTTGTTTTTAGATATACATGACAGTTGAGTGTATTTTGACATATTATACATACATGGAGTATACTTTCCCATTCTTGTGGTTGTACATGATGTGGCATTACGCTGGTCCCATGTTCATACATAAGGACAGGAAAGTTACGTCTAATTCATTCTACTGTCCTTCCTATTCCCCTTTGTCTAATCTCCTGAAGCTGTTGATCCATTCTTTTTTTTTTTTTTTTAAATTTTTTTTTTTTAAATATTTTTTTAGTTGTAGATGGACACAATATCTTTATTTTTTTATTGCTTTGTATGTGGTGCTGGGGATCGAACCCAGGGCCCCACGCATGCGAGGCAAGCGCTCTACCGCTGAGCTACAATCCCAGCCCCTGTTGATCCATTCTTGTGGCTATTGTTTCTTTAGTGACATTGCAGATGATATCCCATATCCCTGCTGTGTTTACACAGCACTTCTATCCATCCTGGGCTCTACCTGCCTCTCTTGCCTCAGGTGGTAACTTCCCTTTCTGCCCTTGCATGTGGTTGGCTGTTCGGCTCTGTCATTAGCCCCTTGATGGGCAGGGACTGTATCTCCTCCTGCTTCTGTGCTTCTCCCCACCCCAAGGTCCTGACCCAGAATAGTCCAAATGGGTGCTTAAAGACGATTCCTCCCAGTGTTCCCCTCCATGAGGTACTGTGGAGGATCTGCTTGCATCACGTTCTTTACCTGGGTTTTACAAACATTTTGAACTTCTACCCTACTTCTAACAAATGCATTTTACCTTGGTACCCTGAACATACATGCATGTAAAGTTTCATGAAGTGATACTGATCATTACTATCTGAAATACAATGAGATTTTTGTATTTGTTCAATTTTTATAAATGCTAGAGTGATATTGGTATGTCCTTTGTGACAAACTGTTAGTTCTTGCTGGAGGTGTGTCCATTACTGGCCACTAGGGGGAGCAGCGGGGTCAGGCTGGAATCAAGGGCCCTGGTAGAGTTGGAGGGCTGGGACCTCAAGAGGCCCATTCAACCTCATACCAAAATACAGAAGGATCATGGGTGCTCATTCAGTTTATGTAGTTGAATAAGTAGAATATTAGATTAGTAGTAAATTAAGGCTCATGGCCTCCAGGGGTGCCCATTAAATGTTTTGTTATGTACTAGTTGTTGAATTTTTGGTTCAGTCCTCAGATTCTCTTCTTCCTAGAGAACCACAAAACCTATCTCTTCTCTTTTGACACAATTATCCTTCAGAAATTACCAACTGCCTTGAGACTTGCCACGAGTCCCCTGGAGACTGCCCTGGCCTGGACAGATTCTATACCCTCCTCTGTGCCCATCCTCCTCTCCAACTCAGCAAGTAAGGCTGGTTCTGCTTGCCATTGGGGTTGTTAGGAAAATGGGACCCCTAGACAAGAGTCTGAGAAGCCACAGGGCCCAGGCCTGGTGATATGGCATTCAGGC
The DNA here is from genome assembly GCA_028644305.1 of Xerus rutilus. Classification (NCBI taxonomy): domain Eukaryota; kingdom Metazoa; phylum Chordata; class Mammalia; order Rodentia; family Sciuridae; genus Xerus; species Xerus rutilus. The sequence goes on along the minus strand of CM053399.1, from coordinate 123,151,023 downwards.
ACAGAGAAGAAAACCTCTATGGCATGTGAAGCCAGCTGCAGTGGGATTACCTTTGCAGATGCTAGAAGTCATCTATGTCAGTTCAGGATCACTTTTGTCTGCAGTGGAAAGCCACAGGCCACCAGGTGTTTCAGCCTTCCTCTCTGAACATGGGGACGGGGAGGGAAGGGGGGTGATCAGCTCACTGAACGTTTAACCACATCTTCACTTCAGAAAGTGTTTGATAGTTAACTTCATTGCCATCCTTGTTCTATTACTTCTCCCTGTTCCTATAAGGCTGTTTGTCATGCTTGACCAAACGAGGCCTGTGGTGTGTTCCCTCCTCTCAATAGGAGCAGGGATTACACACCTCAGTATTTGAGTAGATTCAGTATATAGCATCTATTCAGAACAAGCCAGAAGGGCTGAAATGTCCTTAAGCAGTGAGGAATTCCTTCACTTCATTAGTAAGTGGTAAAGCTCTCCTCTCTGCCAGCTTCCCACCCCAACCTTACATTCACACACCTCAGCATGGCCTAACCAAGGTCCAACCCCAAATGACAGGTTAGGCTGAGATCATCCATCAAAGGGTGACAAGTGATGCCTTTAGTATCTGGGTGTGCCCAGGGGCTGAGCCACCTTTACTCAGTATAAGACTGCTTCAGGACAATTTCAAAGATTAAAATTCAGAAATGACTGTGGAGCTATCCCCTATTGGCCCCAGGAAGTAGCCGTGCTTCTGGTGAAAATCATGCTCAGTTCAGAGTCCAAAGGAACTCAGATGACTCATGCAGTTCCTTCTTTAATCCTGTCAGTAGGAAGTCAAAAGACTGTGGACATAAGATTTCTCTAATGCTTTACTTTGAGGGCTCCTTAGTGAGAACAGGCTGGAGAAATCTAGTTCTTCCCCTAGTTGAGCCCATCTTGGACCTCCTCAAATATCTCCTTTGAATCTCGCTCCCCAAACTCCATGATAACCCTCTTCTGTTAGTTTGGGTCACCAGCCCCATAATTTCCAAGCAGCTGCCATTTTCTGTCTTCCACATTCATAGTCACTGGGTACTTTATGGCAGAAGTCTCTAGTTGGTGATAATCAGGATAGTGACTGATGATATGGCTGAGAACTTACATCAGGCCTCTAGTAGGTAGAATGCTCTGCAAACATCAGTTAATCTCTGGGTGGACCAGATTTGCCATCTCCACCCTTTCCCACAGGTATCACGTAGGTCAATAGAAGTGTCTCTTGAGCAATCCCAAAGTCCTGGCTAGAACTATTATTAAAGCAGGATTCCATTATGATGGACTTATTACCTTTTATGGCTCCAAACTCTTTACTTCTTTCTATAGCCAAACACTCTGGCATGTGGCTTTATAGTTTCTTTCACTGGAGAATTTGTTTCCCAATGTCCTTGAATTTGGGCTGGTCTTGTGACTTGCTCGAGTCAACAGAATGCCATGGAAATGATGGGGTGCCAGTTCTGAGCCTAAGCCCCAAGAATCCTTATCTACTTGTTTTCTTCCATCTTTGAATAGCCGTGGGGACATGGCTGGGATGTGTAGCTGGAGATTAGGGTCATGTGAAACCAAGCTGAATTCTCTTAATCTTATGACCCATCAGCCCACATCAGTGAGACTGGCCAAGGTCCGCAGAGCCATTTCACTGACCATCCAGACATGTGAGCAAGAAATGCTTATTGTTGTATGCTCTGCAGCTTTGAGGGCTATTTGCTATGTAGTATTATTGTGGTCACAGGTCATTGACCGGCCTACTTAGAAATCCAAGAGGGGTGCATCTTTGAAGAATGATTAGAAGCGACTTTTACTTTCAAATAAAATGGGTCCTTGTAGGTTGCACTCCACCTGTAGTTCCCCAAGCTGAAGAGCTTTCACTGGCCTTCGACTCCATGGGAGCATTCACTATCTTGGTAGAAACCAGAGAATGAACACAACATGAAAAGTCTTTATTAGGCGTCAAGTGAGCAGGAGGAAACAAAAGCCAGATGAGTGACTCCCTGTATTTCCATAGATGTGGGTAATACCCTTTCTCCCAGCGGGGTGTGGGGTGGGTGGCAGTCGTTTGCAACATTTAACATGCATCATGTGGCATCTGTGTAAGGTTCCTCTACATGCAGAGGTTGAAATATGTACAGATGGGTAAGAGGCAATCTTTAGAGTATTAGTGAGTAAAGGCAGGTTTGGCCTTGCTAACTTTAATATGAATTAGAAACACAGATAGGAATCGGTCAGTCTATTACTGGATCCAAGAGCCTTTGCTCTGGAGGTTGTAGGAATATTGTCCTCCTCAGCGGGGGTTCCTAAACTCTGACACAAAAGGTACATCAAAGGGCTTTGTTTTAACATCTAAAATATACAGAATCTACAACAGGTTTATTACACCAGGCTTCTGGCTATTGGGTTATGTATTTGGCCATATATCTTTCCAATGATGGAAGCCTGTGGGGAACTTCATTAATGTTCCTTTGGTTATCCCAAGCCTTCCATCAATCAACCTCAGCAATTTTTCAAATGTAAGTCATATCTTTTAGAGATTAATTTATAGACAGGGGAGGATATAAACAAGTTGGTTCTAGTTTCCCAGTAAAACAGATTTCTTCTGCTGCTGGTTCCTCAGCTCCGCTCTTTGACCCCACAGCTGTGACATACATTCTGTGCCTTTAGGCTGGGGGAATCCCTCCAGCTGGTTCCTGGTCCCATGGTCTCCTGTGACTTCCCTTCACAGACGACTGTCTCAGACTTTGGCATGAACATTGAGAATGACCACAGTGCTGGCTCTGTAAAAAAACAGCCATTGTGTGCTTCTGCCCAGTGGAAGAAAAAGAACAGAGGGTGGAATTCAGAGGCAGCAGCTGAAGGATGGGGATGAAGCACGTTCTCCCTTGTGCCTGCTGAGGTTGAGAGGAGACTGTGGTTTCTAAATGAGCATTCACTAGGGAGTGAGCCAGCACAAGGAGAGACTCAGTGGGGTTAGCATAAAGGAAGACTTCTAAGTGAAATGTGAGGGCCATTTTTTCTTACAAAATTGCTGTGATTCAAGTCAGGTTCTCTGGCCAAATCCTGAAACCTAATTCTGGATGAATACAGGATTTATAAATACTTGATATATTGTACAGCTGTAGAGAGACTTACCCTTAGCAATGATGTCTTTGCAAAATCATTTTTAAACTGGTCAGGAAAAGTTCCACAGGGAACAGGTTTCCCATGAGGCTAAGTCTCTGGAAACTGCAAAGAAAGAAAATCCCACAAGCAGGGCATGGTGGCGCATGCCTGTAATCCCAGCACTTAGGGAGGCTGAGACAGGAGAATCGTGAGTTCAAAGCCAGCCTCAGCAACGGTGAGGCACTAAGCAACTCAGTGAGACCCTGTCTCTACATAAAACACAAAATAGGGCTGGGGATGTGGCTCAGTGGTCGAGTGCCCCTGAGTTCAATCTCCAGTACCAAAAAATAAGAAAAGAAAAGAAAATCCCATACAGATGAAGGAATGAAGACACTTAGGCCAACCATCAGCAGGTACTTGCAGTTGAGGTAAGGAAAGTCTGCCCTTGCCCCAGAGTAGTGCTTCTCAAAGTGTGGTCCCCAGACCAGCAGCAGAAGCACCTGCAAACTTGTTAGAAATGCTAATTCTTGGGCATTTCCCTAGACCTGCTGGCCTGGAACCTCTGGGATGGGGCCCAGCGGTCTGTTTCCACAAGCTCTCCTGGGGATTCTGATGTACGAGGAAGTTTGAGAGCTACAGGTTTATAAGATACAGTCTGCCTCCCAAGGTGCATAGAAAATGGCTTTTCTTTCATCAAGAAACTATTCTTTAATGATTAAGACATTCACTGCATGTGATAGATCATATTGTTCCTGTGCAACTAGGATGATCCTGTAATGTGCCCTCTGTGGGAATTAAAATAGTCATTCAAATAATTTTTGATGTTCTGTGGTTGAGTTCCCCATGACAGTTTTGTTGCTGTCCACAGACAATTCAGTCACTTGGTTACAGTGATACCCCACTTTCAGGAACCAAATTCTCTATCAAATAATCTAAGATAATAACTTAAGATAATCTAAGTTACGCTGTAGTAACATCACTCAAAACTTTTCTTACTTAACATAATGGTTATTTCTTACTCATGATACCCCTGCAACAAGGCTGGCAAGGGAATGCTATTCCACTCACTCAGGGCCAAGACTGGGGGGAATGTCTATTTCAGCACTTGCTTCCAAGATCCCTTGTGGGAAGGTGGGTGCATAGATATAGTGATTGGTGCACTAGCTTTTCAAGCTTCATTCTGGAATTGACATGTCATTTCTACTGTTTTGTTGGTAAAACAACTCAGATGGTCAAGTCTAATTTTAAAAGTCAAGTACATCCTGTTTTGTGCCCAGAAAAAGAACTGGAGTGTCTGAGAACAGCCCCCTAATGGTTACTATGCAAGGTCATGAGTGGACCACAGTATCTACCGTGTACAAAACTGTGTACTAACATTACAGAAATGGCGGAGCTGAGAGCTTTCAGTTTTCATTCATTCCTCTTGATATTTAAATTGACCCCTTCCTTCTCATGAATTTTTTATTTGGGGGCGGGTACTGGGGATATGCCCAGCCCTATTTTGGGTTTTATGTAGAGACAGGGTCTCACTGAGTTGCTTAGCGCCTCACCGTTGCTGAGGCTGGCTTTGAACTTGTGATCTTCCTGTCTCAGCCTCCCAAAGTGCTGGGATTACAGGCATGCACCACCACACCTGGTTCATGCTTTTTCATTTTTTATAAACTAAAAAATACTGAAGTTAATATCGCTACAGTGGATGTAACAGTGCCACTACTGCATAGGCCAGGAAGTTGACCATCACCAGGGGCTCACTCTCTCCGCTCCCTCCCAGTTCTCTCCCTGCCCCCCATGGCAACTCTCTCCTGGTTTCTAAAACTGCACGTGAATTTTTTTTTTTTACACACTTATTCAGCCAGGCACTAGAGCTTCAGTCCTGGCTGAGCACAAAAGCTGATCCAAGTTGAGCTTCCTGTCAGAAGTCTGGTTGTTGTTTTTTTTTTTTTTTTTTTTTTGTGGTGCTGTGGATTGAACCCAGGGCCTTGTGCATGAGATAGCACTCTACCACCTGAACTATATCCCCAGCCCCAAAAGAAGACTGGCTTTTGTGGAAGGGAATATTTTAGGCAGATTGTGGTTGGGTGAGCTCTCTGAACTCGTTGGGACTCAACCTAATTAATAAATATTGTACTTATTACTTGTTTGTTTACACACATCCAACATTTCCTAATAGAGCAAAAAGAACCAGTTATCAGAATCTCTTTGCTGCCTGACAAATGGTCCATGAGGTCAGCTCTTGGTCTCCTGCGGCCAGTCGACACAGCATGGAGCCAGTGATACCACTGGTAGAACTGCCTGTCACAGTTTCAGGTACGTCCTCTTGAAAATCACACAGCCTTTTAAGACTGGGTAAACTGGTTCCTCTTGGGTTGGAGAATGGGAATCAAGTGTAAAACTTGTATTTGCTTAAGTATAGTATTGACATTTGGCTGGAGGAGTATTTCTTATGCAGATTCTATTATGTGAAATCTAGGGCTATCTCTCTATCCACTTGCCCATTTAATCATCAAAAGTATTCATGGAGAGGCAGCTAGTTTCCTAAAAGGCTGATTCCTCTGCAGATATCCACTATACCTGACATTTCTATACAAGGATGCATCCACTTAAAAATGGCATTTTGTTTTTCGGCTTCTCTGTAAAAATCCTTGTCTGAATTTAGGATAGGTATCTCAGGGATGCCATTACAAGTCCTGGTTCCATCTTCATACTCAGAGTAGACTGGGACTGTCCAATTCTGCCTAGAGGAAATAGTGACCATAGTGGGAAGGATCCCGAGCATGAGCAACTCTGGGACCCTGTGGGCTGAGTTCAGCCACATCCTTTTGTGGTAATAATGTTCAACAAGATGCAATTTAAATATATTTTCATATTAAGTTGGCTTTTAAATTATAGCCATACTGAATAAGAGCAGAGTAAACATGTGATTAGTAATTTCCTTATGCAGAGAGTAGAATGAAATAGTTTCTGGCTGAAGCCCAGAGCTAAAAAAAAAATTTAGTAAAAAAGAACATGGAAAATTGTCATCTCAAAGCCAAAGCAAGGGTTCATGGCCTTCTTCCTAAGCAGCAATGGCCTGGCTCCACGGGGAAGTGGGGAAGCAAAATATCAACTTGGGAAAATACTTAAAGAGCTGCCTGCCTGCTCAGCTGCTGTCTGTCACATTAGTACTGAGTTACCCACATGTTCCTGTTAGCACAGAAAATGGTACCAGGGCAATCATGTTTCCTGACTTTCCAGAAATGACTGCTCCAGGAGATAAAGGAATGCCACTGAGAGTGGACAAATGACACAGTCTGTGGTATCTCCATCAACAGCAGCAAGATAGGCTGCTGACACATCAAAGACAACGTCTAACATTTCTGGTCTGAATAGAGCTCCTCTCCCTGCCCCCTCCCCCTCCCCCGACTTGTTTGGAAAAGAACTTATGTAGGATGTCTCATAATTTGGGGTAAAAAATCCTTAGTGAGGACCTAATACCTCACAGAGAAATGCCTGGATATGTGCTGATGCAGATTCCCAGGCTAAAGGGTCAGAATTCCCAAGGTGCAGCAGAAATGTGCATTTTCCACAGCTCCTCAGGAAGTTCTTGCTCATGCCATGAAGGGAAATCTTAACCAAAGGCATCATAAAAACAAAGATGTTTCAGCCAGGTGTGGTGGTGCACACCTGTAATCCCAGTGGCTTGGGAGGCTGAGGCAGAAGGATCGCAAGTTCAAAGCCAGCCTCAGCAAAAGCAAGGCACTAAGCAACTCAACGGGACCCTGTCTCTAACTAAAATACAAAAAAGGGCTGGGGATGTGGCTCAGTGGTTGAGTCGCCTGAGTTCAATCCCTGGGATGGCCCACCCCAAACAAAGGTGTTTCTATTTGCATCAGGGTACCTGAAAAAACGACCCACTAGGATTTAAAGGAAGGTTAGTTGCTCATTATTTCCTTTGAGGGAAAAATAAGTTTTCTTTCAATATACAAGGATTTTCACATATTTGCAGTATGACAAAGTCAGGGGTAAAACTGTTCTCAGAGTACTGACAACTTATAGAAGTGGGCTCAATACTCATGGATTTGGAGACTTGTGCTAAGTAGCAAGTTCCTGGTAAATTTCTCCAGTAGCAAATTATCTCCCCATGGTGAGAGGTCCAGTTGTCATTTCAGTCATAATAGCAGCAGGACAAGTCATTTTCACTTTAATATCAAAGTCTCAAGGTCCCCACTGCTCCATTCCTGTTGTCTTAGGGTGGTTTCCAGCCTTCAGCTGCTCAGTTTCCAGAGCCAGGATTTCTGGGCAATTGGTCACCTCTTAGGCAAGAAAAGTGGGAGGAGTCCTGCCCTATGCCAAACTCAGCTGGGGACCTTGTCCAGCCCCTGTCACAAGTCCTTTTATGGAGTTGTGCATCAGGATTCACAGCTGTACCAGTGGTGATAATCTGGCTCATTTTGGTAGAGTGCCAAGGTCCCAAGATAAAGATCATTTGAAGTGCCCAAGCTGTGAGCGATCAAGGCCAGTGCCAGCCTGTGTAACAGAGAGGTTAGATATACATTGTATAAGACCTCACTCAAAGATAAAACAAGCACTCGTTTTTAAAATTGAGAACCAGAAATCTAAAAAACACAGACAGGGGTTTCATCTCCTCAGGCATTTAAAATATTAATACCTTTCTCAGGTGGAACAAAGAAAATCCCCAGGATCTCAAACCACCTGAGGTACAGTCCTCTTTGCTCAGAATGCATGACAGGCCATTAAGGGGCAAACAAAACATGGCTCCTCTTCTCAAGCACTGATCTGCTTTAATTTATTGTGCCATTTTGGATCCCCAGGAAGTTGGGCTTGAGTAACTACCTGATCTGATATTTAGCCTGAATCCTAAAGCTAGCAGATCTGCCATGGGCAGAAAAGAAGGGCCCGGTATGGGGAGCAGTCAGTCATCCTGGGTCTGCCTGAATTGCTAGCTTGACTTTACAGCTCCGCAGGGTCTTTTCTATAAGATGCATCTCTTTTTTTTGGTACCAGGGATTGAACTCAGGGGCACTCGACCACTGAGCCACTTCCCCAGCCCTATTTTGTGTTTTATGTAGAGACAGGGTCTCACTGAGTTGCTTAGCGCCTCGCCATTGCTGAGGCTGGCTTTGAACTCTTCATTCTCGTGTCTCAGCCTCCCAGAGTGCTGGGATTACAGGCTTGAGCCACCACGCCCAGCTTCTCCTTTCTTGTCACTATATCAACTGAGTTAAGGATAATTGGACCTGCGAAGAGTCAGAAGTTCCCCGGGGAGATTACCTGGCTGCTGAGCTGTTTGTCTAATACAGTCTTAAGTATCAGCCTCATGACACGCAACTCAGGGATGAAGTCACATGCGCTCTGAAGACCTGCCCGCTAGGAGCCCAAGCCTAGCGGACAGTGCACTGCCCTCCTCTAAGCCCATCCATCAGTTTGCTACCACTGCTGTAAGTCAACAGATTCTGGGCAGACAGCTGTCAGATGAAGCAGGGACAAGGAAGAGAGCTTAATGAAATTTTATTTTGAAAATATGGCAAGAGTCTAAGGCACTTCAAACATTTAAATACATATAGGACCAAAGTAAATGTGACATGGTATAAAGGAATCCATAAATAAATGGAGAACTACACTAAGTTTCTCTAAAGGCAAATACAGAGCCAATTCCTCTAACAATTCAACCTTTATTATTAGATAAAGTGGTAATGTTATATGTAGTTCTTTTTAATTACTATGGAATATAAAAGTTGAAAATACTGTGTCAATTTCATATATAGATACCTTTTATATATAAAGTCATAATACATCCACCTAGATAAAACCAACTGAAAATACTTCATGAGTTTTATATGGGTTGAGATTCCATCTTCTATTTCTAAACCAGACCTACCAGCCTGGGCCCAAGCTGCTGATGATCAAAGTCGCCTCAACTTCCTTAACAAAACCATGCTGGAATGGAATTTTGGAAGCATTTTCCGACGGTTCCATGTTTGGGTAAATATAGGTATTTTTCAAAAATACAACAATGAGAAATAGATATTTCTTTGAATTATAGGAAGGGGGGAAAAGTTGTCCTTTCAGGTCAGGTTACCATGTCCTAGAACTGTACATAACGGAGCAGAGACAGGGTTCAAGCATGCCCCACAAAAGATGGCCAGAGAAAAGGCTGTGTGGCCAGGCAGGATCAGCTTCCCCTAAGTGTCAGCCTTTAACCTGTGCCATATACTTCTGTTTGCTGGTGAGCTCAGGCACAGAACATATACATTCAGCATCTGTCACCCCAACAGGAACAATTAGCAGCTTCATGGTGGCATGTAAGTGGAAGGCTATTTCCAAATAATCAATCAAATGAGCCTCGGTGGGTAGGACCAGGAGATGTCTTCCTTCCAAGCCTTGGGGTGCCCTAGAGAACAGGCAAGGAAAAAATGTATATATTGGGATTAATAGATGAACTCCAGCTGTGTCCCCTGTGACACTAGAACTTGGATCACCACAACCACCCATGAGCTAAGAGTGCTGGCTGCAGATGTGGGACAAATGTTTACCAGGAGTAGGCCTTGTTCCAAGGCCAGTGAGGCTCAGCATGTCCAGCTGTGCTGGGACTTCAAGCTGCCTATTTATGGCTTCAGGAACAATGTGACATGTATCCCTGGGCTCAACCTGTACTACTTGGATAAGTAGGCACAGAATAAAACCTTCCATATGAGACCATGTGTCTCCCAAGGAGCAGCCTCAAGTACACCTCAGCTCTTCAGGCCTTGGGGATGAGCTAGAAATGAATTCTTAACAAAATCCACATCCCCTGTCAACTCCTGCTAGTCTGTGGATTTCAGCTGATCTTCAAATGCACAACACTAACCGGAGACTGGGCTTTTGCGAAGTTGACGTGAGCGTACAGAAGAACGGCGATGTCCTTGTGTCCTGCTTCCAGGGCTATCGAGAGCGCAGTGCTGCCATCCTGATGAAAGGTAAAGAAGTTTCTAAAACCTTTGGACAACCAAATGTTACCACCACACTCTCCAGTAATTAACAAGGTTCCCATACCTAGCCATTGTTTGGATATCTAAGTGTTGAGGCCCAAGAATGTGAAGATGGGCGAGGCCACTTCAAGATATCAGTCACGAGGAGACTCATTCCCCTGGCTTTGTCTCTGTGTTCAGCACGGAGGCTTATATACCAGGGATCCTTTAAAAGCGCAGGCTGCCCGTGAAGAACTCCTATTCAATCATTTTGCCACCAGAAGAGGGCAGTAGGTAAGAATGGGAGCCCACACAAGGTTTAAGTTTCTTTTCTTAAAATTACAAATGACCATCCAAGTATAATGGTGTACCTGGCCATTTTCTAAGCTTTCCTCTAGAGGAACTGTGAGTCTAAAATCCTGACTACCTCTGCAGAATGCTGCATGTCACATCTGTGTGTAAGCAAGCATTCAACCCCGGGGACTCGTGAATCCTTAAGATACACGTCCCTATCTGATGGAAGTACTAGGGAAACAAGTATATATGGCAAAAAATTCAATTAATACCTTGATTTCCCTTAAATTGTAGAGATTGAGATGGAGCACCAAGGCAGAGAGCAGCCCAGCTTTTCTGTCTAGTCTTGAATTAAAAGGACTTTGTTTCCTGCTGCTCATGACCAGAACCATTGGTTTAGAATCTTAGGGTTGTTCCCTCCCACGCTGTGACTTCTGGGACCCGCTTTCCTTCTGGAGGCCAGTTGGATGTTCTACTCAGTTATGGATAAGGAAGTAGGCAACTGATTGAGGTGGACTGAGGGCACCTGGTACCTGGCAGCTCAAGTATTCTCCAGTGGAGGTAGCTGAGGAGCAGAAGCTGGTCAACCCTTGGAGCAATAAAAATCCTCTAAGGGTTTGCTCTTCTGGCTAAGCAAAATGGTACTCACTTGAGCCCAGTGGGATTTGAAATTTATTGCAAAGGAAGATGTTTCCCCCTGCTTAACTTTTTGGTGTTTTGAGTTAAAGGAAGCTCTGGTTCAAACCTCTATAACCCTTGGCCTGTTTTACTGCCCACAGGCTAGTTAAGTGCCTTCCATCAGTGCTCCTCCTCTTGAGCCTGGGTATCCTAGAAGCATCCCCTTGCCTTAGAGGTTACTGGGAACAACTTGGGAATGGGAGGAGAAAAGTGAAAACAGGATCAGACTGAGCAGAACTGAGGAATGTGCAAAGCAACCAGATCTTAGGATATCATTGTCTGTACTTCATTTGGGTAAAGAAAGTGTTTTGCCCAAGGGAAAAGGAATTGGTCTCTGTCACAAATGACCCAGCTTCTAAGAATCTCCTTTTCTAGACAGACTTCTGAGAAGTTGCCTACTTGACCTCATGCATGCCCATAAATCACCTTTTATAAATTGAGGCCTATTTGTCTTTCTGCCCTTCACTTTAGTTAATGGGAGCATTAGTCTGCACACAGCTATAAAGTGGGGGGCCTGGATGCCAACACCAATCCATGAGGAAAGCAGAATGCATGTGCCCCTGCCCCACTAGCCCAGTGGAGACGACTTACATTGTCCTCCAGGTGGCCGTTGCACCCAGGCTGGGCTAGCAGCAGCTTGACGATCTCCACGTGTCCATGCTCGCTGGCACACATCAGGGCTGTGGAGCCCTCATCATCCTGGATGTTGACATCAGCTCCACAGGCCAGGAGGCCCTTCACCATGTCTATCCTCCCGTGACTGACTGCCAGCATAAGGGCTGTCTGCCCTGCCTGAGGGGAGAAATGACAGTGGACCTTAGAAGTACAGAATGAGCTGCTAGGGAAGGGGACAAGAATGGCGTGATGACAACTGTGCATGCAATTACTTAGGGCAGGATGGCAGGCATGGACAAACTAGTTTCTTGCAAGCTAGGAGATAAGGAAGGAGTCAGCTTTTTCCTGTAGCTCTGTCTCAGCATAGCTGGAAAGTTCAGATGATGTTTAAAAGTCAAGCCATGAATACATCTGGACTTGGGACTCTAACGTGGCATGAAGGCAGGAAGGAGTAGGTACTGGGTATATGATAAGGACTCCTAGTCAAGTCAGGCTTGCAGTTTCTGTGCAAACTCTGCTGACAGGGAAGGCAAGGCAAAGGAGGGAGAAACTGAAGCCCGTGCATCATTGGTGTATTTGGTAAGCCAGGACTCAGAGCTGGAAGTGGGCCACAGCAGATCTGCTGAGGCCAGTTCAAGCAGCCATTAACAAGCAAGTGCACTGACCTGACTGGCTTTGGCATTCACGTCCCCACAGCCAAAGAGTTCTTCCACAACCTGCATGTCCTTCTCTGCCTCCACAGCTGCAAGTGCTGCCAGCATGATGGGAGTGTACCCTGCCTTGTTCTGGTGATCCACGTTACACACGTCTGTAAGAAATGAGACTCTTTAGAGAGGAGCCATCACCTAACAGCAGATGTCCATGAGAACTGAAGGAATATCTAAAAGAACCTGGTGAAAGGGCATGGAGTGCTCAGAGATTTAAGTGACTCACAAGGAAACATGTTTTTAGGTCAAACAAAAAATGTTTACCATCTCACAAGGCCTGCAGCAATAGAAATGACAGTGAGCATCTACAAAATACCTTGCTTGTGACTGGTGATTGAACTACAACAGCCTACAAGACTGTCTGAGGTGGTTCTAAGTAACGGTTGCTCTGGAGAAGTGCTAGTGTGGGATCTGGACATTTAGGAATGCAGGGGGTTTGCAAAGGTTGAGCATACAGCTAAGAATATGGTGTTGCCCACTTGTCTAACACTACTCAGCTCTGCAGCCCTCAATTAACTTTCTCACAGAACTTCGATTACCGAACTCTGGTACTTGTGTTCTGAGAGCAATAACAATGCAAAAGCCCTCTAAGAAACTGCTAGGCACTAACATCTGATGAGCTAGAAACTCTTCTACATTAGCCTGCAGGCATTTAGAAGTTCCTTTAGCACATTCTAATCAGATGACATGATGGTGAATGTTGGAAAGCAGCTTTTATGTGTGACCAAATGTTTAGTGTGGTTCTATTATAAAGGGGCAAGAAGAGATGGTACCAAGAAAACTTGCCTCAAGGTCCCAATCAAGTGCATATGTAATGGTATTTACAAAAGTACTTCTTATGTGGAAAAAGAAATGTGGTGGAGGGCCTCTTGAGAGCCCCCAGGATCTCAAGCATCCCACGGTCACACTTTATGGAGCCAGACTCTCAGCCCATAATGGTGAGCAGCAAAAATTAAAAGTGATAAGCAATTCAACCACAGAATTAAAATCATTGCATTTGCCAACATCTTTCTACTTAACCATTTCAGAGGTATATAAAATTGTACCTTTCTTGAGCAATCCTGAAGTAATCCTTTTCAGCTGCCCTGGATACTGCCCACTACTGTTTTAATGGGGCTGACATTATCACTAGCTCTGTTTATAGTCTGGAAAGTCTGAGGAGGCCTGAAATTCTTTCCTGTCAGCTGGAAGTGGTTCTACCCTAATATGGGAAGTAAAGTAGGGAATAAGCCAACTGAGGAGAAAAAGAGAAAATCTGGTTGGATTTCTTTTCTGCATTAATCTACCATTCCCCAAACAATAGAAAATATTGGGCCACTGGACAAGAGACAATAAAGAAAAACTGGACAATTTCATTAAACTCAGGTGTTGATGTTATGTCCATTAATTAAACCAAAATCAGTTGTTCTGGGACTATGTACCACTGAGATTCACTGCTTAAAATGTTGATCTATTTCTCAAGTATTGCTCTCATTTCAAATTGAATGCATCTATGGGCTATATTCTGGAATGGCAAATAATTTCCCACTATTCCCATTAATATGGTTCAAAAAGAAGAATAACACTTTTATTTATGCTAATGCCTCATTACTATATTTGGGTAGGAACAGTAATTGGACTGTGACTTTGCTTGGTGCTTGTCTTGAATATCCACTCAATACTGGATGATGTGTAAGGACAAGTCACGTGGTCCACAGGCACAAGAGGTCTGATTGGGCCTGTGAGTAGCAGCCTCCCTCTTGAGAGCAAACCACGAAGCCTGCATGATTCAGCGCAGACACGAAGGTGAGTCATTACCAGAGATACACATTACCTGAATGTAGCTGACCTGCAGCTAAAATAGATCTGTAATTTGTGGTGGTGTCTGGTTTTGTTTAAACTTCAACCTCCTCTGCCTGACACAATAGTACTCTGGCTCCAACACATGGAAAAACAATAAAAGTATCTTGGGATGGTCAAACCATCCAGGAGTGAATCAACCTGCTCCTTGGAGTCACAATCCGAGTGCTGTGACAGAAGAGACGGGCAGCCACTGTACCTGCGTCCAATAGCAACTTGACGATCTCGAAGTTGGAATGAGACACACTGTAGTGGAGGGCTGTGTTGCCGTTGCCATCAGCCATGTTGATGATGTAGCGGAGCACGTCTGGGGAGATGGCCTCAAATGCAGCTATGTAGTCCCCCACCATGGCTGGCACGGCTGACTTCTGACTGGACACACGGAACCACTCATGCTGGAGGGTGTTCAGACAGAACCTCTGCCAACACACACCAAGCTGCCATTAGTTCTATTTATAGCCTTTTCTGAGATGTAGCTGAGAGTCCAAGTAACCAGCCTTTTATAGTCAAAGTGTATGCAGTTAGAATCAGCTCACAGAACAGTCCCAAGAACAGCCTTGAACAGGCTGGAACATTCCTCCAGACTTTAAACTGTATACAGTATTACATTCTAATTTCTATAAAAGAGGTCATACAGCATTGTTAAGAGCAAGACTCCTGGGTTCCTTCATGAGGAGCAGATACTTGAATAACCCTGGGGAAGTTACTTATTCTGTATCTGTTTCCTTGGCTGAAAACCAGGGATACCTTCTCTCTCCAGTGTTTATGATGAAGATAAAATGCTTAGGCCTGGCCTTCCTTATGAGCTAATATTATGGAATTATGCTGGTGTTGCAAATGATTTTCATTGCAAGGAAATTAATTAGCCCACTTACAATTACACTGTTTCCTCCCAGGCCAGACCAACTCCCCCAGCTCCTTCATAGCACTACACTGGGACCCGGACCTCATACAGAGAGTGCAGCCAACCAATTCTGACTCTAATCCCAAATGCAGATGTCCAGCCATTTTGTTAAGTAAGAACAAAAAGAAATCTGGAAGAAATTTCATTTTTCATTAGGATCAACTGCCTGGGAGGACCTTAGACCATGACATACAACTGTGGGGCTGGCTTCACAGATCATGTTCAACTTGGGCTGCAAGAAGCTCAGTGCAGCCAGTGTTGGTGATGAAGATACTTCCATGGGCCTTCCGAGTTTACCACTAATCTGTGCTGCTTAATCTTTAAAAAAAAGATCAAGGAAAGATGGAAAGCCTAGGTCAAAAGCACTAGCACCCAGGAAGTCCTCTTGCTACTGAACAGGTGGGTTGAGATTAGAGTATCCATCTCTCTGTATCCCTGATTATTCCGTTCTAACTCATATTTTAGGTCACTCAAAAAAAGAGTCCTCGTCAGGCATGGTAGCACATGCTTGTAATCCCAGCAATTTAGGAGGATAATTTCAAAGTTAGCAAGAACTTATATATTTAAAAAAAAAAAGAGTAGAGATGTAGCTCAAAGGTAGAGCATTCCTGGGTCCAAAAAAAAGGTCCTGGCCAGTAAAAAAAACATTTTCCTTTTCTGCAAATCTGTAACATTCAAATTTCAATTTCTTTGGATTCATCACACAAGAGATATTATGTCCACTGGCTGTCCTAAATTTATTACTGCTAAATAATTGGTGTCCTGACAAGATTGTGATCACTCACATGTCCACAATTTCACACAGCCCAATAGCAACACTTTTCTAGTGAACAAAAATTCAACAAAGTGTATGGATCACAGTCTATGACACCATGCTCAGCAATTTGGGAGATGCAGAAATGTGAAGTACTTCATATAGCATATAACCTTGTACTCTAACAACAGTAAAAGAAAAACTTATGGCTATAAAATCTGGGGTCCTAAAGCATGCATTTTAAAAAAAATTTTTTTTAGTTGTAGATGAACATAATACCTTTATTTTTATGTGGTGCTGAGGATCAAACCCAGTGCCTCACACATGCGAGGCAAGCACTCAACCGCTGAGCCACAACCCCTAAAGCATGCATTTTAAATCCAGGCTAAACCTGGTAGGATATATTGACACTGTAATGACAGCTCATGGTTTTACTGTCTGAGGCATGGTCTCACACTGACTTTGAACTGATGAGTTTCAGCATAAAATTCTATGTAACCCTTCGACAAGGAATTTTATGTATTTCCTACTGTATTTTCTCCACAGCCATATTCCTTTTTCAGCCCACTAACCAGACAAAGGCTTAGCTGGCTCTGATGAATTTAAGTTTATATGGCAATATAAATAAATGAGATAAATTTAAAAAGTGCCATATAAGGCACTATGATTTAATTAGAATAAGCAAAACATAGACCTGAAGTCAATACACATCTGATTTAGTCCCAGCACTACTAATCTAATCCAGTAGCTGCTGCTCCAAGCAAGTCGATCTTCAGGCCCTCAGTGAAGCGGGGCTGTACTGGACTAGAGCACCCTTCTGGGCAGATGCAGCAGGTACTTTTGCCAGCCACTGCGGATTTTTAACAGTGTGATGGAGCTACAGCATTTCAATTATGTTTGTCATGTAAGAGAAAAACTATCTAGGATTAGATAATTCCTTAGGTCTCTTCAAACATTCTGATTTCATAACTGAGCCTTATTAATCAGCTTTTCCAACAGCTGTTGTTTTAAGTTTAGCATTAAACATCAGTAATGTTTCAGATGTACATTATTTTTTTTTTTAGTTGTAGAAGGACACAATATCTTTATTTATTTTTATGTGGTGCTGAGGATCGAACCCAGTGCCTCACGCATGCAAGGCAAGCGCTCTACCACTGAGCCACAACCCCAGCCCCTCAGATGTACATTATTATCTGAACACAAGAAGCCACATTTTCTCAATGCACTGAAGATGGAGCTTTCAACTGGAGTGTGGCTCTGGGCTATGAAGGAAGCTACACATCCAAAAACCTTGGTGCACGGTGACATGCTTGGCAATAGTATACTAACCATTATCAGAAATATTTGTGCCTTATGTTGTATTATTCATGATCACTAAGGCAACCACAACCTCTTTGCTTCCAAATCTCTCAAACTGAAAATAAGTGCACGTTATTTTTTGTTTTAAAATAGTGACTGCCTACATTCCACATCAGAACATAATATGTAGTTTCACAACTGAAAGGAATGCTAACCTCAGCCCAGATAGGTTTCCTTAAAAAACAACAAAACTATGCTAACTAAATCTGGAATGCTGTTCCTTCAATCAGAAGGTTCTGTGAACAAAGGAAACAAGCATAAAGACAATTTCCTGCAATTAGCCCTCCCTCCTATCTGCAAGTCTGTGCTTCACAGATGCCTCCACCCCAAGAAAAGTACAGGGTGGGTAAAGGACATCCAAAGTTGGGCCTTAGGGAACAGTGTGCTCCTGGGACCTGAGTAGCACAATGCTCACTCCTGCTGGAAATAGTTCAGGGAGAAGCCTGCATGCAACAGCAGCTCTGGGGCAGGCTGCTGATAGCCCTGTACAGACCAAGGACAGTGCCTGTTGGTTAGACTCACCATATCTTTGCTGGTCAAAGCTTTGGGATCATTTATGTTATTTTTCAGTAAGTTGCATGCAGACAACATCTTTTCACTCAGTTCATACCTAGAAGGGAAGAAAATAAAGATAGCTCAGGAATGACCAAAAAGGAAGTCTTTTTTAAAATCTTAAACCCAATAACCCTTTTTAAAAGACAAGTGGCCGTGAGCCCACCCAGGTGGGTTGTGATGGTTGGAGGTACCTCTAGGCATCTGAGATTAATGTTGCCCTACAGAGCCAACATCTCTAGTGAGTTCAAGGTCTTTTCATGAGGGTAGCTTCCAGTAGACCATTTGGGTCTTTATGACATTATGGAATAACATCTGGAGATATTTTTACTCAAAGGCTTGAAGAATCCTAAATTACCACATATACAAAATACTAACCAGTAAGCCACATATCTGGTAACTCAGAATTGTTTGTTCAATCCACATGAAAATTTAAACATCAGATGACATATGATAAATTATATCCCAACAAAGTTGTTTTTAAAAACCAGATGACATTTCAAATCATTTGAAAACACTTGGAAATATAAACTAGAAGCACTTACCTTGTGTTAATACAGTTAACTGTCATTTTCAAATTAAAGTTTTCTGAAATGTTCTATTTATATTTCACAGAATATAAAACCATATTGAAGTTTCCATCTTCTCTGTTTTATGAGCATCAAATACCATATTTACTAATAGTCTTTAAAACTTACTGAATTTTTAGGTACATTTTTGAGCCAACCAGAGTGTCTGATTTCAGCTGCTATTTATGTTATTGCCAAATCCATTGTTGTGTTCCTGATCACTCAAAGAGCTGTTAACACATATTTATCTTTACAGTAAATGGGATATTTGGTTGAGGCCAAGTACATGATCCTCATGCACACAATGATACTGTAATAACAGTACTGATACTTGCATCAAAATAAAAATTTAAAGTGTGCTAATCACCAAAAATTCTAAATCTGTCTTTAAATGTGAGGTATCCAAACAATGGAAGCTGCAGTGGCTAATGGTTTCATGTGTAAGATTACATAGCAAAGAGTTCCGAGTTCCAAGTTCAAAGGGGATGAGTTACCAAGCCATTCTCTTTGCTGTCCTAAGGGATCCAGGAGTTACCATATGTTGCACTTGTTTTATTAGCATCTTGACCAGATGTACATACTTCTAATAAATTATATAATCTCAAAATCTGAATCAGCCAATTCTACTGCTAAAATACACTCAACATGGGAGAGGGGAGGGGAGGGGAATGTACCACACCTCTCTCTGATTTCCACCTTCTCAGGTTCACATTCTTGAACCTGCATTTCATCGTCCACCCTGGCAGACTTGAAACCTTCAATATTAACAGCATGGTGCCTTTCTGCCATTCCCCGAGTGTCTTCCTCTTCCTCTTCTTCCTCCTCCTCTTCTTCAGGAGGATACTCAATGACATCACACTCGTCATCTGACTCGGAAGAAGAGCTTTCATCTGAGCTGGAATCATCACTTGAAGTTGTTTCATACCTAGGTGGCAATTGGGATTTCAGGAGATGCAAGGTGTGCCCATAAAGACCCAGTGACAGAAATTTCTATGAGGGCAAACCTGCTGATCGGCTGTAGAAATTTCAACAGTGGTGTTTTAGACTCTGCACTTAGAAGTTCAAAGGAAGGAGGTCTGTGTGAATGCCTGGTGGGTTTTGAATGGGTTCTGACTTAAAAGGGCCAACTTGGGTTGCTAAGTGGTATCATAACAGAGGACTTCTAGCTTAGTAAAAATCAAGATCTGGAGTTGCTCCTTATTTATCTTCTCCATTCTTCCTATTTTGCCCAATTCATTCTCCCAGTGTCAAAAGATCACATAAGTAACCAATAGTCTTCTGATGCATGTCCTCCAAAACCTCCTGGGACATACTGCCCAATAAAACTTAGAAGATTTGGAAAACAGGTATCATGTCAACCCTGGTGGATCACTTTCCTATAAACATCAACTCTGCACCATTGCTTTGTTGTTGGTCTATCAGCCAATTGCTTTGATTCAATTATAGGAAGATAAAGAACCTTAACTATTCACCTGAGCCAACTGGAAGAGAAAGAAACAATAAACATTCTATTTAGAAAGCAAAGAACTGATGGTATGGCTAGGTTACTCTTCAGGTGAAAGGCCCCATGGTTTCGTTCATGAACATGGGTTTCTAAGCAAAAAGAAACCCATGCCGAAGGAGTGGATAACAGTCACTGGACCATGGAGTGATGTGCTCCACCTCTTTCTGCTCTTTTCTGAGTTCTAGCACAGGGAAGTACCAGCTGTCCAACACAATGCAGCAACCTTGCTGCCTGCTGCTTTTGGCTGAAGACCTTTTTTTTTCCCCAGAGAAAAGATGAGATGTCAATTGCTCAGCTTCATCAGGTGTCCTTAAGAAAGTGATATATCCGTAAAGAAAGCAAGAAGAGGAGAGAAGAGAAGCCCAAATGCACCTTTCTGAGGAGGTAATCTTCCATCACCAAGATGTAGCAGCATCCCAGACTAGGTACCTTGAAATGAGACAAACAGGCAGGAGGCAAAGGAGACAGACACAGATGATGCTGAGCTAAAGGACCACCATCTTTCCTTACCCTCCGTTAATGCCAACGAACTGAAGGTTCTTTTTTGCACCATTGGAATCTTTGTTCCCATCTTTCTTCTTCATGATGGACTTCAGCGTATTTTCATTATTTGCACATACTATGAAAAAGTAAAGTGAGGTGATCAAAATTAACATAACTCATACAAGTTAAATGAGTAATCTTCCTGTATAATCCTTTTAAAAATTCATGTGAATGTAGATATTGGCATGCACACATGGGAATCTGCAAAACATCCATTGGAAAAGTATGTACATGCAAAGAAAATAATTCAAAGTTCCATTAATAACGTTCTTTAAATGAGGGGGACTATTAGTACTTTGAGACATCACAAAACCAGTGATAACTGGCATTTCTATCAAGCTCACTTTTTTTTTTTTTGGATAATCTTAAAGACTAGACCTTCTTTCCAAACATCTATATCTTTCTTCCAGGTAAACTACTTAAAGCATGGTATTATTCAGTTGGAACACTGGCTGTCCCCAGAGTCCTCCTGTCAAGGCCTGGAAGAAGACTTACCATATAGGCCCGCGGCTATCTGGTCATCTGTCAGGTTTACCAGGGCTGGTGCACTTTCCTGAGAGGGGAAGCCATCCTGGCTGCTCTTCGGCTTTCCTTCTGTGGTCCCTAGTTCTTGCACAGGCCAGGATGTCTGTGTGCTTAACAGCCCTCCTGACTGAAGTCCTCCATACTTACAGGTATAATCCAAATTATTTCCTATTGGGAAAGAAAAGGAGATAGAGTATATAAGGCTGGGACTGTATAAAAGGAACTTAAAATGTTTTTGTTTAAAAAGGTTCTTGCAACTCATCCTTTTAAGTGTTTCCCTGCTGTGTTTTCTTTTAGAGTAAAAGAGGTTTAAGTGGCTTAGATGGTATTCCCCAAGTCCCTTTGACCCTTAATCCTTCCCTTATTATCGCATCTGGATATGCTGAGGTACATTACCGTTGATCCACAGCATCTCTTCTTTCTCTGCTCTGGTGGTGGCCATCCTTGCTTCTGGGTGACTAGAGCAACATCCTGCTGGTCCCTCTTGCGCTGCTGTTCCCGTGGGCACACGGCTACAGAGCAATACCCAACCCAGCTCTAATGCCATCATTACTCCAGCTAAACAAAACCTGACACAACCTAAGAAGCACACCCTTTGCAAACAAAGTGTAGTTTACACTATCTAGACAAAAAAATATAGGGGCTGAAGTTGTGGCTACTGGTAGAGCACTTGCCTAGCATGTATAAGACACTGGGTTTAATTCTGAGCACCACATATAAATAAAGGTCCATTGACATCTACAAAAATTTTTTTAAAAATATGTATACACATATCACATATACATATATATATACATATATGTACATATATATATATATGTATATATATATGTACATCTTTTAAATTTTTTGGTACTGGGGATTAAACCTAGAGGCACTTTACCACTGAGCCACAACCCTGGTCTTTTTTGAGATAGGTTCTCACTAAGTTGCTTAGGGTCCTTGCTAAATTGCTAAGACTAGCCTCAAACTTGCCATCCTCCTACCTCAGTCTCCTGAGTTGCTGGGATCCTAGCCAAGTATTCTACACTACCCACAACCTTGCACCTTCATGCCCACCACTCTGTCTAGAGGGTGGGAGTCTCTCACCTCCTGATGGCTGCCATAGCTTACTCTCTTCTACATGGAAAGCCCTTCTTCCCACCTCCAACTTGGCCAGCCCCTCCCATCATGCCCTCTTCAGGGCCTTCCCCGATCTCCCTCACTGAAAACGGCTCTCCATTCTCTGAGCTATCCACAGTTCATCTTCCAATCCTTTTCTGGGGCCTATACACCAAGTACAAGATGGTTCTTGTGACTGTCTTAAATTTCCTTCTGGTCTTAAATGTTGTGAGGGCATGAAATAGTTCTGACCAACTTTGTTTCTCTCATCATATCTATCAGAGTGCTTCTGCACATGTAGGAAACTTCATATTTATTCACTGACTGAAGCAGAAAAATATTTTGTAATTATGGGTATATCATAATTTTCAGTGTGGCTGACACAGAAAAAGATGTTTTCAATATATGCTTGAATTACAAAAGCAAAGTTCCATGTATTGTATGATCCTATTAAAATATAAGTATACATATGCACAAGTATATAAAAGAGTTATCTAGAAGACTGCCAAAATGAAAACAGCTATAGTGATATACAGTATCTATCCTTTTTTCTATAATGAATATGGATTAACTTAGTTCAAAATCACTCTCAAAAATTATTTGACAAGGGCTGGGGTTGTGGCTCAGTGGTAGGGCACTTGCCTTGCATGTGTGAAGCACTGGGTTCGATCCTCAGCACCACATTAAAAAAATAAAGATATTGTGTCCATCTACAACTAAAAAAATATTTTAAAAAATTATTTGACAAAGTAATTTGATTTTTAAAAATGTATCCAAAGGATATAAAAAAAAAGACATAGAAGATGGCCACTGCTTCCCTGCTCAATATAGTAAAGGGAAGCAGATATCACGGACTGCCCATAAGAAACTAGTGAATAAGCTCTGGTACTTTATACAAAGAATTTTATGCAGCCAGCCAGGAGGGTTGGCACATGCCTATAATCCCAGCACTTTGGGAGGCTGAGACAGGAGAATCGCGAGTTCAAAGCCAGCCTCAGCAATGGCGAGGCGCTAAGCAACTCAGTGAGACCCTGTCTCTACATAAAACACAAAATAGGGCTGGGGATGTGGCTCAGTGGTCGAGTGCCCCTGAGTTCAATCCCCAGTACCAAAAAATGTTATTTTATGACATGCCTTATAAAAAGGTATTAATATAAATAAAACAAATTTACTTGTAATAATGTCACGTGATAAGAATTTGGTCACTGTTTAATTTTTCAAAGTAAACCTCTGAAACTGCAATTTTGTCATTGATTGTATTTAAAAATTTTTTTTTCAGTTGTAGATGGACACAATACCTTTATTTTATTACATGATGCTGAGGATTGAACCCAGTGCCTCATACGTGCTAGGCAAGCGCTGTACCACTGAGCTACAACCCCAGACCCTCACTGATTATATTTTGAGGCAGTTTTAAAAAGAACTCATGAGAAACCCCAAAACTGTTTTATTCAATAATTCATAACAACCCCCTGGGGTGTTTGCTTAATTGCAGATTGCCAGACACTTGCATTTCTGACATTCCCACCTACAAGAGTTGTTGAGGCAGGTGGCCTAATTTGAAAACTACTGGTTAATTTTATTTTTTGATACTGGGGCTTGAACCCATGGGCACTTTAACCACAGAACTACATACCCAGTTTTTTAAATATTTTAATTTTGAAACAGGGTTTAAGTTGCTGAGGTTGGCCTCAAACTTGCCATCCTCCTGCCTCAGCCTCCCAAGTTGCTGGGATTATAGGTGTACCTGGCCTGAAAACTACTAATTTAAAATAATGACAGTAGGAACAGACAAAATACTTACAATGAAGTATTAGAGATCATTTAAATCCTAATTCTCATTACCAGCTATGAAAATTATTATTTGCAGTACTGGGGATTGAACTCAGGGGCATTTACCACTGAGCTACATCCCCAGCCCTTTTTATTTTGAGACAGGTTCTCAGTAAGTTGCCCAAGCTGGCCTCAAACTTAAGGTCCTCCTGCCTCAGCCTCCCAAATGACTGGTATTATAGGTGTGTGCCACCATCTACCTATGAATTTTGAAGGCTACTAAGGTTTGGTGATTTGCTAGAGGCCACAGAGCTGGACTAGACCTCACTTTTCCTATCTCTGTAAATAGTTCTTTGTCCACTCAGCAGCAGCACAATGCTTCCTTCTCTAGCTCCACAGGTATGGGGGCTTCCTAGGTGATTCTTCACACATCCATCTGCCTCAACACAGGTGTGACACTGCACGCAGCCCTCCAAGATACTTAATACACCCATGACCTGATGTGTCTCCTAATTGCAAATATGAAATGTCCCACCTGCTTCTGTCTGACTTTAAGACCTGGGCATCTATCTTCATCTCCTCCTCCACCATTACTTAGAAACTGCTGTATACCCTCCAAAAGGTCTCGCTGGTTCATCCCTGAGTGCTGGAACCCTCCTCGGAAAAAAACACCCTTATTAAGCAGTCTCCTGGTCAAGAACCAACAATCACTGGAAATGCAAATACACTAATAGATAGGTAATGTGTAGACATCATAGTGAGGGCTATAATGTCACTAGTGATATAGTCTCATGGGGCCACCATCACACACACAGTCTGTTGTTGACCAAAACATTGTTACCCAGTGTGTGACTGTATAATAAACCCTTTTGTTTCCATTTCTAGTTTTGACAGTGGTAGAGACACCTGGTTTCATCTCTATCACCCTTATCTACTCACACTGGATTATTCTGAAGTAAAATATAGATTATTCTTATCTATAAATATTTCACCATATGTCCCTAAAATATAACACTTTACAAACTATTAATACTAAAACTATTCAATCTCAAAAAAAAAAATTCCATATGATCATAGCATATCCAGTCAGTATTCAAATTTCTCCAATGGTGTCATTTTAAAAAACAACTTTTGAAGGGGAATCCCAGTAATAATTCCATTGGTTAGTATGGAAATTTTAAGTCTTTTCATCCATAGACTTTTCTATTTAGAAATGGCTTTAAAAATATTTTTAAATTAGGGGCTGGGGACATATTTCAGTGATAGAGCATTTGTCTGCACGTCTAAGGCTCTGGGTTTGATTCCCAGCACCGTAACAACGATGACAACACACGCCTGCACATGTGTGTGTATACTATATTTATAATACATATAATTGTATATATATTTTGTTGTGATGGTATAGTTTATATAAAACAAAATGTAAGCATACAGTTTGACGCGTTTTGTAAATGTACATGCCTACGTAACCACGTAAGATGCAAAACATTCCTAACAACCTAACTCCCTCATCAACCTCTTGCAGATACTCTCTCCACCTGGAGGTGCCAAATCCTCTAATTTCTCTTATCATGACTTAGTTTTGTAAATTGCGACTTCTTAAAGCTTTTGCAATCACAGCCCAGCTCCTCATGTGGGATTCCTTCATCTGCCAGTGGAAGCTACGTGGCTCAACCACTCCTACCGGACAGGTACCCAGGGTGGTCTTGTGACTTCATTGCCCAGGATTCTTTCCTAAGCAGAATGGTCACTATGCCTGGATTTCAGCATACTTCACCAGTTAAGTTCTACCCATGCTCTTTTCAAGGCCTTGCCCAAATTCTATTTCCTCTGGATTCATTTTTCCAGGATATGATTCCAGAGAGATCTTTTTGCCAATATTGCCCTGTAGCACCTACTGTGCAGACTAAAATGTGCTCTGCCCTGTTTCTTGGCTTCATGAATATCCCTTCCAAGAGAAGGTAAGAGTCTTCAGTCCCTTCATGCTGCATTTTAATCTGTCCTCTCCAGTGCCTGACAATAGGGGAGGCCTTTCACAAGTGCCCACGAATTCAACTAAAAGAGATTCTGTTGAAACCAACAAGTTAAGGTCAGAATATCATGAAACATCAAGCTAGTTCTCATCTGTCAAGATAAGGTAATCTGCTACCTGTATTGCCAGAAAATCTTTTCAGATGGTGTTCACACTCTGGCTGGACTTGAGTGGCCCTTACACAATTCTCTGAGTTTAATGAGAACTCACCTGCACTACACGGGTGGACGTCTATGCAGCATGGCAAATGACTGCCATGTTCAAGCCAAGTGAAGGAAAGGTGTAGCCAGGAAAGCCAGGGATGAAGTGGTTAACCACAAAATCCAGCAGTCCCAATCTGGCTGCCTCATAGAATCTCCTAGAACTAGGGGTGGAGCTTTTTAAAAGCTCCCAGGCATCAGTATTTTTAACCTCTCCCCAGGTGATTCTGTCATGCAGTCAGGATTAAGAATCACTGAATTAAAATAACCAAAATAGAACATGCCCTGAAAACGAGAGTAGACTCTCTCCTCTGGTCTCAACTCATCAACTTAGACCCACGTGATTTCTCAGGAATTGGTGGTGGTTTCATTAACAACCATGGGCCACTGGAGGTAGAAGACCCTGGTGAATGGTGACTGCTACCCAAACGAGCAATAAAACAAAAGAACTAATTACAAACACCCTCAGAATTCTGACCCTCTAGCATAGATGCTCAGGATTCCCACCAGGTAATAGCTATTACCAAAGTCACAACTGGGGAGTTAGTGAAGAGAGCAGTGGGCAACTCATAATGAAACATTTATTTTACACTGTCCTGGACTTTGAGAATTTTAGAATGAAGCAATCAAACAAACCCCGCCCCCAACCCAATGAAAACTAGAGCTGAGAGAGTTTTACAGAGATCTTCTTCTCCAGTCTGCTGTGATTTTTATCCATCTAGAATGGATATTAGTTGATGGAATACAGCAAGCTTGTTAGAAAATTAACTTTAAAAATGTACTAAAATGGATTTTACCATCTGTTGACAGATGGTAACTTTTATGGTATGTGAATCCATATTTTTATTTATAATGCCAAGTGCTTTCTGAAAACAGTCCTGAATCATGTGATCTTCTAACATGTTGCAGTGCCAACTTTTCAGGTAGGCATTCCAACTGGGTTTTAAAGCATGGGTTTAAACTGGGTTAAAGCATGTCGAGTTTACTTGTCAAGAAGAGGTAGAGGGGCTGGGATTGTGGCTCAGTAGTAGAGCACTTGCCTTGCATGCGTGAGACAATGGGTTCGATCCTCAGCACCACATAAAAATAAAGATATTGTGTCCATCTACAACTAAAAAAAAAAATTTAAAAAAAAACCGTAGAACTGGAATTTCTGATTCATTATGAAAGTGAGTAAATTATTTAGGTTATTTCCCCAAAATGTGAGAATTCACAGGAATCTGAGATAGTTCCAGTTTTCCAGGAAAAGATTTTCAGCATGAATTCACCCTTTTTAGCCCAAACATTTGTTTGAGGGACAAATGGCAGAGAATCACCATGAAGGATCACCTTCTATGTTGGTGTATGTCATTTTTTCAGGGAAATGTAGCTTTGGTGGAAGGAAAAGATCAATCTCTTTTCTGTTTCCATTCTCTCCTCTCAGGACTCTGCCTGAAGGTCATCAACATAAACAGCCAACTCAAACTGGAGATAGAAAACTTCAAGTAGTCAGAGCTGCAGTTTAATTATTTCTAGGTCCATTTTGATATTTTCGTGGGAACATATCAAACAGCTGCCATCAAAAAGTAGGTACTCATTTAGAAATTAAAATGCTAAAGTGGATTAAGAATCAAATTCTCCCTCACCACAACCCCATCCACGCGTAATTACACACCATTCCAAGGCTGGACCCAGAAAACCCTAGCTGATAGGCTGCATTAACTAAAGCTGAGTTAAAACATGCTGTGTTTCTCCTCCAACTCAGACCTCTGAAACCTTGACGGAAGCTAAATCCTGAGTACTTTCTATTGGCACAGTAGTTGGTACCTGACATATATTACCACAGGTGATCATTCACATTTTGGACACTATCCTGGCTTCCCAACTGGATGGCAGGTTGTTCAAGCTATACCTTTGTATCTTTTTGTTGCAGTATCACATTTTGCATGTAGTTGACATTCAACTGATATGAATAATGATGGGGACAATGCAGACTTTAAACTCTTTACTGAAATATGCTGCTCAGAAAAACAAATAGCTATATCCATCTTCCAGTATTGGTTATATTTGTCATTTTGAGTGGACATTCATGGACTCCAAGTCATTTTAGTTCAGGACAATTACTACCAATGTCCATGCTTTAGCCCAAAATGAACTGAATTGGATTCATTATGAAATTGTCAAACCTGCATCTTTTTCCAGAGCACATTTGTATTTCACTAATATCCATTTTAAATGATTAGTTTAAGACTAAGTTTCCAAACAAATGTCAACTCAAGGGCTCACAAAGGTGATGGGCAGATTAAGTCTTTTGAAGATCTTCTCCTCAGGACTAAAGTGTTTTTTCCCCAAGGTCTCTAACAGATGACTTAGATCTTCAATTTCAATCTTACAGGTCAACTATCCCTTTGGAGTATCTAAAGAAAATTATGCACTGTCTTTACAAAAAACCCAAATGCAAAACTATTCATGGACTGGGGATGTAGCTCACTGGTGAAGCCTAGCATGCATGAGGCTTTGGTTCAATCCCCAGGACCACAGAAACAATAAAATTATTCATGAAGCTGTGGTCCTTACATTAAGAAGCTCTGTTCTAAGGTCATTTATTCCAACAATTCCCTGAAATTGGACCTGAGGTGCCTCATGGGTGGTGGCAGGAAACCCATGTGTTTTGGAAAAGTTCCTTCAGCTAAATCTGATGGGTAGCCTTGTGAAAGGGTACTTTTATAGAAAATTTCTGCCACATGTGGTGGAGTACAACTTTAATCCCAGATTCTTGGGAGACTGAGGCAGAAGGATCACAAGTTCAAGGTCAGCCTGGTCAACCTAGTGAGATCCTGTTTCAAAATAAAAGGTAAAAAGCACTGGCAATGTAGCTCAGTGGCATAGCACCCCTGAATTCAGTCCCCCAAACCCACCGTCTTCCTCGTCACATACACACTCCTGCTGAGAAGGGCCCTGTAAGAAAAACCTAAAATCTACCCCAACCCTGTCATTTGATGCAGGAGGATGTAGGGGCCCGGTCTCTCTCACACATGCACACACACAGAAACTCTCACTTTGTCAAATACTACAAATTACCGAGGCAGTCACTACCAGAAGTCGGGTCTCCTGACTTCCAGTCTGGTGAGCCCTCTACCATAGCATGCCATCATATACCACAGAGCTCCAGAAACTCTTGGTTTGGATGATTTGGATGTTCTTGCAGTACTTTTTATACCTTTATTTTATTTAGGTGGTGGTGGTTTTTTTTTTTTTTTTTTTTAATGAAGTGCTGAGGATCGAACCCAGGGCCTCAGGCATGCTAGGTAAGTGCTCTACCACTGAGCCACAACCCCATCCCTCTTGCAGCAAATTTTTTTTTTTTAGTTATTTTATTTAAATGCGTTTCAAGTCATAGTACATAACCAGATCTCATTTTTTCCATTTCTCTGGTTGCAAACCAGATAAAGTCACACCATTTGTGTCTTCATACATGCACCAGGGGTAGTAATGACCCT
>CM053399.1:123103623-123121452 GCA_028644305.1 Xerus rutilus | reverse complement strand
TCCACTAATCAGAGAGAACATTCGGTATTTGTTTTTTTGGGATTGGCTTACTTCACTAAGCATAATGTTCTCCAATTCCATCCACTTGCCTGCAAATGCCATAATTTTATTCTCTCTTATTGCTGAATAATATTTCATTGTGTATATGTACCACAATTTCTTTATCCATTCATCTATTGAAGGACATCTGGGTTGCTTCCATAGTTTTGCAATTGTGAATTGTGCTGCTATAAACACTGAAGTGACTGCTGTATTGTAGTGTGCTGTTTTTAAATCTTTAGGGTATAAGCCAAGGAGTGGGATAGCTGGATCGAATGGTAGTTCCATTCCAAGTTTTTAAAGAAATCTCCAAACCCTCTTGCAGCATTTTTTAAAGTGATAAAAACATATAATAAGAACATGGTGTCTTATTTGAAATAGAAGACAACTAGAAATGTACTCTAACAATGTTATTTCCCTTCTTTTGTTTTGGCTTAGATCTCCCTGAAGAAATGTACTTTATGAGACTAACTTCAAGTTCGTAAATAGAAATAGTTTTGTTGGTATTAGCTCAGAGACAGTTATATATTTTCAAAGTATTTTTTTTAACTGCAAGTAATTTGTTTAGAGTTTTCTATTTTCTCTTTCCAGAAGGAAAAACAACAAACATTAACCCACTCCTGAAATAAATTCAACTCAACTGATGTATAGGAAAAATAAATATTAGTTTCTAAGGTTTTTGGTGACAACAGAAATTTATTTCCTCTTAACTTTTTAATTTCATGAAAAAAAATTAAATGCATTAAACTTGCACTACCAGGAATAAAAAAAACCTGGTAGGACACCTTTGATGACCACCAAATTTTAATTGCATCAAAGCCAAGATATTGTCTCTCAAATCCTGGGGAAATGTATGTAAGCTTTTAGGTACAAAAAAATAAAATAAAATACATAGGAAGACTATGTATGATTCAAATCTTGTTAAAAAAACAGTATGTTTCTAAACTATGAGCCTGCATACCCATGCACTTGCATAAACTGAGCACACACAGTTGCTTTGTGAGCATGTGAGGGTGGGTTTTGCTGTTTTATGTTATTCTGAACTGTTAATTTCTAAGCACACATTCCAGTTCTAAATTTAAGAAACTGACCAAGAGTGTTGGGCACTACACTGCTGCTAAAAATAATGTTTGGCATGCAGAAAAGGGGTATCTTTTAGTATTTGTCTTCAGTAGGATTCTATGAATTGGGCACTGATACTTCTTGTTTTGAGCTTTAACATTAACTCTGAATATCACATTAATTTTGCTTTGCCATTTTTTCTCTATATTTTGTTACCTTGATAAAATTGTTAGGGAGGCGTAATAATTGGTGGTGGGGGAGGTCACAAACCAGAATTACACATGTCAAAGTCTATTTTTAAAAAAACTTAATTTTAAGTTGTAGATGGACACAATACTTTTACTTTATTTATTTATGTGGTGCTGAGGATTGAACCCAGTGGCCCACACATGTGAGGCAAGTGCTCTAACACTGAGCCACAACCCCAGCCCAAAATCTATTTTTTTAAAAAACAAAAAACTATTTGCAAAATTGTTGTTTGGCAATTGCTCTACATCTGCATTGCCAGTTCTGGAAGTACTCAAACTGGTGGTGGCGGCCAGCTCTTTTCGAGCACTTAGACCCTGCTACAGACATTTCCAAATGCTCTATTCCTATGACTCACCTCATCTTCACTATAGTATGTGAGGGAACAAAGCCAACTTGTCCTAGGGCTGAGACCACCCAGTTTCAGAGCCCAAATTTAACTTCTTCAAAGTATAAGTTTCACTCAACTGATTATTTATATGCTCTCTTCAGTAGATACCAGGACCAAATTGTCTATTGTCTTTTAGGGGGAAAGAAAATGTGAATGGATACCTTTCCACACGGCATTATCCCTCTGAGTACAGATACGCATTCTACACCATACTATTCTGTACTGCAAGGTGTGCAGTGTCCATGGTACATTTTGACACACCTTCACTCTTCACAGAGGGCAGGTGTTAGGAATCTCACCTTACTATATCACGCTGCTTTAAGTACCATACTGTGGGTTGAATTCCTAACCTAACTCCTTCCTCATTAGAACATTAGAGCAACATGATTACAAATGTGATGTGAATTATAGACATACTTTAAAGTTATCCTTATGTGCTCCAATAGAGGCTGCCACCATGACTAAGTGCTACTAAAAATATTGATTCTCTAGTTCACAAGTACAGTAGTTCTCATGTATTTTAGCTGATTAATTAGGTACTCATTTGCAGGGTCAGATCCACAACGTGACGTGTGGAATGTCGGCATGATTGGAAATACACCCACACACACTGTAGCACAGCCAGACAAAACTTGCTCCCCAGTCTCTGAGGGCCACCAAAATTACTCCAGAGTTACAGCTGAATATTTTTGGCAAGAATGTGAAATAAAAACCTCTATTTTGAGGAGGAGGGAGAAAGGCTGGGAAGGAAATGCTTTTATGATCCTCTTTGTCATATCTGGAGGACTTTTAAGAATTTTATTTTGACTTCAACATCTGACACCACAATTTATAAATGGATGTGGAAGCAGACATTATTAGTTACCTAAGACATCACTTAATGTCCACGTATCATTTTAATCCTGCTTATCTTAAAATGACTCCCACATACATTTTTTTGGATTCTAAAAGGCAAAACCCCACACATCAGCTGTCACACTTTTTTCTTCCACAGTAAGCTATCTGTCCCATAGCACAGATACTAAAAATTAATACTCATTCAGGTTTGAAAGTAGAAATGCAGGAAGATATAATCCATTTCAGTCCATTTAAATCACTGTCCTCTCAGCCTAATAAAGGAAAACAGAAGACTGAAATTTTTGTGGATATCTTATTGAAGTCTATTGCATGCATTTCCACATGAAAAAATTAATTTGATGCACACTCATGCCCAGGTCACACTAGTTTGTGAGAACTGGAGTGCCAAGAACAGAAGCCGGGCAGTGCCAGGCAGAGTGCCTGACACCAGGGAAGTAATTTGTGTGAGGCTCAAGAGACACTATGCATCATGAGATTTCCCAGGGCAATTCCTAAATAATGAGCTTCAATGTAAAGGAAGGCAGAGGTGAGCAGGAGTTCCAATGAATAAGGGAAAGATAAAACTTTTAACTACAAACATTTCAGACAGTATTTTTAACTGATAATATACTGGTAAATGTGGGTATAAACAGAATAGGATATTTTGTGGACAGTTCTACATAAAATGAACAAGTAAATAACTGAAATACAAATAAGAAAGAACATAAAGCTAGCAGCCACAGGGGACAATGTCTAGGCCAGTAAAAACTAGTTACTTACTCCACCGCCCGCTGCCACATTAGTTCTCAGCTACAGGCTAAAGTAGCCACTAGAGTTGCTTATGAATTGTGATTCTTAGTTTTCATTCTATTACCATTCTAGAGCTTTCTTTATGGTTCCAAAAAATGGCTCCAGCAGTTAAAAAAAAAAAAAAGAAAAATTCCTTGATGGGCTTAGTGGCCTACAATCCCAGCTACTTGTGAAGCTGAGGCAGGAAGATTGTAGGTTCAAGGCCCGCCTCAGCAACTTAGCAAGACTCCATCTCAAAACATAAATAAAGAATAAAAGTAAAATCAATTAAAATAAAGGGCTGGGAAGTACCTCAGTGGCAGAGCACTGGCCTAGCTTGTGCAAGACTCCACTTTCGATCTATAGTATCATGCCCCCCCAAAAAAAAATCTTATCTCCTGAGAAGACATCCTTCCTGCTATGGTTTGAATGTGTTTCCCAAAAGTTCATGCTTAGGAACAATCCCTCGGCTCCCACGAATGGATTAAAGTCACCACTGCTGGAGTGGGATCATTACTGCAGGACTCTGGCATGCTTGTTCTGCCTCACCATGTGGGGCCCTTTACCTTATGACAGAGCGAGAAGGCTCTCACTGGATGCCAACACCATGCTTTGGACTTCCTAGCCTTACAGAACCATGACCCAAATAAACTCATATTCTTTATAAGTTTCCCAGTCCACAGAATTCAGTTACAGTAACAGAAAATGGCCTAAGACACTTCCTCAGTCCCAGGTCTTTCCCAGGCCACCTACCTGTGATTTTACCCAGACTGTTTTTCTGGAAGTCAGGGTTCCTGAGCTCTTCTGAGCTTGCAGACTTCATAACGGAACTGATAGATGACAGGGTGCTGATGAGCTGTGAGTTGAGGGAGCCAATCTGTGAGTGAGGTTCCCCAAAAGCTTCTGCCAGTTCACTGTAATTCTCAGCCAGTAGTGTTTGCTGTTCTGCCAGCAGCTTCTGGACGCGCTCAATGTAGTGATCCAGGCCAGTCACCATTCCAGATGAAGCCTGGGTCTGGGGGTCCTCCAGGAACTCCCCAACAGGCTCATCCCCAACACCTACGCTCCTCCTGCTGCCCATCAGCCCCACAGTCAACTGTGGAGGCCCACATGCTATGGTCCTCATTTTGAGACCAACTAGGTAGTTGTCATGAATATTTATCTGTCCTACACCTGACTCTTTAGTCTTCACAGCAGATGGCTTATCAAATCCCGAATTGCCAGAAAGCACCGTCCCAACACCAATAGACCGTGTCTTGGCAGAGGAGTTGACATCTTTTACACGACCCTCTCCTATGGCCACGGTCCGCATCTCCACAGTCTGGGTGCTGGTCTGCTTATCCAAAGTGCTCAGGGAAGTGTTGGTGCAGGATTCTATGAGGGTGGCTGCCTCAGTGTTGGTGCACTGGTGCACCTGTTCCAAAACTGTGCTGGTGTGCTGGTGTGTGGTCTGAGGTGCTGCCATGACAGCAGCCTCCACCTGTACAACACCCTCTGTGTTCACGCTCCGGGAGCTGCACTGCTTGGGAGAACAAACAGTCACATCAACAGAACAATCTCCACAGCCAATGGACCGTACGTCTTTGAGGTTCAAGTTAGTCTTGAGGAGTGCAAGGTCACTCACAGATGCTTCTGTGTTGCTGCCTGTTTCGCAGACGCTGACTTCTACACCCACGCTCTCGTCACGCATCTCCACAGACCTCCCAGCACATCGGTCATGCATTTCCACCCTCTCCTTAACAATCCACCAATTCATGGGCAGCTCGGGCCCCACCACTTGGTTCTTGCATTCAGGCTGGCAGGAGATGCCTATGCTACTTGTTTGTAGAGAGGTCCCAACACACGTGTCTACCACGTCGACATGATGGCCAACCACTTGGTCTCTCATCGGCACCACTGCCTCCACCAGCTTGCTGAGGACAAGTGGCTGAGCCATCGTGGCTTTGTCAACTTTTTTTCTTGATCCAGCAGCTTGCAGTTCTTGTTTTAGTCTAGTCATCTCCCGGTCGTGGGTGGTTTCTTTAAGCTGCACTTCCAGGCGGTAGATCTTTTCTTTTAAGGCCTCTATGGTCTGCTGTTGTAGTTCAATTTCTTTGTCAGCTTCAGTAGTTACTCCCAGCATGGCCTCTGTCACGTTGACCCCACAATGCCTTGTCTCAGTGAGTGTCCCTACGGCGGCATCCTTGCAGGACCTAGAGCTCCTGTGGTACACAACAATGTCATTCAAGTTCTCGTCATCACCCACAGCCACAGACCGGCACTCATGAGGTGGGCACTCCCCATTCTGCCCAGGTTCTGAGTAGGCCTCATAGCTGCTGTCCTGGATCTTCTGCTCCAGGGCTTGCATGTCTGCCGTGAGCTGCCGGAACTCCTTTATTCTCTGTGTACTCTGCTCCACGCTCTCCATCTCATCCTCCTCATAGTCGATGTATAATTCCCCGCCACTTCTCCGGGCCCGGGAGAGCTGCTCCATCTGGGAGGCATTTCCCGCACTGTAGGAACGCTTCCTCACACCACAGACATCATTCTGGGATGCAGCCCTTTGAGTTTTCAGCTGTGAGGCCAACTGCCGTTTCTCCTCTTGCAAGACAGAGATCTTTACCTGGAGCACAGGGATAGTTCTCACCTGTTCCTCAAGTTCCTTTAGGCGTTTTAGAGCAATGGCCATTTGCTCTCGGATGTGCTGCAGATGCATGGGGCTCACATTGGTCACTGGGGTGGAGATCCCTGAGCTCAAAGGGCTGTGGCGAATAGAACTCCCCATGGAGGAGGTGGTAGCAGCCACTGGGGCATGGCCTCCATAATCCCCAGGGCCTTGGTATCCATTCTGAAGCTGGTGCATGGCAGGATTGTGGTTTCCAGAACCCATAAAAGAGGGGAGGGAGCTTGTAGAGCCCATGCCTCCAAAACTGGCCAGCCTAGGCCTTCTGAACTCACCCGGTGTCACCTGCATGGTGACTCTCTCCTGTTCAAGCCTTCTCCGGGTCTCCATTAGTGTCTTGGTGACATGAAGGTTGTGCTTTGGGAGTTGTGGTGACGGAGGTGGCAGCTGTCGATCTTCTGGGATGGTAAGAAAAGTAGGCAAGGTCTCCAGAGGAGCAGGTGGCCTTGGGATTGGGGTTGGTGTAACTTGGCTTCTGGCTAGGAGGAAGCTGGGGTACTGCTTGTTGTCATCACTGTTGGACGATGAAAGAGATTCAGTAGAAGTCCATGCACCTTGCTGACCAAATGTGACCTTGGTTTCTGGGCATGGCACAGATGGCTTCCGCCTCTTCTGGATGTTCAGTTTCTTGATGGTATTTCCCTTCTGTATGTCATCCACGTATTTGAGGAAATCTAAGTCTAGTTGGTAGCCATAGGGAGTCTCCACAAAATAAGGGTCTTTCTGTTCCTTGTCATGGTCTCCATTCAGAATATCATCTGTTTTTTCTAGGACAGAGAAGAGAATATTACAATACCATACATTGCACATAATGGTAAAAATGATATTTGTGTATGCTGTAGCCAGCAAGCTGGAATAATTTTAAAAGAGCTAACAGACCTATATTCTAATCCTGAATCTACAACCTAGCTGGTGAGCAGTTTGCAAACTTCTCTGAACTTCTACTTAACACATAAGGTTAAATAAGATAATGAGGGCTGGAATTCTAGCTCAGTGGTAGAGCACTTGCCTCGCATGCGTGAAGCACTGGGTTCAATTCTCAGCACCACATAAAAATAAATAAGTAAAACAAAGATATTTTGTCCATCTACAACTAAAAAAATATTTTAAAAAAATAAGATAATGAGGGGCTGAGGTTGTGGCTCAGTGGCAGAGCGCTTGCCTCGCATGTGTGAGGCACTGGGTTCAATCCTCAGCACCATATAAAAATAAACAAAATAAAAACACTGCGTCCATGTATAACTAAAAAATACTTAAAAAAATAAGATAATGAGATAATGATTTTGATGACTAAGCACATAGTAAGCCCTTAGCAAATAATTTATAAAAGAATGCATTAAAATAGGTTTTAAAGCACTGTCAAGTATTTTCTCATTTGTCCTCTGTAGTCTCTTGAAGTATGGTGGGTAGACACTGAGAATCCTCTTTTATAAAGTGCTCTCTGAGGCACAGAAAGCTAAGGTTCAGCTGTAGACTAACAGGCCAGGTCAGAGCAAATCCAGGGGGTCAGGGATGTGCATTCTGCCCCTGCACTTCTGCAAACCTCGCAGCCTTTCTATCCCATGGCCAAGAGCCACCTAGCGTCTGCCCACTGCCACAAGATCCCAATTTGCCCTGACACTTTCTTGCTAGAAATTTGGGACACAGGATGTTGAGTGATTAACTTTGGCAGCATAGGGGCAAGAACCCAGTTAGAAGACAGACTTCAACTCTATTTTCTCTCTCTCCCATTTCTCAGTTTCTTGCCCTGCTTAAAAACCAAACAAAATCCTCTCAACTACAGGCATTGTTTTCTCCATTTTTTTTCTTTTTTGAACAAAACATTCACTATTTCAAGAATTTTTACTTTCTATTATTGATAAACCCAAACAGATGCAAAGGAAAATGAAAATAAGAGCAAACCTATGTTTAAGCACTGCATCATGTGGCACTCGGGAAAAGCTATTCCTTGCTAAACCAAACATTTAAAAAAGGAAACAGGAACCTTTCAAAGCACAAACCTTGCTGCTGACCTGAGCTATGCATTTCAAATTTAAAAGCAAGGCCATTTTTGTTTGTTTCAAGTGTGGGATTAAGTAATGTGTTTTTCTAGAGCCCTACTAATAAGTTCTACAATCTCAGAGCTATAGAAAGGAATCCAACTCCAGGAGTGAAAATGGAAGCCATCTGTACCCCTGCCCTATTCTGGGCACACTCACCCACCTGAGGGCTGTCAAGGTTCAAGGCCTGGCAATCATAGCTGCCTGTCTGTTCTCTCAGTCCCCAAAACTGCTGAACACTACAGCAGAGAACACCAATGCCCTGCCTGGCCCTTTTGCCTCCATTCTTCTTTTTCTGAAATATTGGAAAGAAAAGTACAGAAAGATTGCCAGCCAGTAGAATTAAAGATGGTACACATTCTTCATGTCTCAATTTAAAACAATATTAAACTATATTAGCTGATAGAAGGTAGGCATTAGATTTCATCTAAAATCAGGCGGGAAAGGAATTCTATTTGAAAGAAGTGCTCAGTACCAATGAGTTTCTAGCTTAAGCACGGGAGAGCTGATTTAGAGCGCGCGTGCACGGAAACTTGTGCTCATGCTAACAGAATGCTTTTTTCCCTGGTCTGGCTTTCCTCTCTAACTTTCAACTACTGATGGAGAACGTGCTCACTACCCAAATATGTGGCCAGACCTGTTTTCAGAGCTGTCTGAAATTTCGTAAGCAAAGAGAAAGGGCAGGCTCCGGTGTCAAAGGAGCCGGCAGACAGATCTCCCAGACCAGGGCAGCAAGCAGCCACTCTACCCTGGCCCCAGACCCCAGCTGCCGCCTGCGCTGCACCAGAGGGCAGCTCTTAGGCTCCCCCCGCCCCGCCCCCACCAGCCTCCGAGTCAGCCCACCGCACAGCACTCACCTTACCGGGCGCCCCACACACCAGCCCGCTCGCTCTCTGGCAGCGCACCCAGCCTGCCTCAGACACCCTGGTTCCTCTCCCCATAAGGAAAAGCCACTTAGCCCTGCCACGCGCAATACCATAGGCCAGGGTTTCACCAATGAAGTCTCCCTCTGGCTTCAGCGACACCACCCCCAGCACACTCAGCTGTTCGGCATTCCCTGTTTTCTTAATGAAAACAGGAAATCTGCATCTTCTGAAAATGTGTGGACTTCATTCCAGTTTTGTCAGGAGTACAAATAAAGCCAGCAATGTAAGCATCTCCACAGAGCGGCTCTATCTTTCCCGTGCCAGACACTTCTTCATGAAAGAGGCTGTGTTCTGGAATGCAAACCTAGCGCCTGGGCCCTCAGTCACCTGAGGGAGGGCAGGGCCACAATCGGCCACTGTTCTCCCCAGTTCTAAGAGCCAGAGCAGTCAGCAAGAGCACTGCAGGACCATCTTAGCACAGCTCCTGGCAAGTAACAAGCAGTTACCCTTTAACACAGATCTCAGCGGGGCCCTGCCACTGCTCAAAGCTTCTTTAAAGAAAATTAAAAATAAAACATTTTCTTAGGCTGGGGGTGTATTCAGTGGTAGAATACAACCTTAGCAGTTCAAGGCCCTAGATTCAAGGCCCTAGATTCAATCCCCAGTACCCAAACAAACAAAATCTCTTTTCCAGTTACAAAAGTGGTATGAAGGGAAAAAAAAAAAAAAAAAGAAGCCATACACAGATCATTTCAAGAAGAAAAAGTCATTCATATCTCAAGTGTTTTCAAGAAGAAAAAGAAAGTCACTCATATCTCAGGTGTGGATATTTTGGCATAACTGTTTTCAAGCTTTTCTGTGTAGCTCTCAACACAGCTGTTTTTTCTCACTACAGCTTTATCAGAAAGGTAAGCTGACTCAATGTCAGGATTTAGAACACAACAAAACAAATGACACTTTTCAGTAAAAGTTAACTGGCCCATCTTAGTTATTTTTGAATTTCAACTTGTACAAATCACCAGAGGCCCTGGGTCATGCCAAATCGTTCACTTCCAAATCAATTTTGGACTTCTACCTCTGGGAATCAGCAGAAGTTAGAATTTAACCATGTTAGGCCTGACTATTTCCCAATACTACTTAACCCAGGCTACCCAAGGGCCTTTTAATTCATGTTTCATTTTCCAGCGACTAAATAAGTGAGATGTATTCTCAAGGTGCCATTTGTACAAACAATTTTCTATGGTACCAAATGTTCTACAATTACATTAAAATATCCAATGTCATTTTAAAAAAATCTTTGAGTGTATCTTTATATAAATTAATAACAATATGGCACTTATGAGGCCTAATTTCCCAACTTTTTCATATATGCATGTCTCTCTGGATCAAATATAGCATCTGGAGAACAAATGTAACCCCTCCCTCCCAGCACTGGGGATTGAACCCAGGGCTTTATGCATGCTAAGCAAGTGCTCTACCACTGAGCTACATTCCCAGCCTCAACAAATGTAATTTTAAAAATATCCTTCATTGTTCCCCTCTTCAAACCACACAGCAATTAACAAGATGTTGGGAACAAAGTAGATGTTTAAAAATATTCACCAAAGGAATAAATAATTGAATATACAATAGAACATAATAAACTTTGAAAAATATCAGTGTTCTGAAGATAGTTGTTAAATGTTACTGTTAAGGACCTTTCTTACATGATGCCGTTCCAGTGGTTGTTTTTAGGCTATGGAATTAGGGGTGATTCTCATTTTGTTCTTTGTATTTTGTGAATGTCTACATCACTTGGGTATTTGTCTCTTTTTTTGGCACCGGGAATTGAACTCAGGGGTATTCTGACCACTGAGCCACATCCCCAGCCCCATTTTGTGTTTTATTTAGAGACAGGGTCTCGATGAGTTGCTTAGCGCCTCACTGTTGCTGAGGCTGGCTTTGAACTCGCAA
Organism: Xerus rutilus; assembly: GCA_028644305.1. NCBI lineage: Eukaryota > Metazoa > Chordata > Mammalia > Rodentia > Sciuridae > Xerus > Xerus rutilus. Next base: position 123,110,568 of record CM053399.1, on the reverse strand, counting down.
TTCTGTCTCAGCCTCCCAAAGTGCTGGGATTACAGGCGTGCCCCACCATGCCCAGTGGGTATTTGTCTTTAAAAATGATTATAAGAAGTCACTGTGGTAAAGCAAAAGGAAATGTATTGAAATAAACTCTGAGGAAAGTTCAAGTGAGAGGGACATGAATATAAGCAACCATGGCAAAGATAGTTAATATTCCTTGGTATGCATTATCCTATCCTTCCACATCAAAAGAACCCTCTATATTTACATGGGCAAATATAAGATCTGTGTCTCCCCCACCTCCCATACTATTTGTATGGCCATAAGCAGAAATGTCACATAGCAACCCCTAGGAACATCAAAAGATATGGGAATCGCTTTACTTCTTTGTTCCTTCCTGCATCCTGATACTAGAATGTAGATATGATGACTGGAATGCTAGCTACAATCTTGGACTACGAGTATACACCAAGGGATGGAGAAACAATGTGCTAGATGGAACCTCATCTCAAAAGGCTTTATGGACACTGACCTTAAAGAGCTCACCTCTAAGGGGCTGGGGTTGTGGCGCGGTGGTAGCGTGCTCACCTAGCACGCGGGAGGCACTGGGTTCGATCCTCAGCACCACATAAAAATAAAATAAAGCTATTATGTCCACCTACAACTCAAAAATAAATATTAAAAAAAAAAAAAGAGCTCACCTCTAAGCAAGGAACAGTGACACACATCTGTAATCCCAGCACTTTGGGAGGCTGAGACAGGAGAATTGTAAGTTCAAAGCCAGCCTCAGCAACAGCGAGGTGCTAAGCAACTCAGTGAGGCCCTGTCTCTACATAAAACACAAAATAGGGCTGGAGATGTGGTTCAGTGGTGGAGTACCCCTGAGTTTAATCCTGGGTACCAAAAAAAAAGAACGCACCTCTGTACTTCAATGTGAAAGAGAAATTCATTTTGTTTAGCTATTGCTTACCTAGGGTCTTGATTACTTGGAACCACACTGAATTTTAACACGATATAGCAGTGTCTCCCCTATGTTCTCTCCTCATCTCCCCCCACCAATTTAACGCTGCATTTAAAAAAGAAAATGGTAAATGATAAACTGAGGAGATATTATAATGAATCCTTTTCATTGCAAAAATTAGGTTTTAAAAAATTTTTACTTGGATTATGAGGAGAATCATTAAGAGACCTAAAAAGACTTTTTGGACTAAGGGAACTATGCCTGCTTTACCAGCCAAAAATCCACTGGCTATATACCTGCAACTGAAATCCTGGAAGTAACAGCTTCCAACCAGATACTCTGCCCCTGATGTTTGTGAGAATTCTCTGGATGTCTGGAAATGCAGTGGAGACCACTCCAGGCCCCACTGCTACCTGCTTTATATAGCATTTGCTGGAAGCTTAACTGGGAGCAGAGAAAGGTTCTATTTAGTGAAAAGAATAGGAGAAAGAATATATAAGAAATGAGATACAGTTTAGCTGAGGAATAAATGCTAATATAACATGAATTGAGATCAGTCACAAAGACTTATTAACAAGTCAATTTGATGTCATGCAAATAAATGACCCAAACAGAACAGAGTTAACCAGGAATTGGGTTCTGAAAACAACGTAAGTGAAGATAACTCCTTGTTGGAGGAAGGGGGGACTGCCCTGTACACTGTAGGATGTTTAGCGGCACCTGGTCTCTACCCACTAGATGCCAATAGCACCCTTTATCCCAACAATGACAATCAAGAACATTTGCAGACATTGACAAATGTCACCTGGATGTACCTGTCCTTCCCCTTCCCAGCAAAGAGTTATCCAGCACAAAATGCCAACAGTGCTGAGGCTGAGGCAGCCTGTGCTGGAGACAGCAAATTGAGGAAAAACTCACATTTAGCAACTGAGAATGTGGCCACATAAGCTGTGGCGTAAGCCTTCTGTTTCCTAGTGGGACCCTAACACTAGGTGTAAGTGACAGGGTGACAAAATGTCACTCTTGAATAAGACAGTACTCAGTACTTTTCTACATACTCTACACAGTGAGCTGTTCTTTAATATGAACAAAGAGCCTGGAGATTTCTGAAATGATGTGTCCTGGTGGACTTTCAATGGACATGCCTTTGATATCATTACTTTATCTATTAATTAGGATACACCGACTTCTTTGTTTTGGTTTCACTACTGTACACTATAGGCCCAATCATTAAATAATGGCATCACAAAGAAAAATTACACCCGTGTACCAAAACCTGCATACACTGTTTTTCTTCACCAGGGATTCTCCCTGGTTGTTAAAACTGAACAACTCTGTTAATTGCTAGTAATGTATTGTCCCCCCTCACAGAAAGCATGGAAATTTTGCCCAAAAAGCTGAGTTAGTCCCAGAGGAGTACTTAATTATAACAGATTCCCACATCTAAAAGTGGCAGAGTGCAAACGTCCTGCTATTGGAGGCAGGCACAAAGCTTTGCGTCAGCTAGGGCCTGCAGGCAGGAAAGAAACACAGCAGGATGAACCCCAGAGACAAGCTAGTTCTCCTGAAGCTAATTACTCAGAGTATGAAAGTAAATGAATTAGCAGATCGACTTCTCCAGGAATGATGCAGTGGCATAAAGACAGCAAAGCAGAATGCCATCCTTGTGAGCAGGTTTTGCAATAAGTATGCCCTGGTGACACTGTTAGCATTAAGCTTTTTTTATTTTTATTTTTTTTGGTACCAGGAATTGAACTCAGGGGTACTTGACCACTGAGTCATATCCCCAGCCCTATTGTGTTTTATATAGAAACAGGGTCTCACTGAGTTGCTTAGCGCCTCGCTGTTGCTGAGGCTGGCTTTGAACTCATGATTCTCCTGTCTCAGCCTCCCTAAGTGCTGGGATTACAGGCTTACACCACCACACCTGGCTTGCACTAAGTTCTTTTGTACCCAAGGAGCTTCACTCCCTGCACCAAATCTGTGTTAGAAAACCAGCAACCCAGAGGCCAGAAACTGAGGGTTCTTGTTCTGTAGTAAAAGAATGTATGGCAGGTGAGATTTTCCTTTGCTTTTGCATTTATCAAAGAGTTATTCTTACACTTGGTCTTTTTCTCCCCAACTAAACCTCATCCATCCATTCATCCATCTGAAAGACGGGCACCTATGAAGTGTTAGGCACTGTTCAAGAAGGTGTGATTGCTCTTCCCATGGAGATCATACTGCCTATTTCAAATTCACAAATACCTTAGAGCGTCCTGAACAGCTACCTGAATGCTTCACACAAATAAGATAACATTAAAGAAAGCAAAGCTGTTTTCCAGAAGTGCATAAGAAATACTAGCCAATCATGCCATACATAGCCAAGTGCAATTTTACAGGCTTTGTTTGTTTTGCAAGGGTATAACGGAGTGCTCCTTAATATGCATGACTCTTTGTAACTCCTTTTGGCTTCTCTCCCCTAAATCTTTAGATGTCTTCTCCCATGACATCTCATCACTACTTTTTTAACCTGTCCCCACAGACATTAAATTGCACACAATTCCCACATCTTCCACTGTCTCCTATCACTACCCCTCTCCACACTAGTTCCACACTCCAAACTTACTGGGAATAGTTCTACACTTTATAAAGGGAATGCTGATCCAAGGAAGATGCAATTGTCATACTGAAAGACAGATTTCATTCAGTAAATATTTACTAAGAACCTATCATGTGGCAAACACCACAAGGTGCTAAGCAAAGCTGACACTGAGCCCATCCAGGTGGAACTGTAGGACCATAGGAGATGACAAATGGTGGCACAAATAAATAAAACTGTACAGTACAGCCATGATGTCAGGATCCAGCAGGGACCCCAACCCTGGGGCAGTGGGTCAGGAGTGATCTGCCGGAGCTGGACTTAAGGAGTCTACCAGGCAGACTGGAGTACATGGAGAACAGCAGAAACAGACAGAGGAAACGGCATATGTGAAACCTGCCACTTTTAGGAACAGGAGGGGGACTTAGTAAACGTAAAGTGAGGCAGAGAGGGGATGGAGCCCCAGCCCTGTAGGGCCTAGAAGTCATCTTTAGGTTTTAAGTGCATCGAGACCCTACTGAAATGTTTTCAATAAGGGAGGGAAATGATCAGATCTGCATTTTAGTAAGACTGCTCTGGTTACATGCCGAGTATGCATGAAAAATTTCTTCCACATTCTCCATTAGGTTTTCCATGGATTGTTTCCATGAATTTTTCTCTTGGTATCACAAATTCTTTCAACTACATACTAAGTGTGGGCCATGGTATTAAACCATCTGAACTTAAACACTGTCTGTATTTGAGCTAGCTGGTCTGTGCAACACTCCCCAGCTCACCCCAAAATGTTTAGGAGGAAACTGAGAAGGCCTGACAAATTTCGGCTACTCTGGACTGAGCTGGAGATCGGGATCAGTGCTTTGGATTTGTCCTCCAGGGTTTTACCCGTACCTCACGCTGCTATTTAAAAAGAAAATATTTTTCTTTAACAAAAGGATGACTCATTGCAGAGAGAAATGATGAGATTTCCTTTTCTGAGGGTCATTAAAGTCTGATAAATCTAATCTGGGAAGGACAGATGTGGCATGAATGATGTCAGGAAGAAAGCAGAGAGGACATTTAAGGAACCAAGGCTCTCATTTAGCATGCTGAGACATGGAATGCAGACTGTGGAGTGCTCTGTATTTGGGGACTCCAAGATAGGATCAGCAGGAGCCAAGTGTCTGTGAAGCCAGGATAAGGCTGACACAGCCAGCAAGGGTCTGTGGAGGAGAGGGACAGACAGCAGCCATGTTTCCAACTTTTCATATGCTTCTCTACTCACGCCTGATCAGGGGGCCTGACTTAGCTGCCAGGGAAAGCCAAAGGCCAAGGATGGGGCCCAGGGGCACTTAAGCAATACATTCCCCAAATTCAAAACTCCTGGTAGATGCTCTTTGCAAGCTGAATTTTGGGTCAGCTTGTCTCTAGAGTCACTTAAATATTATTTATTATCTGCCTGTCTGACCAGGATCTTTTTGGCAGTGACTCATACTGCTCGAAGTACATACAACATCGAGGGCTCTAACAGAGTTAACACCCACTGCCCACAATTACTATTCTCAATCATCAACACACATCAGATTAGCTATCTCAAACCATGTCAGAGGTCTATTTGGCTCAAATTCTTCTGGGTTCCTACTGACCAAATCTTGTATGATTTGAGCATCAAATTAACAGATAAATGAACTAACTAAACTAGGTATCCGCGAGTCCATAATGCCATAAATAAACAAACACAGAGTGCCATCCAATAAACAGAAGGAATTATAGAAACATTAAATCACTAGTGTGGCAAATACCATAGCAATGGCTGATTCAGGCAGGAATCACCCATGGATGCTAAGGCTAGCATATAAACTGTTTCCTGCCAAAGATTAGGAGACTGCTGTGGCCTCAGAGTGCCTCACCACTAGACACATGATCAATCAAAAAGGGAAACAATGATGACTCCACAATGAGAAAGTCGACAGGCAACCACCTGGACCAGGTGCACAAGTTGGCATCATGGCCCTGTGAAATACATCAACTGCAAATCACTTCTTTAGCATCCTGCCAAGAAGGTACAGGCCGATTCTAGAAACAGTGTTGGACAATGTTTATAGCAGCACAACTCTCAATAGTCAAGCTATGGAATCAACCTAGGTATCCTTCAACAGATAAATGGATAAAGAAAATGGGGCACATATATACAGTGGAATATTACTCAGCTATGAAGAAGAATTAAATTATGGCATTTGCCAGTAAATGGATGGAACTGGAGATTATCATGACAAGTGAAACGTCAATCCCCAAAACATCAAACGCTGAAAGTTTTCTCTGGTATGTGGATGTTAACCCAAAACAAGGGAAGACGAGGAGGGGAAGAATATAAGTCCAATGCATTGGACAAAGGGGAATGAAGGGAAGAGGGGGAGGGGAATAGGAAAGACAGTAGAATCAATTGGATGTAATTTTCCTAGCCTTGTATTTGAGTACACAACAAGGGTAACTCCGCATCATGTATGACCAAAAGAATAGGATCCTAATTAGAATGTTATACTCTATGTACTTATAATTGGCACAAAAATACGTTCTACTGTCATGTATAACTAAAAATAATTTTATAAAAAGCAATGGATCCCACTTGAAAGAATCAAAGGGCTCTCTTTAAAATTATCCAAGTCATGAAAGAAAGGAAACCAAAATGTTTCAGACTGAAGGAGACTAAAGAGGTTAAGGCAGTGGTCTCTTTATAGCACCACACACACTCCACATAGAAAGAGAGCAAATGTGGTAAAATATTAATCATTGGGGAATCTGATCTGGTGAGGAAGAGGGGTAAGAGTTCTTTTATAAATGTTCTAGAAGCTTGAAATTACTTAAAAATAAATTTTAATCTTTCTTCCTTCCCTTCCCTTTACTCTTTTTTAAAAAATATTTTTATCAGTTGTTGATGGACCTTTATTTTCTTTATTTATATGCAGTGCTGAGAATCGAACCCAGTGCCTCACACATGCTAGGCAAGTGCTCTACCACTGAGCCACAACCCAGCTCTCCCTTTACTCTTTAGGGTGCACCGTCCAGCCCCTAGGGAGCACAGCCAAGACTCTGCTTATGCTCATACTGCAGATTAAGTAGCCTGGTTTCAGGGCAGATGTGCTTGCTTTCTGGTATTACATATTCTTTGAGGAATTTTACCTTTGAGATTTCTTTGGCAACTTGTATGGCTTCTCAATTAACCTTGTGGATTGACATGGCCAGAGCCCCATTAGTTTAAAAATTAAAAAAAAAAAAAAGCCTAAAAGCTCCTTTATGTGGCATTAAGTCTTCAAAAATATATCCCCAAACCAGCATCTTCCAGGTTCCTCACCTCCCCAAACCTCAACACACCAAGCAATTCTCACCCAGTCTTTGCTCATTCAGTCCCTCCACCCAGCATACCCTTCCCCAGACTCTCCCAACTGTCAAA
>CM053399.1:123082144-123103523 GCA_028644305.1 Xerus rutilus | reverse complement strand
AAAGGGAGGGAGGGAGGAAAGGAAGAAGAGGGAGGAAGAGAGAAAGGGAGAAAAGAAGGAATTAAGATTTATTTTAAACTTACATAAAAATGGGGGCGGGGGGAGGGAACTCTCTTTTATCCAGATTAGATTCTCCAATGCTTAAAGCCTCTCTTAGCTGGGCATGGTGGTGCATGCCTGTAATCCCAGCACTTTAGGAGGCTGAGACAGGAGAATCACGAGTTCAAAGCCAGAGCAACTCAGTGAGACCTTGTCTCTAAACAAAACACAAAATAGGGCTGGGGATGTGGCTCAGTGGTTGAGTGCCCTTGAGTTCAATCCCTGGTACAAAAAAAAAAAAGCCTCTCTTACCCCCACTACCTCGGTACTCTGTTCTAGAAAGAACTGGACACTTTCTTCCCTCCATTCTCCTAACATATGTTGACTATATGCAATGACCTGTGTTATGGTTAGCAGGCACAAGTACATCCTCCCCATCAGATTGTGTTTGTGGGAGGCAGGAACCAAGCAGTATTTATTTTTGTAACCCTTAGTGCCTAGCATGATACTTGGCACATGGCATGCTTAATATTTGTTGGAATGAAAAACCTCACATCTAGAGAATGTACTGATAAATCAATATGGTGGAAGAAGAACGATCAGAAGGTACTCTGGGGCCAGACTACTCATGCCACTTTCTTGCAATTGGCAAGATAGATTATATTCCAATGGCTTAACTGGGAAAATAGCACCCGTGTCCTTTTGTTGGTGTGGGCACGTGGAGTGATGCCTGGGGTCTCTATTACTTTAACTGGATTCCCCCATTTACTTGGGGAAGCACACAGCATTGGCACCCCAGCAATATTCCAAGATTCCTCTCTTATACTCTGCCCTACCCCCACGAAGTCAGGGGTTTGAGGTATCTGTGATACTTGTTCAAATCAACTGAGTCTGCTGAATTCTCGAGGTCTTCATTGGCTTCTGCTTCATAGACTAGATAAAGGAGATGCTGGTGGGGCCCTCCAGGGGTTGTGCATGCTCATGTGTGAGGACTGGGGAGGTGGCGGTTTGCACAGGGAGCCCTAGACCAACATTAATTGTGAACAGGAAAGAAGAAGAATGAAGCAAAAGTGGACAAACACCCCCAATTCTTGAAAGTATGTCATAGCCAAGTTAAAGTATTTCCTTTAAGACGACAAAGGTGTGCACCGATGGTTCTGAGCACTTTCGTTCTGCTGCCCTGGACAAGTCCTCAGAGCAGAGGACACTTGGACACCGTGCAGAAACAGCACTTGAGAACCACCCAGTGTACTTCCATGGCAGGCATCCACAAGGGCCTAAGTGAGGAAAGGGAGAATTTTCTTTTTATAGGACAAGAATAGGAACTATAAAAGTTTCCTATTTCATACACAAGCAATGGTCAACAGGGGCCCAGAATCACACAATACAGTGACAAGATTTGCAAGTGTAAAACGTGGGTGTCAATGCGACACTGTAGTTTCCAAAGCTGCTTCTACACTACGACTAACCATCGACGATACTTCACACAAAATTTCAAAACATAGCATGCCATGTGATCAGGTGAACACAAACTGATCACAGCAGCTGCCAGGCCAGGTAAGCTCAGTCACAGGCGCCTGTGGCCTTGCTCTCTGCAGGTCCCATTTAGAGTACCTTTCTACTGCCTCCTAACTGGCATGGCTGGGTTGCCCCCAAGTGAAGAATCCCTTATGCCACAGCATCAGTTCTACTCTGGACATGACTTTAGAGGCCAGGAGCTGAGCAGCAGGTGAGAGTGAGGGCAAAGAAAGTGGGAAGGGTCACTATTCCTGCTAAGGGAACAGCTACTAAAGGGCGGTTAAAGTATTTCCTTCTTAGGGAATTGTTTGACAGAAGGCGGCACCCACCTCAGGGTCTGCACAGTGGCCCTCTTCTCTCATGTTTGGTGCCAAGTACAAGATGCAGCAGCTCATCTCCTGAAAGCTGTCTAGGAATAGCCAGGGTTCCATGGGCAGCTCAGTGCCTGCTTTTCACCAGCCTAGGCCACATTGCTTTCCAATGCACACTGGCTAATTGAAAGAATTACTGCTGAAGGTCTGGGGTTGTGGCTCAGTGGTAGAGCGCTTGCTTAGCACGTGTGAGGCACTGGGTTGGATCCTCAGCACCATGTAAGAATAAATAAATAAAACAAAGTTCAAAGGAGATTAAAAAAAAAAATTACTGCTGAAAAACTGTCCAAATTTGGGCTGGGGTTGTGGCTCAGTGGTACAGTGCTTGCCTAGCATATGTGAGGCACTAGGTTTAATTCCCAGCACCACATAAAAAAAAATAAAGTTCTTTAAAAAGAAAAAACTGTCCAAATTCACCTCACATGCACAGAAAAGAACTAGCCTGGGTACAAACTGCTGTTTTCCAGACTCTGTTCAAAAATTGCACGTTCTAAGAGTAAGTAGAAAATGTGCCAGTTCAAAGCGTTAATTTTGTGAGAGACAGAGAAGTGCACAAGCTAAGACTTTGGGATAGAAAAGACTTTTTCTTACAAAGTAGTAAAGATTTTTGGGGGGGTGGTGATGAAAAACTATAGTATGAATCCCAGCTGTTATTTTGTTTTATAGTGTTAATATAAGAAAAGGAAACCCATTTTAACAGACCTTGAGCAACTCCTTATTAAAAAAATTAAACTGAAAACAAATGACCCAAGATGGATTTAACACCAAAAGAAGGAAATTCTGGAATTTAATTAAGTCATAAACTCAAGTCTTAGCACATGTATATAACCTTTCACTTTTGCAACAATGATATCTTTATGTTAAATCTATAGCTAAAGCTGAAATTTTCACTGAACGGAAAACTAAGTCCTGAGTTATCCTTTCCAACCTGTAATAAAAGTAAATATTTTTCATACCATACAGAGCTTGACTTTCTATTTCACCAATACCCACCCAAATGTCACACTCTCCTGTCTCTTTCTTTTTTGGGCATTCTTACTTACCCACCCAGAAACAAAATAACTGTGATTTTCAGTGAGCAGGAAGCCAAGTCTCAGGCATCCTTCCCTCAGCATTAAAGGGACTACACACATTAGCAGGCACAGAGCCCAGGAGCTGTTGCCGAGAACTTATTTATACCCATTTGGAATTTCCTGACCAACTAACAGCCTGCTGGCCATGGGATTTAATTCTGGGACGCTCGGCGTCAGTGAGACAGCAAAAATTACTGATGAACCAAACTGTGAGCAAGGATCTTAATGACAAGAAAAGACGCAGAGACAGACCCCTTCCCCTTCTAATTTTTCAAACTGTCCTCTTTAGACCCACGAAATTCTGACCTAGAAATGCAGCTATAACTCTAATTCTAGGAAGTACTTAGAAAGGCAGCAGATATTTCCACATTCTTCCAGCTAATTTATTCTCTCTCCCTTCAGCCCTCCAAGGCTCAGAAGGGCTTCTGTTATAACCGGAGTCACAGGTTAGCAGCTGGCTGGGGAAAGGAGGAGAGATTCAGTCTCAGTCTGAGCCCAAGTTGGGATAAAGGCAAGTACTTTTCCTAGGTTTATTCTCATTCGAGGCAACATGTAATCTAAAGGCTAAAAACACCAGTTGAAAACCACAGACCCTACCCCCACCATCCCCTTAAGCATTTTATCCCAAATTAGATCATGTGACTTGCAAAGCTGCAGTTATTTCCCAAACAAGTACACTCAGCTTGTGGGTGATAACATCTTGAGCAACCTTTTGTTTCTGTTTTAAAATGTTAGTAAGCATGTTATATCCCTAAAAACGCTTAAATTGATCACAAAGGGGAAAAAAGGTTTTTTCTAAATGTCTGCTTTCACTTGCATCTAAGTACATCAAGTAAATGTGGAACAAGATATGCTTGAATTCTGTCCCAGGGCAAAAAAAAAAAAAAAAAAAAAAAGAATCAAAGCCAGTTCTAAACAATATGACAGAGATCAACAAAGATTAGCAATGACTCTAAATAGCCTGCTTAGTAAAATTCACAACAAGGAACAGCTGTGCAAGGAAAAGCAGTGTTTTAGGAAGACTGGACTGCCTAAGTCACCAGTTATCTTGGGGTCTGCACATACCCTACCTCACTCTGTCCACCCTCTTCAGTCCTCCCTCTTACGGAATCATGAGAGGCTGGATATCTGATTGTCTTTGAGATAGATCTTTTTCAAGTGAAGCTACAAATACTTCAAAAAAAAAAAAATATATATATATATGCGTCTACGTGATGTTGCCCAGACTGGCCTCAAACTCTCAGGCTCAAATGATCCTGGATGCTAGGACTATAAACTGGGCGTCAAAGGCTTAAGGACTGTGGAACTCTTTTGAGTTTGTTTTTCACTAAATAAATCAATTGATTCAAAGAGAAAGGACAAACTGAGAACAAAACTTCAAGTGCCAGATACTCTGAAATATCAGGTCTCAATAATTCCAAATCACTTTACCCATCAATTGGACAACCTCCATTAGGTAAAACATTTGAATTCGGCCTTCTTTCTTCTTTGAGCTCTAATGTACACACCATGTAATTCACCCATTGTAAGTGCACAGTTTGATGAGCTTTAGTAGATGTATAAAATTAATACACAGAACATATCCATCACCCTAAAAATTTGTCATTAGCTTTTTTATGTTTGCAGGGCCAGGGATGGAACCCAGGGCATCACGCATGCCAAGCAGGTGCTCTACCACTGAACTACATCCACTTCCCTGTCATTTGCTTTTGATAGAGAAATTTTCTTCTATTTTTAAAAAATCTGCTGTTTTATAGATACATTATTACATTCAAAACTAAAATATGTTCTTAAGAATTAAACTGAGGAAAGCTTTGGAATGTATTGTTTCTTGATCCTATAAAAACACTCTGCTAAATGTTTACTATAAATACTTTGTTCTGGTAAGAACATAGCTTATTTTGTGAAGGAGCTGAAGGGGATCATCTTGCTAACAGCACTTACATTTGATCCTGCGGCTGTGCCTGCGCACATCTATGGAGGAGGTCCAGCAGAAAAAGTCATTGTAGGGGCTGGGGTTGTGGCTCAGTGGTAGAGCACTTGCCTAGCATGTGTGAGGCACTGGGTTTGATTCTCAGCACCACATATAAAAAAACGTATAAAATAAAGGTCCATAAACAACTAAAAATATATATATTTAAAAAAAGAAAAAGTCACTGTATGCAAATGAACATCTAGTCCTCCCTTAGTACAGGGAAGGACACAACTGAAAATACTAGCTCCTTCTGCCTGGAAATCATCAGTCACAAAGGTTCTCACCAAGGTGATAAAGACACGCCTATCTGCCCTCATTCTCTCTTAACATGGGTATGAAGAAGACAAAGGACCTGTGGGAAGATGAAGGCTGTTCTGCTGACAGGTGGGGAGGAGACAGAAAATGCAACTCCCAGGGAGAAGGGAGACTGCTGTGCAAGGAGGCTTCCGTGATTGCGCACTAGCTCAGTCTTTATCGTAGGACGGTGGCTTCACAACTTTGGAACTGCAGTCAGGCATATCTGAAGCTACAGTTCAGACACTCAACAGGATTACTGCAGCAAGACTCTCCCCCAAAGCTTGCCCCCTCATCTAGAGAAAAGACTGGAAGTTCAATTAAAAAGTGAATGGGGAGCTGGATTACACTGCAGAAACCTCAAGATGCTTGGCTCCCGACATATGCTAATTTACCTTCCTTCCAGATATGTTCCTCTTCTTTTAGATGAATTTCACTGCACCCTCCCAGGCTCACCCTACAGTACACATGCACTGGGTTTTCAGTCTCACAACAGCCTGCCCACATTCTCCCCACCCTCCCACAGTGCACAATTCTTCCAGACCACACTGATGCAAGTGCTTTATGCATACATGAACTTGTGTAATGTTCACAAAACCTTCTGGGCATTTAAAGGATGACCTTATATCATTCATAAGCTATTGCTATTACTACAATTCATATTATGTCATACTGAAGGCTAGGGACATTCTCTCCTGTAGTCCTTATAGGGCAAAGAAAGGCAGATGGGGGAAGGAAGTTGGCCATTCTGAAGCATGGGGAGCATCCTCATTTTTCAGGGATTTGCTTCTACTGTTCCTTCCCCCTCTAAGGAACCACCCAAACTTCTCAGGCAAAACTATTCTAGTTTGCAAGGACCAGCTAGAGCATCAGCTTCATCTGAAATCTCCCCTTACCCCTCCTGTCACCTTTCCCTCACGGCTCTCAGAGCAGCCTGTTCCCATCTGGGCATGCATCATATTCACGGACTTACAGAGCTTTGTCCTTTTCATCTCAACCAGTGCTGTACCCTGAGACACTCAGGTAGACAGGACACATTTGATTTCATTTCTCCTTGAAGAGCCAAACTTTGAGCATTTGTTTTCTTTTATAGAGCTCTTTGACTATGCCAAGGTCTCTGCGTCCACACACTCATTTTACAGAGAGGCAGGACTTTGGGCACAGAAAGGCGTTAGACTTTAGCTCTTCCTTTCAAGTTATGGCACCAATCCTGGAACCTCCCAGAGCAGGCACTGTAGTGCCAGAAGTTCTCCCCCCTTCTTCTGTACTAAAATTGCTGGTACTCTTTTTAAAAATGATGACCTTCACACCCACTCATGAATAAGAATCTCCTAGGGTGGAGCTGAGGCATGAGTCATTTTAAAAGCTCACCAGATGCTGGGCATGATGGAGCATGCCTGTAATTTGAGTGGCTTGAGAGGCTGAGGCAGGAGGATGGCTAGTTCAAAGCCAACCTCAGCATCTTAGTGAGGCCCTAAGCAACTCAGCGAGACCCTGTCTCTAAATATTTTAAAAAAGGTTGGGATGTGACTTAGTGGTTAAGTGCCCCTGGGTTCAATCCCCCAGTACCCTTCCTCTCACCCCCAAAAAAGCTTTCCAGGTGATTCCATTCTGCATCCTGGGATGAGAAGGATGGTATTTATTTGTTGCACTGGAGCGTGAACTCAAAGGCACTTTACTATTGAGCCACATTTCTAGCCCTTCTGATTTTTTATTTTGACACACAGTCTCAGTATGTTGCCCAAGTTGGTCTTAATTTATAATCCCCCTGCTGCAGCTTTTGGAGGACCTGTGCCACCATGCCCAGCTAAACTATGCAATTTACAACTTAAAGCATATTTTTGTTGTTGTTTTTTGATTTCTAGGAAATTACAGCCAATCTGGCAGTACCTTCTTAAACAATCAAGTCCCCTCAGGATCTAGGCCACAAGTATAAATACCTTCAATGCGAAGCTGGTAATGAAAAGGAAAGGGTATTGAGGGATTCGAGAGAGACTGAGCACACGCCATCTCTTGGTGACTGAGGCTATGGGGAAGTACATACTAGTGATGCCAGATCTGATTTTTTTTCCCCTAAAAGAAGCTAAAGAAATTGGCTTTTCATATGAAATTAACTAGTTTTTAAAAATCTTGGCAGTTAATTCAAATTAAAACACAACATTGGACTGGTCATGCAGGACACATCTCCAGTACCTGACATCAGCAAGGACTTCTTGCTATCCTTTCGTGTCCCAATTTTATTTGTTTCTAGCACTTTCTTTTCACCATTTCCCAGTTGGTCGACTTTTCCTTTCTCCTTTTAAATTGATTTTATCTTATAAGCTTTGGGAGGAGGAGGGACCAATCACAAAAACCATTTTAATTCTGTTGCATATTAGTTTGATTATCTCTAATGTTTAAATTTAGCCCTTTATCAAATGGGGCACTTTTTTTAAAATATTTTTTTAGTTGTAGATGGACACAATGTCTTTATTTTATTGCTTTGTATGTGGTGCTGAGGATCGAACCCAGGGCCTTATGCATGCGAGGCAAGCGCTCTACCGCTGAGCTACAATCCCAGCCCCAAATGGGGCACTTTCTTTAAGAAAACAACCACACCACCACTCTAGAATCCCTCTCAGGCAAACATGCCTTATAAAAACTCTACCCATGAGTACTGATCATAAAAAGAGATAAACTGAAGACAGAATGCTCTGCTTCCCTTCTCTGATGACCTGGGCTGTTTCTGGCATGTGGGAGACTCCACTCAACTCAAAGAATTCAAATACCTTATTATACCTGTTCTCTCACCTCAGACTTGTGAGATGGAGTATGATACCAAAAAGCTGGGTGACTGAGGACCTCTAATGAGGGATAATGTGGGTGTGGTTCCTTTCTACCACACCAAGGCTCTGTCTCCACCCATCTCTATCATAGCCTAAGGAGAGCGACAAGACTTGCAGGGGATTAAAAGGACAAGTCCAGCAAGGGCTCCATGGCCTTTCCCTCCTCTTAGATGCGTGCAACATACATAGCATCGGGTGGTAGAAGAGCACTTCTTACTTGCCTGGATTAGTAGGATCTGCTTATAGGGGAGACTTTCCCAAGAGAAGCTATCTCACATTCAACAGGAGTAGGGTGTGCCTGGGTGGTGTGATTCCTGCCAGGACAGTGACATTAGGAAGATAATACAATCTGATGGTCTTGTCTCAAAAGACAAGAAAAAGTCCTCTGTCTTTGTAATCCCTTACTTACCAAAGTGCATTTCCGGGAACACAAAAAGGTTTAAGTGGGAGTCACACTACGTTTCTACACTTCAGGCTTTCTCTATAGTCTCGGTTGCCCCACCATTATTATCTTCATCAAATTTTAAGAGGAGACTGTCTCATAATACATTTTCCATCCAAGATTTAAAATCAACATTTTAAAATGATGAAATGAACCATGGGTAGAGAACTAAATAAGAGAATTAAAACCTTAGGTTATCACAAAAATGATAAAAGTTTAAGGGATAATAAATACTATTTAATTTCCTCACAGCTCTCAAGAGGTAATATAGAGATTTTCCTATGGAAAGAGTGAGAAAGAAGTAGGTAGACCAATGGGCCAGACTCCCAGAGGTCACCAGCTCAGCTCCTTATCCACCGTTCTAACCAAACTGGACTAGATAAGCCCAGGGTAAGAGGAACTGACTGGAGCTCCACATCCTTTCTCCCTCTCTGGTTGGACTGCTAATACTTTCACTGAAAGGAGCGAAAACAGGCCAGGGGAGTTAGAACCTTCCAATCACCTCTGACAATCATTGTTCCAGCAACAACCACACAATAACTGGTCAACTCTCTCTGAAACCCAAAGCATTTCAGACAATTCCATTTTAAGGCTTCCTTAGAGCAAATGATGGAGAGAAAGTAAGTACTGTCTTTGTAACAACTTTTACAAGAAGTGGCAGAAACAAGACAACGTGTGTGACATGCCACCTGTTTACTCAGGAAGAATTCCCAGGTGGGCTGTTAGACCATGACTTAACAGGGTAATTAACTGGAGACTTAGGAGAACAGGCTGGAAGAAAACTGCAAAGAATGGAGCAGCACCAGACTGGGCATACTGTCTGCTCCATGTTATATGCCCAGCGTTGATCAGCACAACATAAAGACTATGCAGATGTTTACTGTGTAACATGACTTACCTCTTAAAACCTTAAAGTTTACAGATTAGTGAGGCACACAACCACAACTAAAAGCAAGTGATGGCAATTATTTCATAGAAATACAAAGCATTCTAGGAATAGAGGAATAGAGAGGAAGAGATGAATCTGGCTGAGTTTATCTGAGAATACTGCTGGGAGAGGAGAGAGTGGCAGGACTTGAAGGATAAGAAAGAACTACATTATTAGATATGTGAAAGTCACCCAGGACCCGAGAACAGTGCTTTAAGCAAAGTCATGAGCTGGGCAGCAGGACACAGCAGGATGGGGAACAGCTGCTGGGACTGAGTAGATGCCCCTCCTTACATAATGCTGCTTATATGCAGACTTACCACCTAGAGTGGTAGAAGACTGGCAAGGCCCACCATGGTTTTTGCAGAAATGAGGATGGATGAAAACAAACCATGATTGCTGTCAAAATAAGCTCCCAAACAAAGGTTCAAAGTTATAATATTAGTGAAAGTATGGGAGGTAGGGGACAGAAAAATAGAAGAACACAAAGCTCAATGATTGTAATCTTGCCAGCCATCCTTAACAAAACAAAATCACAAAGTAGTGAGAAATCAAGCAAAAAGTAACTTTCACAGTGCCTTGGGGCTGGTCCATTACACAAAGGAGGGAAATAGACGCAGTTCTGCCAAATAAATCTGTGTGGTCATTTAAACTAAGCAACTGCATGAATGAACTTACTGAATTCTTTCTGCAGAGTTCCATATCATTCCTCCCAGTAGCTGTCAAACTACACCCTAATTTAAATTCACCACTGTTTGGACAGTCTACTTTCTCATCATCAAAATGTCCTGGGGAACAGAATACCAAAGACAATACCCTAGAGGAAAAGCCCCCAGCTCTAAGCCCCCTTTACCTTTCTAGAAGATACTCTGTCTCAGGATTCTTCATTTAAAATCATTGTCCTGAGGAGCTGTGAATTCCAGCTGCTGATTTCTTGTGCTCACATAAGTCCGAACTCCTCTCCTTGGAGCATAGGCAGCTCCAGTATTCATGCACCATTCAAGGGACCGTGTAGGGATAGGCCCTGCTGTGACTCCTTATGGAACAAGCTGATAGGTAACCAACCAGAAAGTCTATGATGTGCTGTGGCTGTTTCCCCTCATACTGCCAACCAGCTGTCCCTGGGGCAGATCTGGAAGCTGTGTGAATTGTGGTGCTAATGGAAAAATCTGGTGGTACAGGGCTTAGGTGTTTTGCAATTTTTTCCTGTAAGCTACATTGTTGGAATGGTTTGACAGGCAAACCACCCCTGTTCCCCCACTGGCCTACAGACTTCCAGGTCTCCACCCTAATGTGTTGTAAAACTCTGTCTCATCAGGCTGATTCACCGCTTGAACAGGCAGGCACCAGTTAGGGTACATGCTACATAAACTCGGCAAATACTTCTGCCTCCTCTGCCAGGTCACAGGAAGACAAACCAGTCTCTGTCCTCACAGTTGGAGGGGAAGGAGCTGCCCAAAAAACATTTCTATGGTGTGTCCCTGATTTGAATAAAGCATCCAGGCCAATCAATCTAAGATGCCAATGGAAAGGAACTGAATCAGCTACACTTTGGATTTAGATGAAGGGGGTAACAAGAACAGAGGAAGGAAAGAAGTTTTTTAGGTTTTAGTTATTAGAAATAAGTATGAATTGATGCATCTGTGACTAGGGTTACAAAGGTATTAAGCATTGGGCTTGAGTTACTGGAAATATCCCTCTCTCTCTCTCTCATTTCTAATTTGGAATGTTCCTCTCCATTTTTGCAGGACACTCTTAAAGGTGCTTGTGGTAGAGACACTTAAAATGCCCTAGCCTACTGAACAGCTGGTTCAAGGGAAAAGGCATTCAAAAAAGAAGATGCAGATGGGAAAACTTAGCAGGATGAGTGCAATTAATGTCTTCACAAAATTATTTGCAAAGCTGATGAGATTTGTCAACTAACCCAAATATTGTGAGAATAAATCCTGAAAAATCACATGGCTATCTTTTCATTCTACCTAAAGGAGATTATGTCCAAAATAGAAATAAAAGTTAAATAAAATTAAAAAGGAACTAAAATAAACACGGTACTTGTGACTATGAATAGCAAATTGCTTCCATAAATGGGTATACTAGTCCCATCTCTTTTAAGTTAAAAGTCTATATGGTGAAACTGTAAACAGGATCATAACCTTTGATCTAGCCTGGACAATTATCAAGGGATCACTCAAATCTGGCTTGCCATGGATCAGACAGTTAAGAGTACCAAGATTTAACTTTCAGGATAAGAACAAATCCCATGAACCAAAAAGTCTGCCCCTTGGCCGAGCTCTTTTTCACATTTATAGTTCTACTTTCTTCCTATTGATTAGAAAGGCCTTTGGAATATTTGGAAATATTACTTAATCTGTATTTTAGCCATGATTTACTCTAGCAACTACTAGAATAAGAAATCTGGTCACTATAGTTAAAAAAAAATATTCTCAAAATAGCAGCATACTTATTTTTAGTGGTGAGATTACTGGTCCATATAGAACTACCAACTGAGGTCACTAATGCTGTATGCACAAATGAGTCATATATTTTAAACCTCCTGTTTTCAGGCTTCCTAATGAACTACAGCCCAAAAGCAGAACCCACTTGGCCTCTAAACATGAACATATGGAAATGAGTAAATCAGTTAACAGCTCACTCCAAATATATCTAACATAGAAGCCAAGAAAGGAAAAGAATCCATTTTTATTTGGACTGAGAATTTCTACAACTATTTGAATGAACCTTATAAAATCTGATTTCCTGACTGCTGTCTTCTTCAAGGTCTTTATTAGAAAAGTCTAATCAAGGCAATCTTAAAAATTTTTTTGCCAGAAATATAGTTAAGAATTTATTGCTGTGAATCTGAGAACTGTGCTAATATTTCTCATGCCAGTTAGAATCAAACAGCTTTTTATAGAAAAAGACCCCAACACAGAAGCTGAGCTTCAGCTGCTCATTTTTCTCTAAGCCCATACAAACGTTCCTCAGAAACTGCACAAAGGAGATGAACTGAAATTATCCAGAACACAGGAAGAAGGCAAAACCTGGAAAAAGGAAGCAAATAAGCTGTGCTTTTGATGGGCTCAGCTAGCCCACCCAAATCCTTCCAGAAAGAGAGGAAGTGCATAATCAGAAATAAAAGCCAATACTCACGCTGGGAAGTCTGCAGGCAAAATGCAAATCTTTGTAGGAAGGGCTGTGGTGATCTCTGGACTAACGACCTAGCCTCTTGGAATAGTAGCAACAGCTCAAGTTCTTAACATAGTGAATCTCTCCATTACGTTTTTATTTTGTGTCTTCTCTTTCTTGTTGGCACCTACAGAACATCTGGGTAGAAATCTCCAACCCAAGGGATTCTTTGTCCAGCACCAGGGAATAGAAAGAGCCTGATTCTATCCTAGCTACACCCAAGCAGGCTAGTACTCACTGGAAGACAAATCGCCCTTCCTCTGCTTTGCTGTAGAGCTAATCGCCTGTCTGAAACCTGATGCTTAACCCATTATGACTTGCTCAAGGTTTGGAGCAAGAAAGCTTATAGGGTGAAGTTGGCTGCAGGTTAAACTGAAGCCTTGAGAATTTATAAAAGAGGCAAGCCCTGACCAGGAAGAACTTTTGAAAACCTCTGCAGGGGCTGGATGAATTCTGGCATTTTGATTAACCAGACAGGGAGACTCCAAAACCCAGGGTCTCCTATTCCTAGGTGGTCCTGGCACTCTAACAGCTACGAAATTCAAATGTAACTACTTTGTATGTGTAAAAAAAGAAATTCTCTCAAACACCATCACTGTAAGAAAACAAATTATTTCATTAATAACCTTTAATGTGAAATTAGCCTTCAATCGACTAATAACTGACAGTTTCATTTGAAGCTGAAATGTGTACTCTCCTTAAATTCAATTAATAAACACATCTAAGGCTAGGGTGAAATTGTGAGATGTAATAATATTATTAGAGTAGGTTTATTAATTTGGCTCAGGGAAATAATTCACATTAAGGGAAAAAAATAACATAACTCCCATCAGGGAGGACATTTTATTTTTAAGTAAAGACAGTGTCTCACTTTGCTGGCGAGGCTGGTCTCAAACTCATAAGCTTAAGCTATTCTTCTGCTTTGGTTTTCAGAAAAGCTAGGATTATGGGAGCATTCCACCAAGCCTGGCTATTTTGAACTATTCTACTTTGAGGTTTTATGTAGTTTTCTGATATACATACTTTCCCCTTGATCTGTTTCATCAGATCTTCAGGGATAACATTCTTCTAATTTTTAAGGTTGATGTAATACCTTGAACAAAGAAAAAAGAACCATATCTAACTTCTGCCTTATCCTTGAACTCACCACGTGAGCCAGAAAAGTTGTTTTGTCATCTCAGAATAGGAAAGGGAGGAAGAAGAACTGAAAACAAAAAAGACCCTTCCTACCTCTTACCTACGTTTCTATGTTAGGTAACTTTGTTTTTTTCCTCTCAGCTCTTCTGGTTGTCTGATCATACACTACTTATGGGAAAATAACAAAGGAGAACACACATTTCAATCCTACTGCAAGCGGAATAAGTAGGCCCTGGAAGTCACAGCAGCGCATTCTAACCAGCTCATGCTCTGCCCCTGGTGTGAGGGTAACCACAGGACAAGTCTAAGACTCACCACCATCGAGGCACCACCTCTGCTTTGCTGTTTCTTTCCTTACAGTCTCAGAAAAGAGCAGGTTGGTTCCAGCCAGACCAGTCAGAGCAAAGCAGTCTTATGTTGACAAACAGCGCACAATTCCTGCTGTCAGGTTCACCGCGGTGGGCTCAGAGCTCTGTTTGAGAAATGCTCCTGCCCAGAAAAAATATTTACACAGCCAACAGTGGGCTGTACAGTGGCGCAGCTCTGCTGCTCTGCAGGAGTCTTCAGCTCTGTCTCCCTGACCTGCCGTATCAGTGGCCTTTGTACCTCATTTGAGATCAGCATAGCACTGAAGCCAAATAAGTGACCAGGGTAATAAGAATCAAGCCTCATAGCAGATACTAAAGCCATGTAATAACAGCCCTGCCCTTTAACCTGCTTGTCCTGTTTCTGTGACATTATTCTCAGGAAATAATCAAAAAGGAGGAAAAAAAAAATGACCAGGCAAGAGAATGTTCTCTGTATCATCATCTACAGTGAGGAAACTATGCAAATGTTCAATCCAAACTACCAAACAAAAAAAGGAAGAGTAATTCAACTGCTAGTAACAGTCTACAGAATGGTATGTGGTCATCAAAAATATTAATTTGAAAACTATTGTCCCTGAAGAACTGGAAAAATGCCAAGAATATTAAAACCAAGAGCTGAGTTCTAAAATGTATGAAAACTTATTGAAATTAACTTTGCTCATTGGACAAAGATGAAAAAGGAAACACTAAAAATAAGGCCTAGCCAGGCGCGGTGGCGCAAGCCTATAATCCTAGCACAGGAGAATCTTGAGTTCAAAGCCAGCCTCAGCAAGGGCGAGGCGCTAAACAACTCAGTCTCTACATAAAACACAAAATAGGGCTGGGGATGTGGCTCAGTGGTCGAGTGCCCCTGAGTTCAATCTCCAGTACCAAAAAAATAAATAAATAAGGCCTTCTATGGAATTTTGAGTAATTGGGCCCTATATTCCGATCAAATTTTGTAAATTCTATGATTTTAATTTAAATAAATTACCTTGAATATATATATTCATTATATATGTGTGTCTATGCATGTATATATACGTGTGTGTATATGTATATGTGCACACACACACATATAGAGAGAGAGGGAGGGAGGGAGGAAGAAAATTATGAGAAAGCAAGAGGGGGAAAATGGAGAAAGGTAACTATTAGCAAAAAATAAAATAAAGATGGAAATGGCAGGCATGAAGCCACTGCACAATGCTCATCCATACATTCCATCTAAATATTGGGCAAAGGTGGAAATACAATTTTTGCCCCAATGTCACAGTGCTGGGCAGTCTGATATAAGGGTTCCTAAGTAGATGTTGACCAGAACAGGAGCTCATGCAGACAACAGAACAAGGACAAAGGTGTGACCCCCTGACATCTGACTAGTACTTCACTGTTTTCTTTTTCGTGGTGTTAGGGACTAAACCCAGGACTTTTCATATGCTGGGAAAGCTTTCTACCACTGAGCTATACTGCTAGCCCATTAGTTTACATTAAAAAAAAAAAAGTTTGTATAGCAATTTTTTTTCCTGCACAAAAGTCTTGTGAAAAAGATAAGGCAGGTGTTGTTATCATCATCTGACAAATAAGCCACTTGTTATTTGGCTTCCAAAGGAATTCTAAGCTCTAATTAAAGTTTCACAACATTAATTAGAGTAGAGAAAGGTATCAATCAGTGTATCCAGTTCACAGCATGATTCAGGGACTCAGGGAAAAAGTAGACTTCCCCCACCTTCACACCCTGAAGAAATACAGCTATTTTCCTCTTTACTTCTTCACTAGCTATAACAGAACAGTCAAAAGCAATTTATGATGCTCCAATCTCATTACATTAGCAGGAGAAAATAAGGTACTGTTAGTCATGCTATAACAAAATGTTTTCAATTAATGAATACAAAACTGTACCAGTCAACAGAAGTAAGGTGGAGGCTCTGGTGAAGAACAGATAACACCATGACGAAGGACTGACAATAACAGGGTGGGTGGCAAAGAGGTGAGTGCAATCTGGAAGGGGTGCACAGGTAGGGCTGCCAGGTTAGCATCAAAAGTAGAACACTTGGTTAAATTTAAATTTCAGATAAACAAATAGTACTTCTTCAGTGTAAGTACATCTAGCAACCCTGTACACAGGAAACCTCAAATTCCATGAGAACATGCAATCCTTCAGGGCAGGGCTTTTTATCTGTTTTGTTTACTGCTATATCTCTAGTATCAGAAACAGGATCTAGCACACAATAGGTGCTCAATAATGTTTGTCATATACCAGTAAAGTTTAAGCTAGGTGGTATGCATATAAGTGCTTATCATACAACTACTTTCACATGCAATGCATGTCAGGAACTTATCATAAATTATACAAATGACACCATCAACTGCTCTCATTTTTTAAAATATATATATCTTTTTTAGTTGTTGATGGACCTTTATTTTATTTATTTGTATGCGGTGCCGAGAATCGAACCCAGGGACTCACACATGCTAGGCAAGTGCTCTACCACTGAGCCACAACCCCAGCCCAATTGCTCTCATTTTAAAATCAGTGCCTTTTAGCCAATCTAGCTGAAGGACACTGGGGAAGTCGGAGTGTAAAGGGATTTGTGAATCATCACTGCCCAGCTTAAATCCTACTCAAGTGTCAACATGAGATGGTCACTAGTGGATGGACTCTGCAGCTGAGGGAGAGTAAAATTTGTCTATACTGCTTTTGGGCTTTTTATTCCCCCAAACATGAAAAGTGTTCCCTTTGCCCCTGCCATGACTCCACCTAACATTTTTACTAACATTTCTAATAACATTCTAAGAAACCTAAGTGAAGTAGGGAGGAATGGGGAGACCCTTTATGGCCTGATGTATCTAGGGGAACTATAGTTTTTAAAAGCACGTACGGCCAGACATGGCAGTGCATGCCTATAATCCTAGTGACCTGGAAGCCTAAAGCAGGGAGATTGCATGCCCAAAGCCAGCCTGGGGAATTTAGCAAGACCTTGTCTCAAAGAAAGGGTTGGGATGTAGCTCAGTAGTACATTTAATACTGTAGTACATTGAATCCCCTGCATTCAATCCCCCAGAACTTCCCCCCCAATACACACACACACACACACGAGGCATATAATACTTCTTCCCTCACCTTTTCTGTATATTTAAAACTTCTACTAAACAACCCAATAATTTATTCCCCCCCACCAACAGCAAAGATCAGCAATTGGCCCCCAGCTGCCATAAAATGCTCTGTATTCTATTGTCACTTGGATGGGGCTTGTAAATACTCCTATATCAACTATATTTCAAAATAGTATACTTATAACCAGTATGTACTTTGCATCAAGTACTTTAAGCCACAGGCAGGTATTTCTTTTGTAATGCAAATGGAAAAAGAGAAAGAATGATTTTTATAGGCATATTCTTAATTATGTGAAGTATTTAATATTTAAAGACTAATTAAAAAATTAGCACACCATTTATTTCTAGATGGTAGCATTACTAGTTATTCTTTACTTTTTTTAGACAATTGCACTTTGATATTTTAAATTGTCTATGGTCAACAATCACAGTCACATGTTTGCACATGGGTGTGTGCAAAGTGACTGAATGACTGGGCCCCTGAGCAGATCTGCTTACAGGGGTCATAGTAGAACAAGCAAAAGCCTTCCCTTATCTGGTCCAGACACCCTCAGTCACAAAGCAGAGAACTTTCTTTAGTTTTTAAACTCAAAGCCTAGTGCTGGCTGCAGGATACTGTCAGGGAGGAGAAGTTATAGCTGGGCCCTCTGACCTCAGGAACAGAGAGAAAGGGAAGGGCAGGACAAAACAGGTAAGAAAAGGCATTAGGGCAAGTAGGATAGGTATCTAAACCCTGAAGACAGGATTTTTGCCATAGACACCAGAGGGACCACGATGATGAAAACCGTAGTGGCATAACTCCACAAGACTATCATGAGGGCTAAAGTATAACAATGTGGGTGGAGTATTTTAGGCACCATGGAATATAGTATATTGTCATTCATATTCTTTTTTTGGGGGGGGGCACTCGGGATTGAACTCAGGGGCACTCGACCACTGAGCCACATCCCCAGCCCTATTTTGTGTTTTATGTAGAGACAGGGTCTCACTGAGTGGCTTAGCGCCTCGCCGTTGCTGAGGCTGGCTTTGAACTCGCGATTCTCCTGTCTCAGCCTCCCAAAGTGCTGGGATTACAGGTGTGCACCACTACGCCCGGCTGTCATTCATATTCTTATTATTGGCAATTCCTGAGCAGAATCTATAAAAAGGCCTAGGAGATGGGCAGCAGGAAAGAAAAAGGAACGGATGGAAGAGATTCAATGACCCACAATAAACAACTGAGTTTATTTGGGTTTGGGTAAGTCATAGCATTTTTGCCAAAGGGTTTACTTTTGCACCTGGGGGTGGTGAAACAGAAAGTCACATACATAGGCTGGGAGTGTAGCTCAGGGGTACAGCTTTTGCTTACTATGAGGAAAATGTTGTTTAAAAAAAAAAAATCACCAGACATGGTGGCACACTCCTGTAATCCCAGCGACTCAGGAGGCTGAGGCAGAAGAATCTCAAGTTCAAAGCCAGCCTCAGCACTTAGCAAAGCCCTAAGCAACTCAGCGAGACCCTGTCTCTAATAAAATATAAAAAAGGGCTGGGGGGGGACGGCAGTTCCAAGATGACGACCTAGACGGACACCGCGGTCAGTCTCTCCAGAACCGGTGATTGAAGCTGTGGAATTACCATCTCCCAGCCGGATTCTGGACATCATCCTACAGCTGTCCCCGCAGGAATTCCACTTGTGCGTGTGCACAGAGCCACCAGGCAGCAGCATTTGTCACAAGCAGCGTACTTCAGCAGCTCTGCTGCGGGCAGTTCAGAGCCCCAGCCCAGGGCCCCGCACCAGGCAGGGCCTGCTTCTACACGAGGGGGCGTGGGACAGCTCATGGGAACACACTGAACTCAACACAGAACACCGTGAAAAGACAACGATTTCACCAGCAGCCGGACCCAGAGTTACACCCTGCTGTGAAACCCACACCCAGGACACCAGCGGGGAAAGCCCAGCAAGCAACGGACATCGCCACCTACTGGAGGTGAAAGGAACCATACCTGTTTATTTACATTGAGACTTCTTTTTTTACGTTTTAGTCTTATTTTTTATTTTATCCTTTATCTTTTTCTCCTAATATTTCTATTGTTTGATCTTTTTGTTTTATTTCACAGCTCTTTTCTTCACTCTCTTCTTTATTTTTCCTTCCCTCTTCTCTCTCTCACTTTTTTCTTACCCTCTAATCCCCAACAGTTGTGAAACCAAGTATTTGTTATACAGTGGGACATGGTAGATTGGGATTTCTGAACTGTATACTAGAGGGGTATTATATAGTTTTATAAGTCACACTTGCATATGTTTTATTTTTCTTCCTATCTTCTCTCCTCGCTGTACTCCCTTTTCTTCCTCCTTACTGGTCTTCCTCAACTCTCGGTCGCTCTTTCTAGTAATAGTCAACGTCTCTTGGATTCCTTTTTCATGCTTTCTAAGATCTAATAACCATATCCTCACTTCCTACTACCCCAACAATCTATCCTACACCCCACTCTCAAGTTTCCCTAGCCCATCAACAGAAACTATAGACCCTTGTGCAAACTTATTGTTTACATAATAGATTGTAAAGGAACCCATAATTGTTGTATATCGTGACTAAACTGTAAATGTATTTGGGAGCTATTAGGAACTACTTGGTTTGAAACTATATATTGCTTGTATTGAGATCAATCAATATTGGTCTCCCCTTTAAAAGAGAGGTTTTGAAACCCTGCAGGCAAACTATATCCGTATAGGAGTAAAAACTGTAACAACTTGGATCAGCAGAGCTAGAAGGAAAGACATGCAATCACCATGAAAAAACAAGGAAAGAAAGTAACTCAAACAAAACAAGATAACACACTACTAGAATCCATGGTCAGTACGGCAGAAGAAATGACAGAACAAGAATTCAGGATGTACATAATTAAAATGCTCTGTGACATAAAAAATGATGTAAGAGAGGAAGCCCAGTCAGCAAAAGACCATTTTGATAAAGAGATACATAGGCAAATACAGGAAGTAAAAGATCACTTCAATAAGGACATAGAGAATCTGAAAAGGAACCAGTCAGAAATCCTTGAAATGAAAAAAACAATAAACCAAATTAAAAACTCAATGGAAAGCATCACCAACAGATTAGACCACTTGGAAGACAGAACCTCAAATACTCAAGACAAAATATTTAACCTTGAGAATAGAGTTGACCACACAGTGAAGATGGTAAGAAGCCATGAACAGAACATCCAAGAGCTTTGGGATAACATTAAAAGACCAAACTTAAGAATTATTGGGATAGAAGAAGGCATAGAACTCCAAACCAAAGGAATGAGCAATCTATTCAATGAAATAATATCAGAAAACTTTCAAAATATGAAGAATGAATGGGATAATCACATTCAAGAGGCTTAAAGGACACCAAATGTTCAAAATCACAACAGACCCACACCAAGGCACATCATGATGAAAATGCCTAGCATTCAGAATAAGGAGAGAATCTTAAAAGCCACAAGAGAAATGAATTAGATTACATACAGCGGGAAGCCAATTAGGATCACTGCAGACTTCTCAACCCAGACCCTGAGAGCAAGAAGATCATGGCAAAGCATATACCAAGTGCTAAAAGACAGCGGATGCCAACCAAGAATCTTATATCCAGCAAAATTAAGTTTTAGGTTTGAAGATGAAATAAAAACCTTCCAAGATAAACAAAAATTAAAAGAATTCACAGCAAGAAAGCCGGCACCACAGAACATTCTTGGTAAAATACTCCATGAGGAAGAAATCAAAAACAACAATGAAAACCTGCAGAGGGAGGAGCTACACTAAAGGCCAATCAAAGGAGAAACCCAGTCAAGTTAAAAACTAAGAATAAACCAAAATGTCTGGAAGTACAAACCATGTCTTCATAATAACATTGAATGTCAATGGCCTAAACTCAGCAATTAAAAGACACAGACTGGCAGACTGGATTTTAAAAAAAGACCAAACAATATACTGCCTCCAAGAGACTCATCTCATAGAAAGAGATACTCACAGATTGAAGGTGAAAGGATGGAAAAAAATTTATCACTCACATGGACTGCGTAAACAAGCAGGAGTTTCCATTCTCATTTCAGATAAAGTAGACTTCAAACCAAAGTTAGTGAAAAGGGATAAAGAAGGTCATTTCATA
>CM053399.1:123033972-123081644 GCA_028644305.1 Xerus rutilus | reverse complement strand
AAACTGTGGAAGCAACCCAGATGCCCTTCAATAGATGAATGGATAAAGAAACTGTGGTACATATACACAATGGAATATTATTCAGCAATAAAAGAGAATAAAATTATGGTATTTGCAGGCAAATGGATGTAATTGGAGAACATTATGCTAAGTGAAGTAAGCCAATCCCAAAAAACCAAATGCCAAATGTTCTCTCTGATTAGTGGATGAGGATACATAAGGGGGGTGGGAATGGGGAACATAGGAGAAATGGAGGAACTCTGGATGCGGCAGAGGGGAGGTGGGGGGAGGGAAAGGGGAATGGGTATAGTAAAGATGGTTGATTGAGATGGTCATCACTACCCTAGGTGCATCTATGAAGACACAAATGGTGTGACTATCTGGTTTGCAACCAGAGGGATGGAAAAATTGAGCTCTATATATGTACTATGACTCGAAATGCATTTAAATAAATTATAAAAAAAATTTAAAAAAATAAAAAAAAGAAAGCCAGATCCCAGGCCCTATGTTGTGGCACATCTTCCAGAACTAATGAGAGGAGCTGGAGACTCTAGGTATAGCTAGTCAATTTCAGGAAGCTATACTGTATGAAGTTAATTAACCCTGCAAAATTAACCCTGCAAAATCCTGAGGTAAAGCAAGCAGCCAAGGGTTTAAGGGATGAAAAAAGGAGAGAGAATTTAAGGAGATGTACTCATTACTATATTCAATACTGCTATCTCAGTTTAAGAGCTCCCTTTTCTGTGTAATAGACTGATATGCAGGTGCTTCATAAATGATATCTTTGGGGGGGGGAGGGCTGGGGATGTGGCTCAGTGGTTAAGTGGCCCTGGGTTCAATCCCTGGTACAAAAAAAAAAAAATCACATACAGGGGCTGGGAATGCCCATTTCTGAGGTCTCCTCCTCTGCTCTCTCTGAAAGTCCTTGAGAGATTACAAAGTATGTGTGAGTAAAAGCCTGGTGCTCTCATGGATCCTCGCCCCGCAGGCAGACATGCTCGCCACTGTCTTACACGTGTCTTACACTGTCCGCCCAGCATTTCATGATTAGTGCTGCAATTAGGACTCCACTGCTCTCCTGGCTCCAAAGCCATGTGCCCTCCTCTACACAGCATTGCCATTGGGGTGCTCAGAGTAAGCAGAGCTAGGACTATAACCACAGGCTCTGAGAAAGAACTCCCAGAGTATTCCTGTTCTCACTCAGTCTGCTATTTGGTAGATATTTCAAAAAAAAAAACCAAAACACTTGGCCTGCCATTTTGGATAGGTTGTCATATCAGCTCATGTACCATCTCTTAGGAAGGTTTTTTTCTGTATTTGTTTATTGATTTCTCTCAAATCTTACATAAGCAATACTGGGTATTCAACCTATAGTTTTCTATAATATAATCAACACAAGAACTGGAATACAGGTCTGTATGATTCTAAACATGGCTTGCTGTATATTACTTTCTGAGAGTCACTTTTGAGAACAACCCATCTTTTCCCCTTTTCCCTCTGATTAGCATCATCATCATCATCAACACAGTAAGAATTGTTTTCAGTTCCCAAAGGTATTTCCTCGCTCCTTCAATCCCTTAGACATAAGCACAAGAGAAGTATATGTTATACTTGCAATAGCGTTCAGGATTTTGTATTCTCAACACTTCAATAAAATTGTCTTAGGTAAATAATTTACCTGATTTCAGTACATAAAATCTAAAGATAAAAATTTCTAAGAGATTAAGTAAGGAACAATAAAACTTCAATGGATAGAAAATTGCTCTGAAATCCCACTTTTATCAAGGCAACTTGCTATTACCTATCCATTATTAAAAGACATATTATTTTGAACGAAGACATCATTTAAAACACACACAGAAGGAAAAACGTAAAGAAAACTGGAGGTGAATTTCCTAAATATCAAAGGGAGATTAGTAGAGGAAAAAGACCAAAGGGTGAAAGGGGAGGAAGAAAGAAGAAAGTGCTAGGAGTGATACTGGCCAAATTATATAGTTATATTGTGTGCATGTACAAATATGTAACAACAAATCTCAATATTGTCAACTGTAGTGTACCAATAAAAAATGTGGGGAAGCCAGGTGTGGTGGTGCACACCTGTAATCCCAGCACTTAGGGAGGCTGAGACAGGAGAATCGCAAGTTCAAAGCCAGCCTCAGCAATGGCGAGGTGCTAAGCAACTCAGTGAGACCCTGTCTCTACATAAAACACAAAATAGGGCTGGGGACGTGGCTCAGTGGTCAAGTGCCTCTGAGTTCAATCTCCAGTACCAAAAAAAAAAAAAAAAAAAGTGGGAATCTGTCTCAATCTCTCTTTTTTCTCTCTTCCTACCCCTTCCACCCGAGCCCAGAGTTACCTGAGGCACAGCCATTAACATTTGCGGTGTGGGCCATGCTGGTTTGAATCCAAGGATAGACCCCGCAAGGAGCAGAGGAGTCATGCAAATTTTATACATCAAGTTCCCAAAGGCATTCAACCTGAAACAATAAAGACAACTTCATCAAAATGGATCATTTAAAAATATGTACAACACTAAATCTTAGAATTCTATTTACAAAAAAGACTGCTGACAGAGAAAGCAAATTGGAATGGGGGAAAGAGACTAAGGATCTAGGTGGCAGTAAATGCATTGGACATGAACACTCAGTATTTTAAGACATCCATCAAGCCTATGGACCAGGGGCTAGGAAATGAAACATCTCCAAACACAACACTCCCATCAGTTCTTGCCCCAGATGTTCACAGTTTTTAAAAAAGGTAACTTTGTGCAAATTTTTTGAGATGTATGAAATCTTTTCTCCCAACCCAACCTTTCCTCCATGCAGGCACCTTTCTAAAACACAAAAACAAAAGCACAATTCAAAACCTGTTGGATAAACTTCAGATGACATAATAGGGCATACAGTTTGGAAACAGACTCCATGTGGGGCAACATATTTCTTATATTATATTGATTTTCTATTTTAAACTTACCTGGAATTACTATGAGACATATTATAATCACAAAATTTAAAACAAAAAAAGATTATTACTCCAACATTTGCATTTTGGAAATGCTTTCTGAAAAATACTAGCAGAAACAAACAAACAACAGTAAACATAGAAACTTACCATTCTAATGTGACCAAATTCTAACTTTAGACCCACAAAATCAGAAGAAACTGAGCTAAACAAACCTCAAGTGGATACTGAAAATCTAATCTAAGGGAATATTCTGCCTTTGGTTTTTTGGGACTGCCTTAATTCACTCAGCATGATATTCTTCAGTCCCATCCATTTACTGGCAAATGTCAAAATTTCATTCTTCTTTATGGCTGAGTAATATTCCATTGTGTATATATAGCACATTTTCTTTATCCATTCATCTGTTGTTAGGCACCTGGCTTGGTTCCATAGTTTGGTTATTGTGATTTGAACTGCTATAAACACTGAAGTAGTTCAATGGATGAGACAAAGGGGAATAAAGGGAAGGGAGGGGGAATGGGAATAAGAAAGACAGAATGAATCAGACATATCTTTCCTATCCACATACATGAATACATGACCAATGTAACTTCACATCATGTACAAACACAATAATGGGATCCTAATCGGAACAAGTTATACTTATTCTATGTATGTATACTATGTAAAGCATACTCCACTGGGCTGGAGTTGTGGCTCAGTGTGGTACAGTACTTGCCTAGCATGTGTGAGGCACTGGATTAAATCCTCAGCACCACATAAAAATAAAAATAAAATAAAGGTATTGTGTACATCTACAACTAAAAAAATTTTTAAAAATACACTATAGTCATGTAAAAAATCTTTTAAAAATGTCAACTGAGAAATCTATGTGACCTCCCAATAAGAAAAGGATGGTAAAACAATAACAGACATATACTGAATTCTAATGTAGCACTGAAACCATGCAAGAATTTGTAATAGTCTAGTAAAATACTCAAAATATGTTGATTAAAAAATATAATGATGGGGCTGGAGTTGTAGCTCAGTGGTAGAGTGCATGCCTTGCATGTGTGAAGCTCTGGGTTCGATCCTCAGCACCACATAAAAATAAATAATAAAGATAATAAAAAAAAATAGTTTAAAAAAATATAATGATGATGATAACCTGGATAATGTTGCTGAAAGCTAACACTAATCAATTTCTTACCGCTATTACTAAAAACTAAAATGTCACCCACTCTAAAGTGCATCATTATTTTAAGTAACACCGATTTTAAAAAGGTATCACCAAATCCTAAAACAAATTTTGTTAAAAATATATATGCACAGGGCTGGAGTGTGGCTCAGTGGTAGAGCACTTGCCTAGCATGCGTGAGGCACTGGGTTCGATTCTCAGCACCACATATAAATAAATAAAATAAAGGTCCATTGACAACTAAGAAATATTCAAAATATATATATATATACACATATTTACACATTCATTAAAACAACTGCAAGTGAATGAACCAAAATGTTCACTGTGGTTGGCCTTGGGTGATAATATAGATGATTTTGGGCTTCTTTATTCCTTTCATAATAATAATAATTAAAAATGAATCTCTAGACTCAACTTGTCAATTTTAGTTTTATTTGCTTTAAAATCATCATCAGAGAAAGGAAAAAGAATTTTAAAAATTTAGCAAAAGGAAACTATCTAGTCATAATGGATATTATAAGAGGTCGGGAATGTTTGTAAATAAAAAGGAAAAGGACAAGTCTGATGGTTTTGATCACACCAGGTGAGACCTGCTGCTTAGCTAGTGAAACTGTCCTCATTGTTGAAACAAGCTTGCACCACAGTTCAAAGCTGACCACTATGAAAGGAGCTTAGTGCACATTCAGAAGGACTCCTCCTTTCTTTTTGGTTGAAAAAGCATGCTCTGAAAAGCATGCTCCCCTGCTTGGCTTTTCCAGCTACAGTTATCAGTGGTCAGCTCTGGTTCTAAACATTCCGCTCCCTGCTGGTCTCCAGTTTCTGGCTGGCAACACCATGACAGGATGGCTCTGATTTCTCTAAGGGGCAATCACCTGATATTCCCAGGGAAACAGGGGCATGGCATCAAACTTGGACAGCAATAACCCCTGTGCACAGAGGCGGCTGAATTAAGGGCAGGCTTTAGGGACAGTGTGAACGTTCTCTCTTAAGAATGAATGTCTATCGTTTGCAACCAGAGAGATGGAAAATTGAGCTCTATATATGTACTATGACTTGAAATGCATTTTATAAAAAGGAAAGGAGGGAGGGAGGGAGGGAGGGAGGGAGGGAGGGAGGGAGGGAGGGAGGAAGGAAGGAAGGAAGGAAGGAAGGAAGGAAGGAAGGAAGGAAGGAAGGAAGGAGGGAAAATCAATGACTGACAAACACAGCTTTAAAATAAAATGAAAGAGCTGGGCACAGTGGTACATGCCTGTAATCCCAGCACTTTGAAAGGCTGACACAGGAGAATTGCGGGTTCAAAGCCAGCTTCAGCAACAACAAGGCGCTAAGCAGCTCAGTGAGTTGCTCTAAAAAAAAAAAAAATAGGGCTGGGGATGTGGCTTATTGGTTGAGCACCCCTGAGTTCAATCCCTAGTACCACACAAATAAAATAAAAAATAAAATAAAATGTGAGAACTGGGAAGATTAGAAGGAGAGGAGTGGGCAAATGGGGGGTAAAGGAAGAAGCTCCAGCTTCTGAATTATTCAGCTAATTATACTTCTAAAAGCCAACAACAACCAAAACCTAAACTCAAACCCTGTTTACTGGCCCCTTGCTAGCCTGTGTGTTTGCACTCTTGCTTCATAATGGCTTGTAAATACCACCATTTAAACTCTGGAGGGCAAACCAAAGACAAGAAGAGACAAGCTGCATGTGTTATGGGAGGATGAAGTATGTGTCAAGGTATCTGGAAGGAGATGTGCCCACAGTCTTCCTAGTCAGGCTTCATCAACTTTGGCCCAAGGTTCTCTCCGCTGTTACTGAACACCTCTTTCACTTGGCAGAAGATCTTTACCTCAGATCTGAATTGGTCTCTCCCACTCTCTCCCAAACTAAACAATAAAATCAAAAGGAGGAAGAAGCCTAAAATTGGACACTACAAGCGTGTCACTGGTAAATAAGACACTGTCACCAGCACGGAATCTAGCAGTGTGTGCAGAGAACAGTTGTATATTGTCTATTGATTTTCTTTTTACAGTAATTGTTCATGTCTGACAGGTGGCCTCAAATTGTGAGGACTTGTTCTTCTTAATGATATGCAGATTCTCATGTCAGTGCATTGTATAAACCAGAAAAGATTTGGCCATGGTCCAATTCTTTGTTACAGATCAATAAACTGTCTCTTCTCTCCCTTGGAGGAAAGTACAAACCAGTAAATCTTCAGTGGTACAATGGTGCCTTAGTTCTGCTAGTTGAAGAAAAAAAACATCCCTTTGAAAGAATGTAGGAAAAATATATCAATAGAGAAAATCGAGAATCATCTTATTTATTTCAAGAGACTACATGGCACTGGAGAACATTTTCATAGTTCCCCGAGTATGGTACAGCAAATATAAACACTGCACAAATTGACCCCATACTTTACATTAGTTGAAATAAAATTATAAGAATAGTTCAATAGATTTTTTTCCCTAAAAACATACCAATGAAAATAGTTAGATTAACCCAAGATTCGCTATATATCCTGGGCTAGCACTGCTAAACAATCCAATGCCACTATATTGGTTAGGACCATGATAATGATGATACGGATAATAATGCTGAGGAGAGCTAGCATAGTTGATCTCTTACTATGACCAGCTACTGAAATCTAAAATGTCACGAACTCTAAGGTGACTTATTTTAAGTAGCACCAATTTTTAAAACTTCAACATCAATTAAGTGATGATAAAATGCTTATTAAAAATTAGATTGGGGCCGGGTGCAGTGGCTCAAGCCTGTAATCTCAGCACTTAGGGAGGCTGAGACAGGAGAATCGTGAGTTCAAAGCCAGCCTCAGCAACGGTGAGGCGCTAAGCAACTCAGTGAGACCCTGTCTCTACATAAAACACAAAACAGGGATGGGGATGTGGCTCAGTGGTCGAGTGCCCCTGAGTTCAATCTCCAGTACCAAAAAAAAAAATTAGATTAGGGTTGGGAGTGCAGTTCTATGATAGAGCATGAGCACTTAAAAAAAAAAATTACATTAAAGGTAAGACACAACTTAATTCCCTAAGTGTAAAAATCTCAAAAATGTGCATGTTAGAATTGATGAAATTGTTACACTCTAAGGCATTTTTAAACAAACTTAATTATTACCTTGCTTATAACTCACAACAAAATACTACAAGCCCTTCTCCTATTTTACAAACAGGTAACTGAGGTGTAAGGCGGGTTGGCATTTGCCATGCTCACATAGCTAGTATAACAGAGCAGACACAAAGTTTAGTAACTCGACACTAGAGTCCATGCTCATCCTGAGAGAGCATTATTGTTTTAACATGCACAAATGAGTGACATCCCCTTTGAAATAGGCATTGTAGGGATGTATATGCTTACTGCAAGCATGTTTTACTCAAATCACTTGAGACTGAAAGTTGTGTCTCACAATTTTCTGTAATAAGTTTTTAAAGCAATTGTATTTGTAATCTTATCTTAAACCATGTTTAAGAGCCTGAGGAGGTACTTAAGACATGCAGATCATCTGTCTCAGGACTTCTCTCTCATCCCCTATTCTAGACTGCACATGGAATTTGCTTCATTTTCAACCCTCTTCCTTAGAAACAAATGACATTCATATAAAGTCAAAAAGGCAAGGAGTTTCTTCAATGGGGCAGTGGGGGTGGGGGGAGACTTCTGACCACTGAGGACAAGTAGAAGGCTCCTGGGATGGCAGGAGGAGTATCAAAAATTGATAGAGCTAGGGCAGTTGGAGTAAGAACCTAGCCACCCAGAACAACAATCATGAAAGCAGCAGCAACAATTTTGATGAAAGTTCTAGAATCTCTTACATGTAATATTTTTCTTCACTTAATACAATTAAGAAAGCAATATAATTAACTTTGCCTAAAATCTGGAAAATACAGAACATGCAGAAAAATTAATTTTGTAGCCTGAACATAACTACTTTTATTAATGGAGACAAATTTTTCAATATTTTATGACTCTGAATATTTTAATTAATTGCCTTAATACATTTTAAAGATCTACAATATATACTAAGGATTTGCTCTAGGCAGTATTATGTTTCCATTTTGGAGGCAAAGGCATTGTACCTTCCCCACAGATTCACACTCTTTTGCTAGAGACACATAAAAATGAGTATTTTTCAGGGCAGAAAAGGTAGGAGGCATTCTAGAAAGCAATGGCCCATGCAAAGACAAGACAGAGAAGGTGCACGGCATGTAGACGCTGAGGCTGGAGCAGGAGGCAAACTGCCTGAGGCAAAGATGATACAAAGCCACTGGTGCTAAAGAGGAACTTAAAGGAACTAGAGGCTGGAAAAACCAAACTGAAAAACACATGTGCATGGGATTGGGATTGTAGCTCAATAGTGGAGCACTTGCCTAGCATGTGTGAGGCACTGTGTTCGATCCTCAGCACCACATAAAATAGGTAATAAAGGTTTAAAAAAAAAAAAACACGCACACGTGTACACAAACACAAATATCTTAATCCTAATTAAAAAATGCAGAGCTGCTGGGGATACAGCTCAGGGACAGAGCACTGCCTAGTATATGCAAGGCCCTGTATTTGATACCCAGTACAGCAACACACACACATTCATCTATTGCTTTAAAGAAGTCTTTCGAGAAGATATCCCAAAATCTGTCTAATTTATTGTAATCAAATGATTGTCCACATATTCCTGTAGACTATGCACAATCAGTCACCAACTTAATTATAAGTAACAATTAAAAGTATGTTGAAGTGTAAACTTTGGCCACAGATCATTATCAGATTATCTTCCGGTGGTTTCCAATATTGGCTCCTACCACAGTGAGCATGGAGGTAATATTAACTAGCTCTTGGTTGTTTTGTAACCAAATTACCTAATGTGACCCAGCCCTATTTGGTCTTTTGAAATACAGCAGATAATTTTCTCGATGTAAGTGGGAAGATGTAGAGGGAAATCTCAAGTATGAATCAAGATCTAAATTAGAATTTTACCTGGATATTGGCTTTCATTTCTGAAGTAGAGAAAGGCCTATTTGCCTACTATAGAAATTGTATGTTTGTCTAACTAGTTTTATTTGTAACTTTATCCCTTGGGGTAACAAAGCTAAAAAGCTGAAGGAGATATTTTTATCATAGGAACAAATCAAAATGCAGACAATGAAGAGAACATGGAAGAAGCAACAGCAAGTATGTTCATCATTTATTCATTAAATGAATGATTATGTGCCAGGCTCTAATTTTGGCACTTAGGATACATCAGTAAAGGAAGATATCCACCCACGCTTTCCTCTAACATTAGCTAACTGGAGATCTGTGCTTTGAGTCTAAAGGATATTTACATTCACAGCATTCTTAATGGATTAACTGTCCTAAAAGCCAATTACTCACTTATCTTGAAAAAAGTATTCATAATAAGATCTGCCTCTTCCTGCCCCAAAGCAGTCACGGATGCGTCCCACCTCCCCTCACACTCTCACTGCTCATCCACTCTACATTATGAAAGGACGTCAGTATCTTTTCCAGGAGTGTGTGCAAGGGCTGTGCTGCCAGCATGCAGGTTAGAGCCATCCGGAAGGTTGCGAATGCTTTTGGAGCTGCACCTGGCTCTGCTCCAGCTGGGTGGCTGGGACCTGCACAGCTTCCTGCCCTGCACATATGAGAACTGATGCTTGCAAAGCTTCTTTCCAGGGAATTTTCTATGGTGAAAGTTTATCAAATCATGACAACAGAGGCTAAGAGCCAGCTGCTCTGCTGCAAAAAAAAAAGGAGCAATCGAGGGTCTAGATGAGAGATCCCAGTGAAAACTGAAATCACTAAAGTTCCTTACTCTGTCGGTTATCATCTCTACAGCTTTTGTTGACTTCAGAGGCAAATAACTTGTTGGTTCTGTAGGAGTAAGACATAGATTTTATTGATTTGCTCTGGTTCATGTGTCAAAGGTTTAGGGAAAATAGACCCTAGCAGAAGCCTAAGCCTTAATTTTACAAATATGGCCTCATTAGTGAAGGCTTGCTCTTGCTGAGAAAGAATTCCTTCTGGTTGTAGTTTATGAGTTAAATTACCAGTACCTTTGTGTATTCAAACATTAAAGGACAAGAAAGTAACAAAAGAAAAAATGTCATTTTCTTACAAGAAATAAGAAAATTAGTTTGGTGCAGTTTGACAGCTCTTTCATTTCCTATTTTAAAGAGAAATACCTTATTTACTGTTTTAGCAGACATTTTCCCTTTAATTCCTCTGGGATTGGATTCTAATGTGGTCTTTCTTCTCTACTCTTAAATTGCTCAATAACATTATTGAGACTGTCACCATGTAAATGGGGACCAATACCACATTCACAGACTCTTCTAAAATAGGTCTCAAGTATAGTCCCCAGAACACTGGCATCAGCATTATCTTCATGGACTTTTAAGAAAAGCAAATTCTTGGACCATAGCAGGTCTACTGACTCTAAAGGTGGGGCCCAGCAATCTGCATTTTAACAACCCTTTGGGTGACTTCGATATACAACAGAGATGGGGTGGGGGGATTAGGTTTTAAGATTCCAAGAGCCAGAAATGTGCTCTGATTTTAAGAAAATGATACCAAGTGATTTAGAAAACATCCCTCAGGAAGCTTGACTTTGTTCATTTATTAAAAATATATTGATTGAACATGTAGCTGGCAGCTGATGGTGCTGGGCACTACAATGGAAAACAAGAGACTCTGTTCTTCCCTTTTTGAGGTTTATAGTTCTCCAAAGTGCTATTATCCTGGGGAAAGGACACATTGGATATTCCAAGAATGGTTATTCAGACCCTATAGAGGATCTCCCAGATACAATCAGCCCTTCAACTTCACTTAAAATATATATATTTTAAATTTTCTACTGTATATAGAAGAAGGGCTTGGGTGTGCTAAACAGGAATTTCTCACATTTTCCTTTGTTCTAAGAACATACAAACCCCCACTTATTTAAGGTAGACCCCAAAGAGGTCAAATACCTAGGCCAGGAGGTACTTTATGATTTACTGCCTGACAAAAGTTCTCACAATGTTAAACTGAGTTACCAGAATAGCATGTGCATTTCTGCTGAAAACAGTTTTGGGGAAAGCTATGACCAGAGACTAAATTCAAAGATTTAAAAAGGCAGAACTAAATTAAAACCACAATGAGATGCCACTTCACACCTGTTAGAATGGTCACTATCAAAAAACAGAAAATAACATGTGTTGGTAACAGGTGGAGAAACTGTTTGTACAATATTCACGTGATTGCAAAACAATGTAACTGCAGCAGAAAAAAGTATGAGAGTTCCTCCGCAAATAAGAAATAGAACTTGGGGCTGGGATTGTGGCTCAGTGGTAGAGTGCTTGCCTCGCATGTGTGAGGCACTGGGTTCGATCCTCAGCACCACATAAAAATAAATAAAATAAGGATATTGTGCTCATCTACAACTAAAAAAATAAAATAAATTAAAAAAAAAGAAATAGAACTGTTGTATGATCCTGCAATCCCACTTCTGGGTACTTATCCAAAATAACAAATGGGAACTTGAAGAGATATTTGTATCCCTGTGTTCACGATAGAATTGTTAGCCAACTTGAAGATGGCAACCTCCATGTCCACTGACAGATGATAAAGAAAATGTGGTCTATGCACACAACAGAATGGTAGAGGAAATCCTATCCTATGGCTAGGATACATATGTGGATGATATATGTATGCTACAATATGGATAAACCTTGAGAGCATTAGGCAAAGTGAAATAAACTAATCACCGAAAGCCAATTACTGCATGACTTCATTCACACGGGTTACCTAAAATAACCAAACTCACAGAAATTAAGTAGAACAGTGGTGTTACAGGCTGGAAGGAGGGAGAAGTAGGAAATTGTTCAATGAGTATAGAGTTTCAGTCCTACAAGAGATTTTGAAGATAAAAAAGTCTAGGGATCTATTATACAACTGTACATATACGGTTAACAATTGGCACTGTGATGTACACTTAAAAATTGAGAGTGAATTTGTGTGTTTTTAAACGTAACAATAAAGAGCAGTCTAGCATCTACAGCACCCCAGTCACACTCAAGGTCAAACTGTCCTCCACAAATCAGGCTGGCAGTTCAGTGACTCTTGAATGGTACTATCCTCTAGTTTAAATAAATCTCACTTAAGCTTTTCCCTTTTTAAATAGAGACTTAAAATGTTCCCTTTTTTTTTCTTTCATGTTTTTTTTTTTTTCCCTGCTGGGACAAGCACAGCACTCTCATAGCTCTGTTGACATTCACTTAACCAAGTTAGGCAGGCAAATTCCAGAGCACAACTTTTTAGGAAAAGTTATAACTAGAGGCTCAA
This sequence comes from Xerus rutilus, assembly GCA_028644305.1. Lineage (NCBI taxonomy): Eukaryota > Metazoa > Chordata > Mammalia > Rodentia > Sciuridae > Xerus > Xerus rutilus. Next base: position 123,069,186 of record CM053399.1, on the reverse strand, counting down.
CTCAAAGATTTAAAAAGGCAGAGGAATGGGAGAGCTGAACGTATAGTGGAGTTGTCATATAAAAATTGGAAATGGCTGGTTGTGGTTCCACGTGCCTATAATCCCAGCAACTTGGGAGGCTGAGGCAGGAGGATCATAAATTCAAGCCAAGCCTTAGCAACTTAGCAAGACCCTGTCTCAAAATAAAAAAAATAAAAAGGGCTAGGGATGTGGCTTAGTTGTTAAGCACCCTAGGTTCAATCCCTAGTACTAAAAAAAATAAAAATAACTGGGGCTGGGATTGTGGCTCAGTGGTAGAGCACTTGCCTTGCATGTGTGAGGTACTGGGTTCAATCCTCAGCACCACATAAAAATAAATAAAGATATTGTGTCCATCTACAACTAAAAAATAATTTTAAAAAAATTAAAAAATGACTGAAAATTTTGTTTCCTCTTAGCTCCCATCCTACTAAAGGATGCTTTGGAGAACAGTCATACAGAGACAGTCTGACCAATGACAGGCCATGCCCAGGTGGGAGAGCCCTGTTCCTTGTTCAGGGGAAGGAGCCAGAGGAGGACCAATGGACCATCCTCACAAACTTCAAGTAGTCGGAGCCTACAATAGTGTCTTCTGAGGTCCAATTCAAATGCCATCAGCCACATGTGAACTGTTCAGTTGGGGAAATGCACCAGGCTCGGGAAGCGAATGCCACAGCTGCAACTGAAACCCCTTCTTCACTCAGAGGCCTCGCCTCTTCTTTTTCCTCCTTCAAAAGGGCTCCAGGGCAGTCTCCACTCCAGCACAAAGGAGAAGTACAGAGGATGGATCTAGCAGAAGTAAGGCTTCACCCTGCCCCAGGCTGCAAAGGCTGGACTCAAGTCAGAAAGAGGCTGAACCTGTGTTTCAACAAGGCTGGCTCCCAGGGCCAGCAGAATCACCATTGCCAAGGAACTTCCTAAAAATGCATATTTCTTTTTCTCCTCCACATAGGTATGCTTCTAGGGACTGAGCAGGGTCACAGGATCAAAAGCATGAATGGATAAGGAAATAATTTTGAGTAGAGAATAAATTCTACAGTCCCATGGGTTGTTTGAAAACAAGCAATGCTCCATTAGGGTTCAGCCAATAGCAACAATATCTCCCCCACATCTGATAATACAGCACCCGAAACTCTCCCCCAAGATTAGGATTCCAAATTCTGGCATGGGGTTGAAATTTATATTTTTTAACATACATCCCCAAGTTATTCCAGTTATAAGAGAGGCTGGAAAAATACACTACTCTATAGGATCCTTTTTCTCTAAGCCACTGTTTTGTCAAAGTTTGGCTCTAGATGGGCCATGGCAGCAGTATGAGGGAATATAGAAATGCACATTCCCAAAATCTGCCTTGGACTTCTTAATCAGAAAAATCTCCCGGTAAACCCAGTGATTCATGTGTTCGCAAGAACTCCAGTTGATTTGAACACCACTGCACAAAACCAAACTCTTACATCATTTAAGATGAAATTACCTACTCTCATTCAAACACCCTATTTAAGAAGCACAAAGAAATACTGGCCTGGCTTCATCTTGAGCCAGGGCCTGTGTCTGTCATATAAGAGAGCTGTGCTGTACCAGGGAGCAGGATGAAGGAACACAATAAAGACAGTTTGGGGTAACCATGAAACAAACGTGTTGAAAGGAATAGAGTTCAGCACAGTGCAAAAATGAAAGCAGTTTTGCTAGTGAGCTGAGCGTTTTGGAAAGTATTGTTCATTGCAAAGACAATCTAACATCACCAGCAAGCAAAGAAACCATTACGGCTAATGTGACGAGCCTTATTTATGTTCCTGGTGCCCATCTCTCTTTTCTCTTCCCATACTATTGTTTTGGCAAGAAACACATTTACCAAATGGATATGAAAACTAGCTCCTAGTTCCACAGGAGCCAAATCAAGAGAAATACTAGAGAACGTGAGGAGCACAAGACAAAAGGACAAAACAGCACAGGAAACTTTTAGAGGGTTCCCGAAACCTCCAGAATCAAACACAGAGGTAGCGGTGTTTTCAGTACACATGAATTGTTCAAGGGAGAAGGTTTGCAATCTTTATTAGATATCAAAAGATGCCAGACCCAAGGAAGGTCATATATTTGGAATATGACCTTGGAATTCTCATATATTTCACCGTACATAGATATGGATGAATGATCTCACAGTTTCATGTTTTAAGGTCTGAAGGAAAAACCATCCTCTTACCTAGGAACCTTCTTCTCTGGCCTGAAAAGTTGTGAGCTGAATAAGGGTACAGGGAGAGACGGGTGAGAGAGAGAGACAGACACTGACCCCACAGCACAGCTTGGAGATGGTAGTGGTAGCATTACATAGCACAGGCCCCTGGGAACATTTTCAGCTCAACTTGGCCTCAACACACCTTCAGGTCTCTGGGAAGTTAAATGCTTGGAGCCTCAGATTCTTCCTGGCTGGAGTGAACAGCCCTAATGACACTTCCAGGCCTGACAGATATTCCATGAGTGTGTGCTTCTAAATCCTGGGCCCAAAAGGGAATGTGAAGCTCCCTTGGGTTGATGTTGCCTAATAAAGAAAAACCAGATGGGATGCTGTGCATGGGTCAGCAAGATTCAGGGCTTGCCTCTCAGGCTCAGCTGCCTCCCAGTAGCTCTTCTAGCACAGAGGTAACTAGTCAGAGTTTCTATCACTCAATGCCAAGGACACATTGAAATGACTGGAGCTCTATTTCTCTTTGAACTTAGCTCTCAGTGGCTGCTTTTTTCTACCCCTCCCAAATTAAGTATTCTATTCCCCCTCAAAGCAATATTAGTTTAGCAATAAAGAAAAGCATGAGGAAAAAAAAAAGCTATAGCTCAATGGTAGAGAGCTTTTCCAGCATGTGTGAAGCCCTGGGTTCCATCCCCAGTGCAGGGGGGGAAAAAGGTGTACGGTTTTCTAATTCTTTCCTGTGTTTATATATACATGTTTATTTTAAAATGTTACCTTATAACTTTAACATTGTATCATAGCCATCTTTCTAAGACAATAACTATTTCTCTTAATGGTTGCATAGTTTTTCTTTCATATTTGTTCTGTACTTTATCTGACCTTCCTTTGTTATTGAATATTTAGATTACTTCCAATATTTTCACATCACAGCACTCCAATAAATATACTTTTTAATATAACTTCATGTATTTGTCTGGTAATTTCCTATAAGTAAATTCCAAGAAGTGGGTTTGTAAGACAAAAAGATGGAGCCTATACATATCAAACAATATGTACAATGTCAGGCTCTTCTTTAGAAAGGAGGCATCAATTTATACTCTCACCAAAACCTCACAGGCGGGACAATGAAACAGGCCTCTATTTCTAAGTCTGTTGCTTTGAATACAGCAAACATATTCTTCAAAACAAAAATTTCTATGTACAATTAAAGGACGTAAGTTTGGATTTAATATAATTTTGGCTATTCAACATGATTCTAGGTTCATTCTTCATCCTTGGCTCAGAGCTATTTATGTTAAAAAAAACTCAGCTCCTCTATGTACTGTGAACATTATTTAGGGACAACTTTGAATATTCTCATCCATAAGTTTAAGAACCAAAAATCTTTGACTTAATGAAGAGTGCTTCACTATTCACTGCATTATAAAAGGTTTGACGTGTAACAATTAGTACAGAAATGTGAATAAATTCTAGACTTCTATCCTAGGACTGAAGAGTGTGTTTTCAGAAAACACAGTTGAGAACAAAGTTGGACTCAAGGTACATTCTGTGATAAGTACTCCTCTGTCCTCTTAGCAGAGGGTGTATCCAATGTGTGGGGCTCATTCTGCCCACCCAAACAAGCAGCTGCTTAGGGGAAGAGCTGGTAAACCACAGAAGAAATTTTTAGCTACTGCTGCCACTGCAAGGTCAGAGTCTTAAATTAGTATCATGGAAGCAGATATAAATACAACCAAATACAGATTATATAGAAAGACAAATTTTTAGAAAATTTGAAGCCATAAAAAAGTTTTTGTTTTAAAGGTAGAGAATAACACAAGGAAAATATTTTTTAAAAAAATTATATATGTGTGTGTGTATATATATAAACACATACTTTGGACGTGGCTTTACATAAGTAAAACCACATTCTTAAAGACTATATATCTGCCCCCTACATTCTCTCTACTGCATTGTATGGTCATAACCTTAGTTGCATGCTTTCACAATTGAAATCCAAATTTTTCCTTTTGTACATGAGGATGTTTTGTGAAATAGCAGGTTAAACAGCCAGAACACAGTCACACAAACTAATTAGTAGTGATCCCAGTGCTTTATTTAGAGGTGCAGAGACAGCGTGGTACCTAACTTTTTTCCTACGGGGGAAGCAGGGGGAATGGAACTTTCCTCTCACTGGCTGTCTATCTTCTTAGTCTCCTGCCTCTTCCCTTCCTCTGCATTCCTTTCTTCCTGGCCCTTAGTAGATACAAAGTAGCCGGTTACCAGAATTCGGGTTCTAGTAGTTTTCACAGTGAGAACACTAGGCCTCTGCTGGGGACACCTTAAGATTTTTAGAGAATGAGAACAATATTCAACCCCTAGTTGTCTGAGAGGTTCTCTGACCTTTAACACATGGCTGCTCCTGACGTCTGGGGTCCCAGCTGTGCCACTCCTAAATGGCCTATGGTGCAACAGTGACATCCAGAGTTGGAGCCAGTTCAAGCACACATTTCCTGACAATCTACTACTCAAGTTGTGTGGCACAGGGTTGGGGGCTTGGGGTCCCACAGCACAGGCATCCTCTACACCTGGATGGAAACCAGAATTTTAGGCCCCCATCCCAGACCTACTGAGTCAGAATCTGTATTTCAATAAGAGCATCATATCAAAAGGTGAGAAGCACCGTTTTAACAGAGATTTTTCATTATTGTTCCCTTGTTGGAGAGTAAAATGGGGATAGCACTAAAAATGTCCCATTCCATTGATTTTTCTTTATTCACATTTCTTTGGGACTCCTAAGCACAGAGACCAACCCTAAACTCCAACATAGCTGTCAACAGAGAAAGGCAGAGTTATGCATTTGATTTTAACTAAGCATAACTTGCCTTGAACTTTTTTTTCCCAGAAAAAGCCGGGAGTGCATATAAAAAAATAGTTTAGTATCCCTTTGGCCTTTATACGAATTTCATATTAATGCTGGCAAGAAGGGGCAATTTCATTCTGTAATATTGAGGATTGCAAGCAGTCACACAAAATGGCACCTTGCCCTTTGCTATGAAAATTCAGGACTGCAGAATTTTCTCTAACAGGGGAGGGGGCTACAGAGGCCAGCCTCTCCCCTCATACCAGGGGAATTACAAGGAGGCAACAGACCTGTTTTACACTCCCTTGGTTGGCTGACATGGGTGAATGATGGTTCAAAATAGGATCAATACCATCTTCATGCATGTGCTCCCACGGAATGAAAACCTTGATGGGTTTTCAGGAGGAATGTCAGTCTTCAAGCTCCAACAAGCCGTGCTATAGTGAAAACTGTTCAAAGTGTCAAAGCTGCTGTTCTGGGCCAGGGTGAACAAACACATGCTTTTAGTCTTAATAGCTCATTAGGAAACCTTCTGTGATGTGTAACTATAATTAGACACTATGACTTAAATCTGCAAGTTGCATTCCAGGATATTACTGAAGCAAATCCACACTTTTTGTAAGTCAGTTCACTGGCTAAGGTCAGTTATCACAGATAACTTTACAATTCCAGTAATTTGCTGGCTTCTCATTTAATTTTCTTCTATGCCTCGAGCCAAGGTGACCAGGAAACTGAGGTTCAAATCAGATGTTTTTTAGAATATTAAAATGCAAAATAAATGGGATGCTAGGATAAAAGGCATAAAGTAGGACTGTCCCAGGCAAATTGAGTCAAGTAATTTCCTTGCCTTTAAAGAATTTAATTTTTTCTAAATGAAGAGGGAGAGGACTAACAATAAGTAGAAATACTTGGAAATTGCTATAAAGACACTCAAGAAAGCAACTGTAATAAAACAGGCATCTTCTATGGATCCCTATGCAGTGAGACTCAACACATTCTTACTAATGAGATTCAATAAAAAACATGCTGCAGGGACTTTAGGTTATCCATGTCAAGAAGCTGTGCAGCTCCCAGGGTCATCACCACTTAAGTGTAACAAACAACAACATGACTTCTGGAGTGAGAGGTTCCTGTGAATACAAGTGCACCCTCTCTCCTGGGAACTGCATTCCACAGGTGCTCTATTTAACCACACAGTCCCCTGGATTATCTACGTGATGTCAGAATATGTTCTCTCAGCTTCTATTTTAAACTAAACGTGACGACAGACAGACACATCCTCAGATTTATAATTTTTTACCATGTTTTCACATGCAGTACCTTAGGGAGGCTTCAACACAGCTTCGTGAGAATGTTTTTCCCCCTGAAACAGATAAAGAACTGAAACTCAAAAGTGAGGTCGCTCCACTTGGCATGTGGCTGAGACAGCGCTTCTTTTTACTGTACTTTTGATCCTATTGCATTGATTTTCACCACTGGGCTTTAAGTTTTTCAAATATAATTGCATTTTGAATGAATGGACATGGTCCATAAGAAAAGGAATTGCCACATTTCTATTTGTCTTACTTTATGACCCAGAGAAGGCAAATCTTGATTACATATATATCCATTTTTTAAAAAAATATTGAGATGATCCTATTACAGAAAGATAAAAAGAAACAAAGTATTGACTACTCTGTAGTAAATATAGCTTTAAACTAGTAGAGTACCCAGAAGGGGGTCTTGAATTATAGATTATCTGCCAGTAAGATGTATACAAAGGACAGGGTTGTGGGGCTGGGGGTGTGGTTCAGTGGTAGAGCACTTGCCTAGCATGTGGGAGGCACTGGGTTTGATTCTCAGCACAAAAATAAAGATATTGTGTCCATCTAAATTTATACACACACACACACACACACACAGAAAGTAAGTAGAGGGTTATAGATCCTCTTGTTTTCTTTACAATTTCCTTGGACTTCCACATCTCTATGAAAAACTTTCCCCAATCTATCCACTCAAGGGATCTTAGATTGGGGCTAATATTTCATATTCTGGTATATAAAAATGTGGGCCAAAACAAGAACTAGGGTCGTTCAGTACTTTAGGATTTGTTGTTCTATTTTGTTTCGGGAGGATGGTGGTGTCGGTGCTGAGAATAAAATCATATTTGCTGTTCCAAGTCAATGAGCAAAAAATAGCTTGGTACGCCTCATGGGATTGTGGTGAAAACTATGGCTCCTGACAATTCTCTCAGTGCCTCCCCTCCCCTCATCTGACACCATAGATGCACACAACTCTATTGAGGTCAAGGTCACTCTCTTGGGGAAAACTGCAATTTTTTTTAAAGAGAGAGATGGGATTAAATATATGTTTTTTGAAAGAAAGTATGGACACTAAAAAGCTACTTTTTTCTATACTTTTCACTACTTTGAGGTCCAACCAATGCTAAAGATATCTATAATGTCTTGTTTACATTTCATAGAAAAGCAGAGAAAAAAGCCAAAGAGGCATAAAGTGGTAAAAATTTTAAATTTAAATGTTTATTGTTCATTTATTGTATGTCATAAATAAAATACAGCATTTATAATGTCCAGAAATACTATAAAACATCTCTATATAATAATGACCCATCTTACCCAGAACTTAGCTGTCTAGTCATGGTACCTGAAACACTAATGAGACCAGAAAATAATCAACTAAGAAAATACAACATCTAAGAATTTAACTTACACAGAAGTCTACACCCATGGTCAGTTCTATTAACTTGGATCGTGTCCCTCCACCCCTACTTGCCTTGGTCAGATTACAAGGCCATGGCTTTAGAATGGCACAGCATCTCAAAGGCAAATTACTTTAACAAAAGAATTGATTTTAAAAATGTTTAAAAGAAGAACTTTTGGGCAAATCTGTACAGTTCCTAGAGACATTTATTACAGCTGAATTCCATGCTCATTACCAAGAGTGATAGACCCAGTGCACTAAGAGATCAGATCATATTCAATATATTATTTAAGAAAGTCTAAATATACAATCAATTCCAGAAAGTTTTCAAAACAAAATTAAGGTAAAAGGAATAGAGAAGATATAATTAGAGGGCCAAATCTTGTGCCAAATGGAAAGCTTGGCTATTCAGAAGAACTTATTCCTGATGGAGAAATATAGTCTGTTTGCAATTTGTTTTTAAGTATGTTTTTCCTTCTATCTTCCTGTGCCTGGTGATAACCATATTTTTCCACATTGTCAATAGGTATCCTAAAGAACTTGGAAAAACTCATAGAAAACTAAGCATGGTGCAGTAACCTCCACAGGTGTCGGCTCTAGCTGAACTGGGAGCTGTGTGGGGCTCAGACCTCCCACAATTCCTGAACACAGCCTAGACCCCTGCCCCACACAGGTATGCATTTATATCTTTTAATTTTGTGATCAACCATAGAAACAATTTCTGAACCATTTACCTTGTTTCATTGTACAGATCAATGCATATATACTAATTTTTTAAACATTAGATATGTTATTTCTTTAAAAATGTGAATTCTCTTATTTCACTATTAACCTAAAGTCTAATTCTCAAACTTTAAATATTTCAGAGTAGAACTCAATTCCTTTTTACCGATGTTAATGGAAACTGATGATTATTTGCAAAGAAATGGAACACATTCCCAAGTAATAGGTACTTATCATCTTGATTAAAATCTTAGTGACCATATTGACTCAAAAATATGTGCTGTGGTAGGAGGATCATGAGTTCCAAGCCAGTCTCAGCAACTTAGCAAGGCCCTAAGCAACTCAATGAAACCCTGTCTCAAAATGAAATACAAAAAAACCCACAAAAACAAAAAAGGCTGGGGATGTGGCTCAGTGATTAAGTGCCCCTGAGTTCAATATCCAGTACAAAAAAAAAAATCTGTGCTCTGTTTAACTGCTTTCCCAGAAGATAATATAGGCTCTTCAGACCAGAAACACCAGGGTTGAGTCTATTTCAGGTCTGTTAGAGGTAAAAGGAGTGGCATTACCACAGATAGAATAACCAGGGCAACCCCAATAATCAACATGGCTCCAAGTAATGACACACCCACACTGCAAGAGAATGTGCCTTTCCCATATGCAAAACAAACCAAAGGAAAGTCTAGCTCATTTGTTAAAACTTCTTTGCTTTTAAACCAAATTCTCGTGGGAGAAGGCCCCTCCAAGTTTGTACCAATAGTTTAGGGGGACAATACATAAAACTGTATCACAAAAGCATCTTATTCTGCAGAAGAAACATTTAAAGAGTTAATACTGAAAGTTGTACATAGTAAAAAGCAGACCTTCAAGTAATAAGTATTGTAAGATACACTTCAAGATATTTGAAAGCAGTGGTTTTGAAAAGCTTATGAAAGTTCTGGACCTTCTCATCAGAAAATACAGATACACACATGTCCAAAAACATCTTTATGGTATTTCAAAGGAAGATGGATATGGAGAAATGTCATTCCCACCCCCTCTCAGTATATCGTTGGTTCAAAACTTTCATCTTGGAATGCACACAACTATCATTTTTTGATCTATAATAAAATTTCTTTAAACTTTTGTTTTAAAGCATAAGATTTTTTCAAATTGTGGTCTAACCAGGCACTTAATAGTGACCTTGCTGGGCTATTTTTATGTTTCCAAATAGGCTTTAATCTGTTTTGTTTATAAAAAGATTCTTCCAACAAACCTAACATAAAACTGTAAAGTAGGGGGGAAAAACAAATTTACTCAGTCACAAACATACATATTAAAAAAAATATCGGTACCACCAAGGATACTTACCCACACCATCACTTCAACACTGGCTTTACAGAGGGGAAAAGCAGGCTGCCAAAGGAAGGCACAAAAATAAAACTCTCAAAATACCAAAAGGAGGCACTAACTTCCTTCCATCTACAGTTGAAGGTCACTGATGGAGTGGGGAAAAAAAGGGACAGGCACCTATTTATCATGAAGGACACAGAAACAAATTTACCTCTAGAAATTTAAGTACATTTCAAATAAGAATTACTAGACACAAAAGTTCTTGTCTGGCTTAAAATTTTTTTTCCACAAAGATGGATAACTCTTATCAGCTGGCAATGTAGAGAAATGCAACCATCTCTTGGTTCTGGTGACTGAGTGTCCAAGAATCAAGAATTTTGGATAGAAAATGTACAAAAGTCAGTTTATGTGCTACCGAGTAGCAAAATCAAATACTTGTTAAAAAACCAGTCTTGCCAGCTAAGCTCTGCTCTCGTCTTTCCAGTTTTTTATTTGCTCAAGTGTAAATCAATTTAGAGAAGCTACTGTGAAAATAGTGTCTATTTTTTAAGGTTAGAGAGGACAAGGAAATGGTTCTGTGTGCATGACTTTCAAAGAGAAAGGCTGTTCACTTTTTTTTTTATTGGTTCTTTTTAGTTACACACGACAGTAGAATCCATTATGGTATAATACAAGCGCAAATTTTTTTTTTTTAGTACCAGAGTTGTACTCAGGGGTACTTGACCACTGAGCCACATCCCCAGCCCTATTTTGTGTTTTATGTAGAGACAGGGTCTCACTGAGTTGCTTAGCACCTCACTATTGCTGAGGCTGGCTTTGAACTCGCGATTCTTCTGTCTCAGCCTCTCAAAGTGCTGGGATTACAGGTGTGCGCCACCATGCCCGGCTACAAAATATATCCTATTCTAATTAGGACCCCAGTCTTGCAGATGTACATGATGGTGAGATTTCCTAGGTACATATATGAATACTCCACTATCTTTATAACAAACATGGTGATGTAACTGTCAAGTTTTCTGTGGACCTATTCCTTCCAGGCCTTTCACGTTATTATGCTGTAGAGGTAACAAGTCCAGAGACACAATGAGGAAAGAGGTAAAAATCCAGTAACTGCTTCATAAAAAGTAGTGGTTTAACCCACTGAAAGATTCAAATCAACAGCTCATCTGAGTTCAACCTTCCAGATTATGGACATCAATTCCCTAATAAAAACAAAGTATATTTGTGGTGACAGAAAGTAGATCAATGGTTGCTCAGAGTGGAAGGGGGATGAGAGGATGAGAGGAAATGACTGCTGGTGAGGATGAGTTTTCCTTTTGGGGGGATGAAAATGTTCTAATACTGTTTGTGATTGCTTTGCATAATTCTGGGAATTTACCAACAACCACTGAATTGCACACTGAATAAACAGCATGCTTTGTGAATTATACTTCAATAAAACAATTATTTTAAAAAATGTCTGAATAGCCTTGATCATTAAGATCAGGGTAAGCTGGTAGAAGGTTAAGGCATGATGAAAAGGTATTAGAAGAAAAGGCAAGAGAACAACATGTAAGAGAGAAAGCACCGTGGGGTCTCCATCAACCAAGGCCCAGCCAAGCCTCCCTGAGGTCAGGACTTGAAGAGGCCTCTGATCCTTCAGTGCAGGGCTTTTGCTTTGAAATTCCTTGAAATTCCAAAGCTTAGTAGAATATCCTGGACTTTGCAGGCAGCTCCTTTTACATGTTGGTGGTGGTTGAGATGGTCTTCCCTATCTTGGGAAGGCAATACAGGACCCTTGGAAAGAGGGAGGACTACCAAAGTGGATGCTTGACCTGGCTTCCGATGACCAAAGCAAACCTCTGATGAGGAGGATTCTAATGCAGGAAAAAACAATTAGGTAAAAGACTTTCATTTGTTTATCTGATAAAGATGGCATATGCATACCTACCCAGACTACCTCTGAACATACTGTACGTATCTAATTGCATTAATTATCACTTCCACAGGGATCCTTGTCTCTTATCACTGAATTTCTCACCATCATAGTGTTCTTCCAAACATAGAACTACATTCTTCTGGCTTGAAATAACACTGGTAGTAAATGGAAAGTCAGTTCGGGTTACAATATGGCTCTGGGTCAACATCTGTTAAAAACTGACATCAAAATTTAGTGCTTCCTTTTATAATTTCATCGTATTAAGGCAGGTATTTCAAAATCTGACTGTACCCCGCCGCCACAAATAAAAAGGACTTTCTGCTGCCAGAAGAGTTAGGGCAAGGCCAAGCAGCCAGGAGTCTTCAATTTCCCAAAGGCACAGGGCTGGAAGGAGGGCTTTCGAGTCCCTCAGATCTGCAGCTACCCTCAAAAGAAGCTGTGCACAATATGATCTGGAGACTACTCAGGTCTGAATGTTGTTCTCTCCCCACCTCCATTCCACACCCCGGCCCCAGCATATGTTAAAACTTAACCCCCAAGGTGATGGTACGAAGAGCAGGGCCTTTGGGGGTGATCAGTTCATGAGGGGACCAGTGCCCTTGGGAAAGGGCTTGAGGGAGTATGTTGGCCCTTCTGTCCTTCTACCATGTGAAGACACAGAAGGCATCATCCATAAGGAAAAAGCCTCACCAGATACTGAATTCCTCAGTGCCTTGTTCTGCCACTTCCCAGTCTCTGAAACTAAGTAACTTACGTTCATCAATTACCCCTCAATGGTGGTGTTGTTACAGTAGCCCAGACTAAGATAGAGACCTTGTTTAGAGCCTGAAGCACAAGAAGGCAGAAGGGTGTGGCATTGTTCAGGAAACCACACAAGTTCAACTCCCATGTGGGAGAAGGTGAGCTCTTGACACACCGATTGATAAAGGGAAGAGTATATTTAAGAGAAATAGGGTGGAATTTAATCCTAAGTACAATGATTGTTTTAAAGAAACTTGAGTAAAACAAAGTATTTAGTATCAGATTTGTGGGGAAAAGTATGTTTTAAAGAGTGTTTTCATGGGGTTCCTGTAGGAATGCAAGACTTACATTGAGAGGTAGACTTTATGTACCATGCATTTCATTTAGTTTTTAAAGCATTAACCTCAGTTAGGTGAATGTATTAAAACACACAAAAAACTAATAGTCAAACCCATTTGCAGAGACTTAGGTTAAGGAGAGTAAATGCCTCTAGCATGTAAACCTTGTTGATGTCCTCCTGTCTGTTCCTGGCAATGACAGTGAAACTCAATGGCAGAGAGATCACTCTAGAGGAGTCAGAAGAGGAAATTTCAACAAGTTCATGGAAGACAACAAAGTCAATCTACCTGAAATAACGGATAACTCAAAGTTTGCCTAGAACCCAGGAGTAAAGAACCAGCACACGCTTTCTCAAATATTCTACCACTAACCAGATACATGAGGACACTGCACAGAGCTGGTGCCAGCAATGTTATTTTAGCCCCAATGCCTAGGGAACAAAGATTTATCAGAGACTATTTATGTGCTTATCCTGAATAAAAATAGAATATCCCTGACATAGCAGAGGGGGAGGAGCTATAGATCTTGAAAGGCAACATGATAACCAAAATAGCAAAACCTTAGGAAAGGTGCAAAAGAGGAGAAAGCAGAAACATTAACGAGCTCAAGACAGCACAACTGACAGATACACAGCAGGAGCAGGAACACCTGAGTCAGCAAGCTCCCTGCCTACTTCTACTTGGTTGAGTCCTGTTTGCAATTAGCCTCTGACTCAGATGGTAAGACCATCTGTAGTTTCATGTTGTCATGTTGGACTAACCACAGAATTTCAGACAGTGATAGGGGACTGTCACCTGTCTTCATATTACTGGCCGGCCAACAGAATCATTGGAACTGGAAGATTCTATGAAATACCCTGAATGTATTAAGATGGTTAAGAAACTGATGCAAAGCTTCAATAATTATGGAGTGGGTGGAATAAGAACCACACAGAACACTTCTTGGATCAGCAATGTCTTAATCTAACACTAATCACGGAGTGCACATAGCTAAATCGACTTGTCCCTCAATGACTGCTTTGCTCATCTTAATTATTATCTTTTATAAGAACTGCTGGATCTTCCATTTCAGTGTCCTCAATAGTTACTGATACAACATAAGCTAGTAGTGTGTCTCTGGATGTGATGCTTGGCAATTTTGCAGCCATTCTGCCACCATGAAGAGCCAGTCTGAGGACACACAAGTACATGGTAGATGGCAGCATGGAATGAAAATAAGAATGAGGGTCTCTGATATCAATGAGTCCCTGACTCAATCATGCTTAAGGCAATTTCCCATCTGTCCCAATTTAAGTGTTGCTTTTAAAATCTGATATACTGGAGAGTCTTCACATGAAATACTCTGCGTACCTACTATTAGGTATCTGAAAGTATCTATTTAAAACAATTTTAAGTATATGACCCTTAAATATTTAACCTGTAAAATATGTACTTATTTCTTGGTCATTTCCTGATCCAATAGGACTGTGCTTCTCCAAGGGTGGTCCCCAGATACCGCAGCATTATCATGACCAGAGAACTCCTTAACATACATCCCCAGGCCTCAGACCAGATTTGCTGTTATCAGAGACCTTCAAGGGTAAGACCCAACAATCCGTTTAAATGAGAACATTAGTGGCCTTGATAAATACTCAAGCATAAGAACACATGCTGCAAAGAACAACTTACAACACCTGGCTCCAGTCATCATCAGTCATAACCAAGCAAATGCTGAACCACGCAAAATGGGCTGCATAAGTACTGCCCTACCCTCTGGTTACTAAACCAGTGGTTTCATCACTGCCACAGGTGATGAAAGGCCAGAGAAAACAACGAACGTTCAACACACACACACAAGTTTTCACATCGTTACTATGAATAGATAATGAGAATATCTGTTTGGGTCCGAAGAAAACATAAGACCTAGAACCACAAACTTGAGAAAGAACAGAGTTGAAGGAAGGACAACTCTTCCAGTGAACTCAGAAATGTTTTCCTGACACAGTAGAAATGGAGAAGTTGCTGGAGAAGTGGAGTAAAGTTGAAATTGTCAAAAGGTGGTGGAGGGTTCATAGGTGAATGAAATGAAGCACTAGATAAAATATTCCTGAGGGTACAAAGGTATGAACAGAGACCCAGAGGAGGGAGGTGATCTCTGAAATGATGTGGTGGTATACGGCTCTGAGAAAAAGGTCAGCTTTCCAGGCCTGAAAGAAGATGAAGGATGTTCTTAGCAGGCTTCACAATGACAAGTGACGTTCAGGGTTCAGGCAATAATTGCCCTTCCTGAGGGGGACAGTCAGGGCCTCCTTAGCATTGTCCTGAGTGCTGTGGAGAGACGAGAAATGAGGGGCTCTTTACACCTAGATAGGGGAAGGGAAGATGGACACTTCACCAAACTCAAAAGAAATCACACATACTCTGCACGATCAGATGCACTAATGGGAAATGGTACCATATGGCAACAGCTCAGACACAAATCCTCACAGATGTGAAATTATTCTGAAAACTCTACACAAAAGGGGTTTTTTTGCCTATGGAGATCTAGAAGCAGAGCTTTCAACCTGGCTGCCCATTGCAATGGCTGGGGAACTTTCAAGAAAACAGACTGGGTCTGGGGATGTGGCTCAGTGGAAAAGCGCTTGCCTGGCACATGTGAGGCCCGGGGTTTGATCACCAGTACCACCAAAATAAAAAAACAAAGAAAAAAAACAAAACCACACACATAAAAATAGACGAGGCCTAGGGCTGGGGTTGTGGCTCAGTGATTATAGTGCTTGCCTTGCGTGCGTGAGGCACTAGGTTCGATCCTCAGCACCACATGACAATAAAGATATTGTGTCCATCTACTACTAAAAAAAAATTTAAAAAAAAAATAGACGAGGCCTTGCTGAAACCAACTGTCTCAAAATAATGCTCACATTGATGTACTTTTTAAAAACTCAATTCTGATGTATAATGACTTATCTGAAAACAGAAAAACAAAAAAATGTATAATCTAAAGCCTGTATGTCCTGCACAGTAATTGAGTTCATTTTTTTATACTTTTATTTTTAATGTGGTACTGAGATTTGAACCCAGTGCCTCACAGGTGCTAGGCAAGTGCTCTACCACTAAGCCCTAACCCAGCCCAAGTTCACGATTTTTTATAAAGGGATAAAAGGAATGCAGGTGAATGAGAAAAGAACACTAATGGTGAATGTCACATTTGCTTTTTATTACTTCATTAACATAGAATTCTTAGTATTCTAATAATGGAAAGTGATCCTAATTTTAAGTACTAGCCTGGTCTCGGGGGTTTATTGTGAACAGGATGTAAGAACATTTCCTTGTGCTGGTTATATTAGTCCGAATAACACATTAGAGAAAGGGTTTTCACAAATAAAGTCAAGGTTTGTGGCTCTCTGAAGAGTATGCTACGAAACAGAGAAGCACAGACATGCCCTGAAGGACCTTCCATACCACTGCAGAGCCATGACCTTCATACAGGTGCCAAGGGAGAACAGGAGCGGGCAATGAAAGATCCATGGAGCAAAGAGAACTTTAGGAGTTTGGGGTGCCCAGGATCTAGAAAGGCAGAAAGGAAGCCTAGTGATAGCAAGGCATAAGGCTGTGTAGGGTCACCATGAGGCGGCCAAAGTGGTGGGGGTGGGGTAAGAGGATAAATACATGAAGCCCTGAAGTCCTGAGGGCTGATACTCCATCCTCCATGTTGGCTACCATGATAACCTACTCCCCTTGCCAGTCACTGGTTTAGGAAAGGACATGTAACTCAGTTCTGGTCAACACGCTGTAAGGAAGCATTCCCCAAGGTGCTTCTGGGTAAAGTTTCTTGACTATTAAGGGAGACACATGATACTCATCTGTGTGCCATGCTTGGTAATTTGCACACACCATGCCTCTTATGCAGAGCCAGCCTGAGGATGTACCAGCACATGGAGGATGGCAGAGTGGGGTGCAGAAAGAACCTGGGCCTTTGAGCCAACCGCTGAATCAATTAACCTCAAAAGCTGCTCTCTAAAGTTATGAAAACATATTAATTTTCCTTATTATATAAAGCAATTTGATCCAAGGTTTTCTGGTGATTTTATTTGCATCTAAAACGTATCCAAATGATAAGACTAGAAAGATGAGTCAGGATGAGTTCCTGAGGACCTGAAGGCCAGGTTCAGGAATCTGGATTTTGTTTGATGGCAGAGACTTTATTAAGTGGGAGTCTTGTGAAAAAGACCTGGCATTGTTGGTAGTAACCTACCTGTCCTGAAAGAAAAGGTTATTTCTCAATAGTCCATTCCATGGACACTCTTCTCATGGGACACTAAAATAAGTGTGGATTGGGTACAAATGTCAAGATGGGGTACAAAATGGGACAGGAGCTCCTAAGATGTGGAGGGAAACAACCACATTGCCTGTGCTTTTTTTGCTTTGCTGAAACCCCACTCTTCCATTGTGCTATAAGGCACCCTCCCAGTGACAATTAGAAATCCTTGGAGTAGTTCACCAGAATGGAAATGTGCCTCCTCCCCACTCACAGAGGCAAAGTTGCGGCTACAGAGTTAGTTTTAAAAGCCCCATCCAAGAGGAAGGCCTTGCCTTGTGCCCTGAAGGTTGCTAAACACGCATATGAGAGAAGTTGAAAAAAAAAATTACAAGCTACTTTATTTTGCATGAAACCTCCACCTGTACCAGTTAATGTAATAAGTAATTATCTTCTCCATGCTCCAATTATCTCTTCTAATAAGTTTTTAAAATAGTTTCCATTCAACTTTCCTTTTAACAATAAAATTACTAAACCACTGATTCCTTTAACCTCTTCTCTTAGAACCCCAAGGTAAAACCTAACTATGAAGACAAATAATGACATGCCCCGGATGTATCATCCAAAGATCAAAATCTAAGAGCATGGGGTTTCAGTAGTATTTTTGGCCAAGAAAGCCTGGAAAAGCTGGCTGCCAATACCTGATAATAAGTAGAAATATGAATTCTGATGCCATCAATGCATTGTTACTTTTTAGGCTTGACGAGTACCTATTCCCACTTACATGGAGGGTTAAATGTTACTTCCTTTGCATTCAAAATCATAAGTGACTGTTAAGGGGTAGGCATGGTGCTCACCCTAGGGAGACAGGGATTAATGCCATGGCCTCTGTAATCCTGGAATGCAGAGCAAAGCAAGGGAAGTTATTATGACAATGTAATTTAACTATGCATTAGGTAGTTGCCCTATTGGTGTGAACTGAGAGCTGCAGAACCACACAGGTGAGTAGATAAACTGGGGTGTGGGTAAAGGTCATGAGAGGACACCGTCCCTGAAGTGAGTCTTAAACATGAGTAAGCTGGCCCTGGAGGAGAGGAAGCACAGTCTTCAAAGAGGATAGGAGCAGATGCAGAGACCACAGGATGGGGTGTGCACGACAGAGCTGTGGGAAACTAAACATGCAAGGGCTGGATGACTAAGGGCTTTCCACGCCCAGCTGAGGAGTTTGCACTTCATTTTGAAAGCAAGGGGAGAGCCACTGGGGCTCAGAAGCCATGGGATTGGGTTACATTTTAGAAATTACTGCCCTGGATGAAGTGAAGAGAATGACTTGCCCAGAGAAGGAAGAAGCAAAGAAACCCTTAGGGGTGTTACAGGCTGGGGTATAGGGTAGGACTTGGGAGGGAGGTCTGGGCTGGAGATATTGACAAGGAGCCTCAGCGTGTGGGATCCAAGGGTGTAGAGCTGGTGGTCTGCAGAAGAGGAAATCTTGCATCTTGAGATAGAATATGATTGATAGGGACCATAAAATTCTCTGGTTCAGGCTGCCTAGGGGAGAAACTCCACAAATCTTGGGATGGGATGCTAATGAGTCTTCACAGCATTTCATTTCTTTGTGAGTCCCATAACATGCATAGATAATTCTGTTTGCTTGGCATAGACTGCACTGGTTAATTAATTCTACTTGCAACTTATAAATTCATACACTTTCAAAACATTAACACTGAAAACAAAAGATACATATCATTCCTAAAATGGTTTATACCAACATATTTCTCCTTCTTACCAACCAGTAATACCCTCGCTTTGCCTTTGTTAATCTTAACAGACTTTTTTAATGTTATTGTATTTTTTATACCTTTATTGTTTTTATATTTATGTGGTGCTGAGGATTGAACCCAGTGCCTCATGCATGCTAGGCAAGCACTCTTACCACTGAGCTACAGCCCCAACCCCAATCTTAACAGATTTTGACTAAGCTTCCTATAACTTCTTGTCTTCTACCTGAACCAAGTATTTCATTCTTATCATTATTCCCTTTTTTCTTAAAGTGAACACACTCAGATTTCACTGATAGAGGAACTAATATATATAAACACACACACACAATATATACATAGAAAGTGCCTAGTAAAGTGCCTGACACATAAAAGGCACTTGGCACGTAAGTTGTTATTGCCATCTATATAAAACATTTTCCTCTCCCTGAGTCACTGACTAGGGAATCTGCCTACCCACTTCTCTCCCTTTTGTTATACTGATTCTCTTTACATGGATGGACATAAGAGGTGTTTATTATATCTAACACATTTCCTCTATAGGCTACAACTGTGAAGCTATGTAACTGAGCTATTTGGGGTCTTTGAAGGGAGAAGAGAATCAGTTACTCACATTTGCCTCAGAGACCATGTCCTTCTCTCAGGACATATGCTTGGATATTTACAATTTGTTTGTACAGATGTACCTTACCAGGAGGCATGAGAATAGTTAAGTTACTGAATCAGAAAATGTCATCGTTTTTCCTGGTAACTCATCTGAGCAGATGGCAAATGACTATTTTTATGGCTTGTTTCTCCATTACATGTAGAAATATTTATTAACATTGTATTTCTGTCACATGTGTTCAACCAGCAAGAAATCAAGCTAGGCAGCTGCTATAGAATCTAGGGGAAGGGCAAGTGTGTATGGATCCATTCTAGCTTTTGTCTTAGCAGATGAGCAAGCCACATCTCAGGAATAACTGCCTGCTCCCCTGTAGCCAAAAAGTATACCAGCCAGGAGACCCCGCGAGCAGTCAGGGATAACGATTATGACACTGCAACTCATCCGATTGGAGAAGCCACCAACGATGAGAGGCATGTTATTTTATGTGCCACTGAGAAAGCAAAAACTTCTAAGGCAGGGAGATGAACGGGGAGGTCCCACATGAAGCTGGGGCATCAAAAGGTCACAAAGAATCAACCTATCCTATGATCAGAAATGAAAAGGTGTTTCAACCTGGGAACTGGGCGAGGGAGGGGGCCATCTTCCCGGATACCTGACCCATTCTGAATCCACGCCACCAGTGTGGTGCACACGCCCTTAGGCACCATCTCCATGCAGGTGCCAGTCTCTCAGAACTTCAAGAGACCAACAGAGGTGAAATAGCTGAGGAATGGACTTCCAGAGGGAACACAGGATGCTTCCTCTTCCTGATTTTAGATACATAAAAATACGTGCATCTTGGGGCTAGGGCTCAGGGGCACATAGCATGTGTGAGGCACTGGGTTTGATCCTCAGCACCACACAAAAACAAATAAAATAAAGCCATGCTATCCATCTACAACTACAAAATAAAAATACATGCATCTGGGAGTAGAAAGAAACAAATTCTCCTTCACTGTGAGGCTCCTCACAGGAGCTACTTGGGGTCTGGAGTTGAGAATATCAAAACTGGGAAGAGGTCAAGATAGAAGCCAAAGTTCAAAAAGCAGAAAGGGATCCAAAAAGTGATGAATTACTAAAAGGAACAAATGAACCTCAGAGACAGAGCCACTGACTCAGGGGCCAGGAGCAGGCCAGGGATGCAGGCTGGAGCTCAAGCTATAGTTCTGTCCTCTGACTTTGACTTTACAAGTCAGGAGAGAAGCACTCCCAGTTTCCATTCCTCATCAGTAAAACAACAAAATATATTCTCTAAGATTACTGGGGAAATGAAACAACTGTATTTTAGAAGTACTCCCTCATTACAAAAGCACTATGCCAATAAAATTATGCTTATTATTCTTGATGTAAATATTCTAAATGATCCTTGAGCCAGATTGCTTTAATTTTTTCCTTAATTTTTTCCTTAATTTTTGTTTAGCGGAGGACTACACATAAATCAAGACTTTAGTAAGTCTTTATTAAGTAACTAAATAAATTCTGCCAACATCTGGCCCTAGTCCTATTCGGCCCCAAATTCCTAAGGACCAGTTATCACTATTGCTAAAAATAGAAAAGGGAGAAAAACAAATCCATCATTGCAAGATGGGATATATTTGTACTTAAACAAGTACACAGCTCTCACACACTTGCCTGTGTCTTCCCTGAAAATCCCAACAACAAAACCAAATACAAGTGACATGATGTATACATAACTGAAATTAGACTCCAAGAGACAACTTTACAATAGGAGCAACCAGGACAGAGGACAGGCGGGTTCAAACCCACCCAGAATACTGTTCATCCCTGACAAAAAGACCCTCAGCCACAACAAAGACTCCTCTGGAAGAAGAAGTCAGTATCCAGGCCTCCCAGAATATCTGGATATATTAATAGGGATAGATAGGGAAAGGATATCCTCCCCAAAGCACATATGGCTTGGAGCAAGAATGTGGCTGGGAGTGAGGAAGTGGCGGTTGAAGATGGGGGCTTCTACTCCCCAGCCTGAGGGGTCCTGGGCATACCTTGTTGTTTAGGAAAAAGAGGAAGGAATGGAGACTGAGGATCCTGCAGGCTCTGCCCTCCTCCATCACCTACCTCTGGGTGGACTTGACTATGAAATGAAGGGCAGGACAGGGAGATCAGCAGATGATCCAAGGCACAATCTGTACGTCACACTTCAGGATTCCAGGTATCTAAGGACAGAAGGGTCTAAGGAATAGTGTTTTGAGCTACTCGTTCTCTGTTGCTCATCCCCCTTTTTGGCTGGGAATAAGGAACACTATCAAAAGAGGATGGAAAGTTGCAAAGAACTGCAAAAGGAATAAGCTGGAAAGTGAAGAGATTGAGAAACCCATACACCTGGCATGCAAGAAATTAGAGGGGAAGTCCAGAGAGTGAATGGAATGCCAGCAAGTTTCTGAAGCAGTTAAACCTGGGAGATGAGCTGAGTGGTGGGAGACAGCAGCAGCCTAGAAAGAGGGTCCACGTGCCAGAGATACAGCATGACCCCTAAGCCAACACTCTCTGGGACCAATCATCTCAAAGCACAGGTCTATTTTGCCTGAGAAGGCTTGAAACTTCTTTCCATTCGTTTTATTCCAAACACTTGAATAAATCTCTTCTATGGAGCTGTTTTAGTAAAACATGGCAAGGCAGAAACCTGCTCAAAGCATTAATTTTAAAGAGTAATTTGTAAAAAATGATTTCAAGTTCCAGTATTTTCCAAACATTCTGTGCAAAAGAGGGTATGTAGAAATGCATGACTTTTAACAACTGATAACTATCAGAAGACCCAACCCACAAGTTTCCTGTGGATTAAATGGGAAAAGAAAAACAAAAA
Organism: Xerus rutilus; assembly: GCA_028644305.1. Taxonomy (NCBI): domain Eukaryota; kingdom Metazoa; phylum Chordata; class Mammalia; order Rodentia; family Sciuridae; genus Xerus; species Xerus rutilus. The sequence continues at coordinate 123,046,910 of CM053399.1, read as the reverse complement.
CATGGTTTACATGGACTTAAATGGGGTTTCTGGGAACTTGGAAAAATGTTTGTTCCACCTTAGTCAGGCTATTAGCCAGCAGTCCTTATCTGGGGAACCCAACTTGATAAGGACTTAGGTAAATGTACTAAAAAATATGCTTCATCAAATATTTCTCATGACAGTAGCAGTTTTCCTCCATGAGGAAGTCTGGCTCTTAGGGCTAATCCAAAGAAAATCGTACTCAAAGACGACTGCTATGGGCATGTGGGATTTGTTCTGGACACCAATGATCCTAAGTGCCACATACCCAGAGCAGCACTCTGCAGACCCCAGAGACCTCACAAACACAATTTCATGTTGGGTTCCACAATTTAGATACTAAGGAACAAAAAACATAAAAGATTGCTCAAAGGCATAAAGTAAAATCCTTCAAAGATTTCTGCTTTAAACGGAAGTCTCTCACTGCAAACACCGTGTTCTCATCCAGAAATGGGCTTTCACTGGTGGTATGGTTAAGGAAGCTTTTTTGGGGGGAAGCGGGGGGTCACATTTTTAAAGGAAATACAGGTTTGTTGTCACTGGTTTTTAATGCAACTTTAATTTAATGTTTTTCCCCAATTTTATTGAGGTTATACCTCAATATATGTCAATTATATTGACAAAGTTGAATAATTCAAGATGTACAACATGATCTGAGATATAAATAATCTATAGGTTAACCCCATCAAATTAACACATCCATCACCAGTTACTGTGTGTGTGCACATGTACGCAAGGGAGTGGGGTTAAAATAAGGACACTAAAGATCTACTCTGTCAAATTTCATGTGAACACTACAGTATTATAACTATAGTCACTACCCTACTATAGATCTTCACCATGTATTCCTCTTATAATTGGAAGTTGGCATTCTTTGTCTATATCCTCCCCATTTCTCCCATGCCGCAGTCCATAGCAACCAACATTCTATTCTCTGCTTCTGTGGTTTTGACTTTAGATTTCACATGTGAGATCATATAGTATTTCCCTTTCTGTGTCTAGCTTATTTCAGTTAATATAATGTCCTCCAGTTTCATCCATGTTGTCCCAAATGGCAAGATTTTTTTTTTTAAATAAAATAGTATTCCTCTGTGGGGTGTATGTGTGTACACACAAATTTTCATGACAGCAGTTTGTTATCTGTCCATAGATATCCCATTCGATTCTATACCTCCATCCATTATTGGCTGATGGACACTTAAGTAGATTCTATATCTTAGCTATTATGAATAACACTGCAATAAACATAGGAGTGCACATACATCTTCAACATACTGATTTCATTTTCTCTGGATACATACCCAGAAGTGGGACTGGTGGATCATACAGTAGTTCTATTTTTAATTTTTTGAAAACCATACTGGTTTCCATAGTGACCATACCAATTTTATTCTCACCAACAGTATGCAAGGGATACCTTTTTCCAGATCTTTACCAACACTTTTTCTCATAATAGTCATCTTAACAGGTGTGAGGTGAGAACTCATGTGGTTTTTATTTCCATTTGTGATACTTAAAGATCTTAAGCACCTTTTTGTATACTATTGGCCATGGGCCATTTGTATGCCTTAAGAAATGTCCATTCAGGTCTTTTTCTGTTTTTTTAATCAGGTTGTTCCTCCCCCCCTTTATTGCTATTGAGTTATATGAGCATATATGCAGAACTTTTAAGGTTGACACAGTCGTCCTTGTTTAATTTTGCTTCTGGTTCCTATGCTAAAAATTTATTCCCAAGATCACTGTCCAAGAGCTTCTGCATGATTTCTTCTAGGAATTTTCTGATTTCCATTCTTATAGTCTTCAATCCATTACAAGTTAATTTTTGTATATAAGTAAGGATCCCATTTTATTCTTCTACATTTGGTCATTTAGTTTTCCTAGCACCATTTATTAAAAACACTATCCTTTCCCTGTTGTGTTTTTTTGGGGGACACTCTCATCAGGATGCTTCTATGCAGCTCTGACATTTAAGGATTCAGTTATTTCTTGTTCTCACTGACCTTAAGCTTCTTCCAGGGCAGGACCAGACCTTGTTTGTCCTTATAGCTATCTTCCACCATACTAAATCACTGATCCATCACACAGAGCCTCAGAAGAGCAGCAAGTGATGATATACAGAATATTAGTTTCTTTGTACTCTAAGGGAAGTCTTTTATGGAGAGTAAAAACACAAATCATTAGTTACAAATCAATTTAATCAGATTTTAGGTACTCCTTGGCTGACCAGAATTACACTGTTATACCTTTTTCCATTCCCTATAAATTCCAAGAACAGAGCAACAAACACTCTAAAAGCAGGTTATATTGCAAAAAGACCCTCATCCTGTAAGATTAAAGGAGGGCTGGACACACCACACTGCCCCCTCTTTTTGTGGTACCAGGCATCAAGCCTAGGGCCTGGAAGGTGGTAGGCAAACCCTCTACCACTGAACTACATTCCCAGTCATTTTTAAAATTTTGATCCAGGTCTTAAGTTGCCCAATCTGGCCTTAAACTTGCCATCCTCCTGCCTCGGCCTCCCTAGTAGCTAGGATTATAGGCATGGGCTACTGGACCCAGCTGGACTAGAAAATTAAAAGAACAAATTTCATATAAATGTTTTCTTCTCCTCCCAAGAGGCTTCAGCAACACCTGAAATCCCCAGGACAAACCAATGCCATTGGCAGAACATTTGGGCTTCTTCATCTCCCTGGTCTGTACTCATGAGGACATAGCCTCCATATGAAGGCCAACAGCAAGATGCCACATTGCATAGCATCGAGGTTCAGAAGCAAGCAAGTGCATTAGCAGTACTGAAAACAGGGACCTGCTTTTGTGCAAGGCTCTGTTTAGCACACAGGAGGCAGGACATGCTCTTGCTGAGAGGAAAGGAAAGAGGAAATCACCTCTGACTGGAGGGATATCAATCAATCATGGGAAAGGAAAACATGAAGTTTGAGACTTCTCTTGCTAATGATTGAAATCGCCGTTCTTTGCTATTTTAAGAACAAGAATACAAATGACTGTGGTCTAAGACTTTTAAAGGGGTGGGGTGTATGTGTGAGAGAGAGAACACGCATCCTCCCACCAAGTAATAGGTCACATCTGTATGGACTTAGACGCATTTTGGGTTCTCAAGTCACTACTTGAGAACATCCACACCATCAAGTCAGTGTGACATGGAACTTGAACCTGACTCCAATGCATGTATAGGCTTTGCTTACACTTGTTTTACTACAATCAGTAACAGTTCATAAAGCTCAACTTTAATGATGTGATTTTGGCAGAGCTAATAGCCCAAAATTATTAATTTACATTTGACTGCAATTACTACTCACTTAGACTACTAACATTATCTGATATCTGTCAATTATCTAGTTACCTTTACCAGATGAGGTCCCAAGTAAAAAATTTTAGCTAGATAGAACAGGCTCTCCAAAGAGTCAAGAGGATTTCAGGTAAGAAACAAAAACAGAGTAGATACTGAATATTTAAAATTTCTGGTATTGAGCATTTTGAAAGCATCTTGGTAGGTGAGCCCTTAAGTGAGGATTTGGACCAGATTGCAGTTAATAAATTATAGAATTTGATTAAGAGGCTTAATCAAATGACCAATTTCAAATCTGAAATTTGATCAAATCAATTAGCAAATGGAGTACCAAGAATAAAACTGTTCAAGAGTAAAACTGTTAACAGGGCCCTAGTCATTGGAAAAAGAGGTACTATCTCTTATTCCATCTAAATCACTAAAGTCTACTATGTCCCAACATCTAATTTTAAAAAATTATTAGTGGGCAGGGACTATAGTCCAGTAGTAGAGTTTTTTTAAAATTTGTTCTTTCTAGATATACATGACAGTAGAGTGTATTTTGACATACAGGCATAAAATAAGTATAACTTGATCCTAATTAGGATCTCATTATTGTGGTTGCATATGATGTAAAGTTACATTGGTCACATATTGATGATATAAGGATAAGAAAGATATATCCGATTCATTCTACTGTCTTTTCTATTCCCATTCCCACCTCCCTTCCCTTCATTTCCCTTTGTCTAGTCCACTGAACTTCTAATCTTCCCCCTCTCTTATTGTGGGTTAGTATCTACATATCAGAGAACATTCTGCCTTTTTTTTTCCCCCGGGGGGGACTAGCTTGTTCCACTAGGATGATATTCTCCAGTTCCCTCCATTTACTGGCAAATGCATAATTTCATTCTTTAGGGCTGAGTAATATTTCACTGTATATATGTACCACATTTTCTTTATCCATTCATATGTTGAAGGGCACCTAGGTTGATTCCATAGATTAGCTATTGCGAATTGAGCTACTATAAACATGAAGTGGCTGCATCATTGTAGTATGCCAATTTTAAGTCCTTTGGGTATAAACTGAGGAGGAGTAGGATAACTTGGTCAATGGTGGTTCTATTCCAAGTTTTCTGAGGAATAAACATACTGCTTTCCAGAGTGGTTGCACCAATTTCCAATCCCACCAGCAATATATAAGTGAACACTTTTCCCCACATCCTTGCCAACATATATTGTTACTTGTATTCTTGATAATGCCTTTCTGACTGGGGGTGAGATGGAATCTCAGTGTAGTTTTGATTTGCATTTCTCTTAATTGCTAGAGATATTGAACATTTTTTCATATATTTGTTAACCATATTTCTTCTGTGAAGTGTCTGTTCAGTTCCTTAGCCTATTTATTGAGTTATTCGTGGGGTTTTTTTGGTGTTAAGTTTTTTTTAAGTTGTCCATCCTGGAGATTAATACTGAGGAGCTGAAAGTAAATATTTTCTCCCATTCTGTAGGCTCTCTGTTCACATTCTTGTTTCCTTTGTGGTGATGAAGGTTTTTAGTTTGATATCATCCAATTTATTGATTCTTGATTTTACTTCTTGGCTTTAGCGATCTTATTGAAGAAGTTGGTGCCTAACTCAACAGAGTGGAGAGTTGGGCCTAATTTTTCTTATAGTAGGCACAGAGTCTCTAGTCTAATGCCTAGGTCCTTGATCTACTTTGAATTGAGTTTTTTTAAAAATATTTTTTAGTTGTAGATGGACACAATACCTTTATTTATTTTTATGTGGTGCTGAGGATCAAACCCAGTGCCTCACACATGCGAGGCAAGGGCGCCACCACTGAGCTACAACCACAGCCCTGAACTGAGTTTGGTACAGGGTGAGAGACAGAGGCTCAATTTCATTCTAGTAGAACAGTTTGTGCTTAGCATGCACAAGACCCTGGGTTCAATACCCAGAACCATTTTTTTAAGCAATTATTTTCATTTTCTTGCTAGGAATTGATTGTACATCCTGGCCCAGAAAGTCAAGTTTTAGTTTTGAGTTGGGGGATTTAAGAGTTAATATCCTATTTCAAGATAAGGCAGGAAGGCAATGGGATGGGATTAATGACACAGAGCAATGGCTAGTAAGAACATTTTGGAAGCCACCAGTGTGCCTGAAAAAGGTTGCCTGGCTTGCCTTGACCTGAACTAGATAACTGGAAACACAACCAAAAAAATTTGAGTCAATTATACTTGGAAAAAATAATCCCTCTGGAGGAAGAGTCTGTTTAATATATTTTTAAAATTATAGCAAATTCTCAACATTTTATTAAGTTTCAATATTTTAATAAAGCAATATATTGTATATGAAACCATTACAAATTATAGTAAGGCTGATCTGAGAAAATCTGTTCTGTAGTCTGCAGGCATCCACATATTTATTCTTAGCTGAATGCTAGAAAGTTATTATGATTACATAGTTGCTCATTGATTCTAAAAGAATGACAGGTTCAGCTATTCTGAACTAGTGTTAGCTCTTTTGTAAATACTTACATTTTCAAAATTCAAAGCAATTGGTCCAAACAAATCTGATGCAATGTGACAGGCCAATTATGTACAATACCTGTCCCAAGGGAGAAGCTGCTATCAAATCAGCTTGTCTTTGAAGCTGCAACCTTAATTCAACTCTGTTCCTCCTCCACCCAACCAGATATGTTAAATAGTATGAAGCTCGTAGTCCTGCACAGTTTGAAAAATAACACTTGCACAAACTGTTCTTGAGGGATGGATAAACGGCTTCTTCCAAATTCAGAAACACCATAAATCTCTCCCATTCCTGAGACAGCTATTGGCTCTGAAGCAAAAATGGAAGACTCACCCCTGCAAAGGGGCTTTTTAACCAATCTAGAAAGTCTATTCCTAAAAAACAAACAAACAATAACAAAAAAAAAAAAAGGTGAGGTTTGCACTTAGTTATGGCCATTTTTCCTCCTCTAAAAATTATGGATTTTCACCAATAGATAATGAATGTAAGTTCAGAAAAGGTTAAGTCCACATTTGAAAAGCACTATTTTCTTAAGTAATAAGGTATCTGAATGAGCAAATTTTGGTCAATAATTCTCTACTTTTCTCCTGTTTCAAGGTGGCAGGTAAGTTTGTTCAAACCACTAGGAGCCATAAATTGTACTTGGGATTACAGGGTAGAGGCAGTTTTACCTTGGAGCAGACATTAGATGTTAGGAACAAGAAATGATTGTCCCCAAGGACCAATTTGGGTAACGTGGCTGGAGATTTTGTGGGGAGGGGAGTAATAACCAAACTGTAACGTTTCCTGTCATTAGAAAACAACTTCATAGCTGGCATGGACACTGTCTCAAAATAAAAAAACCCAAAATATGGCTGGGGATGTGGCTCAGTGGTCGAGTACCCCTGAGTTCAATCGCCGGTACCAAAAAAAAACCAACTTCATGTATACCTACTGTATACATCAAGCAGCAAACTGGGTGCCTTGGAGTGATTTTTTTAAATTCTTTAAAAGAACTATGTCCTGGTAAATATTCAAACTATGTGATAACATGTTTATTTTTATTTTCTTAGTTGTCAATGGACCTTTATTTATATGCAGTGCTGAGAATCGAACCCAGTACCTCACACATGCTAGGCAAGCACTCTACCACTGAGCCACAACCCCTGCCCCGACATGTTTGACTTTAAAAATGTGATCAATTTATTCTTAACAAATGCATGGTTTTATATGACACAAGATCTTAATCTGTTATTTTATACTTTGGAATTTTATACTTTTGTTATTTTATACTTTGGAATACAGTTATTTGCTCAAAGAAAGCTGAATTCCAAGGGTAGTATATTACAAATGATCTTCAGGACACTGCCATGTGCTTTGGGTGGGTTACAGTAGGGGGCAGGTGGGCCACGCTTATTTCTTTGATAACTGCCCACAATAAGCATGGCATCCGGAAGGTAGCTACATAAATATTGTTGGCTGACAACAGCCAGGATTCAGCCAGGATTCATTTCATACTTCACTCTGCCCACACTGTCTCTCCAAAAGATATTCTACTCTATAAATATGTGTTTTCTTCTTCACAGAAGTGATAAGTCTGAAATGGAGTCTACTCCTGTGAGAAACTTGAGCAGGAAAGAGGAAAGCGGAACAAGTAACTCAAAGTGTACACAGGTAGGTGTCAGAAACTGGCCTGCTGATCTGAGTCTCTGCCAAGGAAGATAGGTGCAGGTCGTCAGCCTATCTGCCTAAGTGGATGGTGGGAAAACTGCATCAGGAAGTCATTTTTCCTTCCAGCCCCTTTGGCTTGTGCCTCCCCCCACAGCCAGGATGAAAGAAGAATAGCTGGCTCCTTATCACCATCTAGCAGCCATAAAGGTGACACTGGGCTCTGCCTGGCTGGCTGGCTTCGAGATTAAACAAAGCATAACTTCAGGGTCCCCCAACTACTTTGGACCGAAAGCAAAGGTAATAACTTCTCAGACTAAACAGATAAACCCACTTGAACAAGGGCTGGCGATCTTGAGAAAATAAAGGAAATAAAACCTAGACTATTAGACAAGTGCTACTTCTCATTCCTTCTCAATCCTTTTCCTGATTCCATTTATCTTTTGAAGAAAAAAGAAATGCCTGGTTTTGAAAAATAAATGCCAACGAAGTGTCAGTTGTAAAACAAATAGACAAATAAACTGGACAAGGTAAAATAACTATAAAGACAATTTAAAGTATTGTGATTCCTTATTCTGAAATGTGTCATGTATCACTTCTGGGAAGAAGTTTTAAGAACAAGTGTGGAACTTCACCTTATTCTCCATGGCTATGAAGATTGGCAGTGATGCAAACAGAAGCTGTTCTATCAATAGACCACGGCGGACAATGAACAGGGCTGCTGCTGACCCACAATGCCCAAGCAGTGCGCGTGAGGAGCTGGTGTTTGCTGTGGAAAGGCACTGGAATTTTGTGTCACACAGAGTAATTACTGTCTCAATTGATACTGAATGTTTTATATAGGACACTTAATAAAGCTCCAATGGATGGATAATAGGAAGTATTTAAACATTTCAATGTTGAAATTTGGTAATGAAGTATAAATGAAATATTTCCTTACAGGGTGTAAAGACAAGTAGCTTTCAGATTAAATGATAGCTTAAGAGAAGTGACAAAATTAAGGTCTTATAAATCATTAAGATTTGGGGGGCTGGGGTTGTGGCTCAGTGGTAGAGCGCCTGCCTTGCACGTGTGAGGCACTGGGTTTGATCCTCAGCACCAAATACAAAATACATAAATAAATAAAATAAAGGTTTGGAAAAAATATTTTAAAAAAAAGATTTGGATTATGCAATTGGATAGTAACTTAATCAGTGATTAAAATGTCTAGTCCAACACTCAGGACAAGATCTGTCAACTTTAATTCAAGTTGTTCCAGACATGAGCTGCCAGAACTGTAGTCAAATCACTAAATGACCTTACTTTAATCCTCAAGGATGTCTTTACAATGAGGCAATTCTAGAGACTGGATGAAATTTAAAAGTAGTAACCCAAACAAGTTTCTAAGTTTGCCTTAATCTAAGAATTCTATCTTGTAGATTGAAACATCGTAGCCCTACACATTTCTTTATTGAGCATCAGTTTGGGTGTGGTTCAAGGCTGATGCTGGGTTGGGGAGGTGACACTGGTATGACGGCTGCAGAGAGGTCCCAGCTAATCCTTAACATGGGAGCCTTTCTTAAGCTTTTGTGCCAGACAGGGCTTGTCTGGGCAGGCACCTGGCATCCACTGAAGTGCTGAACATCTGCATTGGTTGGCATTACCTATGTATCTTGGCACACTGAGGATCAGAAGTAGGTCAGCATTTTCCACCTTGGACTCAGCAGCTGTGTTCTCTATTTGCTCTTTCACTCCTCATGGGTCTTTAGATAGGTCAAGTGCCACTTGGCATCTCCTCTCCCACTGCCTTCTACTGTTAGACATTAAGGGGAATATATAAAATTTGTTCATAAGGTTGTGGACATTGCCTGGTGACCTAACCTATATCCAGAAGCTGGTATTAACTGCACCAATGCAAAGACCAAGCATAAAAAAGCGAATTGAGAAACCACCATCAATCAAGTCTTTCCCTATAAGGATGCACTACAGCACTGGCCCTATGCTAAGTACCATGAGAAAAAATAGGGATCCTAAATTCCAACCCAAGGTTTTCTTACAGTTTAATCAATGAGAACAGAATAAGAGCAGTCATGAGATTATTTCATTCCTCAGCTAGCACAATTAAGAAATGAACAGCATGTGGATGTGCAAGCCATCCCAGGTAAGACAGCTCCCACTCCACAAAACTTTCATGGGAGGCAAAAAAAAAAAAAAAAAGGAAGCACCCATGATGCCAGATGGACTACAACAGTGAAGACTACAATTCCACCCTCATGTGTCTAGTAACAGTTTCAATTATAATGCAATAAAAGAAAATGATACTATAATTCACACAAGAGAAAATAAATGGTCATTGCTTTCAAAGAACATTATTTAAAGAAAACAGAGCACCCTGACAGGCTACATCAGGTAAAGGGACAATAAGGAGTATGAGGAAAAGTATGTGATAGGGCTATGTTATGGTTTGGATGTGAGGTGTCCCCTAGTAGCTCATGTGTGAGACAGTGCAAGAAGGTTCAGAGGAGAAATGACTGGGTTGTGAGAGTCTTAATCAGTGAATTAATCCTGATAGGGATTAACTGAGTGGTAACTGAAGTGATAGGGTGTGGCTGGAGAAGGTAGGCATTGGGCAGGGCTTTGAGGTACACATTTGTATATGGCGAGTGGAGATCTCTCTCTGTCTCCTGATAACCACATGAGCCACTTCCCTCTGCCACACTCTCCATGATGTTCAGCCTCACCTTGAGCCCCAAGGAATGGAGCCGGCCTCCTATGTACTGAGACCTCTGAAACCATGAGCCCCCAAATAAACTTTTCCTCCTCTACAGTTGTTCTGGTTGAGTCCGTTAGTCACAACAGTGAAAATGCTGACTAAAATAGGCTGCATAAAAAGTAAACTATAGGGGCTGGGATTGTAGCTCAGTGGTAGAGCGCTTGCCTGGCATGCATGAGGCCCTGGGTTCGATCCTGAGCACCACATACAAAGCAATAAAATAAAGACATTGTGTCCATCTACAACTAAAAATATATTAAAAAAAAAAAGTAAACTATAAAGTTATACATGTACAATTTTATACTAAGTAAATGTTGTGTGTATATAGAATTAACCACAATCAGAATACTTAAATACAAACAGTAAAAGTTTGAGGTGATAGGCTATGGTTGTGACTTTTTTTTAATATATAAAGATTTTTTTTAAGACTATATCTGCTAAATTCCACAGCCTTATTACTCACACCAAAACCTCTCATCCTGCAGTTCTCAACATCAGGCAATCCCCCTCCCAGGAGGCGCATGGAAACTGTGGGATGGTATTAGGTAGTCATGTCTAAGTGCCTTTCTGACATTCAATGGACAATTGCCAAGGATCCAACTACCCTGTGACACATAAGACAGCTCCTCAGAAGGAGGGTCTGTCCTACTCAAAGCACCAGCAGCACTGCTGCCGAGAAGCTGCCAGGAGGAATAGGACAGGGACCCACCTTTCCAGGACTTTTCAAGTGCTACCCAAGACACACTCTAAACATCCTAACATTCAACAAAATATTGTTAATTTAATAACATTATAATTCTAAAATACTGCGATTCTTAATTTAAAAAACTGAAAAACTGGTCTGGGGTTGTGGCTCAGTGGTAGAGCATTTGCCTTGCACATGTGAGGCACTGGGTTCGATCCTCAGCACCGCATAAAAATGAATAAATAAAATAAAGGTATTGTGTCCATGTACAACTAAAAAAAATTTTTTTGTTAACTGAAAAACTTTGTAACTGTTACCAGCATCCTAGCCAAGGGACCCTGCACTGGCTAGATTAGAAGAAATAGGTAAAATAGAGGAAAAATGAACTTCATGCAGTTTGATCAAATATCCCACAGAAGCAGTAACAGTATATAGAAGTAAAAGCCAGATAACATACATATGGAGATTTGGCTAGGTTGTGTTAATCAGAAAACCAGTCTTAGTTTCTGGCATCTGTCCTCAGCAAGAGCAAGTTTTTATTCTCAGTGTGAGGAAGTTCTGAAGTTAAAACAATTTGGAGCTTTTTATTTCAAAGGTGGTCTGTTTCATAATCTCTCCTCAACTATGGAAATGAAGAAAAGATTTTACATAAATCGGGAAAACCAACTCATTTCCTGAGAGGTGGGGTTGCTTTCAGACTAGAGGTGATAAGTGAGCAGACACAGAGGCTCTAAGATATTATCCCCACTCACAGTCTGCACCATATCAACACAGCTGGTTCCTGAAAGATCCCAGTAGCTGCTAACCTGGTCTCAAAGTTCAAAGGGAAAGGAGTGAACAAAGTGGCCAGAACCCCTACAGCTGCTGGCATGATCATGAGCACTGCTGGCAGTCACTCCCTGTGGAGAGAGGCCCTTGGGTCCCCCAGAGAGGCCTGCAGCTGCATGGTAGCACCTTCTCCCCGGCTGACTGAAGGAGAGGAGGAGATGGAATATCCCTTCCTGAGGAGGTGTAGAGATGGGATCCTGTGTGCTGCATTGATGGTTTTCTTCCTTTTAGTTCAGTATGTAAGAGTCAAAATCGTGGGCTGGGGTTGTGGCTCAGTGGTAGAGCGCTTGCCTAGCATGTGTGAGGCACTGGGTTTGATCCTCAGCACCACATATAATAAATAGATAAAATAAAAACATCCATTGACAACTAAAAAAAAAATTAAAAGAAAAAAAAGTCAAGATCATATGCAGCTTCCCAAAACGCAGTCGGTGCTGCCATCTAGTGAGAACTGCCCTGTTTACAACAGAAAGTTATGAAAACTTAAGAGCTCCTGGGGCTATATTTTAAAGAGTTTGGAAGCCTACGTACCCTGTTTTTAATCTCATTTGAAGTAATGCATCCTGTAGATTGATAAGAGAAATAAAGTTGGCAGTCGATAGATTACTCCGTTTAGGAATTAGCAAAAACTTCGAAAATGAGCCCATTGGGAGCATACAAGCAAGTTATTTCTCCATGAAGGACTGAAGCTATGCTGCCTCCAACAATGACTATATAGCTGTTGACAGCAGAGCCCACTTGTCCCTGTATGCTGAGAGCTTGTGCTTTTCCCGGGTTAGTAGCCTGTATCTGGTCACAAGTCCTGGTTTGCCTCAGCTCTGAGGGAGCATGGAACTGAATCAGTGACCTCTCCCTGCATGTTTCCAAGCCCTCACCCTATACCTGCTATTTCTATCTTTGCTCCACACCCCTCCTTTGTACTACTTTCCCTTTGTCTTAGTACCTTCATCTGATTTTAAATGTTTTTTTGTATGCCCTTTGAAGCCACCGTAATTTTTTTTTTTTTTGGTACTGGGGATTGAACTCAGGGGTACTCTACCACTGAGCCACATCCCCAGCCCTATTTTGTGTTTTATGTAGAGACAGGGTCTCACTGAGTTGCTTAGCGCCTCGCCATTGCTGAGGCTGGCTTTGAACTCGCGATTCTCCTGTCTCAGCCTCCCTAAGTGCTGGGATTACAGGCTTGAGCCA
>CM053399.1:122939397-123033872 GCA_028644305.1 Xerus rutilus | reverse complement strand
TTTTTTTTTTTTTTACTAAAACAAGACTGGGTGCACACAAATAAGACATTAGAGATATTTGCTACATAGATCCTGATCACAACCATATGCATATGGATGGGCTCTCAGGATCTGTTTCCACTTACTATCATTAAAACAGCTGCTGATGTTCTAAACTGAGGCTCAAACTAGTGTCACCATCAAAGAAATTATTCATTTATAAATTGTCGTCATCTCCTTCCAATGTGGCCTCCTGAGATATGTGGCTTAAATTTCTCCCACTTCTTCAACTGAAGGTGTAGTTTCTTTACTTCTCATCCAACAAATCCACTTTGTCTCATTATTTCTTCATTTTGTTACTCCTAGTTAGCTGATCCATATACCACTATTTATAAAGCTTTTTTATATATATTTTTTCTATTTCAATATAAAAGCTTGTCTGAAGGCAAAACACAAACTAAGCAACAGGCATGAAGAGAACAATACAGAAACCCTGAAGGCTCTCCCTGAAAAACAGGGTCATGTGGGCTAGCTTATCACCACTGCAGTGCACACCATTCTTATCTAAGAAGTGGGGCCTACGTCCTGCTCAACTGCTTTCAATCCATGTTTAGATAATGACTCCCAGTGAGAGTTCATCACTGGGACATCTCAGACTTTGTATTGAAGTTCCTTATCTCCAGTAATTACATATTAGAAAAAATACAGATTGCAAAAATCACATTCTCATTCCTACGCCCAAGAGCCACCAACATTTGGCTCTGTACATTTTCTCCAGAAATGCCCAAAGCACAAAACAAGTGATAGCTTAACACTAGTAGGAGGTAGGTGGGTTGCTGGGGCAGGTACTCTGGGTATTGTGTGTGAACATTATGCAAATAAAGCAGATCTTATTCTAAAACACTTTCTTTTTAAATAGGTACAGGCATATATACACACAAGAGGTAGATGGTCAAGATGACAAAGGAAACTGAAAAATTACAGGGAAGATGATCAAAAATGCCTAGGAAAATGAACAGTATCATCTAAAACTCAGGTAATTAGTGTCCAGGGTTGTGAATTTTAGACACATTCCTATGTAATGAGAGACTATTTTGAGAATGACGTGAAACACAACGTCCTCAGAGGCTTCTTTGCGTGGAACTGGCCTTCCATGCAGGGACCAAGTGCTAAAATGCATTTGAAAAGCATGACCGAAGACAGGGGTCTCATAGTTTTTATTTTACAAGTTCAGTTGTCACTTGGGGCCTCTAGTTCTTCCTATCTATGCTTTAGATAGAATCTTGGAGATAAAGTCCAGTTACCCAATTTTATAAATCAAAAACTAAGCCTCAGAGTCTGTGAGGAACCTGGCCTAATGAGTCACCTTTCTTCAGTGAAAATGGTCTGAGACTTACTAAAAGAGGTCTTAGCTTGTCTGGTCTGTTATTTTTAGAAGGAGGTGGACTAGCCCCAGTACTAGCTAATGGAACTCTGGCAGCTGACAATGACACTTCTAAAGGCCAAAACCCACCAGCACGCCAGGCCACCTTCCTTTTAGATGTATGTGGAGCCAGGGCTGGCAGACACAGTGAGATGGTCATTTGATGATGTTCTAGCCAGAGTCACAAGACAAGGGAGCTCAAGTCGCAGAAGAACTTTCAGAAACAAAGATTAAAAATAACCCCACAAAATCACCAAACAAGAGAATACCATTGCTTCCTCCTCGTATGAACTCTAGGACAAAGTTAACCATTTTATAAACAGTGGTTTTATGTACTGGACCTCTTTTACTTTGCTTATCTGCAATTTTCAGGAAAAAAAAATGAGAAAAACCACAGACTTCTGCCTGTGGGTCTAGACCATGAAAGCAAATCTCAAAGATACCCAGTTCACACACATGCAAGCCAGAAAACCTGTCTCAGCTTACCCTCCCAAGCTTTCCGAGGCTAGCCATTCCATCTGCAATAGACAATCCCTCTCTTATCTGCCAGGATGTTTGAATAATGCTTAAGACCAGGAAAGCTGCTGGCGGTTCCAGACATCTCTCCAGGGGTTTAGACATCACTTCTCATACCTGAGCAGGAGACTATGCTTCGTCAAACCAGCTGCTGCATTAAACCAACAGCGGATACTGCTACATCTTCCTGAGAGAGGGAAGTATTTAGATTCCATTAAAAAAAAAAAAACAAAAACAGAGCTAAAACAATATTTCATTTTATTTTGTTAACTATATAGTACAGCATCACTTTTATCTCTTATCAGAGCTATTTCTGACCCTTAGAACTAGCTTTCCTCACTGTATTCATCATTTGCTAAAAAGCTAAAAGAGTTTTGATAAAGTATTTAACATTAAAACACATTCATTCCTGTGACTTCATTTTTCCTATGAATTTATCCCAAGGAAGAAATTAGTATGACCTGAAAATATTACTGCAAGGATATCTAAAGTAGTGAAGAACTAGTCACAGGTACATTTTTAATATCAGAAAGATGGTTCATAGATTAGAATACCTTAATGTGATTGAATATAACTTATCATTCGAAAGTATTCATTAATGAGTGGAAAACCCTGACAAGTAAATGCAGTATTCCAACTAAAACTTAAACCACATAAATAAAATGTTAACTGAAAATATAAAAATGATAAATTCTGTTATATTAGAGTGGTAGAGTTTAGAAGTAATCTGAAAAAATATTTTTATTTTCTTTAACAAATAGAAAATATCTACTAACCAGTGGCTTGATGAAAATTTTGCCATAGTTCCAAACTAAGACACTAAATAAGATATCTTTCCTTTAAAGTTAACTTTGCTGGAATCTGTAAGCTTTCTTAAATTTTAATGAAGTTCACTAAGAAAACAGGAAGTACCAATTGATTTAAAGGTGGAATATGTTAGAAAGATCAATGCCTACCAAATCTATTTTAAATGGACTGAGGCAGCCAGCAATGAAGTTTAAATAATCTCTGAAGAATTTACAACAAATCCATTCAACTTATAAGCAATAAACTTATCAAATGCTTTCTGAATTAAAATAGTATAGTGACATCATAATAACATAATAATTATCAGTTTAATAACATAGTAAATTTTACTAGTCAAAGCCTCAATCTCTCTCTCCACCTTCACCAGCGTTCTGAGGGGAGAAGGGCATAATATTCTTCCCCTTGGGTTCTCCGAACGTGAAGATTTTCAATGCTCTTACAAGGGCTCAAGTTCCAATGGATAGCTGGGCAAGGAGATGGCAGCCAGCAATGACCCTGAAAGCCAACAAGACGCGTGAGTACAGGCCCGGGTGTTATTTCCCATGCTTCCATCCAAGAAAATGCTGCACTGACGATGTGCATGAATGCATCTATTATGCATATCACTGCCTTATCCCACTCAGTCTTAACACTGGCTTAGTTCACCTCCCTTGGATACAATCTGGACCATCAATTCGGGTGGAGGCTCTTAAGTAACTTTATGAGTTGGCTTCATCTAGGTAGCTTCTCAGGTGTGGTTCTTCAGCCACTCCCTAATAACTGGCAGCCTTTGTGAACAAGTTTTCAATTCTGTTTATCCCGTTGGCTTAATGAAAGACACACTGACCCACTGGGCCTAGGGGATGACTACACTGTCCCTTAAGTCAGAACTGCAATACAGTCCACCTTCAAAATTCAACTACCTCAACATGTCCCACATGCAAATGCCCCTAGAGTTAACCATCTTCCTCTCACATATCGAAAACAATGGCCATCTTCTATATATCACATTTAAGTTTTATTTTTTCTTTTAGGTCTTGAACAGAATACAAAAATATTGATAAAAGACTAAGACAAGGTATTAGTGGATACTGGAATGTGGAATGTGATATACATCAAATGAAATCAAACATTACAATCCTGAAAGTTTCATCATCTTTCCCTCAAAGATTCCATGGTATTGCACAAATTATACAAACAGATTATCACAAGAAAAGAAAAGAATGTTATAATACAGACAACCAGGTAAGGGTACCAGGAACATAAGAAAGGCTGGCTAAGGGGCTTCCAAGAGCTCAACCTAATTTCAACACATCCATTCCAGTGTTTTCCCCTTGCTTACAATCCCTGCCACTCCAGCATAACATTGCCTCCCAAACAAGGAAAGGAAGTGACAATGGTTCTTATAGCTCTGGAAGCAAATTTTCGTAGAACTACACTTCTGGGCTGGGTGAAGACCAGCCCTGGACCAGAGTGAGGCATGTGTCCAAGTATGTGCAGCTGATCCTGGAACTGTGTGGAAACAAGAATCTGCACAAGAAGCAACAAGCCCACAGGAGAAGTACCAAGGGAACCTGTATTTAGCAGGCATAACCATCTGTTTTCAAGAGGATTAGGACATGCCACAGCTAACCTCACTGCCACTCTGAATGACCCAACAGCATGCAAAGGAATTCAGGATGGCAAAAGGGAATGTCATCAGTCCAAGGTGGTGTTTTAAAGAATAACACACGGACACAGAAATTAGAACTGGAGGGCCAAACCAAGGTTTTCTTTGGTCACCACAACACTTAAAAATATGAGTGGCCAATTTAGTAGCCAGCTTTATTTATCTCATTCAATCCTCCTAGAACACAAACTCCCTCAAGGCAGGGACTTTGTATCTCTCAGTTGGTCAGTGTGTCTGACTGTCTGTCTGTCTGTCTCTCTCTCTCTCTCTCTCTCAATTCCACAGAAGAACCTGGCATACAGTACATCCAGTACAGCAAATATGTATTTGCTGAGTAAATGAATATGCTTTAGGAATTTGCTAATTCTAGTTCTTTTCAGCTGCAGTTGTCACACAAAAGCTATGGGCTATATACCTTTTAATTGTTTAAAAATTTATCTATTAGCTGGGGATTGTAGCTCAGTGGTTGAGTACTTGCCTAGCATGTACAAGGCCCTGAGTTCAGTCCCCAACACCACCACCAAAAAAGTAAAAAAAAATTTAAAAAAATTTAGTGGCACTAAAATCTTACATATTACATGTTTAAAATCTTAAATGCCAATGTTAATTTTATACAATCAGCTGAATGGGAAAACCCAGAACCAGAATTTAGAGTGTGACAGAACTTGTTTGGCCACCACCTACTCTAATGAGAAGGGCATCAGAGCACAGGGCTAGACAGCACATATCCAGCATTCCCCCTAAACGCCATCTGGTGACAGAGACCAGTCAGCTCATCACTGTTCCCCCTCCCCCATCCTGGTCGCTGCCCAATCACAATAAATAATTCTCACCAGGTATTCCTTTGCTTGCAAACCACATTTGCACACTATTCTAGGCACTGTGGCTCTTTTAAGTTTTTCCTTTCCCATATGCCAAAGCACTGGGGTAGAGAGTGGGCCATTGAAGATACTCCCTCTATATCTTCTTCTTTCCCTGGATTCTTCACCTTCACTGCCTTAGACCATCCTGTTCACTTCTTGGGGGTAAATCTTATCATGCTGCTTTTTTCTTTTAAATGCAGAATTTTATCATGGCATGCCATTCAAGTTGTTCATTATTTAGTTTCTCCACACCTCACCAGCTATATAGAACAGTTCATAGGAAATAATCCAGATATATTTCTTCCTGTTTAATATTCTCTTACTATTCTTCCTGTTTAATATTCTCTTACTATTCTGAGCCTTCGTCCAGGTTGATCAGTGCCTACCACAAAGAGGTCTTCATCTGCTTTTTCTCCCACTCATTCTTTAAGACAAGTACAGTCCCTTCCTCCTCCAGGAAGCCCTCCCTAATGCCTCATATTTTGGATGCCTCTTCCCTATGCCACAGCAAGCTGTGCATAACTTCAAAGAGCTTAACATTTTGTTGAGCTTTTGTTTTTATTGTTGTGGTTGTCAGTTTTGGTTCTTTCTTTCTTCAGTTAACCCATCTTTCCTTTAGGGGGTGGGGTCATCTATTTTAGCACTGAACCATCTAGGACATTGTAGTTAACTCTGAAATGCTTGATGCATGCATGAATAACTAAGAGCTAGAGTTTATCTGTATGTATGATCTGATGACTTCCAATATTTTATGGAAAATTGCATTCTTCTATTCTTCTCTTTCAACACTTGGAAATTAGATATTGAGCTTTTCTCATAAGACTGCTCTACAGAATCATTGTTTAGGGAAAATCGAGAAGTGACTCACAAATAGGAAGAGCTAAGCCTCTCGAAACAATTTTTAAGCACACATTTTTGACACCATTTTTATCATACACACAAAACATTCTCTAAGACACTTAGGACATACTCATACAGAATTTTTTTTGGATGAAATCTCTTTCAGTTTCTTTAGCAGATAGATCTATACACTCTAGCCACAATACCCTGAAATTGCTTATTCAGCTACGTGGAGTCCCATTCTCTGATATCTGCCCTCCTTGCAAGTACTAGTGCTGCAAGACCAGAATCACCTGTCACCTCCCAAGGAAACTTCCTTGATCACAAAGAACAGGAGGCATCTGGGCTCCTGCAGTCTCCTGCAGCACGCCACCTTCATGTCACCACAGCAGCGTGAATGTCATGAATGGCACACAAAGCAGAGGCTTGACAACTGCCCAGCAAAGAGTTCTTTCTACCCCTTGGTATATATAATGGAGAAAAACTAGAAACAACAAATATCCAACATCACGGGACAGTTTAGAAACATGTTATATCAATATAATGGAAAACTGCATTCTTGGTAAAAATGAGCTCTATGTGATTTTCTGCCCATTAATGGAAACACTTAGATAAAACTATGCTATATGGAAAAAAACAATATAAAGAATTAATTTCTGGGTACACATTTATAAGGCAATTTGGAGTTATAAAGATCAACTTGGCATTAATCAAGAATCTTTAGCTTACATTCATAGTATCATGTGACACACATCTTAAATTCTCTTGCATTTCTACAGAGCCAGAGTACTCTCACAAATCAGAAACATCCCTGATGGTGCTGGGCACAGTAACACACATCTATACTCCCAGAGAATTGAGAGGCTGAGGCAGGACGATCACAAGTTTGAGGCCAGACCCAGAAATTTAGTGAGACCCTCAGCAATTGAGTGAGACTGTGTCTCAAAATAAAAATAAAAATAAAAAAGGACTGGGAGTATAGCTTGGTAGTAAAGCACCCTTGGGTTCAATTCCCAGTCTGAAACAAAACAAAACCAAACAACAACGACATCCCTGCTGACCAGTGGCTCCCATCCAATTCAGTGTAGCGCTGTTTTAAATCCAAATTCTTAAAAACAGAAGTAGAGAAGCCTTACTTGGCATTCCTTATCTGCTTTGAAATGTACCCCATCTGAAATCACAAGTAAGTGCTATGAAGTCTACCCTCAGCACTGAGTTCTGTACCCTAGGTTTTGCTAGGAGCAATGGATTCAGTGAGTGGGAATATCATGGAGTACAAATAAAAAGGAAAGGATAAGAACCAAAGCAAGGATGCAGGGAAAATGGCTCTGTCCTTCCATCCTCCCGCATTATTGGGGTCCTTCTCCTTGTAGCACACGCACTAGTGGAAAGGCAGATGTCTCCCTCCTTCCCATGAACACCTGAATTTCTCATTGCACAGAGTCAAGAGATTAAGATGTTCTAAAACAATGAAATTGACGACAAGAGGCATCTCCCATTTCACAATGTATTTGACTTCAGTGTGTTCTACATATGCTGATCCCCCCCCACCCGGCATTATTAAGAGTCTATAAATGGCACCCATTCACTTCAAGCAGGCTTTTCTTTGCAGTCACTTTCTCAGTCACTTTCCAAGTCTAATTTAAGGCACCAGGTGGTAATAAGACACTTCCCAACACCAACAAAAAGCACAGACTAGGACTAACTTCTCCTGACCAACATGGCCATTTCTTCACAGTACAAGAACTTTATCTGAAAAATAAATTGTAAGTGGGTGGTTCTATTACCTACCTCAGAGGCACAACAGTAAATACAAAGCACAATTAGTTTTTCACCTCATATGCTAAGCATAACTAATGTGAAATTCACATGAAGCTTTTACATTCAAACCCATTAGTCCAAAAGTTTCTTTTAGTGTTTAAGTAATTGGTGATTGTTGTGTTTGTGATCTCCACCCTGTCCATTCTGAACCTAAGAAAACTTTGACTCTATAAGCAGGGTAACTCCTTTAAGTCCCAAATCATCTATCAGAGCAAAACCCTTTTATATCTTACCAACACTTGTGACCCCACTTTTGCAGAACCTGTAACACGGGTTTTTAATTATATGCCAGGCGACAACCTACCCTTTGTTCAAAACCTCCTCTTCCAAAGAAGGCCTCATAATGAGCCCTATACAAAGGCCCACACCTTGGAAATTTAGGAAAGACAAATGGAAAGTGAAGCTCCAGTAGAGATTTTTACTTATCCTAGGTAAGTTCCCAAATGAACCATTTTGCTAGCTTCCTGATTCCCAACTCTGTACAACATGACTTGGAAAAGAGTAAAGCCAGGGACGCCTGCACTACAGGTCAGGGTAGTTAGAATCAGCTTGTTCACAGTCCACACACTGTTCGGTGCTTTACTGCTCAGTATTCCACCAGCTCAAAATCTTTTTCCCACGTATATAAACTTCTAAAGAGAAACCATATTCAGTATGAAGGAAAGCCATGGGTTCATCATGTTAGAGTGATTATCTTCCCTCATGTCCGTATTCACTGGTCTCAAGGAGGAGGGATGAGATGGTATTTGCAAAATGCCCAAAATGATGTCTGGTACACAACACCCGTTCGATAAACACTTGTTATCAGAATCATCATTATTTCCAAGTCTCCAGTAAAGAGATGGAGTAAACCAGAATAATCACAGCTGCTTGTTAGGTGCTTGGAGTATGAGCTGTAACTCGGACACCAATGGACCTATGAAGGGTTACCCCAAAGTTAAGATTTTTATAAGATGAGAAACTCTTGTTGAAATCAAAAGCCACTAAAATGCCACATTACTCTCTAACCATGACTTATTGGACCCAAAAACCCAAGAAAAACAAAACATCAAGCATGGTAAGTTCATAATAATTTTGGACTTTTTAAGAGAAAATAGTGCGCATATTCTTTTAATAATACAATCCAAGTACATATTATTCTGTCCTAGAACTAGGAAAAGGTAAAGTTGATGATTAGTTTAAGCACTATTTAAAGAAATACTAAATGTCTACATGATAGAGCTCTACATATCTAGAGTACTAGAAAAAATGGATCACAGTGGAATCTTATCTAAGCAAGATCTATTTTACAAGGATGAAAAGCATCAAGAGAAATTATACTAGATCCCTAAGGCTTGTAAGTAATAAAAATATTTTATCAATATCCTCTGACTGTATGACTTCACAAATAAAATAAAAACATACATAATTTACTCAAAGTTCTAAGCAAAATTCAAGTTATTTTATTCCAGGATGATCAATTTGTATTTACACATTCAGTGAAACACCCCAATGTAAACACGTAAGGAGTATTAACCTCTATAATCTACCTAAATTCATATTTCCTTAAAGTACAGAATGGGTTAAAACACAAGTGTTAAAAAAAAAAAAAAGTCCATGAAAGGTCATTACAGGAATGTTAGAGATGTTTGGATGCTTATCTGAGCCTTTCACTGTAAAAGTGTACTTTCACAAAAACAAGCCAATCCATTGCATTTATAATCAAAGTACAAGCCTTTCCTCTTTCCTTGTGCACTGACTTTAACAATCTACTATTAAGTGATCTGGTTCAAATGGCTTTACATCAACATGACTTACTACCTAGAAATGTCAAGACTCAAGTTTCAGACCTGCTGCACCCATGTTCACAGGGAAGAAGTGATGAAAGATAAAAGATAAAAAGACAACCCAGGTGCAATGCTCACACCTAGCACCCGGACTGGTTTATAAACACTGCTGCCCAATAAAGGGACCACGGTTCCTAGGAGAAGTGGTTGGTGCTAAGGGTAGAGCAAGGAAAATACAAGATAAGGCTGGAACATCTGGAGGGGCCTCAAATTAAGGAAGTGCTTGAAAAAGGGTGGGAACACATCAAAAGGGCTTCAGAGCTGGCCTGGAGGAGCTCCCAATAGCCAAAGGTGAAACAATTTGAGCAAGAAAATGATAATATTGGGTTATAACTCATAGCATAAAATAACTATCTGCAAGTTCACAACAATGTAAGTAAATGCATGACAGATGAAAAAGGACAGCTTTTCCTTATAAAATTACAACTAATGAACGTATAAGGAATGAGGCAGATATAAAATCATTATTAGGCAAATAGTATTGTGATAACATTGTAGGGAATAAACAGTCTAATGGACGCTAAATCCTGTAGGTAATAGTTTGAGGAGAAATAGGATATTTGCACAGAATTAATGAGTACTTTCCCAAAGATATTAATTAATTACAAAAAGAATAATGGTCACTTCAGTAGGAAGAAATTCAGGAGACTCTACCCAAATCAAGTGACAAGGCTACAGTACTACTAATTAAAAAAAAAAAAAAAACAGACATCAAGCAACCCCTGTTATGAAACTGTGGAAAAGATACATCATCACTTTTGTGGTATTCTTCTCAAATCACTAACCCCAAAGTCAACATTAGAAAATATCAGACAACCCTAAATTTAGAGCCATCCCACAAAATAACTTATCAGTACTGTTCCAAAGTATAGAGACTATAAAAGAGAAGAAATGACTGAGAAACGGACATAAGTTGTCAGAGCTTAATGAGTCAGAAAGCCTCAATGCAATGTGGACCCAGGACTGGATCCTGGAACAGAAAAGGCGTTAGAAGACGACCAGATGGAAGGCTCAATCAGTATGATGTCTAGAAACATTGTGATTTTGGTAATTACACTATGGTTATATAAATGTTAACATAAGGGAAACTGGGTGAGTCTATCTGTGAACTCTGTACTAACTTGTAAGCTTGTCTCTAAATATAACAGTATTTCAACATAAAAAAATTTGAAAACTTGGTATAAAAAGAAAGCAACTACTGTTGCCCCTCACTTCCATTTTGCTTTCTTTTCTTGGGCATTGTACAGAAGCATCTTCCTTATTTTAACTTTGTTAACCATGGATAAGCACAGAAAGAAATGAAACTTGAGACTGACCCGCACGACATCACCGTGACCCTGCCGAAAAATGTGTGTGCTCTACCCTGAATGTAGCCGAGCTTTTCAGCTAGCTCTGAACAAAACAAAGTCTATCTTCAAAACATGTGGACAAATTCCCAACCTGGTCTTTCTTAGACAGTGCCAGTGAAGGGAACACTTGGTGCTCACAGAATCTGTCAACAACCAAAAGACTTGTTGGCATAAAATACAAAACTATTTAAGAGAGACTGCCAGCAATGGGTGGAGGGATAATGAAAGATGTGTTAGGAGAGGTGTGGGGTGTATGAAAGGCAAGAAGGAAAAGGAGCCCAAGAACCACATACATGCTAACAGTTGCTTCCTTGCCTAACAATATGGAGTTAGACCAACATTGCATTTAAAAACACCCTATTTGTACAGCTCATCCACATGCCCAAAAGGATTTCATTGAGTACCTTCTACTTAAGATTATTATATATGTTACCACACCACATGGGAATAAAGAGTTAGGCACACCTTTCTTTTCTCCTTTTTTTCCCAAGCACTTAAGGACTCAATGTAATGCTCTTAAGATAATAGTGGATAGCATCTATGATGACAAGTAAACGGGCACTTTAGAAGGGAAAAAAAAAAATCTCTTACTGTTCATCAAAAGGTAATACATGCTACCATGAACTATTATTATTCAGCCTTAAAAAGGAATGAAATTCTGACATGTTACAACATGGATGACCATGAAGCCATTGGGCTAAGTCAAGTCAGCCAGTCACAAAAAGATAAATATTGTATGATTCTAGTTATGTGGGTACCTCAAGTAGTCAAAATCATAGGAACAGCAAGTAGAATGGCTGCCACGGGAGAGGGGGAATGAGGAGTTAAGAGGTGTAGCACTTTTTTTGGGGGGGGGGACAAAATAAACAAGTTCCGAGATTAGCTGCACAATAGTGTGAATGTACTTAACATTACTGAACTGTACGCAGAAAAATGGTTAAACTGGTTAATTTTATGATATGTATATTTTAACACAAATTCTGAAAAACTTTTTGTTCTTTTGATTTCCTTTATTTTAGTGTATGAAATACTGGAGATTGAACCCATACGCCAGGCAAATGCTCTACCACTGAGCTATACCTCCATCCCTTGGAAAAAATTGAGGGGCAACACATGCACTTTTTTGCCTGCTTTCTTAATACCTTCAAGACATTCACACAGGTATACACTGATACAGATACAAGACTAAATTGTCCCATTGTTTATAACAGAGAAAACTGAAAATACTAAATGTTCATTAAAATAAAACCCTTAAAGCATAGTACCTCTGTTCAATAGGCTGCTCTGAAGCATTTAAGAGAAATAAGTAAATGCATTGCTGAAGAACGACAGAAAATACATGGAAGGACGTATATCAAACCTAACAGGGGTCACTCCAAAGAATGTTTGGAGGCATAGTGAAGTTCTTACCCCAATTTTTAAAATAACCAATAGAAATTATTATTTTGTGTATGTGCATGTGGTTCTGGGGAGCAAACCCAGTGCCTCATACATGTCTACTACTCAGCTACTCTCCCAGACCCAGCAATTATTTTTCAGAAAAAGAAAACTGAAGGCAGTTGTATTTCTACCTACCAACTATCAACAATCTGAAAAGAAAATCAAGAAAATAACTCTGATTTAAGAATGAAATACCTACAAAAATTTTTCATTGAGAATGAAGACTTGCACCTCCTTTACAACTGAGGAAACTGAACTCTGGCTGCTTCCAGAGCATGTGCACAGGACCATGTGTGGAAACTCAGAAAATACTTAGTGGTTTGCTACAAAAGCTGCTTGTCATCAAGCTCTGGAAATCACCATTTCCCCTATTCTCTTATCCTAACTCTTCTCAGGAGTACCTTATCTAGAAGCACACCTTGCAGAGCAGTAGGATCATGCTGCAGACACTGCTGCTTATTCCTGGGATTGTAGTTCTACTGGCTTGTTGGATCTAGGGGCTGGGGAGTGCCTGCAAAGGCATTAGAGCCTCCCCATAGAAATCACACCACGAAAAGCATTTCCTTTGAGCCTTTTGTTTTCTGAGTCACGTAAATTAACTCTTAGTAACCCTTTCTCAACAAATAATTTGTTTTGGTTATTTCAATGTAATTATTACAAAACAAGAGAACTTCAACTTCAGAGAGCAGCTTTTCAAAACACCTTAAAATCCAATTGTTTCTGTAATAAGACAAGACAACATGAACATTTTATATGTCTTCATTTTTTCAATTCCTTTGATTGGAATATGTCATCAATAATTCAAAGTGGCTAAATCAAAAGGATTTAATTTATATGTCACAGAAAAATGGAAGAGGAAGGCCAGGCAGGGAATGTGAACTCTCCAGGTTTTTATGTTCAGTTTTTAAAATTTTTTCCTCATTTTAAGTGTTGTTATTAAAAATTACTAGAGATATCACTTGCCTGGCATGCACTAAGATTGGGTTCAATCTCCAGCACCTTAAGAAGAAAATCAATGTTATTTTTAAAAATTCTAGAAACAGTTGGATTCAGCATTTTTGAACATTCAAAACTACATTCAAAAAATGTGTATAGTTGTGGAGCTGTGATTAGAGAATGAAAAAAATTATGGATTGTCTCTCATTTATTGTATTTCAAGATATTTCACAGAAATTAAACAATCTCAACCTTATTAACAATTTACGATTTCAGAGTATTTCTAGCTCATTTTAATCCTTGGAAGGACTAGTTCCCATACTGAAGTCAAGAACTCTATGTTAAGGTGGAGGATTTAGAGACTTACAAAGTCAAAAAGAAATCATAACTCCTACATTTTTAATCATCCATCCTCCTGGTCGATGATTTACCCCATAATTCCCACCAGAAAATGAAAAAAGTTTTGAAGAACGAGTTATTCTCAATGTAAATCTTCAGCCAGCCTCTGTCAATCATGTTAGCTTTTCCCCCCTAGTTAGCCTTTCTCCACCTCCTGCCTGAAAACTACACTACTATTTAATTGCTTTGTGACTTCACATTTTATTAAGAGGCAGAAAAACATAAAGAGCTAAAACAAGGAGATAAGCTCATTGCCATAAATTGTCCCCTTACGCAATGAAACTTGCCTCTCAGGTGTAATAAGATGGGCACTGTGAAAAACCCAACAAGTGCAATTCTGCATAAGCCCACAACCCCCATCACTTATAGCCAACCTTATAGTTTTCTGGGCTGCAGTGCCATAGATCAGAGCCCAGGGCAGTCAACTGCACACTTTCTAAAGCCAGTGTGAAGGGCACAGCCAGGGAGTCACTCCATGCTCTATCCTCATCCACTGCAAACTTCTCTTCTCATGGGGCAAGAAAAGCAGAAGAAAATTACAAGAGGCACAGTTATGAGTAATTTTATTACCTGACAGCACCCCATCTCCCATCCCATCTCCTGGGAAATCAAACTACTTGTTATAACCCAGAGAGAACACTGTAGTTAAATGTTTGCCCTCATGAACTTACAAAAAGGAATTCACTCTTCTCCCACTCGCTGGCTTCCCATCCAAGTCCCCAGTACTTCCTCTGCAGTGAGACAGAAATCATTATCAGATTATACTACATTCCAGAATGTGCTTGAGCCCTGGCCCTCTGGAAGACCACATCCAATGAGTTGCAGAAAATAAATGGGACTTGGTGTTTTAAAGCTCTGGGAAAACATGAAATGGTGACTTCTGCCAGCCAAGAAACAAAGGCTTCAAGTGTTTCCAAAGCAGCCCATTGATGTGTATGAGAAAGTGGGCTTATGACACTGTTCAAAAAACCATGCAAGTATACAGACAGGAGCATGTGGAGGTCCTACATATCCAGTCGACATGAAAAAGGGTCTGGAAGGGTACACAACACTCAGCAGTGGTAATGTTGTGGGAGCGGTCAGAACATAAGATGCGAGAGTATTTTTTTCTGTATACTTGGTTTTACTGTTTGCATATATGACAAAGGGCCTGTATTACTCTTGTCATTAATCTTAGTTTTAAAAGAGTTAAAACACAGAAAAGAATCATGAGCAATATTTTCCAAACCAAAAAACCAGAACAAATGGTCTGCAAATCCAATTTTGTCCCACATCTAGAGACGAGAGATAGTTTAGGGAAAGTCCTTTAGTCATTGTTAAGTTTCCCAATTTCAATAATTTTTTTTTAATGGCAGGCAGAATTATCTAAAACAAGACTCTAAAATATCTAACAGGTTTAGCAGCATTGGACATTGAAATAATGGTATAAGCCCCTAAGTCAGTGACATTGTTTTCCTTTCTCTTAGAAGGTAGGCCCTGGTGGATGACCCCAGAATCATCTTTCCTGGCACTGTGCCAGCATGCTCATAAAGAGTTTGACTCAAGTCTATGAACAGCTTCTGCATTTACCTTTTGCACAGAAGACTACCCAGGGAAAGAAAAACAAAAGAAACAAAAAATCAAAATCACAGTCCCCAAGCATGTAACTTGAGTTGGGGTCTTTTAAAAGAAATACAAAAACTGTAACTGGCTACTCATTGTGGGGAAAACACAATTTTGATTCCTATCTCTAGCTAAGGTTCACACAGATGAAATGTTTTGAAATGTGAAACAAAATCATAAACCGCCATGGAGTCTTAGGAGGGGATGTTCTACAGGTTCATTCCTTCTGTTAGTGCCGAATACTGGAGGGCTCACAACAGCATGGTCCCTGCTACTCTGGAGTTACAGGCCAGAGGGGGAAGCAGGAGAAAAGACATTATAACAGAGAATATCACAGTGAATGACTAGAGTAGGCGCCTCTGAGGTGAAATTTACACTGTAGCCTGCAAGATGAGGCACCTGACCACAGCTAAGGACTGATGTGCACTTGTGTGCATAAGGTAGTTTTCTAAGAGATCTGCATGAATTAACCTATTTAATCCTCCCAACAATTCTGAGATAGGTACTATTATGATGATGATCCCAATTTTACAGGTTAAGAAGAGGTAAAGAAATTTGCTCAAGGGCTAAGGGCTAGTGAATTGGGATGCAAGTGACCCCCAAGCAACATGCTCTGGAATCCTCACTTCAGAAGTGCCTGAGGAGTTAGCCTGTACAAGAAATATGTGTGAGCACCCATGGGTGTGGGTGTACATGCACTTACATGTTCCAAGCAAAAGAAGAGCACCTGCAGAATCTTAGGGCAGATAAGAGGTTGGTGTGTTCCCTGACCTGAGAGAAGGCTGAGGGACTGCAGCAGGATGTTCAGGGGGTGCACAAGAAGTGGAGCTGGTCAGCAGGCATGGCCAGATCATGTTGGGTCTTTAGGCCATGGTGACAATGCCAGGATCAGGCTCAGGCAGGGGTATGCCAAAAGGCAATCATACTCCCAAAAGACTACTCTGCTGTGTGAAGACAGACACTGGGGTGCAGGTTCCAAGGCCTTTTGCTTCCTAGTTAGTCTACATGGGTAACATAAAGGGAAAGACTTGACTACCTGAAATTTAAAATTTACAGACATTCAAAAGCACTATGCATGATCCAAGGCCAAAAAATTAATATTTTTAAAAGGTAATTTAAAATAAAAATACTTTTGTAAATTAGAAACAAAAATAGCAAACACCCCTACGAAGAAATGGGCAACGGTCATAAGCAGAAAATTCACTGCAGAGGAAATATAAATGGCATACAAAAAGAGCCCATCTGTCCAGAAAACTCCATAAGGTCTTTTTTTTTTTTTTTTAAATCCCATCATCTAATGTTAAGAAGGAAATGGAAAAAGAGACTTCTTATATATTGCTGGGAGGACTGTAAATTGCTTTAGACTTCCAAGTTATCTATATTAAAACCTCTTTCCTGATTATATAAGGAAAAACAATATCCTCAAAAATAATTAGGATATACATTAATATACAAGTCCAAAGAGAAATTTGTTAGATACACATTCCTAAAATAAAAATTTTAACCACTTTTAATAATTACACACTAGTAACTAATAATGTTGAGAGAGGTTTTAATGTGTCAATTGAAAAAAGCATGCTCTATCTTTTGTATTTTAAAATCTTATTTAAGCATATACATGTAGAAAAATCTCTGGAAGGGTGTTAACAGAGGTGATTTGATGGTGGTATGATTACTCATTTTTAATAGGTCTTTTATATTTCTCAATATATCTTTAATTTTCTGTTGATATACATTGCTTATAATAAGCAAAGTCTCTCAGCAAAATATGTATCTAGATCACAATAAAATAGACACACACTAAACTACCTAGTAAAGGCAGTCATGAAGAGAAGGCTAAGTGTACACTGGAGTTCAATCAGAAAATGAAATAGTAGAAGGAATTTTGGAAACATTTACTGAGTTCAACTCCTCATTTCACTGCTCAGGAAACCACTACCATCTTTTTATTTTGCTGACCTGACTATAAAGCACAGGCCTCAACAAAGGCTTTCAGAAACAAACACTGGGCTATCACTCCTTATTTCTCCACTGATTATGAAACCACACTCCCACCCAAGCAGGTGCATGTACTGTCACCATGGTACTCAACCCCTGAGCAAAACCTACCTCAGGACAGGTGCAAAGCCTGACAGCTGCCTTAGTATTTGGAAATAAGAGGATTTTCTGTGGGGCTGGGAATGCAGTCCAGTGGAAGGACACTTGGCCTAGCATGCACAAAGCCCTGGGTTTAATCTCTAGCATGCATGCAAATGCACAGAGACACACATGCCAAGTGTGTTATAGCTGAATGTCACTTTTTCTCATTCCATAGGCAACTAGAGAACTCTGCTTTCCTAATACTGATCTTACACCTTTCTCAAGCTGAGCTCATTACGACACATCCTGAAAACTGGAAACATCTAGCAAGCACATCCTCAGCACCCCTAAAGTGAAGCTGCTGGGTCACAGAATCTGCAGAGTGGAAGCCTAGAGTTACATGGATCCTACCTCCTCCACAGCAGAGGCCTTTGACAGCTATTTCTCATTTCTGGCCCACTTCCCACAACAGATATTCCAAAGAGTTCCCCTTTCTCCAATCTAACACCCCAAACCTACCACTCCTGTTCTCCAAATACTTTCTTCATTCAGGAGTTTTATTCAGGCCATCAGGCTTTCACCCTTGAAATGTTCCTTCTACTTCAGAGCACTTGAGTCTAGATCCTTCATCTCTTCCTTCCCTCTTGGCTTAGAAATATCCCTCTTCTCTCAAAAATGGGTTTTGAGTGTTCCCAACAAAGAAATGATAAATGAGCTGGGTACAGTGGCAGAAGCCTGTAATCTCAGCAACTCAGGAGTCTGGGGCAGGAGGATCCGAGTTCAAAGCCAGCCTCAGCAATTTAATGAGGCCCTGAGTAACTTAGTGAGATCTTGGCTCAAAATAAAATATAAAAAGAGCTGGGGATATTGCTCAGTGGTTGAGTGCACCTGGGTTCAATCCCTGGTACAAAAAAGAGAGAGAAAAGAAATAAGTATTTGAGGTGACAAGTATATCAATTACTCTGGTCCAATATCACACATTATATATACATAAATTAAAATGTGACTATATCCCATAAATATGTAAGTTTGTGTGTCAATCTTGAAAAATGAAGCCCCCTTCCCTTGATTCTCTCCTTCGCCCTATGGGTACTACTGAAGTCCTATCTCCCTGCAATCTCCCCCCACCCTTGGTACCAGGGAATGAATTTAGGGGCACTCGACCACTGAGCCACATCCCCAGCCCTATTTTGTGTTTTATGTAGAGACAGGGTCTCACTGAGTTGCTTAGTGCCTCGCCTTTGCTGAGGCTGGCTTTGAACTCACAATTCTCCCATCTCAGCCTCCATAAGTGCTGGGATTACAGGTGTGCACCACCACACCTGGCTCTTTTCCCTCTATGACTTCTTCCCCCTCTCTCTCCACTGAGTCTCTCCTTTCTTTTTGGTACTGAGGATTGAACTCAGGGGTACTTGACCACTGAGCCACATCCCCAGCCCTATTTTGTGTTTTAGAGACAGAGTCTGAGTTGCTTAGCATCTCACCATTGCTGAGGCTGGCTTTGAACTGGTGATTCTCCTGTCTCAGCCTCCCAAACTGCTAGGATTAGAGGTGTACACCACCATACCCGGCAGGTCTCTCCCTTTTAACATGGCCAAATTTCCTTGTCCTAACCCTGCCTCCCAGATGGCATTGATTCTCTAGCCCTGGATATCTACCTACTACTCCTCAGTTTATCATCATTATATGAAGCATCATGAGCGAGAACTCACAGAAAGCTGACAGTACACTTCTGCTCTGCCATTCACCATTTCCATGATCTTCTGTGAGCAAGCCACTTAGGTCTCCAAGTCAATTTCCTCCTCTGTAAAACCAGGTTAATAACATCTGCTCCACCTTCCTCAAAGGTATGTTATGAGGATCAAATGAAATCATTTGTGAGAAAGTGCACCAGGAGCCATAAAGCTCTTTAACACCCTATTTACTCCTGCTACTACTCTTTTCATTATCCTTGACCTCTCTGCATCATGTGAGGCAGGGATGATTATCTGTCATCTGTAGGCTGGTCACACAGTAACAGTAACAATACTACAGGGTCAGCGCTTTAGTTTCTTCTGAGTTACTAATTTGGTAATAATCATATTTCATTCAAAGCAAATATTACTTTTGGCTTTTTAATTATGTGAGCATGTACTTTGGAAGACAATAGAAACAGCCAACAATTACTGAACAGGTACAAGAGTCAAGTAATTTACGAGAAGTTTTACTGTTACCTGTTTCCATCTTAATGATGAGGAAAATGAGGCAGAGCAGCACAGCCCTGATTTGAACCCAGGTGTTGACTTTAAAGCCTACACCCTTACTTACAGTCCCACAGGGACAAATGGGCTCTAAATGGGGAGACAGACCAGTCAGGAGGCCATGGTCTCTCAAGTCCTAGAGGCTGGAATTAACATGGGCCCAAATAGGAACACTGGGGATCTTTAAAAAACCGACATTATTCAATTTGCTAACTACAAACGTCATTGAGTACTTCTGTATAGTGTTGCTGAGAAAATACACTGGTGCGACCTTTTGAGAAAACAATTAGAGTACATCAAATCCTGAGTACTAGATTTCCTGCTTACAGGGCAATGTGCTGCTCAAGGTAGCACTGTAGCCTAGGAAAATAATCACGGATGAGCCCAATGAATGCTCATGGCAACCTTGTTTTTACAAGTAAATAAAGAGAAATAGTGTAAATGCCCAACAAAAAGACAGGATAGAGAAATCACTGTATACCTGTATAACTGAACATGATGCAGTCACATAAAATGATGATGTAGAAA
The DNA here is from genome assembly GCA_028644305.1 of Xerus rutilus. Classification (NCBI taxonomy): domain Eukaryota; kingdom Metazoa; phylum Chordata; class Mammalia; order Rodentia; family Sciuridae; genus Xerus; species Xerus rutilus. The sequence continues at coordinate 123,013,576 of CM053399.1, read as the reverse complement.
AAAAGGAGCAGGCATTTTATTAAGGAAAAGAAGAGTGTAAAAAAGCCCACAATGTGGGCTTTAGTATCTGACTACGTCAAGTTCTCAGTAAATTTGTCAGCTATGTGAGCACAGAAGTCATTGAATTTCTGAGTCTCAACTTTCTTATATGCAAATGGGAATGTAAGTACCAACTTAACAGGTTGAGAGAATTTATAAATTAACACACTTAAAGTGCTTGGTGCAGAGCCTGGCACAGGGCAAAAACATGTGATGTTAATTATTTGCAAAAATCTATTAAATTAACACCCACACACCCACACTCCAAAAAGCTAGGAAAATATGCAATTTTAACACTGATTATCTCTGAAAGTGATATAGAACAGCATTCTCTTTTAAATTCTATGTAGTTTAGATTTTTTTACTTTAATAGTCAATAATATATTAATGTTTAAGTATCTCCATATTTCCTAAGTAGCTTTAATAAATACTCCTTTTGATCTATTAACTTTTTCTAGTATAATTCAATCTATGCATACTGTGCTTATGGAAATGAAGTACTTTCACTGAATTAATCTGAGCAGTAATACATTTCACTTTATTCTTCAGTCTGTTCATATTTCACCCTATAAAAGTCTTTCCTGCACTTCCACGTCTGCAGATTAAGATCACTCTGAATGGATTATTAGAACATAAAAGGTAGGGAAAGAATGGATTCATGTCTCTAAAAGAGTGAAGTTAAGAGAGAAACATGACAACTTCATGATAGTTATAGGGTAAAAAACATATATACCTTACCTTAATTATGTAAGGTCAGAAATGACTGCAGTGAATCCTTCAACTCCACGGACAACTTGCGAGTATGGTCAAAAGATGAAAGTAATTCAGTAGTTCAGCAGTCCATCTAGTACGGAGACAATCATTCTGGAAAGAAAAAATCTCATTGAAGGAAATGTGATGGAGTCATGCTCCTTTCTAGGCACGAGACCCACAAAAAAGGAGAAATCAATTATTAGAGGCAACTATGCATTTTAGAAATCAAAGCACTGTTATAGTTGGAGGAAACGGGTCAGGATAAAAGGGAACCAAGGATATCATGCGAACACCAGTCTGTAAGCTTTAGATAGAAGATTGTTGCTCATTTTTGTAATGACTCATCATGGTTGTAAAGAAAAGGCCTTGATCCCTCACAGACTTTCACCTTCACTTCTGTTACCATTCTCTTCCCCTGTGTATTTGCTAACGTATATATCAGTCCATGTGTACCACCCAATATTTACTCATCTGTCATTTCAGACTGAGACCACTCCATCACAAACACTAAGTGACAGTTTGCTGGGATTAAAACCTTTTGACTGTTTAAGACATTTCTTTAAATCATTCTGCATCCCAAGATCAGCCCACTACTTTCCCTTGAATGTTCTTGACACCTGTGTCCCCTCTATAACCAAATGCTCTGACATATCCCATCTGTTACATTTTAGAAGCCCTTGACCTGTCTACTCTCCCTTGCAGAGCAATTGCTTTCATCCCACTACATCCTGTAGGTACAGCCAATTTCAGTTTTCTCTATCCTTGTAGTATTTTGAAGTCAGATACCCCTGGGCATGAATCCTGCTCCAGACGTTTTACACAACTTAGGTTATGTCTGCTCAACTCAAAATCTAGTTTTCTTATACATAAAATGATATTATTTATCCCTAGAGTTGCTGTAAGAATAACATCTTGTGCTGCACAGATCTCACAGCAGATACTCACCACCATTAGTAACTCCTGTCCCACCAGCCAGGATTCCACCAACTCACATCATGCTAAGTTAAGTAAGCCAGACTGAGTCAAGGGTCAAAAAAAATTTTTTTTCTTCACATGCAGAAGCTAGACCAAAATAAGGGGGGAAAGGAGGGAGAGAATCCATGAAAATAGAAGAGAGATCAGTGAGTCAGAGGAAGGGTACTAAGGAGGAGGGAAGAGGCATTGGAAAAGAGGAACCGTGTAATCAAACTGACCAAAATATGTTGTGAGCGTATATAATATACCATGATGAATTTCATTTGTTTGTATATCTATGAAGCACTAATTGACAAAAATCACAAATAAATATAAGGCCAGTAAAGGAAGTGGAACAGGAGGAGGGGAAAGTAAAGTTCTGGGGACTGAAGTGGAGCAAATTATATCCCATGCTTCTATGATGATGCCAAAATGAAGCCCAATATTATGGAGAACTCTAATTCACTTAAAAAAACAGCAACTCTAAAGTTCTCTGGTCTTATAACTTCCAGATTTTTTTTTTTTTTTTTTTTTTTTTTTTTTTTTTTTTTAGTATTTGTAGATGGACAGCATGCCTTTATTTATTTATCTATTTTATTTTTGGGTACCAGGGATTGAATTCGGGGGCACTCAGCCACTGAGCCACATCCCCAGCCCTATTTTGTATTTTATTTAGAGACAAAGTCTCACAGAGTTGCTTAACACCTCACTGTTGCTGAGGCTGGCTTTGAACTCGAGATCCTCCCGTTAGGCTCCTGAGCCACTGAGATTACAGGTGTGCACCACCACGCCTGGCTGTTTTATTTTTATGTGGTGCTAAGGTTTGAACTCAATGCCTCACATGTGCTAGGCAAGTGCTCTGCCACTGAGCTACAGCCTCAGCCCCCAATGTTCTCTTATATCCTTATCTTTGATAGTTTATATCATATCAAACTCCTCTGCTGACTTTCAGCTCTTTTATGATCTAGCACTATTTTATCTTTCCCCAATTTCTGAGAAACAACTTCTGTCCTTGTCATGTTAGCCTGACCATTTTCCAAAGCGCACACATTCTTACACTCTGCCCATGCTCCTGTCATTTCCCTCCAGGGATACATTTTCTATCCCTTTCATGGAGACCCATCTTGAATTGTGGGCCGAGCAATGCCGACCTTCCACACAGCGTAATCCTCACATACCATCTAAGCAATATTGTCCACTGTATCATGTATGTTGAGCATAGCTATCCAGCTGGAAAGACTGTTCTGATTATTGTAAGTTAAGCTTTTCACTTCAGTGTGAACAGTATTCATGTTTTCACAAACCTATTTTCTGGATCAGCTCTACCAACATCTTTTGCAACTGACAGGCCATTATGCCTTAGACTCTTATTATAAAAGATTTTAGAAAAGTTTCCACAATAAAGAAATGATGAAAGCTTGGGAGACAGATATAGTTAACCTGATTCAAACATTACACAACGTATACATGTTTTGAAGCTTCACGTTACCCTAATTTCTATGTTTTATATACCAGTTAAAATTTTTTTAAAGATTCTTTTAATAATTCTATCATTTTTATTTGTTTACAGAGAATCACAAAAGGGTCCAGTTCCATCATCAATGGATAGAACATTCACAAATAATCAGAGAACCTCCTCACAGAGCCTGGAGACAAGTTCTAAGTATGTCCAATGCCGGTCAGATTTTGCACCAAAGGAAATGTGTTCTAATTTCAAATACTACTTTATGATCAAACTCTCAGCAGCCAAAAGGATAACCTACCATGCGGAAAGATGATTATTAGACTTTTATTTACCTCAATGATGATGGTTGAAGCTCCAGGACTAAATGAAGGTTCTAAAAGGAATTAATAGAAGCCAGTGAAGGGTCAAGGAGGAGCAACAGTGGTTACAACAGCCAGAGACTGATCCTGACGGTAAGTAACAAATCAAATGCTACAGAAAAGGACTGACAACCACTAGCCTTAGTTAAGAAGTAGGCCACTTGTGACCCCTGAGGACAATTTTCAAAATGGCCAACACAGGACACTCACTAGCAAGGGACTAAGGCAAACGGAAACAAGCAGAGACTTCTCTGTCCAGAACTCTGATTAGGGAGTCAAAGGTTTGTGCTTATTTTCTTACCCTGAATCAGCCCAATAAGCACCTGTAAGTTCGCTCTTCATTCCTGGCCCCTCTCCTCTCCACACATGGAGCACTTGACTATGGAAGAGTGGGCTTCAAAACCCTCCCTGCCTTTCTCTCCCAATACCACCTTCATGTGCCGGAATTTGGTCCCTTAAGAACTCTTAAGGAACTATTTATCAGCTATATGCTACCATATCTGAAGAACCACAGTATATTCTGCTGCTTTTGGAAAATGAGTTACTTGCTTAACAGATGAAAGAAAACACACTAAAATGTGTCAGACAACAGAGCCAAAGTCTACATTCAAGTCAGATACTGTAATACTATATCTAAATAACAATTTGTGTTGATTTATTAAAAAGGTGACATTTTTTCTTCAAAATATTGCTTGTTCTTTACTAATCAGGGAGAAAGTAAAAATCATAAGCACTGTTAGCACTGTTTAATCTTTCAATTTTTATGCACAGCACATTCATAATTGTAGTACATAAACATGCAAGCACAGATATTTTATTAAAATTGAATAATCTAGTATTATTTGTACTTAGTTTCTCCCATTCTGATGGGAGAATTTAGTACTCTTCATTCAATACTCTTCTATACATTTTTTTTGAAATCTTTTAGTTATGCATGAACAGTGTCTTTATTTTGTTTATTTATTTTTATGTGGTGCTGAGGATCGAACCCAGTGCCTCACACATGGGAGGCAAGCACTCTGCCACTGAGCCACAACCTCAGCTCCTATACGTTCATTTTTAATGACGGCACAGCATTTTAATAAATCATTCCAATTACTTATTTTTTAATGCTGAGATGGATATCCTTCAAAATACCCTTAAGTATTTGCCTAGGGTAAAGTCACTGGTCACTGTACAGGAAATCCAAGGATCTGATATCACTTACTGTACAGGATATATAACCCAGTGGCACATGATAATATCCATTACTCTACATACTCTCTAATACTGAATAGTATTTTTTAAAATTCATTTTAATTAACAGCCGTTTGAGATCAAGAACTTTACACTTTTATACTTCTTGTCTGTGTCCTTTGTTCTCTACTGAAGCATTCAGTGCAGTAATTCGTAATCTCCCACTGTATCAAGGGTGTTAACTTCATACCCTGATAATGGAAAGAAAATTGTACATTGCAAGCTCTTGACTTCAAGGAGCAAAACCACTTCAAGACTATTAGACCCAGAAAAGTCTTTATCATATGGACAATGTGTTGTTACATTTTGAATCTGGAATGTTCCCCAAAGGCTTGTGAGTTCAAGGCTTTGTCCCCATGCAGCAATGTTCAGATGTGGGGCTTTTGGGGAATGGTGGATCATAAGGGCTCTAACCTCACTGGTGGATTAATCCACTGATAGATTTGTAACTTGATGGCAATATTGGAAGGGGATGGAACAGGAGGTAAAGCCTAGCTGGAGGAAGTGGGTCACTGGGGCTGTGCCCTGGAAGGGTAGCTCTTACTCCTCGCTCCTTCCTTGCTCTCTATTTCTTGGCCACCATGTGAGGAATAGCTCTGCTGGGCCCACACCCTCTCTGCCATGGTGCTCTGCCTAACCACAAGCCAACAGCAATGGAACCAAGGTACTGTGGATTTTAATCTCTGAAACCATGAGCCAATACATACCCTTCAAGTTGCTTTCCTGATATTTTGTCACAGCAACAAAAAACATACTTTTTCATATGAGCTGCAAATAATTTTCCCAGCTTATTTTATCTCAAAAGTTGAAATATCATCACTTCACTGGTCTGCTCTAAGGAGTAAGGGAAACACAGGTACCTCGTGAGTGAGAGGAATCAAACAAAAAAACAAACAAAAAATACCTTGCTGCTACTCTGCAATAAGGTGTCTTACTCTTCCAATCCTATGAGGTGCCCATCAGGCAGGCTTATCATTCCTCTTTTACAAAATAAACTGGAATAAGTGTCCACATAGTAAAGTGATAATTTAATTTTTACCCTTACAAATAAGCCCTGTATTCTTAAGACTTTATTCCTAGCTGTGCTTGTAGTAACATTTCCTTCTTAGACATAATCAAAGAGTCTACTCAACTTCTTTACCAGCAGTAAACCAAGTTACTAGCTTCTGCTTTGTCTATCCTTTTAAGATTCTCTAACCAACCCTCTTCTCTATCTTCTACAATTAGGAGGTAGGGTACTGGGAATTGAACCCAGGATGCTTTACCAGTGAGCTGCATCCCCCTTTCTTTTGAGACAGGATCTGAGTTTCTGAGGGTCTTGATAATTTGCTGAGGCTGGTCTGAACTTGGAATCCTCCTGCCTCAGCACACCAAATTGCTGGGATTATAGGTGTGTGCCACTGTGCCCAGCTATTATGTATTTTTAAGTATCATTCTGATAATAAGATAAATATTTTGGGCTAGGAACCAAGGCTACTGTATCAGTCACTACAAGCTCAACCCAATAACAGATGCTTTCCTTTCTCCCAAGTACTCTTAAAGGTACTTCAGCGGCTGAGACACAGTAACATCCATAGTAACGGCATACACCTGAACCCAAGCTTTTGTCAGAGGCAAAGTACACTGTGCTCTATAAATATTTTATGTACAGTCTGTATTGAAATTCTAGATAAGGCATTCACAGAGCCTCCATAATATGATGGCGGCCCAAATAATATCAGTGTTAAGTGCCGGCTTTGCCATGTCCTGTTGGGTCTCCTTCATTTAATCCTATTTATCTCCCCCCCCCCAAAAGTTTGTATTTATACAATTTGAGTATATTGGTTGTGCTGTGGGCAAGGCAACATCTGAAATAACAGCAAAAGACAAGTAGCTGAAACTGGTTGAACTCAACCAATTTAGTTACTGAAGATGCTGCAGAGAAAAGAGCAGAGCATGTGGGAGCCTGGTGGCTGGGTTTCTTTGATTACTAACAAAACTACACTACTCATTGCCAGAAAAGGGAAAAGGAAACCTCTACCCATATATTTATTAATTCACTGAAAAATTATAGAAAATGCTTAGGAATTTGACCACTGCACTTACGGAATAAAAAGGCTTTGGAAAGTCACCAAAATGCAGGTGCACTCCCTGCAAATCGGTGGCCCTGAAAAAGTGCAGCTTTTACAGTGGGGATCTGGCCCTGGGAGACTGGCTGGGTGACCACAAAGGAAGCAGAGCACACCTCACTGCCTGGCTGCAGCTGCCACTTGCAGAGCTACTAACTCTGGGGCAGGCAGCTTTCTTAATGCTTCTCTCTCTGAATTTTCCTCTTTCCTATAGGTAGAACAATGACTTCTCTGCTTCAAGGAGGTTATGGTGGGGCTCTTTTAAGGAGAACCGAGTTTGAGAAGAGAACAGTATTTCCTAACTAAGATATTCTTGGAAGAGAGAAAGTATAGAACTCAGAGCAATAAAGCCACATCTGCTCTCCGGGTGCATTTTCAAATGTGTAGGAGCCCCAAGAGAATGGCTAGATCCCGAGCTTGGACTCCTCACTGTGACAAGGCATCCTCCCTGGCCTCAAGCATGGCCCGGAAATGACAGGAAACAGCATCAACAGAGGACCCAGAGGGCTTTCCTGACATCCAGAGGGCCTGGTATGGTGTGGGAAAGGCCTCAGGAAAACTGAAGACACATCCTTTCTGCTATCTCAGAGAATTAGGTTAGAGTCAAAATTGAAATTTAGAAAAATGCAATACTCTCTGCACTCCTAGTTTGTGGACTAAGATTCATTCCTCATTAAAAACAACTAAGTAGGTGAATGAATTAATGAGAGAAAAGCATCAAAATCTAGCAACCTATATATTTTTCTTAGTTCAGTGTTCCTGGCATCCAGGAGTTGGTCAGAATGGCATTCGGAATATAGGGTGCTCTCAGAGTGTCTGTAAAAGGCTTTTGCACCACATAAGCATTTCACCAAGAGCTTCAAGGCTGATTTGTCACCACTGCTGTTTAGAGGGTCTGTTCTGACAAAAATAGGCATCTCTAGAGGTACCAGGCGCTGACAGCCAGCCTCAGGGAGTGGAGTACCTGGGAAGATTAACCACAACCCTCTGATTCACTGTCTGGTCTGAGGTTTTCAAGTCCAACATCTAGATTTTCTTAGAGCCAAACTTGTTAATTCCCTCAGTGTGGGGTTAATGAACAAACACACAGCAACATGCTAATGATGTGTGTAGGCAGAATCCTTTTGTCCCTTCTCTGCAAGCCTTTCCCCTCTTTGGGATCTGACTGGCCACAGGGTCAAAAGTATGCTCCTCCACTATCTCCTAACACACACACACACACCCTGCCCAGCCATGGACTCCAGAACAAGCAAAGACATCAGCCACAGGATGAGCAAGACACTTCTTCCCTAGGGTTTTGAAACTGGGGCTAGGGAACTGCCAGCCAGACTTTGGATGCAAGGGGACCTGTGATATGTATCTCTGGACAGCACAAGAGAGCTGGTCTTTTGGAAGAATGGCGCTGAAAGAAATAGGAAAAACATACTGACAATCCTTCAGCTTCCTTAGCCTTTTCTAATCTTGAGTGTGGGGTTTTTCTGAGGATCCCATACTCTTGGGAGTATTTCAGTATCCTGAGAAAATTTTCCCTAGTTTTGTTCCTTGCAGCCAAAGACTCCCAGATGAACACCATCTTTTCCTTGTTAGGTTACTATTATTATTTAGGCATGGAATGACCCTGTAAGAAATCGCATGTGTTTGAGCAAAGTTCAGAAGTGAAGAGATTGGGTTAAGAGGGCTCTGACCTCAATGATTAACCCATTTGAATGGACTTACTGGAAAGTGGTGCTAACTATACACTGGTAGGGCATAGCTAGAGGAAACAGATCACTCGCTGTGTGGACTACATCTGTCCCTGGCCTATCTCCCCACCCTGCTTCCTGGCTGCCAGGAGCTGAGTAGTTTTCCTCCATTATGCCCTTCCACCATCCACGATGGTGTTTCTGCAATGGAGTCAGTCGACCGTGGGCTAAGACTTCTGAAACCATGAACCAAAATAAATCTTTTCTAAGTTGTTCTTATCAGGTCTTACTGGTCATAGTGATGAAATGCTTACATGGTTACCAAGCTAATAACCAGCAGACACAGGATGGGATGGGCATTACACGGGAAAGAGTGCATGGTGTAATAGCAGCCCTCAACCAGAACACCTCCTCAATGACTAGACTCCTCGTTCTTCCAGACACATTTGTGGCTCCCTGATAAATTTTGCCTCATTAAACCACATTTTTTAAAGCTTGCATGCAGAACACTAGACTTTAGCTTTTTTTTTTTTAAAGTGTCCCTATGTCCAAACTTGCATATAATCAACTTCTCTTCTCACCTGCAGACATTAAGTAATAAGAGTATATGTGGGGGACTGCGGTTGTGGCTCAGAGGTAAAGCGCTCACCTAGCATGGGCGAGGCACTGGGTTCAATCCTCAGCACCACGTAAAAATAAAGTATTATGTTAACCTACAACTAAAAAACTTTTTTTTTAAAAAAAGTATATGTGGGAAGGTGCTCTGCTCCCAGCCCCTTCCCCTTATATTGGTTTGTCATCTTAAAGATGGGATTTTTAATTTAGCTTGAGACTGCATATTAAACAAAAGTTAAATATTACACAGAGGTGGAAGAAAATAGTTATCTTGAGTAATATTCATTTTCTACAAGAATTGGTAGGGTCTGGAATAATCTGTCCTACAAATGTACAATTTCTTGAAATGGTAAAGCTTGGTAATGGGAATTTTATTTTCCACTGCCACACTTGCTTTTTCCTTAAGAATTTAAACCGATGCCATAACAATGTATAATATAAATCCAGTTATGTATTTTTTGTTTGCTTTTTTCAGGTTTTTTTTTTTTTAAATCAATGGTGAGATATATTCCTAAACTGTGATGCTGTTCCAGGGAGATAAAATTAAGATAGTTATTTTTTAAAATTCGGTGTACAGGGCTTTGCAAGGGGGAGATTTTTCTCTTTTAGGATTCATCAGAAATGAAACATTTAACTATGCTACTAATATACATAAGTTTTTAATCCTCTACAGTTTGGCAAAGGCCAAAAAAAAAAAGTCATACTGGAGAAAGTGATGAGTTACATTTGGTCATCCCAAGTATATTTCCTTACCATTATCTAGATACATATGAAGTATGTGAAGTAGGAATTTCCAGCTTTGTTTAAAGCAAAGAAAATGAAAGTTCAATGCCTTTTAAAAAAAATTTTTAGTGGTCAGATCAGTGAGTAATTTCTACTCTCATGGGTCACTGTTAAACTCAGCTGTTCCCCGCAACCTATTAGCCTCAGGAAGGAGTGTTTGGTGTCTTTCAGTGCTGACCTGTGGTGGTGGTGGAAGTCCCCACTGGGCTCTAAGCAAGGGCACAATGAGTGAATAGATAACAATTGACAATCAGCACTCTGACAGGAGCTTCGGAGGATGCCACTGTGAGCTTCAGTATACTCTTATCCCCAAAGTTCAAATGTAAACAGCTTTGCTATTAAAAACTCCTACTTCCAAACATCTGCACTCACATATTTACTGCAAGCCAGGCACAATGGTACACTCCTGTAATTCCAGAAACTCAGGAGGCTGGAGGAGGAGGATCACAAGTTTGAGGGCAGCCTTGGCAACTTAGTGAGACCTTCAGCAACTCATTGTGACCCTGTATCAAAATAACAAAAAGAACTGGGGGTATAGCTCAGTGGTAAAGCACCCCTGGGTTCAATTTCCAGGACCCCAAACAAAAAATACATGTTTATTGCATCTCTGTTCACATTAGCCAAAATATGGAAACAATTTAGGTGTTCATTGACAGAGGGATGGATAAAGAAAATGTGGTATATCTACACAATGGAATATTATTCAACCATAAAAAGCATGATATTCTGTCACTTGCAGTGACACAAATATAGCTGGAGGATATTATGTTAACTGAAATATATGAGGCATAGAAACAGGCATACTAAATCTCACTTACATGTGGGAACTAAAAAGTTGATCTTATACAAATAGAGTAGTTATCAGAAACTGGGAAAATAAGGGAAGATGGGAAAAGGATGATTAATGGGTCCAGGATAGCAGTTGGATAGGAGGAAGAATCCTAATGTTCTACATCACCATAAGGTAACTACAGCTGACAACTGGCTACTTCAAAATAGTTGGTAGTGAGCATTTTTAAGGTTCCCAACACAAATATGTCTGAGATGATATGCCAATTATCTTAATCTGATCATTACACACTCCATACATGTATTGAAATGTCACACTGGTCCTTATAACTATGATTACTATGTGTCAATTAAAAATATTTTTAAAAATCCTATTTCTCATGTCTAAAACCAATGGTTATCAAATGTTAGTATAAATCAAAATCACCTATTGGGCTTATTAAAACAGATTTCTGGGCCCTAAGCTCAATTTCTGATTCAGTAGATTTGGTGTAAAACCTTGGAATTTGCATTCCTAACAAGTTCCTAGGTGATGCTGCTTCTGGTCACAGGACCACAACATTTTGAGAACTAGTGCCTTAAACAAAAATGTCAGCTTGAAGGATGGGCATATACTCCGGAGATGACAATCTGTGTTCATAGCATGGAAATCCATTCAACAACTGTTTACCAAGTACCTACTACATGGTAGGTACAGGGAATACAATGTTTACAAGAAAGATAAGGTCTCTCTTCTTTTCCACAGCCTGAAATAAAATTACTGTTTCTGAAACAAGCACCAAGTTTAGGATGAAGTTTTCTTTATCTCCAATGTGAACTGGAATGCTCAACCCCAGCTATTAGTGATTGTCAACCAAAGACCTAGAGTAAGCATCTGAGCCTGTGCTAGAGACAGACACAAGTAGGATATGACGACGGACCCACGACCCACACTCACAAGACTGGAAGGCCCGAACACAAGAGATCTGCTGGAAAGACACAGTCCTTGGTAGAGCAAGGATAACTCAAATAACAGTTCCTTTTCTGTTTGCCTATCTTCTCATTGTACCTTGAAAAGTCAGCTTTTGGGACCTAATAAGGTTGTCTCAATTGGTCCTCCACAGAGGCTGTCAGCTATTTCCAAACCTGTCCACATCTAGACCCCAGAGGATCTATCACCTCAGCAACCTTGAAAATGTAAACTGGTACAATTATAAAACAACGGTCAAGCCAGTGGTTCTCAAACTTTATCCTGAATCAAAAGTACGTGGAAGGCTTGTTAAAAACAGATTGTTCAGACTTTCATACCTCCAGAGTTTGGTTCGGTGGGTCTGGAGTAGTACTTAAGAATGTGAACTTTCTAAAAAAACTCTCAGATGGTATGTATGATGCTGGTCCAGACACCACACTTTGAGAACCACTCAATAAACTTTTGGCTTAATCCATTGTTTCCATGTTATCCACTAGAACACTAATGCTGCAATTTATTACGCACAACAGAAGTCTCTTAGATTAAGTACTAACATTGTGGTCTTTATCACCAACCTCAGGTACATAGCCTAACTTTAGGCTTTTACCTTGTAAGTAAATGGAGTATACTTAGAGCTCCATAATATCATAAATCTCACCCAAGTTTATTATTATGTAGTTTTAAAAGAGTTACCTAGCATCAGCTCTTGCTTTATCTTTTAGGATTCTGTTCACTGCTTAATTGAAAAAAAAACTGTAACGCATGAGACAAATATACTAGAACCTGGCAATCTTGATGTTTGCAAGATGAGAAATAAGCTCCTGGATTTCTCTCCTCTGCCCCTTTAAAGATAAAGCCTAGCAAATATAAACCCTCTCAAAATTCAGAATAATCTGATTTTCCTAATGGATAAAAACAATCACTTCAGTCAAGATTCACTGTGTATATGAAGACAATCAATAAGGGTTTCAATTAAAAATATATATACTTAAGACAATTTTAGTAAAGCACTATAAAGTCTTCTTCCTTGATGAGAATAGTGTTACTGCTGCTCATTTGAATATTAACAATCATATAAATGTCATACTTCAACCCAAGAAGGACAAAGTGGGGTTAGAGACCATTTTCCCAGAGGGTCAAGCAGTAAAGTACACCAAGGAAATACTCTCTCAAACCTCATTAGTGAACAGAGCTCAAGCTCTGGTATTTCAGTAGACAGCTGGCACCCTGCCCACTCACCAACCACCTGTTCCTTAGCCTTCCTGGAATGTTACAGGTGCATAATGTGGGTTGCCTTTCCTAAAAGGGGAGTGAGTCTAAGGAAGGCCTTTCAAACCTTTCCAGTTAGAAAACAAAGGTCATGTAATGCTAGTGAGGCATGAGTGACTTCTGCAGGACAAGACTCCTCCCACTGTGAAGATAATCTCAGGCTACCCCAGCCACATCATGGAAGCAGGGAGCTACAGCAGGTGGGCACAGCCCACTAATCCCCTGCCTGGCTCCTCCAAGCAGCTCCTGGTTTTCAGCTTTGAGCCTCTAATTAAAGTTAACTACAACTACAAAAACTAGAAGTGCAATGTTCATTTGTAGTCAACCACTCTAATGGTTAACCTTTTCAAATGTGTGTCTCTTATAATGTAGGAAGATTGACCTTCCAACATCAGCCACTCTTACCACAGTGAAAGAATGTCTGTCTTTTCACTCAGAATTTGCAAAGCAACCATCAGTGGAGTGTTGACTTAAGAGACCTCCATTACGTTTTCTTTAGAATAAAAACAAAACAATGCCTATGTCTTTCTTAATTCCTGCCACACTCACCACTTTCTCTCACGAATAATGGCATTTATGTGGTGCTGAGGATCGAACCCAGTGCCTCACGCATGCTAGGCAAGCGCTCTACCACTGAGCTACAATCCCAGCCCCACAAATCCTAATTTTTATAAAATTTAGAAACTAGTAAGGCAGCCACTTTAATTTATTATGCAAGTCTCTCCATGTTTACAAATTATCTTTTATTCTTCAATTAAAAAGACTGTCCTTTGGTGATGACAGGAGCTCTGCAGCAGCTCAGAGCATCACGAACCCCGGCAGACTCTCTTCTGCCTCTGCCAGTAATCAAAACCTGCCCCAGCTCAAGTATGATTTTCAGATCATGCTAGAAAAAAGCTTTATTGGATTAGTACATACACTATGTTTGAAGAGATTATAAAGTACAAAAACCAGGTCCTACCATTTGTTCTAATCTTACCTCATGTTGCCCAGTAGACAGAAATATGGAAAAACCAGTCTGCCAGAAGTGGCCTTTGTCACCTCTCAGTTAAAACATGTACCGATAGAAAGAAGGGACTAACATTAAATTTTTGTTCGAAACAGAATATATCTCTTTTGAAAACCTAAGTATAGGGGCTGGGGTTGTGGTTCAGTAGTAGAGCACTTTCCTAGCATGTGTGAGGCACTGAGTTCAATTCTCAGTATCGCATATAAATAAAGGTCCATTGACAACTAAAAAACACTAAAAAAAAAAAAGTACATATTTTAATCACTTTTTTACAAATACAAGCTAAAGATGGATTAGTGGAAGGAAAACATTGACTTTCCAGTTTCGACTTGTTTTAAACTGAACTGCCTCCCAGCTGCCACCTGCCCAATCACAATGTTCCCAAGCTGTTCTGAACTTAGACCCAGAAGTAAACTGGGAAGAATATTGCTTGGTTAACTCAGGACTTGATTTATAAGACAAAGGTAAACAAAAAACGGAGTCCTTACCAAACACTTCATTTTTCTTTTTTGGTACTGGGGATTGAACTCAGGAGCATTCGACCACCAAGACACATCCCCAGCCCTATTTTGTATTTTATTTAGAGACAAGGTCTCACTGAGGTGCTTATTAGCACCTCCCTTTTGCTGAAGCTGGCTTTGAACTCACGATCCTCCTGCCTCAACCTCCAGAGCCGCTGGGATTACAGATGTGTGCTACCATGCCCGGCCCAAACACTTCATTTTTCTATAAACTCAAATTTTTCTCTCTGAATAATCTATCTACTGACTTTAAGCAAAATGAGTTGCCTTTAATTTTTCTGATAAATTAAAGAATACATTTCACTTTGTGTTTTAAATTTTTCTTCATGGACTCCATACTCCAATTGCATTTCTGGCATTCATTCAGTAAAGTTGAATTGAATCTCTAAAAGTAAATTTGAGATTTTACATGTCTACACACCCAAGAAAATATCTTGGTCATTATTTTTAAGAATTTCTTTCCTTCTGCAGTACTGGAGATGAAACTCAGGGCCTCGTGCATGCCAGATAAGCATTCTATCATTGAGTCATGTTTTCAAACCAAATATGTTCACTTTCAAAAAATATTTCTTTAAAAGTGAAGCATGAGCCAGGCACAGTGGCACACACCTGTAATCCCAAGGGATGCCTTGGGAGACTGAGGCAGGAGGATCACAAGTTCAAAGCCAGCCTCAGCAACTTAGCAAGGTACTGAGCAACTCAATGAGAATCTGTCTCTAGATAAAATACAAAAAAAAGGGCTGGATATGTGGTTCAGTGGTTAAGCGCCCTTGTGTTCAATTGCTGGTACACACACACACACACAAAAGTGAAGCATTGCCTACTAAAAAAGAAAAAAATTGATCTGCCTTGCTTAGTAACACCTGATCTATTTCACTTAATCTTAACAAACAATATGTTCCCGGCTAAGACTGTTTATTATTTTTCCAGTGTAGGTGTTCAGGATTTCATTTGAGGAGGACTCCAACTTAGAAAAAATCTATTAACATGTGTTGCCAAAAGAATACTATGTAACTTCTGCATTATCACAACCTCTAGCAACTATCAACAATT
Source organism: Xerus rutilus (assembly GCA_028644305.1). Lineage (NCBI taxonomy): Eukaryota > Metazoa > Chordata > Mammalia > Rodentia > Sciuridae > Xerus > Xerus rutilus. Next base: position 122,997,992 of record CM053399.1, on the reverse strand, counting down.
TCTACAGGAGGTTCTTTCTGGCATACACATAGCTATATTAAGTATCACTGTTTGCTTTGGAAATAAGGTCTTTTCTTGTGAGAAGACACACAATACCACCTTGTCACACAAAACAATCCACAGTAAAGATGGCCCTGGACACTGTGCTAGAACACCATCTCACCCAGGGGCAAGGTATACAGACAGACAGGTACTCACACACTTTGGTAGAGCTACAAATTGGTCTTTTTTTTTTTCTTAACAGGTCAATTTTGGCAAAATACATCAAGGGTATTTAGAGTTTTGTTTTTTTTCCTTAAAAATATTTGTAAAACTTTTGACCCTTCTTTTTGCCTCTAATAACATATAGTGAAGAAATAATGTTTTAAAAAAACAGATTTAAGCAGAAACATATCCATTGCCTTCCACTGTAAAACAAAATTAGACATATAATCACCCTTACAAATTCTTACAAAGAAAAGCTAAAGATCTTAAATGACTTCATTAAACACATGAAAAGTAACATAATTTAGTCAATAATATATCCTAAAAGTACAAAAAGTAAACATTTTCAAATGTGTGTTTTTATATACAATTAGTTTAATGGAAGCAGGTGGTTTCAAAATGGAAAATAAGGCTCCAGCACTGTTTCCATAATAAATAGTATTAAGCAGAATGCATCCAGATTTTATCAACAGCATTAAGAAAATTGTTTCTCTTTTATAATGATGAAAGAGCCTCTAACGGATTATCTTGCTGGTAAGAGCACCTCAGACAGGATGGAGGTGACAGCTTGAGCTTATAAGGGACCTGTGCCCTGATTTATATATTACAGGCAGGCTGTACACCAGGGTGGGCCCACTGGGCAACAGTGTAGCAAGACTCTTGTCTCAAAACTGTCATGCTAGGAAAGGGAGCCAAGGGCTTCCTACTAGGGCATGCTGAGGACACCACAGTTTCATAGTGAAAATACAGGTATAGACTTGAAAAGTCAAGCCCAAGTCATATTTACAGAGGTAACTTTTTTTCAGATGTGTGTACAAACATACAAATATTAGGCCAAAGAAAAAATTCAATAAATTCTGCAAAGTAGCAATGATAGACCATACTGATACCACTGGTTACTGGTGATGGAGTTCTGCTCCTTCACATGTTGAAGTCTGAACATCACAGAAGCACACCGAGGCAAGCGTATAACGTAGAGTTTATTTAAAAGGGGGTAACACACTTCTCCCAGGAGGGAGAACAGGGCCATAGCTGGTATCCTGGTATCCCCTGAAGTATGTGTGTTTTGCCTTTTTATGTGTCCTAGGCTTCCCTTGTTCTCCTGCTGTCTTCCCCTGATCTCTCTCCTTTCTCTGTCCATGACTAGGCCCAGGAGATGCTCAGTGGGATGGCCAAAAGGTGAAAAGCCAATAAACAAATGTGGAAGTGAGCATAATTATGGGACAGGTTACCTTAGCAACAGGTTGGAGCAGGGGCAAGTTATCCTGATAAGGGTGGAGGAAGGGTTCTGAAGGCATTAACTAACATTTCAATACCTCTCCAACTTGCCAGAACTAAATTGGCCTCCTTGATCTGACCTGACTCGATTTACCTATATATCTATAGCTACATTGATTGCCTAATTCTGGTTTCAATACTTCAAATACCAATTAAGCAAAACCATTATGGAACCAACAGGCATTTGTATAAGCAAACCCCAATATGTAGGGGAGGGGGGATAAAACCAAACCACTGTTCTTTTAAATAGTTACTATTTTTAAAAAATATAAGTCCTTTTGAAAACAACAAAAAGGCTTGGGGTAGGAAAGGTGTAGAATTAATGAACACACTGGGTGTGTTCCTACACATTAAACTTTATGGGATCTAGTGAAGGCGAGAAGGTAAGTGCAAGCCTTGAGTAATTAAAGCAAATGAAATATATCCAAATGAGAAAAACCTCATCTCAGTATTTGTTTGGAAAAAAATGACTACAAAAGTCTTCAGTAACAATGAAAGCATTAAGTAGAAAAACAATAAATCCCAAGAGTATCTTTAAAAATCCAATCAAAGAGGTATCTCTCTTATAAAGAGTCTATAAGAGAGAAATATGAATAAAATGAGCAATGACAAAAGTACTATAAACATACTGAGGAGACATCAGTGAAAGAGCAAAAAGTAGACAGGAAGCTCTTTTCAGAGAGAGAGTCGAAACAATTGAGGGGAGGCAGGGAGGTCCCCAAGTCCTGGGTGAGGCAGGTGGAGACAGGAGGTTATCAAGAAGATACCCTTCACTGCACTGCAGGCCTCTCAAAACCCAGAGCGCTTAGCTGATACAGCCTTGCAACAGCTGGGAAGAAGTGCGCTGCGGTGCTGCTGCAGGGGTGCAGATTACTCTCATGTTTTTATTTTGTTTTGTTTGGTACTGGCAACTGAACTCAGGGGCACTCGACCACTGAGCCACATCCCCAGCCCTATTTTGTGTTTTATGTAGAGACAGGGTCTCTCTGCATTGCTGAGGCTGGCTTTGAACTCACAATTCTGTCTCAGCCTCCCAAAGTGCTAGGATTACAGATGTGCGCCACTGTGCCCAGCTACTCTCATTTTTAAAAGAAATCAATTTGGGGAAATGCATCAAGAGTTTTTTAAAGTGGTTATAATTTTTAAATGTTACTTCTGACCCTATAATTTTGCATCCAATAATACAAAGTAAAAAAATAATGTTTAAAATCAATCCACAGACTTAGGCGCAAATATATGCACTTTTCTGCCATTTATTATAGCAAAACTTCTAAAACTTAATATTAAATTATGCAGACATTAAACATGTTTCTGAAGACTTTTAAATACAGGCAAACTTGGTATATAAAGTTGAAAGTTGGCTATCAGTTGAAGATTGATATTAAATACATTAACCAAATATATATAAATAACTGGAATGAAGAACATCACTGTTTTTGCCTTTGATCTAAAGAGTCTTGGGAGACTGATTTTTAAACTTCTAAGTCTTAAATGTAGTCAGAGTAAATAAGATAATGCATGTTAAAATGCTTACTAACATTGTGAACACAAACGTAAGTTATTCGCACAAAGGATTGCTTTCTACCTCATACCCAACTTATCTGTAGCTGCAAATTACTTAACTTTGAAGCTTTTTTGTCCCCTCCTACCCAGATCTGCAATATTGAAATAATATAACTTATCTCACAAGGCACAAGGAAAAAACAAATAGTGCAAAATGATGAACTCTGGTATGTTTTTTTCTCCCCCTGCCCCCCAAAAGACTACATTTTGTCCATTCTGGGCAGTTTTAAATTGAAGACCTGTGCACCACTTTAAGTTATAAAAGGTCTGCAACCTTCTACACTACAGGAACATACAAAGTCACCATGGATCAAATAAACCACTAAATCAATTTGCTGGGCCAGTGGCCCTGAGACATTTCTGTACCATGGAGCAATTTGAGATTCCAATTATATATATATATATGAATGAAACATCTCCCTGGAAAAACATACATAAGTACAATTCTGAGTTCAATTTCACTGATGCTTTTCACCTAAAGCCCAAGAATAAGAAACTGTTTCTACCTTTTTTTAAATATACCTACAAATAATCATGTGATTCTGAACTAAAAAAAAAAAACAAAAATTTAAACTCAATGTATTTATGAGGTTTATCCATAGGCTCATCTTTTCAGTAACATCATCTTATTAGTGGCAGTGAGAGAAGTCTTACCAGAAATAAAACAGCACAATTATTCTCAAGCACAATGCAGAGAACTGATACAGAGTAGCACTCCAGTTACACAATGGCTATTCACAAATTTCAGTTAATGGAATAGTCACAGTTTGAGACCAAATACACAAAGGACAAAGAACAAAAATATAGACAAAGTTGCCACATTAGACTTGTTCCTTTTTGGTGGTGCTGGAAATCAAATCCAAGTCTTAATGCTTACCCTCCACAGAGTTACACCCCCAGCCCAAAGTTGCCATAAGTGGCAAGGAAAACAGAATTAGCTCCTAGGCAACAGAGACAGTGCCATGTAAAGCAAATTTTCTGTTAAGACTAAGAAAAATAAAATCTGATACAATATTTCATCTACTTCTCTCAATGATCTTACACAACAGAGCTATAAAAGACAGGCTTGACTCCATCTCTTTAAAAAAGCACTCAATATAAGATTAGAAATCTGAAAAATCACAGCATCTAAATATCAGTGTGATTTGAGAATCTCCATGGATCTCAGTTTCCCCGTTTCTGAGATATGAACAGCAGTACTTATTCCATTAAGATGATAAGCACATGTTCTCACTCGGGGAAATGCTGTTTTGTTTCGTTTTTAATCATTTTATGCCACTTCAGGCTATATTCCACAAAAATTTTCTTGCATTCATTCAGCAAATGTTTAGTGAATTACAATTATAAGCCAAACATTAAAATGACAAAATTAGACTCAACTTCTTTGAAAAACTTACTAATTCTTCCTGCATTAAAGATTTAAGACCAAATGTTCCATTAGCTGAGAGTGACAATATTTATATAGCAATTACTAATATTAATTAGTATATATACGATCCCCATTTTGTGTGTATAGATAGGAAAATTTGTGAATTACTGATGTAGAAAAGCATGTTCTCCTTTTGTCTATCCAAAAGTTCCAATTCTGCTCCCTTGAAGCCGAGAATTGTTTCTTTCAATAGCCTTTCAACTATTCCCGGTAAGGCATGATTTCTAGTCCATTTACTTTCCTGGTTTGCCCTCTTAAAATGTAGCGCTTGTTTGAAAACAAGCCCTTGGAGGCAGCCAAACCAAAGCAGAAAACAACAGGATGATTATCTCCTCCCTCCTCCGTTCTCAGCACTGTGCCATTAGTGCTACCGAAGTCAGCCAATGATGTCAAATGGTTGGCTAACACCTTAAATCTTTAACAAGAGCTGCTATTGATCCAGGTCTCCCCATTGGATATACATGAAACTTTCTCCCACCCCAATCTAGGAAACTGCATTCAGTTAGAGCTTAATTGTACTTTTTTTCCATGAATTGCCTCCAGCTTTTAAAGCCTCTGATTTCTGACATCCAACTGGTTAGCTTCCCTCCCAAAACTGGGACAGATTCAAATTTGACCCACCTCACTTTGTCAAGGCCACTTTTCTCAAACCAAGATGTGATGTCAGTTGGTAGAAGCTATTTATTTGATGACAGTTTAAAATATTTTTATAACACATGGATATGTTAAAAAATAGAAAGTAGGGGCTGGGATTGTAGCCCAGTGGTAGAGCGCTTGCCTCGCATTCGTGAGGCACTGGGTTCGATCCTCAGCACCACATACAAATAAAGATATTGTGTCCATCTACAACCAAAAAAATAAAAAATGAATAGAAAGTAGATACACTTGATGTAAAAACGTAAGACTTCAAAGACCTTTACTCCCACAGATGCTTCCAAAGTCTCTCTACATAGTTAATGCCCATAGTCCTCTTCACATTTACCTCTCTACACCCTGGACACCTTCATGGAGAAGCACTGGAGTGGCACTGGCAAAGCAGTGACTGCACCAAGCCACAAGCTTGGTCAACCTGCAGCTGAACTACGTATCTCCTTATGTTTTTCCAATTTATCCATAAAAAATCCTAACAAACTTAGTTTCTGGTTTTGTTCTGAGAGTTGCTAACAGTGGCATTACCCAACCTCTCTCTTCAGTAAGTGCAATAATCAGGTGATTTAAAAAGGAAATGGGGTCAGTTTAGGAAAGGCTTGCTCTTGGGCAACTGAAGCCAACTTAATCATGCCTCTTTACACAGTCACCACGAACCATCCCTCTTCCTTCTGCTCATTTTGTTCCAGGGCTGTTTCAATCTATCCCCTGGAAGGTACTGAAGGGGCTGGGAGTCTAGCCCAGGGTGCAGCACTTGCCTAGAAGGTTAGGTCTAGAGAGAGAAGATGAGCAAGACAGCAACCAGCTCTTCTGGGGCAGAAAGATGACACACATGCAAATAACTACAACACAAGATTTAAAAAACGCCTTAGTTAAGTTCCAGACACATGGAAGCCGTGGCCTGCAGGAAGGTATGTGCTGGATCAGAGTATGTGTGAAGAAGATCACAAAGATCACTGTAGAATCACAATCTAGTGTGTAAAAAGACTAAGATCTTGCCAGGAAATCACCTTAAAGCTTTCTGAGCCATAATTAGAAAACCACACCATTTTCTATTTCAGAAAATTTAAATGTTTTAAAGTTCTGAAAAACACCTGCTTGTCCTTTTTCTTTTTTGGCCTTTCTCCTATCCTCCGAGATTGCCAACAGAAAGTCAACAAATGTCCACCCATATTTTTGACAATCTGCAAAATAGTTTCAAACAGATCACCTCTACAAGAATTAAGTGTCCTAAGATATGATGAAACTGGGCCTGAATACTTAAACTTAGTTTAAGTGCCTCTCTGTTCTGTCACCTAGGCATTTACCACTTTTATCTATATGTGTTTGATCTTTCCAGCTAAAGATTATAATCCTTGAGTTTTCTAAATTCAAGGGAAAAAGAAAATCATACAAGTGAAAGTTGGTGTTGACTACATAATTAAGAACATCAGTGCATACACACAGAAAACACCACACCAAACATATTTGGAAGAAATTCTAAATGGCTATTATCTTTGATTTTTAAAGTTTAGAATAAATCTGCAAAACTATAACAACAGATAGACAATTCATAAAAAGGTGACAAATCTTTGGGGAAAACATTTAATGCTTATTAGTAAGCTCCCCAAATAGGCTAGTTAAAAATACTAATATTTGTCAATTTAAAAAATACATAAGTGAGACTGAGGTTGTGGCTCAGTGGTAGAGCACTTGCCTAGCATGTGTGAGGCACTGAGTTCGATTCTCAGCACCACATATAAAGTCCATTGACAATCAAGAAAATATTTTTTAAAAAAATACATAAGTGAAAAAATACTAATTCTTATTGTAGATTCTTATTTGCAAATTCACCTACTATTTGTAACCCCCCCCCCCAAATCAAGAGTGTGTAGAGCATCCAAACATTTGAGTCATTTCACATATATTCTCAGCTGAGGTCAAAGAAGGTCATGTTCTACTTTGTTTCAGCTCTTACTGTAAATAAATGTCCATTTTTATGCCACTGGGTTTTTTTTTTCATTTCTGTTCCTTTTGTTCATGTTTAAAATAGCCCCCAAGCACCTAGCTGAAGTGCTGTCTTATGTGCCTAAATACAGTGAGTCTTAAGGACAAAATATGTCAGATAAAGCTTCATTCAGACCTGAGTTACAGGACTATTGTCTATGAATTCAATGTTAATAAATCAACAATTTATATTAAACAAGGTATCTTTAAACACACACACACAAAACAAGGTCATGCATTGATCAGCTGACAAAAATGTGCCCAGAGGGTCAAGGAATCTGACCTGTATTATTCCCTAGGAGCAGTGGTTCAATGTTTACTCATTTGATGTTCAGAACATAATCACCATGAAAAATGAGAACTAACAATGGTGTTGGGGTGGGATTCCTCTTGATTTTTTAATTCCTAGACAGAGAAGTTTCCTATTAATATTATAGAACAGCTCCAAGTCCTAAGTCTCTCCTCCTCTGCTATTCTTCTCTTTAAGGCCTTTGTAAAAATTTTTCTCTAGCCTTTTCAAATGCATTGGCCCAGCCTAGACTTAGCATTCTCTTCCTCCTCTCTCAGCATCTGACTAACCCTCTGTTTATTCCCAGGTTCACTTGACGTGCTCATCGTCTTTGTACAGGTCCAGTAATGAAACTGCTTTCCCTAGGTTCCAGGGTGACCCGGGCCACCTCTGCGGCTCCCTTCCTGTTCTTTGCCCAAGGATTACATTACCTTTGAGAGCAGTCTTCTACATTGATGTCTTTGGCCAAAGGCTTATACTTACATTTTAAGTTGTTTTTTTTTTTTTTTTAAATTGAGGTGGGAGGTCACTGGGGATTGATCCCAGAGGCTCTCTATTACTGAGCTAAATCTCTAGCCCTTTTTATTTGACAGGATCTCACTAAATTGCTTAGGCTGGCCTTACACTTGTAATCCTCCTGCCTCAGCCTCCCCAGCCACTGGGATTAGAGGCATGTGTCACCACGATTAGAGGCATGTGCCACCACACTCAGCTTAAAACTTTTTTTTTTTTTTTTAAATAGGCACCTGCCAAAGATTCCCTGCCTTACACTCTGGGATGTGAATATTTCCCCCTGCTGTCATTCAAGGAGCTTTTGAAAACACTTCCTAGGATACTGGAACTCCACACGCATTTTTGTTGTAATTTTTAAGTCTTATAATTTCTTATCCTCAAGAACTCAGTTCATATTCAAATTTTTATCACTTCAAAAGTGTCATTACAGTTGGTTTGTTCAAATAAGACTCCAAACAAGGTCACCACCTGGCATCTCCTTAGCTGACACCCTATTGGAGGCTCATGTAGAGGGATGAGCTGTTAGGGATTTGCAACAAGGAAGCAACTCATTCAGCTAAAAGAATTAAATTAGAGGACTGGCCCAGAACAGTGGAAAAACAGAGAAAACTAAAACCATTTGGGAACATCAAGAAGCAGGGTGAGAGCCAGGAAGTACCAAAGAAGCTAGGAACTTAATTTGAGTAAGGAAAGTAATTGGAAAAATGATTATCTTAATGGCAAAAAGACTGGCAAAAAGAAAAAAAACCCCTGCAGATCAATGGAGTATTGAAAAACAGCTATTATAAAGGAAAACTTTATAGTCATTTTATCTTCTTTTCCTAATCTTTAGTTTCATAAGCACCTTTGTATATCTTGACACCTTAATAGTTATACTACAAGTTTAAAAGTACCATGATTACAAGTTTATCTTTTTATTTCAGAGGCCAAAATAAAATAAACCTGAAAACTATAGTAGGTAGATGACAGTGTAACAGCTAATTCTTACCCCATCTCTGTTTCTTGGACTTCTGCAAAAAGAAAACAAACATGGCCTGCAACTTGTCAGGTTGGTAACTCAGAGCAGATTACTAAACCAGGCACCGACAGCCACATGCGATGGCTAATATGGTTAGCTCGACTTCACAGATGTGAAAACTCAGGCTACACGGACAGGATAAATGTGGTGTTGGGGCATATCTACTACCAGGCAGGACCGGGACTCCAGAACTGGCCTGCTAACTCCAGAAAGACTCAACCCACACCAAAGGACAGCACAACTAATACTCCGGTATTCTCAAATGCTTCCCTGGGAACCATGAAACTCACTAAACTTCTCTCTGCCTCAGACACATACAAAGGAAAAATTATTTTTAATGAATACATGCTCATTAATTTTTTAAAACTTAATAAATTTAAATATTTTTGTGGGGCTGGCAATCACGCCCATGGCCTTGCACATGCTAGGTGAGCATGCACTCTACATCTTCAGCCCTTTTCTCATGACTTTTTGAGGTTCATTATCACATTCAGCTCCAGAATTTTCCCTCCTCAAAATAAATTAAAAATGTGTTCAGTTGTATTTCTTAGCATTTCTCCCCAAACTAAGCCAAAATAGAATCTAAACAGTTGCAACCTAGCACCCCCAACTTTCCAGTAATATTTTAATTAGAGTAATGTGATTAAAAAGTAGTTGTCTTAAGTATAGCTCTGAAAAATCTTAATGATTACTTTAAATAGGACCAGGGATGTTTGTCTACACACAAGTTAATGATATTATTGTAACATCAGAAAGGTTGAAGGCTGCTTTGTTTTATTTCTACTTAGAAGAGTCTGTAAGCACCTTTACCACCACCAAAGGGTAATTTCAGCATTTCAAAGGAATTTTTTCTTAATTGTATTTTGAGAAACATTTTTAAAAACACATGCACTGGGAACCCACAGATCTTGTCAAATACAGCATTTCATATTCCAGGACAAGTCTGGACACATCCAATCTGAAAGAATTCCTAAGGCTTACTAAACCACCCTCTGATTTAATTTCCTGCCAACCAGGAATCTTATATATGTAGTTATTGCAACTAATTCTCAGTCACCGCAAGGAAAGAGGGAGAAACAGCCAAGCTTTTGGCACTGCAACAATTCCAGAGGAGGGACAATTCTGATAAAGTACAAACTTGAATTGATATTTTACTTAGTATCTGAATCCAGATTTATGTTTACTTATTTGACTCACTGAATTTAGCAGTGTGGGTAACTCTACCATATACCTAGCAGAAGGGAAGGGAACTAACAGTGTACATTGTGCACATCTAAGTCAGGTGCTATTGTGTATATGGTAGGGGAGGGGGGATAGGCACCAATTCTGTCCACTCAGTAGTGCAGATGGCTCCATGGAGTCCTATCACCTGAGATACGGTGAGTACTGTATCTCATTCTGGGTTATAGATATGGTCTGAGACTAGGAAACGGTTTTCTCAGGGACTAGCTACTAGCTCCCCTAATTTCATTAGCAATTAATACTGTCTAGCAGTCCTATATGTTATTACCTACTAGTGGTTCTCAAAGTGTGATCCTCAGACCAGCAGCATTACCTGATGTGAGAGTCAACTTTATGTACCAACTTGACTAAGCTAAGGGATGCTTAACTTAGCACTAAAAAACTTCTGGGTGTGTTTCTGGAAAAGATTAGCATAAATTAGTAGACTTCATAAAGAAAACTGCCCTAGCCAAAGTAGGCAGGCATCATTCAATTCATTGAGGGCCTGAATATATCATCAACACTAAGGAAAGGGAATCACTATCTCGCCGTGGAGCTTCTATCTTCTCCTGCTCTCAGAGGTCAACTCTCACGGTTCTCATACCTTTGGGCTCAGAATAGGTCTTCCACCAGCCAACTACCCTGCTTCTTAGTCGTCAGACACAGACTGAGTTACACCAATGGCTCTCCTGGTTTTCTAGCCTTCATGTGGCAGATTTTAGGACTTCTTGGCCTCCATAATTACATGGACTAATTCTTACAATGAAATTATAGTTGTCATTAAAATCCTGTTTCTCTGGAAAACCCTAATATATAGTTGTCAGAAATGTAAATTCTCAGGCCAGCCCCACACTCCTTGAGTTAGAAAGCCTACAGTTGGGGTTCAGCAATCTGTGCATTACTGTAGTGCTCCGGGGGATGCAGATATAAAGTTTGAGAATCACTGCTATAAATATAATAAAGTCATCGAATTGCCAACGTATTTAGATTTCATTTCCATTTAACCTATTAGGTGTAATTTCTTGATTTTCTAATATTCTTTTTTTTTTTTTTTTTTTTTAAATATTTTTAAATTGTATATGGACACAATGTCTTTATTTTATTGCCTTGTATGTGGTGCTAAGGATCGAACCCAGGGCCTCACGCATGCGAGGCAAGCGCTCTACCGCTGAGCTACAATCCCAGCCCCTCTAATATTCTTTTAAAGGTCAACTCAGGCTGGGCATTGTGGCTCATGCCTGTAACCCCAGCGGCTTGGCTTGGGAGGCTGAGGCAAGAGGATCGTGAACTCAAAGCCAGCCTCAGCAACTCAGCAAGGCCCTAAGCAACTCAGCAAGACCCTGTCTCAAAATAAAAGATTGGGGATGTGGCTCAGTGGTTAAGACCCTGGGTTCAATCCCTGGTGTGTGTGTATGTATGTATGTACGTATAAATTAATGAATAAATAAATAGAGGGAAGCTTTGAATGGAAGAAAGTAATATGAAATTTAGCAACTGGCTTCCATTTTCCTATACTTGGTCTCTGGAACAAAATCCTTAACAGTTTTTAAGGACTGATCACATCGATCCATTTTACTTGATCCCCTGTATTACACAGGTTCTCAGCATTTGAGATGATTCCCAATTAACTGCCTAAAATGAACTTATCCTGAAACTAGAATTATAAAGAGCAGGGACCTCTGAGAGGGCCTGAAAGTAAATTGATGTCTCAGCATCGCCACTTCCCACATGGAAGCCCCTTGGAAAATTCAGCCCCCTTAAGCCTCAAATGTAAAATGAAAATTACCATAAAACCCTATCACAAGGAATTCATGTGAATCAAGGATGTGTAGAGCCTATTACTTAATCCCTCAGTGCACAATATCATTCTATCAGTACTAGCTAATGGTACTATTGAACTTTAAATACTTTGGAACACACAAGTTCCTAGAAATTAGAAATTGTAAACATCCAAATTATTTTCTATAGAGAGCCCCTGCCGCCTGGGGCTGTACCTTAGTATAAAGATTCTTGCCCAGCAGGCCAGAGGCCAGAGTATTCCATTCCCAGCACTGAAAACAGAACAAAAAAAAACCTGCTAAGTGATTTCTCTTTTTATGAAGGTGACAAAGCTACAATTGTACATTTCTAACAAAGGACTTAATGGTATAAAAATAGCTCATTCTGCAAATAAAAGCAGTGTACATATCCAACCACAAAGAACCTAATCAAGAGAAAACATTGCATAATATTTTCTTTCAAGATCCCTAATATGTCATGGGGGTGGGGGGGAACAAGACATAGCACAGACTTGAGCAAATTAGTCAAGAATGTGACAATAAGAATTAAAGAAATTACATTTTTGGCAAGGCTGAAGCTGAAGGCAGGCAAAATCAAGTTTCTTGTGATTCACTCAAATGAGTACTTCTGATGTTCGGCTGATAATATTAAAATATTTTAGGTAGAATGAAATGGACATCATTGTCCTAGCTTCATGCATGACTATTATATATGGTGTGATTCTACATCACGTACAACCAGAGAAATAAAAAGTTGGGCTCCATCTGTATACAATGAATCAAACTGCATTCTGCTGTCATGTGTACCTAAGTGGAATAAATTAAAAAAATTTATATTTTAACTAAAAGATCAAAAAGCCATGTGGAAAGAAACAAGTCATTTAAGAATCTTTTAAATGTTACTGGGTAACATTACCAAATATTGTTTGATGAATGCTGAGAGATGAAAGGAATGTACAGATCTGTGTTTGAGATCTGGCCTGGCCATTTACCAGCTGATGTTAGGCAAGTACCCAATTAATTTTCCTGCTCTACTTAGGTTCCTCTCCTGTTCATTCTCCCATAGCAATCATACAATCCCTATTTGTTCCCCAAGTAGGCCTAAGCCCCTTCCTACCTCAGGAACTTTGCATATGCCGGTCCCATTATTACCCTTCAGAGCATCTGCTCCCAGTCTTCTCCCAGCCAACTCTGTTAGTCCTTCAGGTCTCAAATTACTTCTCCAGAAATGCCTTCCTTGCCTAACCTAGATTAGACCTCCCTTTACTTATTTTTGCAAATTTAGACACCATTATAATAGTATTGCTCATTTGTAACCCTCTGTGTAATGGTCAGTCTGCTCTGAAAGCTACCTAGGGGCAGACACCAGGTGTGTTTTCTTCTGTTTTTAGGACCAAGCACAGGTCTGGAGCACAGGAGAGGGCATAATTATAAACAGTCCTCTGGGCATAGTCTCAACAAGCAGAGTGCCCTTCTAACTTTGCAAAAACGAGAAATAAGCACACTTTTGGATTAGGTGGATTTTTCACACATGCCATACTGTGAGATGAGAGCCTAAGCTCTTTTAATCTTTCTGGTTTTCAAAAGAAAAATCTCTGCTGCCAGTAGGTGAGCCATTTTCCTCCACCACACTGTTCTACCATGATGTTCTGCCTCACCTCTGGCCCAGAGCAATGAAGTACCTGACCATGGACCAAACCTGTAAAACCTGCTGGGATCAAATCCGGAGCCCCATACAAACCAGACAAGTGATCGACCACTGAGCAACACCCCGGGTCCATCATTGTGTTTGTGAGACTCATCCTCCTTGTAGCATATATCAGCACATCTTCCCCTTTTGTGGCTGAATAATATTCCATTTATGGATATATGACATTTTGCTCATTCTTCCACTGATGGGACACTTGGATTGTTGCCAACTTTTGACTATTTTATCTTAAAAAAAAACTTTTCATCATATTTCCCAGAAATTAATTTATAGTGTATAAAAATTGGCAATATTAGAAACCAAGAGAGAACATCTAGCCATATATGGAATGAAAAATTGACTGAATTATATAGCTGGATCATCAGAATTATTCTAAGACAAAAATATACTTACACAGGCAGGTGTGGTGGCGCAAGCCTGTAGTCCCAGCACTTAGGGAGGCTGAGACGGGAGAATCGCGAGTTCAAAGCCAGCCTCAGCAAAGGCAAGGCACTAAGCAACTCAGTGAGACCCTGTCTCTACATAAAACACAAAATAGGGCTGGGGAAGTGGCTCAGTGGTCGAGTGGCCCTGAGTTCAATCCCCAGTACCAAAAAAAAAAAAAAATTATACACACACACACACACACACACAGAGCAATCATTAGATCAACTTAAACCACATGATTCTCTCTCACACACACACACAGAACTTCTGAGGAGGGTCTGAGGGTTAACAATTTGGTGAGCCATCTACAAAGTGCTCCAGGAATTGAGAAGGATACCAGCCCTGAGGTATAAGATAATAAATTCTGTTCACCTGACAAGGCCAGCAGCTGTGGGGCTCGCTCTGGAGGGTACCTGCTAACCACTGATCTACTGAGTTGCACAGCAGAGCTTACATCTGTCACCTTCTCCTGAGCCCCACCCCAGTAACCACTGATGCCTCTGGGCCATAAGTGCTGTAGCAACTGCATCAGGCAGAGTTGCTGCCAAGAAGCTGCTTTGGCAGTGACAGGAATGAGAATTGAGAAACATGGAGGGCTCTCTGTGCTTGGATGAGAAAACCACAAATCCTCTGAAACATCTGGACTATAAATAGATAAAGTGAAAGGAAGAAGTGAGACCTGCTGGGGAGCAAAATAAGTCAAAGGATATAAGCTGAAGCAGCATAACTTTACACTGTTCCTATGACCTTGTTTGTAACTACAAAACACTGAGACTTAGCTAATTAGGTGAGATTATACTATTATGTGAATGTATATAAATACTATCGTGATGAATTTTAAATTCATTTAAAAGCAAAAAAAAATTTAAGAACTGAACTCTCTGAATTTAAGTGAACAATTAACTTCAGATTAAACCTCTGGGAATCATGCCTATAAAACCCAATAACCTAGTACATTGAATCTGTAATAAATATCATGGATGATAACTATCTCCCATCCAATCTAGGTAAAGACAAATTTTTTTCTGTTTTGCACTTGCTCTCATTCTTCTTGGTTTATTTTTCTATGTTTACTGTAACTGGGAAAACCCTCGAGCAGGGAAGGAGGTTGCCTGGAATTCTCACCATAATCTTGGTGACACTGAGAGTTGCCATCCCCTTCCCTGTCCTGTTCTTCATTCTCCATTTTCCATCCTGGCTTTTTTCCCTGGCCTCTCATCTCTCCAGTTTTCCTTTACTCTCTCCCACTCATTCTCTCTCAACTACTTTAAGATTTCATCTCACTCCAGTCAGAATGGCAATTATCAAGAATACAAATAGTAAGTGTTGGCGAGGATGTGGGGGAAAAGACACTCATACATCGCTGGTGGGACTGCAAATTGGTACAAACAATCTGGAAAGCAGTATGGAGATTCCTTAGAAAACTTGAGATGGAACCACCATTTGACCCAGCTATCCCACTCCTTGGTCTATACCCAGTGGACTTAAAAACAGCATACTACAGTGATGCAGCCACTTCAATGTTTATAGCAGCTCAATTCACAATAGCTAAACCATGGAACCCACCTAGATGGCCTTCGATAGATGAATGGATAAAGAAACTGTGGTGTGTATATATATATAAACACAATGGAATATTACTCAGCAATAAAAGAATAAAATTATGGCATTTGCAGGTAAATGGAGTTGGAGAATATCACGCTAAGTGAAGTAAGCCAATCCCCAAAAAACAAATGCTGAATGTTTTCCCTGATAAGTGGATGCTGATCCATAATTGGAGGGAGGACATGGGATGAAAGGAGGAACTTTGTTCACAGGGGTCGGAGGGGGCATGAGGACAATAAAGATGGTGGAATAAGATGGACACCATAGCCCTAGCTTCATGTATGACTGCATATATGCTGTGATTCCACATCACATACAACCAGAGAAATGAAAAGTTGTGCTTAAAAAAAAAAAAAACCAAATTGGTCAATGTCCATAGAATAGTTATTCTTAAATATTTAGAGTATTACCTCCTAGATTCATTTATATTTATATTGCCATTTAACTTATGAATAAAAAGCATTTAAAGAAGTTGTAAAAATTTCAAATAAATTTGAAAAACTGGCTTATCATTGGGAAAAGAGAGAAAGATTTTTAACCCAAACATCAATATAAAAAACAACAAAATGAAGCCTGGCGCGGTGGCTCAAGCCTGTAATCCCAGCACTTAGGGAGGCTGAGACAGGAGAATCGCGAGTTCAAAGCCAGCCTCAGCAATGGCGAGGCGCTAAGCACCTCAGTGAGACCCTGTCTCTACATAAAAAACACAAAATAGGGCTGGGGATGTGGCTCAGTGGTTGAGTGCCTCTGAGTTCAATCTCCAGTACCAAAAAAAAAAAAAAAAAAAAACCAAAATGTATTTCAAACATTTTGTGATGTATATTTATATTTTAACTATAAAAACAAATTAGTCAATCGTGTAAATTCTGGAATATTTTAGGACAGAAAAAAAAAAGTGAGGGCCAGCTGGACACAGTGGCACACACCTCTAATTCCAGCAGCTTGGGAGGCCAAGGCAGGAGTATTGCGCATGTTCAAAGCCAGCCTCAGCAATTTAGTGACCGTAAGCAACTCAGCAAGTCTATCTCTAAATAAAATATAAAAAAGGACTGGGGCCGTGGCTCAGTGATAGAGTGCTTGCCTAACATGTGAGGTACTGGTTTCGATTCTCAGAACCACATATAAAGGTTCATTGACAACTTTTTTAAAAAAAGATAGTTTGGGGAAAGAATAGGAAAAAATAGGATAAAATGGAATAGTCGAGAAGAGAGCTAGGCTTCTTATTCATAATTAACCCCTTCCCTCCCATAACCCAAAAGAGCTAGAGTCCAGGGTTTATATCTCCTCAGGCTGCCACCGCCTCCTGCTTCTGAGAGAATTTCATCCAGCAGGCATCCAAGTCACTTTCCATGGGGTTTTGAGAATATGGCCTATCTGTTCTTGTTGTTTAGCTCAAAGGAATACACTGTTTAAGATCTGCGATCAAGTCTAGGTATGAAGGTGGGGAGAAAGGAGTGGCTGGCTCTGTTAAGTAATGTGTGGTGTCTCTTTTATAATAAATAACACCTTTTATAAAACCAGATGGAAAAATCAAACCTCCTTTTTATAATTACAATATCCAAAAGAGTACTAAAAATTACAACCTGGGAGGAACCTGCCACAGATTACATCTCCTTAATCTAGAGGGAGGTGTCTGTTTTTTCAGACAGGCACTCATGATTCTGAATATTCTGCATTGAATCAAGTAGTATTGAGACTGCTGACATTCCACACATGAAAAGCCTCAGTTATGTGGGGAAAAAAAAGATAAAAATCCAGGCAGGAAGTTTCCTCTAGTGCTCAATCTACTTTGCATATTTTCCTGAGGAACTTTCTGACCCAGCCAGTTTGTATGCCATCCTCCAGGCCCAGACAAGGATCATCTTACACTCTGGAAGCTGTAAGGAGATAAAAGCAGTCCCTGGAAGAATTGCACTTGCTTCCTCCAAAGAGACAATAGGCAGTCACCTGTGCAGGGATTTATTCCCAGCATCCCAGTTCCTGTATCATGGAGTCACTACCCCAGAGAACAGGAGAAAAAGAACAAAGGGGCCAGGTGGCTGGGGCAGAGGGAGGATGGGGTGACTTCTGTCTACCCCCACAAGGCAGCCTGTACTAGAAGCCAGGTTGCTCTCACCTCAAGCTGTGTGTTCAGACAGCTGTTAGAGTTGGAAGAGGAAAAGGAAGGAAAAAAACAATCCTTTCTCAGGATACCCATTCTTCTATTCTGAAGGAACCAGATTGCTAAACATGAAAAGGTGCTATCTTAAAATACTATGAACTTTCCTCCAGTTTAGTTTGATCCTACCATGAACAACTCCTTGACAATTCTTTTCACAAGTAAACCAAAGAAATTTAAAATGAACCAAGTCAGCCAGGAGAATGAGGCTCCATCACAGCTTACCAAGTGTGATACGGGTGGGGGTGTCTTAGCAAGGACCCTGCAAAGTGGTCATACCCATTACAGAAAGCTGAGGATTCTGCAGAGTTCTGACTCAGAGTCCTGACTCTGCACTCAGAGGTTTTCAACAAGAAAACCAGAAGAACTATTAAAGGGGGAGACAGGAAGAAATAAATTTAGAAAGATAAAAATTCAAATATACTTCCTTTCCCATTTACCTGTGGAAGAGGGGGACGGGGGCAGTGGTGCACACCTATAATCCCAGCAGCTCAGGAGCTGACACAGGGAGGATCAAAGCCAGCCTCAGCAAAAGTGAGGTGCCAAGCAACTCAGTGAGACCCTGTCTCTAAATAAAATATACAACAGTGCTATGGATGTGGCTCAGTGGTTGAGTGCTCTTGAGTTCAATCCCTGGTACCTGCCACCAAAAGAAAGAGGCTGGGGGGCTGAGGCTGTAGCTCAGTGGTATATTGCTTGACCAGCATGCGTGAGGCACCGGGTTCGATCCTCAGCACCACATATAAATAATAAATGAATAAAATAAAGATCCTTCAACAACTAAAAAATATTTAAAACAAAAAACAAAGGGGAGGCTGGGATGTGGCTCAGTGTTTAAACACCCCCAGTTCAATACCTGGTACCAAAAAAAAATAAAAAATGGAAAAATTTCTTTGGAATTATTGATGGAATTAAAATTAAAATATTAACGTTATATTATTTCACCTATAAATTGATCAACACAATTCAACCAGATTATAAAATTTCTGCCACTTACATATTTGTACTTAATTTCCTCCTCTATCATTATTGCATAAATAAAAGATCATTAAAAACCTTAAAAGTCCTGATCAGAAAAATAACTCACAATTCCCAGAGAAACACTGCTATTGCTAATATTTAGTATAGCCTTTTATATTTTTTCTATGCAAATATATCCATATAAATATACAGTGAGTTTGTGGGGGAAGTTGATTATAGAAATTTACTTATACAACACCTATTGGGGTTTTTCCCCCCTCTATAAAAGTCATGAATATTGTTTGTGCAAATAAATATAAGCTTGTCTGCATTCTCTTTTCACACATTCTTGGCAAATATCCCTACTACTCACTGCTAAATAGACCTGGAAAGCACACAGGGGCATCTATACCTGCTGTTGAGGGTTTAAAAGCCTATGAAATTTGCTGGTAAATGAATGGAAATGGAGAATATCATGCTAAGTGAATAAACCAGAGTCAAACAAGGTCGAATGTTTTCTATCATGTGTGGAAGCTAAAGTAAAATAAAGGGAGAGGGAAGGACAGAATATCATAAAGATATAGGGAAGACCAATAGTGTGGAAGGAGGCGATCAAGAAGCAGAGTGGAGAGATGGGTAAGGGGAGGAAATGCAAAATGAGTTCATAAATCATGTTATGTGCATATATAAATATACTATAAGGAACTGCACCCTTATGCAGAGGTAGAAAGAACCAATCAAATATAAACAGACGAGCAAAAGGAAGTCTAGCAGAATAGAAGACCAGTTAAGAGGGTGGATTGGAAGAAAGAGGAGGAGGAAACAGGGGGATCATAAACTGAAATTAAATTCCATGCATGTATGTATGAGTTTGTTGGGATGAACCCAACTACTTTAACTATAAAGCTCCTTTTTAAAAAAGTATAAATAAGACCAAGCATGGTGATGCATTCCTTTCATACCAGCAGCTCAGGTGGCTGAGGCAAGAGGATCACAAGTTCAAGGCCAGCCTCAGCAACTAATCAAGACCCTATGAACTTAATAAAGACCTGGTTTCAAGAAATAAAAAGGTCTGGGGATGTGGCTCAGTGGCTAAGCACCCTTGGGTTCAATCTCTACTCTAGTACCAAAAAAAAAAGCAGCAGCCTTTGACATACCAAGTTCACTTGCAGCAGGGACACTGGGAATTCTTATCCTTTAAGTAGATCTTTGGAAAGTCCTTTCAGGTTAATAACTAAAATAAAAGGAACACAGGAGCTAGGACATATCCCTAAAGTAACACCTTGTAAACGTTATCTGAACTGAGATAAAAACCTCATAAACCACTTGCGATGGGGATGACAATGACTGCTGATAGCAAGGCTTAGCATCATCTTAATTACTTTCCTTTAAATGTTTATCTACAATAAATATTCTTTTCTCGAGGAATCAAATAATTTTTAATGCTTGTAATAAAAAGATTTAGCCAAATTTTTAAAAATACATGACAAGTAGTTCCAGAGAAAATATGCTATCATAGTTGTGGATTTCATGGGATGGAGAAGTTAAAAAACAGGATCAGTATGAACATTTCTAGCAGTCTTCACTAAAGAAAACAAAGTGTTGAGCCAGGTGTGGTGGTGCATGCCTGTAATCCCAGCACTTTGGGAGGCTGAGACAGGAGAATCGCGAGTTCAAAGCCAGCCTCAGCAATGGCAAGGCACTAAGCAACTCAATGAGACCCTGTCTCTAAATAAAACACAAAATAGGGCTGGGGATGTGGCCCAGTGGTCAAGTACCTCTGAGTTCAATCCCTGGTAACAAAAAAAGAAGAAGAAAAAAAAAGGCTCTGCCATAAATGGAAAGATTTTATATCAACGTTCTGCAGCCTAAAACTTCCCATCTACCACCACTTTCCCCTGTCACAGCTAGAGGCAGTGCTCCATAGAAATAGATAATTTTATCATTTGTCAAATGCTACTCACCATGCCGGAAGAGAATTCTTACCATTAGCCCTATCTTCTAAACTGTATGGGAGATTACTTAATAGAGGCCTAAAATGCATCTGTACACAGTAATTAATTCAGAAAGAATGTAGCCACAACCAAGGCAGGGCATTCAACTCATTTTAATCCATTCAACTCATCCCCTGCCACCACCATTTTTAATTAAGACACTTCCTATTGTTGTCCCACACATTCTGTTTTGCACATGTTCTGCCAAACCTTAATTTTCAAGCTTGTTTTCATTCTTTTAAGGGGTTTAGATTTACACACTACATTTTACAAGGTAAAACAATCCTGAAAACAGAAAAGGCATAGAATTTCAAACTTACCCAGGGCTTTCCAAGACTGTTATGTGAATTCAAGGTCTTCTCCATTGATGAAATGTTACAGTGTATTTTATCCTTCCTCGGACCCAAGACAGTGTCAGCCTCCCGTTAGAGGGACTCACAAAATTTAGCCAGCAACCTTTTTACCAAGCAAAACAGACTATCAAATGAGCAGCCGGCATGTCTAAGGGATTCTCATGCTGCAATTTGAGAAGACTGAAAACAGACACTGGGAGAGGGAGATGCTAATTAATTCTTCTCCTCCACATCAGCCCCAAATGTTTCAAACAACAACTGATGTGGGAACACAGTTTTGACAGTGTTGAGATAATGACTTGATTTGTTCTCAAATGCTGGGAGCACTACTGCAACCCTATCTGGTGAGAACCACTTGTACTCTTTTTCTTCTCAAAGCCAGAAGCAAGGTTTGCTTCTAAAGACAAGGAATGCTTCCTGTCTTTTCCAAGCCTGGCAGGATGGGCTGACTGACCCTTGTGTCTTAAGGCTCTATCAAACTGGCAATGAATTATGGGCTACTTTAGATTATCCAAAGGAAGATCTCTTGGTTGCCACAGTAGAAATTCCTAATCTATACTATTTAAAATATAGATGTCTTATCATTATAAGACAGGGAAACAGAAATGAGAACAAGATTACTTTGTATTACATATTTATAGGGGTGGGGGAAGTAGTGAAAACAGCTATAGGAGATTAAGCAGTTGGACTCCAACCCAATGAACCAGAGTTTTATGGTAGGGGGGAAATAAAAACTGCCACCAGCAAATAAGACTGCAGCAGAGTAACTAAGAACCCTGTTCTCAGGTCCAGCTCCAGCTATCATCGTCTTAACTTTAAAAAAAAAAAATTATGTAATTTTTGTTTAGTTATATCTAACTAGCATGTATTTTGACATAACTAGAATATATTTTGACATTAAACATACATGGAGTATAACTTCCCACTTTTGTAGTTGTACATGATGTGGATTTACACTGGTCTTGTATTCATATATGAACATAAGAAAGTTACGTCTGATTCATTCTACTGTCTTTCCTATTCCCATCCCTTCTCCCTTCCCTTCATCCCCCTTTGTCTAATCGAGTGAACTTCAATTCCCCACTCCACCCCAATCCACTTATTGTGAGTTAGCATCCACATATCAGAGAAAAGAGTCGGTCTTTGGCTTATTTCACTTAGCATGCCAGCGAATACCATAATTTCATTCTTTACGGCTGAGTAATATTCCTTTGTGTATATGTACCAAATTTTATTTATCCATTCATCTGTTGAAGGGCACCTAGGTTGGTTCCATAGTTTAGCTATTGTGAATTAAACTTCTATAAACATTGATGTGGTTGCATTATTGTAGTATGCTGATTTTAAGTTCTTTGGGTATACACGGAGGAGTGGGATAGCTGGGTCACATGGTGGTTCCTTTCCAAGTTTTCTGAGGAATCTCCACACTGCTTTCCAGAGTGGTTGCACCAATTTGCAGTCCCACCAGCAATGTATGAGTGGTCCTTTCCCCCCCACATCCTCATCAACATTTATTACTACTTGTATTCTTGATAATTTCATTCTGACTGGGGTGAGAAATTTCAGCATAGTTTTGATTTGCATTTCTCTAATTGCTAGAGATGTTGAATATTTTTTCGTACATTTGTTGGCCAATCATATTTCTTCTGTGAAGTGTCTGTTCAATTCCTTTGTCCATTTATTCATTGGCTTACCCTCCTTTTGCCAAATATCTTTAAAAGGTTCATTTACAGCAGCATTTCTCAATCTTTACATAATTGACCTTTGGAATTGGAGAATTATTTGTTGGGGTGGGAGGCATTGTCCCTGTACACTCTAGGGTGTTTAGAAACATCCATGGCCCCCCACCCCTGCCAGATGACAGCAGCACTCACCCTGCCTGGTTCAATTTTAACAAAAATGTGGTTAGAAATTCCTACATGTCCCCAGGGGGGCAAAAATGACCCACCCTAGGCCTCCATGCTTAAGAGGTGCAGTATGCATGGCAAACAAGTACATCCAGCTAAGGTGGCATATGGGAGCTGAAATCCCATCCACTGCCCACTCACCATGCCGTACACCCAGGGACTACACCAATCCAGAAGGGGCTTTAGAGAAAAAAAACAAAACCAAAAACAACCTAAATGGTTCCATACAGGCAGGCAGAAGTAATGCATCTCCCTGTACTGATGCACCCCCCTCACTCCTGGACCCAGCAGTCATCAAGCCTCTAAAATTGTTCTTGTTGCAAAAATCCAGTAGAAGTGACTTAATTCTCATTGCTCTGCAGGATGTAGCCCTGGTAACCATTCCCTCCTGGAAATGCTCCTACAGGTTTCCTCCAATCTCTGGCCACTCATCCTCAGTTTTATTTGCAGGTTGCTCTTTAGGGTTCCGCCTAAACCCTTTTCTGTTCCTCCACCCCTATCCTGGTGACCTCTTAGCTGCAGCTAATATCTGCACGGGAGACTCAGCTCTTTCCTGAACTTTAAGCGCAATGGACATTTCCCTTTGGATGAACTGAAGACACTGGAACTCAATCTGGCCACTAATGAGCTCATTATCCCTCTCACAAACCTCCAAGGCTTCCTCTCACTGAGCAGCAGTTGGATCCTTCCAGAAACCTGGGCACTCACTCACTGAACTTTACTCTCTCCTCTCCCCATTCAACTATCTCAGAGAGATGCTATTCCTAAACCTCCAATCCGTTCACCTTTCTCTAGCCCCATGGTCACTGCCCTAGCCAAGCTACAATTTCTCTCATCTGGGTTATTACAGATGCCTCAGTGTGCAAGGTATCCTCACATACCCAAGCTAGAGAGATTCCCAAACTGGAACTTCTAGTTACATCACACACCAACTTACAACTTAATGATTTCTCACCTCCTTTGAGATACAGTTCAAAATTTCTTCACGTGGTTTACTAGGCCCTTTATGACCTGCCCCCCAGTCAACTGCACTCTCCAAGTTGAAATCACAAATTAAGTTCTTTTTGCTTCTGAACACGGGAGGCTCTCTCCTCTCTGTAATATCCTCTTCCCCAAACCTACCCCTTGACCTGGCTAACTTCACCTTACCCAAGAGGCTTCAGCTGCAACTTCCAACCTCCCTCTCCCACTTGGGTTTTCAGGGTTTTTTCCCCAGAGCACTTACTCTGCATATCTGCCTAATTCCCCAACTTAACACCCTACATCTCTCTTTTTTCCACCTGTTGGCTTCAACTTCATTTATTCCTCCTCCACATGGGTGCTGGCCGGTCCATCAATTGCTATTCTCAAATTTACTGTAATGTCTCATCAATAATGACTATGCTAAGTACCAAGACTACAGAATGCCCCTTTGTACCAGATGCTACAGTGATATCAAAATACATATACAACACAGAACAAGCCCTCAAGAATTATCTCAAGGTAGGGAGATAATACAACAGGAGCTGTGTAATAGGCTGAGCATCCCTAATCCAAAAACCTGAAATCTGAAACATTGCAAAATTAGCAAGTTAAGCACAGACATGATACCAGAGATGGAAAATTCCACATCTGACCTCATGTGACAGATTGCAGTGAAAATGCATAGGAGCACTAAAAATACCATATAAAATAACCCTCAGGCTACATGTATGAGTTGTATTATGTACAACATAAATGAAGTCTGTTTGGACTTGGATGCCATCCCTGAGATATCTCCCATTAGGTATATGCAAATATTTCAAGACTGAACTAATCCAAAATTCAGAATACTTCTGGTCTCAAGTATTTTCGGTGAGGGATATTCAATCTGAATTTACTAAGCAATATGCGTACAAATGCAAATAAATGAAGCCTAAGAAAATTGGTAGCCAGGGGACATAAAATTGAGAAATTATCAGAATTAAATAGAGATGGTATGGAGAAAAGCCCAGGATTTGGCCTCGATTTTGAAGATGGCCAGGCAGTAGCACACACCTGAAATCCCAGCACCTTGGGAGGCTGAGACAGGAGAATCAGAAGTTCAAAGCCAACCTCAGCAACAGCAAAGCGCTAAGCAACTCATGAGACCCTGTCTCTAAATAAAAAACAAAATAGGGCTGGGGATGTGGCTCAGTGGTCAAGTACCTCTGAGTTCGATCTCCGATACCAAATAATAATAATTTTGAAGATAAGGGACAAATTGACAAGGATAGAAATTAGCTTGGGAAATGTCACATCTTGCAACAATCAACTTTTTATTTTGTACCAGGGATTGAACCCAGAGGCACTTAACCACTGAGCCACATCCCCAGCCTTTTTCCTATATTTTTAATTTAGAGACAGGGTCTTGCTAAGTTGCTGAGGCTTGCTTGAACCCAAGATCCTTTTCCCCGAGCCTCCTGGGGCCACTGGGATTACAGATGTATCACCATGCCCTGGCAGTACAATCAATTCTTTTTAAATCAGTAGGATTTATAGTACTTTTTTTTCTTATGAAAATTTTGTAAATTGTCCCTTCATAGTTTTCTGGTGGAAGTGATGGGGGAGTGACAGCAGGAAATGGAACAGTCATTCTTTGGTGGAGTGAGAACAAATCTTAGAGGTTTGTTTACTCTCCATGAAAGCAGCAAAAGCCAGCACAAACAGGCTGGAGGTTTTCCAAACATCAATTTTCTCAACATAAATACAGCTATACAGAAAAACTGATAGTCTGGATGGAAACTTTTTACCTCTAATGGCACTTCAGTATATGATTTTTATCTTAATTTTTTAATTCCAAACAGAATAGTGCTTTATTTACAGTTTGTAAAGTTAGCAAATAAAAATGAATAGAGTTACATCACACAACAGTTTTGATAGACATACATTGCAAAATGATTAAATCAAACTAATTAACACATCTATTACCTCACATACCTATCCTTTTTGTGGTGAATGTCTTAGTACTTTAAGTATACATTAACTGTATATAGTCAGTTCACTATACATTAAGTCTCCAGGATTTATTCATTGTAACTTAGCATCCTTTGACTAGCATTTCCCCCAAATCCCTGGCATAACATTCTGTCTCTGCTTTTGACTTGTTTAGATTCCACATGTAAGTGGGATAATACAGTATTTGTCTTTCTGTTTCTATGCCCGGCTTATTTCATTCAGCATAATGTTCTTCAAGTCCACCTATGTTTTCAAAAATGATAAAATTTCCTTCTTAGGCTGAATAGTATTTCATTGTATATAGACACAGTTTCTTCACCCATTTATCTGTTGATGGCTTAAGTGAATTCCGTATCTTGGCTATTGTGAATAATGCTACAATGAATATGGGAATGCAGATATCTTTCTGACATACTGACTTTGATTCCTTTGGATATGTACCCAGTAATGGGATTGCTGGCTCATGAGACAGTTTTTTTTTTGTTTGAGGAATCTCCATGCTGTTTGCCATATGGCTATACTCATTTACATTCCCACCAACAGTGTACAAGAATTCCAGTTTCTCTATATCCTTGCCAACACGATGTTTCTGGTTTTTGACAGTGGTCATCCTATTGAGTGTGGTGTGTTATCTCACTGTAGGTTTGATCTGCAATTCCCCAATGCTCAACAATGTGGAGTATTGTTTTCCTATACCTGCTGACCATTTGTATGTGTTAAGAAATGTCTATTGAGGTCATTTACCCATTTTTAAATCAGTTGTTTCTTTGCTATGGAAGTGTTTGAGTTCCTTAATTGGGATATTAGCTACTTATCTGTCATAGTTTCCAAATACTTCCATTCTGTGAGCTCTTTCCTGCAGTCTCCTTTACTGTGCAGAATCTTTTTAGTACAGCAATCCCATTTGTCTATTTGTTTTTGTTGCCTGTACTTTTTTATTGAAGTCTCATCCAAAAAAATCATTGCCCAGGTGAGTCTCAAGAAACTCTTTAAGCCGGGCGCGGTGGCTCACGCTTGTAATCCCAGCACTTAGGGAGGCTGAGACAGGAGAATCGCGAGTTCAAAGCCAGCCTCAGCAATGGCGAGGCACTAAGCAACTCAGTGAGACCCTGTCTCTACATAAAACACAAAAAAATAGGGCTGGGGATGTGGCTCAGGGGTCAAGTGCTCGTGAGTTCAATCCCCAGTACCAAAAAAAAAAAAAAAAAAAAGAAACTCTTTACTATGTATTCTTCAAAAAGTTTAATAAAGGGCTGGGATTGTGGCTCAGTGGTACAGCGCTTGCCTCACATGTGGGAGGCACTGGGTTCGATCCTCAGCACCACATATAAACAAATGAATAAATAAAGCTCAATCAACAACTAAAAAAATTAAAAAAAAAAAAGTTTAATAAAGCCAAGCATTGTGGTGTACGCGTGTAATCCAATTGACTCAGATGGCGGAGGCAGGAGGATCACAAGTTCAAGGCCAGCCTGGACAACTTAGTGAAGCCCTAAGCAATTTAGTGAGACCCTGCCTCAAAATTAAAAGGGAAGGGAGGACTGGGGATGTGGCTCAGTGATGAAGCATCCCTGAGTTCAACCCCCAGTACCCAAAAAGAAATTTTTCTTCATATATATATACACATACACATATATTTTTAGGTCTTCTCTTTAAATTTTGGAAATTCTGAGTTGATTTTTGCATATCGTGTGAGATCAAATCTGATTTCTTTCATTCTGTATGTAAACAGCCAATTTCCCCAATATCGTCTATTAAAGAGACTGTCCCTTCCTCATTCTTTGCACTTGGAACCTCTGTCAAAGATCAGTTGATAGCCAGGCACGGTGGCACATGCCTGTAATCCCAGCACTTTGAGAGGCTGAGACAGGAGAATCGCGAGTTCAAAGCCAGCCTCAGCAATGGCGAGGTGCTAGGCAACTCAGTGAAATCTTGTCTCTCTATAAAACACAAAGTAGGGCTGGGGATGTGGTTCAGTGGTTGGGTGCTCCTGAGTTCAATCTCCGGTACCAAAACAAACAAACAAAAGATCAATTGATTATAAATAAGCAGATTTATTTCTGGGCTCTATTCTGTTCCTTTCGTCTGTATATTTGTTTTTATGCCAGTACCATGCTGTTTTGATTACCATAGTTTTATTGTATATTTTGAAATCAGGTAGCATGGTGCTCCCAGCTTTATTTTACTCACATACTGAACTTATATGATGTAGAAAAAGCAATTCTGTGACATTGCAATTCTGTGACATTTCTCTCCTACATTGAGAGAAAACCAGAAATAAACATCCTAATTTCATACTGCAAAGAAATGGAAAAAGAAAAAACTAGCCAGGTGTGGGGGCACATGCCTGTAATCCCAGCACTTTGAGGGGGCTGAGACTGGAGAATTGCAAGTTCAAGGCCAGCCTCAGCAACAGCAAGGCACTAAGCAACTCAGTGAGACCCTGTCTCTAAATAAAATACAACACAGAGCTGGGGATGTGGCTCAGTGGTCGAGCACCCCTGAGTTCAATCCCCGGTACCAAAGGGGAAAAAAACCCCTGAGCTCTAAGGTAGCAGGAGGAAGGACATAAAATCAGTAGACAAATGAAATAGCAATTAGAAAAACTTAAGTTGATAAAAAATTTTTCTAAAAAACAAAATTGACTAGATGAGCTAAGAAAATTCAAATAAAATTATAAAATAGGAGCCATTACAATTGATACCACACAAATACAAAGGATTTTAAGAAACTATGAACAATCCTATGCCAACAAATCAAATATCTAGAAAAAGTAGATAAATCTGTAGAAACATACAACTTAACAAAACTAAATCATGAACAGAAAATGTGAACAGATAATGATTAAAAGGATAAAGCCAGGTGTGGTGGTGCATGCCTATAATTCCAGCAGCTCTGGAGGATAAGGCAGGAGGATCACAAGTTCAAAGTCAGCCTCAGCAACTTAGCGAGACCCTGTTTCAAAATAAAAAGGGCTGGAGATGTGGCTCAGTGGTTCAGCACCCCTGGGTTCAATCCCTGGTACCAAAAAAAAAAAGACATGGAATCTGTAGTAACATGTCTCTCATCAAAAAGCCCAACACTGAACGATTTCACAATTCTACCAAACATCAAAAGAATTAATGCCAATGCTTCTTAAGCTCTTCCAAAAATCTGGAAAGAACACTTCCAAACTCACTATAGAAGACCAGCATTACCTACCCTGACACCAAAGCCAGATAAGGATACCACAAGAAAGAAAATCATAGGCCAACAATTCTGATGAACATTGATGCAAAAATCCTCAACAAAGTACTGACAAACCAAATTCAATAGCACATTAAAAAGATCATACACCATGATCAAATGGGATTTATCTTTAGGATGCAAAAATGATTCAACATGTATAAATCAAAAAATATGTTATATTGCATTAACAGAATAAAGGATAAAAATTTTATGGTCATCTTGACAGATGCAGAAAAAGGATCTGATAAAACACAACATTCCTTTTATGATAAAAACTCTCAAGTTTTTGTCAAACAATGCCCAGAAGGAATGTAGTTCAAAGTAATAAAGGTTATATGCAACTAGCTCACAGCTAATATACTCAATGGTGAACAAGTCAAAAGTTTTTCCTCTACAATCAGAACAGGATGAGGAGATCCTCTTTTACTGGTTCTATTCAATATAATAAGGAAAGTCCTAGCCAGAATAATTAGATAAGAAAAGACATCAAGTTAGAAATTACATTGTCTGTTTGCAGATGACAATCTTATGTATAGAAAATCCTAGAAACTGTTAGAACTAAGAAATGAATTTAGTAGCTACAGAATACAAAATCAACACAAAAATTATTCAATTTCTATACACTAACCATGAACTATCCAAAAGAAATCAAAAAAATAATCTCACTTATTACAATAGCATCAAAAAATAAATTTGACCAAGGCAGAAGATTTGGAGACCCAAAACTATAATTAAAACAACTGAAAAAGATACAAGTAAATGAAAGATCCCATATTCATGCACTAGAAGAATATTAAGATGTCCATAGCACCCAAAGCTATGTACAGATTCAATGCAATCCCTTCCAAAAGGCAAATGATGTTTTTCAAAGAAATAGGAAAAAAAAAAAGCCCTAAAATCTCTATAAAACCACAAAACACCCTGAATAACCAAAACAATCTGGACAAAAATGTACATGACATCTAAAACAAACATTTTAACCAATGACATTATCAGGGATCATTTATCAATTACTTACAGTCCTATGCCAAGTGTCTTACAATTTTTTCCTTCATTTTTGCATTTTTGGGGTGTTGGGGATAGAACCCAGGTCCTTGAGTGCTTCATGTACACCCAGCAAGCACCCTACTGCTGAGCTGCACACCCCCAGCCTACAAATATGTCTTAATTTGATTCTTTTTATGTTTTGAGGAAGTATTGTTTCCATTTTACATATGGAAAGACTGAGGATCAGGTCCCATCAGAGACAAAATTCAAACCCAAATCTGACTCCTATTCATATGTTGTAAGCCAACTTTCAAATAAATATGCAAAAAAAACCCCAAACCCCAGTTTTTGTCAAACAATACCAACATGCCGAATCCCACCTATTTGAGGGAATTTTTGCAAGTATCTATAATTAAGTCAGGAATGTTCCAACTTGAACTAGCTGCAGTCAACTTTGGTTTAAAAATAGCTCTAGCCTGAGGTAAAACATGCCTTTTAGCAGTTTGAGATTGCTTTGTCAATCATGGAGTAACCTTTACTAAAAAGCTATAAATTCCTTTCTCTTTCCTGGAGAGCTGAAAACCACCCCAGGCATAAAGTTGCCTTACAAAATGTTTTGGAAAAAGCAGGGTCCTAGGCCCTTGTATACAGTCTCCTGTTCAGCTGCCTGGGAAAAGATGACATGCACTGAGCCCTTATTACATGATAACCATTTGGCACCACCACCTTTCTTCAAGACTCACAAGCATGTAAGGTGGGTGCGATTATCACCTCTATTTTACAGACAAAAAAGCACAGGCGGAGAGAAGTCCAAAGCCTGTATTCTTTCCACTGTCCCTACTAGACTGATTCTGCCCTTTGCTTGTTATTGCTGCCCTCAGTATCTCTGCTACAAGGAGGAGGGTGGGGAAAAGACTAACATCTTAACAAGGGTAGGGAGAAGCAACCACAGACACACACTCCAGGCATATTATAATGCTGGGATGAGTGAGAAAATTAAAGAATGCACCTGCATCCTCAAAGAAATTTAATCCAGGAGTAGTATTAAGACATTCAAATAAGTGAAAAACAAAGCCATCTCCTCTACTCAAGGTTCCTCAATCTCAGCCCAGTGACATTTCATCTGTAATTGTTGTGGGGTATCCTGGGTATTGTAGGATGTGCAGCAGCATCTCCAGCCTCTAGTCTCTAAATGCAGTAGCACCTCTTGATTCATGATGATCAAAAATGCCTCCAGACAATGCTAAATGACTCCTCCCCTGGGAGCAGGCAATATTCCCTCTCCCCATGCTGCTGAAAACCACTTTTCTAAATGAGACAGGTGCTGAAATCATCTAGCATTATTTCAGGGCTTTGACTGACTTTAGTTCAGTACAAGTTTCAGAGTTCTTATTCAACATATTAAGACACGAATCAAACACAGAATTATAATCTTAAAAAAAAAAAGAGCCTCAAAAATTACTCCTTCATTGAGGATATTGGCACACATAAGAGATAATGTTTATGTTCTCCCAAATCTGTGGTTTGTGAAAAATTAATTTACCCCATCCATGCTTTGATCTTCTTGCAAATCATTTCCTGAGACAAGATTTAACTTGTGAGGGCCCCACACGCTAACCAGCTGTCAGATAGGAACTAGCATCAAATTCCAGGTGTCCTGGGAGGGAGGCTGTCCACCCAAGGAGACCCTGCTCAGTTGCATACCAAATGCCACAAAGGAGTCCAAATTTTCCACAAAATAGAGAATCAAATGGATAGAGCTCTTTAGGAGGTAATTCAACTTTATATTAGCACTCGTATTTCTGTTAAGAAAGGAAGTTTGTTGATGTTTTAGTTTTAGTCCTGAAATTCACATTAAGGAGGATCATCACAATTCAAGTGGCTCCTAGCTTCTCTTTCTCATTTTCTTTCTCTAGAGAGGAGGGGGCTTCCACTCTTCCAGCAGCTCTTGCTCATCTCACACCTGTCCTGCAAGGTGTATGCTGCCAGACAGATGGAATAACTGTACCTTGAATAAAATGTCTATGTTAGAAACTTTAGGTTCCACCTAGGCGCCATTTGCAAACTAAGATCAGAAGGTTACTTGTGTTGCATATTTTACATGTTACCTTGTGGGTAGGCAGCAAAACACCCCCGGAAGATGTCCTACTGATTCCCAAACCTGTGAACATGTACATGGCAAAGGTGACTCTGCAGATGGGATTAAGGTTAAGGGGCTTGAGATGGGATGATTTTTTTCTAGATCATCCACATGGGCCCAATGTTATCACAAATACATCAAAGCACGGAGGGAAGGAGATGGGATAGCAGAAGAAAATTTAAGTGTAAAGGGATTCAAGTTATCACTGGTAGCTCTGAAGACGGAGGGGGTCACAGGACAAGGAGTGCAGGTGGCCTCTAAAAGCTGGGAAAAGGAAAGATTCTCTTCTAAAACTTTAGAAGGAACCAGCCCTGCCAACCCCTTGATTTTATTCCAGCGAGACCTATGTTGAACTTCTGATCTGCACAATTGGAATATAATGTTTCTAGCATTGAGCTGGGCACGGTGTCGCACACTTGTAATCCCAGGACTTTGGGAGGCTGAGACAGGATAATTTCGAGTTCAAAGCCAGCCTCAGCAATGGCGAGGTGCTAAGCAACTCAGTGAGACCCTGTCTCTACATAAAACACAAAATAGGGCTGAGGATGTGGCTCAGTGGTCGAGTGCCCCTGAGTTCAATCCTGGTATAAAAAGTAAATAAGTATTTGTAGATTGAATTTGGGGGTTCTATTACAGCAGGAATAGAAAACTAAAGCAGACTTTGGTATGTGGACATGGGTGATGCTGTACATGGGTGATGTAAGAAACACTAAAGAACTGTGGACGTGGCTTTGGAATTGGGCAGTAAGTGCAGCCTGAAGAATTTTGCGGAATATGGTAGAATCTAAATTGCCTTGAACAGACCTGTTAAATAGAAACTTGGACATTAAAAACTATGATGTCTCAAAGGAAATATCTGTCAAGAACAGAATTCTGTAATTCTATGGCCAACGTGCTGCTTCCTATGCACTTAGAAAATGAAGCCCTCAAATTGAGTACCTAACAATTCATTCTCTTAGCAGTTTTACTGTAAAATCTGCGTTGGAATGTTATTACATCCTGGCCCTGTGACCCAAGTACAATGACCCCACCAAATCTCACTCAGGGAGAACAGTCATGCATGAAAAACTCCGAGCTCTTAGTATACAGTGGGCCCTCAAAAAATGTGAGTTACTTTTCTGACTAGGGAGAATGAATAGACAGGAATATGTCCTTTCTTCTCCCCCACTCCCCACAGGAAAACACATGCCAAGCTTCCTCTAGGAAAGACTTAGAGCCTAAGCATAAAAGAAATAGCAAAAAGGATACTCAGGAAGCCAATGCTGAATAAATCAAAGGTGAGGTCTAGAGACTCAATGGGGCCATTCCAAAATGCAAGAGACACAGGCAACAAGGCTTGGGGGAAGCAGGGAAAAAATGAGGCTGAGGCTGAGTTGTTTCTCTGGGTGACTATTACTGGAAACTTGCCAAGTGGAGTTAAAGAACATTGGGCAGAGTCACTGTGTCTCAGTCTGTGCCAGCTTGGACAGGAAGTGAAGCAGTGGGCCCCGTGGTCATGGAGCATGGAGCTGGCAGGAGGAGTGACAGGGCATCCTCAAAAAAAGACATCATTTTCTTTTTCTTTTTCTTTTTTTTTGGTAGTGGGGATTGAACTCAAGGGCGCTCAACCACTGAGCCACATCCCCAGCCCTATTTTGTGTTTTATGTAGAGACAGGTTCTCACTGAGTTGCTTAGCACCTCGCCGTTGCTGAGGCTGGCTTTGAACTCGCGATCCTCCTGTCTCAGCCTCCCTAAGTGCTGGGATGATACACATGTGCCACCGTGCTGGCTGGAAGACATCATTTCAATTCCCTGGCTTGGCTTCCTACCTCAGCCACCGCTCTCCCAATCCTCCACACATCTCTATCCATGGAATTAAAATGCACAACTCAAAAGACAATTGTTGGGGCTAAAGTCGTGGCTCAGTGGTAGAGCACTTGACTATCCTGTGAGGCCCTGGGTTCGATTCTCAGCACCACATATAAATAAGTGAATAAAATAAAGGTGCATCAACAACCAAAAAAAGATTGCTTTTAAAAAAAAGACAATTGTTTCTCTGTGGGCAAGGCAAAGAGAAATTTTACATAGAACTCATAGAATGTTCTACATAAGAATAATTTTTATTTTCCTAAAAATTTTTTAGTTTTGGTAGTCAAAGTTTCTGGGAGAAATGTGTCAGGGGAAGAAGGTACTAGAAGCATTTGAACTTTTCTGTCTGTTTGCATCTGTAACTTGACTATAAAGGACAATAGTTCATCCCAAAGCTCAACAGTCAAGACAAATGTCAGCCAGCAAGCCAGTGTGTAAATAAGAACAGGAACCATCCTAGGAATGATTAAGATGAAACCAAGTGGGGGACAATTAAACCATTCTCTAGCGTGCTTATGGGACATCTATATCTGCCAATAGTTTTTTTTTTTTTTTAATTAGGAGCAACATCTCCCACTTTTTCCCCCCAAGAAAATCTCCAAGTGCGTGAGAAAACATCACATCTCATCCTTGATAGTGAAATTCACAGCCTCCCCAGCAATGTGATTAAGGCACAGATTTTTGAGACCAAGGCACATGTACCCACTAAACACAATCTGCCTTTCAAAAAAGAACAAGTTTCAAAAGGTCTTCCAACAAATTCATTGTTTTAAATGCATAAACTGGAAGAATGTACATTTCTGCATTACATTTTCTGAATTTCCACAAGCTGGGTTGGTCTAAAGGCTCATTCTTCTCACTCCTACTATTTATTACTCAATGCCCTTTCCAAGTGAACCAAGACAGGAAGATAGCAAAGCAGATGCATTATTTGGGTGCATTAAACAACAGAATTGGCTCTTACCTCTGCCCACCCCTATTTCCCTATTCACCAAGCTGCAAATCTCTGCTAATTTCTATGGATAAAAATACAAGTAGAAAACTGGGGTAGGTGATTTGTATTCTCCTTATCTCAACCCTAATCTGTGGAATCTGGGAGTGTCAGCTGGTGAATCTCCGGATCCTCCTAAAAGGATGATGTGTCTTGAGATCTCATTTTACTTTCCATAAACATAAGAAAGGAGAGGCATGGCTTGGAGACAATTAGATAATAAACTTAGCTACTGGAAACAAATTCCAACCTACTTCTCTAAGAGAAAAACATGATGTGTAGGAACTGTTCATGGCTCCCTTGACCTTTCCATTGGTCTCACTCAGCCTGTCCACTCCAGTTTTGACTGGCTGGCTCTCTAATCCTTGGCTTCTAGTCAAGAACTGTCACCTACAACCAGCACAGTTTGGACACCCAAACACTGGGATTCAAATAAGCTGAATATTCAGAATCAGATGATCCTAAGAGTACTCTGAGGGAGGAGAAAAAATATACATATTTACATATGTGTACACATATACATAATATGCATAAATTTTCTACTTCACATGTTTCATCCAATGGCAGAAGAGGTTTCATTAGTTTAATATTCAGGCTGTATCAATGCATTATGTATCAATACTTTAAATGCATTATGCATTATCTCATCTGTCCCTTAGAAAGCCCAGCAACAAATGTTCTCTATGTCCATTCTTCAGATGAGGAAACTGAGGCTTAGAAAAGGTAAACATGCCTAAAGTCACAAATTCACAGGTCTAAACATTAGACCCCAGGTGGGCACAGTGGCACACGCCTGTAACTCCAGCCCCTTGGGAGGCTGAGACAGAAGAATCACCGGTTCAAAGCCAGCCTCAGCAATGGCAAGGCGCTAAGCAACTTAGTGAGACCCTGTCTCTAAATAAGACGCAAAATAGGGCTGGGGATGTGGCTCAGTGGTCAAGTGTCCCCAAGTTCAATCCCCGGTACCAAAAAAAAAAAAGACTGAACCCCAACTGATGCTCTTAACCCAGGATTAACTTCTATGACATACTGTGATGAACTACAGATTCTAAAACCAGCTGTGACTCCAAACTGCCCTTGGAGTTCAACAAATTTTACTAGCAAAATAAATAATTATCTCCTTTTTTTCCCCCTAACAACCTTTGTTATTGCATAAGAGAACCCCTCCCCATCCCCTGGCCCCCCACCCCCACACAGCTTTGCCTCTGACTAGCAATAAGTCACAATTATCTCCATGGTGCTGACTTCAAAGAGATGCAAATATTCAAAAGAGCCTTCTTCTAAGAGTCCCCATCATTGCAGAAAAATCCGATTCCAAAACTGTTGTGACCAGGAGCAACATGGTGCCAGATGCCCCATTATCTCCTACAAGTCACCCAGCCTCTGAGCTCACACCTCCTTACTCCCTCCTGCAGCTGTGCACACAAGGTTGATTCAACCACAACTGCCAGTTCATTTTTCTGTCCAAGAGAGAAGAAAAACAAGGTTGACTGAGATGCTGCTGTAAGAAAATTTTTGACCCACACTCCAAAAATCTGGAAGTTCATTGCACTGTAATAAGCAGTTTAACCCACTTCCAAGATGCAACAGAACAAGTTAATACTATTTTGGTCTCAGGATAAGGCTTCACAGCACACAGGATGCTCACACCAAGTAGCTTGGTAAGACTCTAATATAAGAAATGTTAAGGGCTGGGATTGTAGCTCAGCGGTAGAGCGCTTGCCTCGCATGCATGAGGTCCTGGGTTCGATCCTCAGCACCACATACAACGCAGTAAAATAAAGACATTGTGTCCATCAACAACTAAAAAAAAAAATATTAAAAAAAAAAAAAAGAAATGTTAAGCTTCTGAGTATCAACTCTATACCTAAACATTATAAGACAGACAGAATGGTGGTTACCAGGGTCTAGTGAGAAGGGAGAGTGTAAAGTTAGTGTTTAATGGGTACAGAGTTTAAGATGATGAGAAAGGTTTGGTGATGCAAGGTGGTGATGGTTGCAGAACAATGCAGATATACTTCACACCACCAAAGTGTGTACTTAAAAATATTTTTTAAAAAGCTGCTGGGCATGGTGGCACACGCCTGCAATCCCAGTGGCTGGAGAGGCTGAGGCAGGAGGACCTCGAGTTCAAAGTAAGCCTCAGCAAAAGTGAGGTGCTAAGCAACAGTGAGACCTTGTCTCTAAATAAAATACAAAATAGGGCTGATAATGTGGCTCAGTGGACAAGTGCCCGAGTTCAATACCCAGTACCACAAAAAAAAAAAAAGCTGAAAAAAGAATGCTGCTGAGGTACTGTATACATTGTATACAGTGTATGCCCAAGTAGAGAAGTAGAGTCCAATTCCCCTATAAAGTCACCCAAAATGAGGCTGACCACAGCAGCTCAGAGTATCCCACCAATTATTTTGGTCTACTCCACAGTAGCTCTGCGTTTGCATTGATATTCAATTACTGTTTGAAACTATCACCAGGAGGAAAAAAGTTTTTGAAACACCTCTCTCACGGGCACGCCATCTGATCACAAGATGGGCATCTCAGCAAGTCCTCTTCTCGGTGCCACGACGTAAGGCAGCAGCAATCTAGCTCACAGATACTGACCAACACATAGTGCCAGTTGTGATGGTCCTTTCCATTTTATGGGCTATTTCAAAGTAACACTGAGGAGAAACCAAAGTGCTGCCACAGTGCAGACTGAAACAGTCTCTGCTTCACTGCAGTTTCTTCTCCAACTCGGGCAAATAAAGGCTTTTCACAAAAGGAAAAGCTCTGCTGAAGGCAGCAGAGAAGGCAGATTCTCTGTATTCTGAATGAGGAAGCAACAGGATTTGCTACAAGATTTGATGTGAGATGTGTGAAAAGGGGGAATGAAGATGGTATCAGAGGTTCTAAGGTCTTGCCATCTATCACCAAAGACGACTATGGAAAAAAAATGAGTCTGAGGGAGAATCAGGAATTCTGTTTTGGCCATGTTGAGTGTGAGATGGTCACCAGGCACCCAGGTAAGAAGGAAACTGAATGAATGGAGATGAGCTGGAGAGAGAAGTTAGAGTAGGAGAAATAAAAGTGAGGATAAGCCAGTTTGCGGTGGACCATGCCTGTAATCCCAGCACTTTGGGAAGCTGAGACAGGAGAATCGTGAGTTCAAAGTCAGCCTCAGCAATAGCGAGGTGCTAAGCAACTCAATGAGACCCTGTCTCTACATAAAACACAAAATAAGGCTGGGGATGTGGCTCAGTGGTCGAGTACCCCTTAGTTCAATCCCTGGTACCAAAAAAAGTGAGGATGATTGATTTACCAATGGTACCTAAAGCCATGAGACAGGATGAGACCACCAAAGGAGGGTCTACAGGAAAGAGTAGATCAAGGTAAGTCCCATAGCAAGGCTGAGGAAGGATGAGGAAACCACAAAGGGACCTGCGGGGGAGTGGCCAGTGAGCAAGGAGAAGAAATAGATGCAGATTTTTAATATGATCATGTTTTATACTACTCATCAATAAAAAGAAAAGGCATAACAAAGCCAGGCACAGAAATCCCAGCGTTTGGGAGGCTGAGACAGGAAGATCACAAGTTCAAAGTCAGCCTCAGCAAAAAGTGAGGCACTAAACAACTTAGTGAGACTCTGTCTCTAAATAAAACACAAAATAGGGCTGGGGATGTGGTTCAGTGGTCAAGTACCCCTGAGTTCTATCCCCGGTAGAGGGGAGAAAAAAAAAAACACCTAGATGTAATTAAATTTAAGAAAACAATACTAAATCCAGAATAAGGGAAAATTATTGAAATAATAAAATAAGACCTAAATTAATTAGTAAAAACACCCATCATGAAGTTCTACAAGGTTTTTTTTGTTTGTTTTTAACAGTGGGCTATGGATTTGGCCAAAGCAATGAGAAAAATCATTCTGACAAGATTTACATTAATAAATCAAGTACTCTCCCAAAAAATGTCCCAGCATTTCCCAGTATTAAGGCCTATAGCAACTTTTCCAATGGCTCCTTAAAGGGCAGCAAAGACAGATGTAAGGAAGGATGGTGACATGTAAGGGTTTCCTGTAATTCTTAAGTTATTCCCTATTCCTCCATAACACAAGTTGAGGACATGATAGATGCTAATTCATTTTTTAAAATTACAGGGAAACGGAAGTTCTGCATTCCAAGTACCCACTACTTTAATGGAACTAATGTGTAAAATCCTTCAGAATTTTGTAAATGAACACTACTTCACATAAATGAGTTTTCAATAAGACTTGGGAGCAGCTCAACCACTAAGAGCCAGAGAATAGAATTCTGTGTCTCCAGCTTATGGTTGGTCTGCTTTAGAAGTGAAGCAAGCAAAGGAAATTTCAACATTCTCATAAAAATTAGAGAACCGCTAAATGTGATGGTTCTGCCTGTATTGCAGCGACTCAGGAGGCTGAGGGAGATCTCAAGTTCAAAGCCAGCTTGGGCAACTTTGAGGCCCTGTCTCCAAATTTTTAGAAAGGGCTGGGGATATATAGCTCAGCAGTAGAGCACTTGCCTAGCATGCATGAGACCCTAGGTTCATTGCCTGGTACCATGTTAAAAAAATAAATTAAAAAAAATTACAGAACACATCTCAGACTTTTGCCCAAATAGATGCCCCTACCTCATAAAAATAGGTATATCAGAGATGCTATAGGAATGTCAGTACTAGAGACTGAGATAGTTGCTAAGTTAGCTAAATCGCATAGGGTGGCCTCAAACTTGCAATCTTCCTGCCTTGATCTCCAGAAGTGCTGTGATTATAGGTGTGTAGCATGTGCCCAGCAGTCCTAATAAATTTAACAAAAAGGCCCATTTTTACCCTTCTCTTAACAGCAGTATCACCTTTAATTGGTTGCCAAAACCATGTTAATATAGGCAACTAAACAAAATTGAATAAAATGTCAGCATGTGAAAAACCAAGATATGAAAGATTGAGAAATGTAATTTCTTGACTAAATTACAGATCTAGACTCTTGAGAAACAATGAAAAGTTACCAAATTGTGGATACAGCTCCTAAGAGATCAGTGCTGTTCAAATACTAGACCTTATTTTCCATATCTAGGCAGGTTTCTGAAGCATAACCTTTTCTAAATAAAGTCCAAAACAGATTTAATCAATTCCAAAAACTGTTTCTGAATCAGCATACAGGCCATTAAACCTTTTTGAATTAAATATAGTTTTCCATTATGGTAGATCATGTTGTTTCCAATTATTTTCTGCCCTCCCTAAATGAAAATTATACCCCTCCCAATGTCATGTGACTGAGTCTACATAAGGAAGAATTAACTACACCTCCTGACTCCTCTGTGGCATGCAAGCCATGACTTGCTCCAGCTGACTGAATACTAGCATAAGTGACATCCAAGCAGAGTGTTAATAGCCATGAATGGATTGCTGGTCATTTCCTTTCTCACCCTCCTATGAGAGTCTATCCCAGAGGTAGGTGGTTCATTTAGCCTGGATCTAAACTGAAGACCCCTGCTGTAGAGTCCCAGCTGTCAAATGATGGGAACAAGAAATTAAAATGTTGTTTTATGAGTATATAATCTAAGATGATAGAACTATTTCATTTTAAAAACTGCTCATGATCAGCAGAATAATTACCTAGGAGAGTCTGAAAAATGTAGACAGACGTGTAGGCCTTACTGCTGGTGAATCTTCAGCTAATCATTTGCACAACTAACAGTGAAATGGAAATAATTTCTGTCTTCTTTTAATCAAGTTTTCACCTTATCCTATGTGCTTAGGGGGAGGGGGAACACTGGAGTTACTGGTTTGGCTGACCTTTATAAGACCTTGATGAGAACAATAGTAAGTTCAAAGAAGACAAGGTCCAGCAGCCAACTCTTCCACAGGCATGTAATTAATGTCTAACTGATGGGGGATAAAATGAGGATAAAGGCTATAAACTTAACCGGCAGGCCAGTCTTCTCGCAAAATAAGGAAATGTTATGTCTGGGATTTTATGGGATGTAGAGATAAAACGAATTTAAAAATTAAATAAAATTTTTTAAAGTCCCAGGTTCTTTTTTAGTTTTCTAGTATTAGTGTCTGCCTGGAAAATTCACCAAAACCTGACGATTCAAATAGTTTTTTAAATGATCAATTAAAACAACTTGATGAGAATCATTAGATCTCTCACACTTGTTTTCTAGAAGTCAAAGAAAATTACCACCCAAAGTCAAGACTCTTCTCATAGCTACTGTGATGAAAATTTATAAATTAATTCACTGGAAACTGAATTTTTTGGTTTTGGTGCCGGGGACTAAACCCCCCAGGGGCGCTTAACCACTGAACCACATCCCAACCTCTTTTTATTTTGAGACAGGGTCTGTGCTAAATTGCTGAGGCTAGACTCAAACTTATGATCTTGCCTCAGCATTCCAAGTCATTGAGATTACAGGGGTGCACCACCATGCTAAGTTAAAAACCTAATTTCTGAAAGAAAATATTGCATAAATCTGTGGTGGAGGAAGTCCAGGGAAACACAGAACACTTTACTAGCACTAAGCAGGCAGACTTTCATGTACAGAGACTCTGGGGAGAGTCAGTTGAGAGGGAACAAATGGAGGGGAAAAAGGCACAGTTTATAGTGCTTAGAAGCTCAAGGACAATGCTAAGAAGCCTCATAAAGCATAGGCGAAGTCAAGGTTCACAGGCCATCCACAACTTACCCAAGAGACTGGGAGAAAGATCATGTTATGCTGTGCCTTGAAAAGTCCTGAATCTGGACACCCACAAGCTCCATCAGGGTTAGCAAGACCATGATAGATGTCAGGAAGGCTATCATTTAACAATTCATACTAATGTGGGAATAATGTTTTCCATAATTCAGTGCAAAGAGTTATGTTCTGAATCTTCATGTATTTAAGAAATTATCTCTGGGCTGGGGCTGAAGCTCAGTGGCAGAGCGCTTGCCTAGCATGTGTGAGGCACTGGGTTTGATGCTTAGCACCACATAAAAATAAAGGCATTCTGTCCATCTACAACTACCAAAAACAAAAAAGAAATTATTCCATAACCTTAAAATGATTGCAAGTCACAGCTACTTCTGCAAGACCAGCTGATGGAGAATCTTGGTAAAAATCAAAGCTTAGGGAAACCTCAGCAAGAAATTAAGATCAAGCCGTTAGGATGTCTTTGGGAAGCAGAGACAGTCTGGAAAGAATGAATTTCCTAGGATTCTTTCCTTCAATCCAGCAGTGACTGGAAAAGACCAGAGGAAGCAGAAATTCCACAGAATGTGAGGTAGCATGACAACCATTTTCTTTTCACCCACATCTCAGAAATCCACCCATCCTGACCTTGTCTTTGACTTTTCTACATGAGCCCAGCCTCTCCGGCCACAGCACACTGGACCATCGTAGATTCCTGTTCCTGGAGGAAAACAAGGAGACATGGCTAGGTCAATCAGGAGGGAGGGGAAGAGGGTACAGTGAACTACAAAGTAGTTATAGGTTTTTGGTCTGCTGTTTAATTTTCACCATTCAGGTGGGTATATATTTATATTTTATAGTACTCATTTTCATTTTCCTGATGACTACTGAATGCGCTTTTGATCGAATTTAAATTTTTTCTTACTGATTGGTAATTGTTCTTTACATGTACTGGACAAGCCATTTTGTTGGGGGTGGGGCAGTGTGCC
The DNA here is from genome assembly GCA_028644305.1 of Xerus rutilus. Classification (NCBI taxonomy): domain Eukaryota; kingdom Metazoa; phylum Chordata; class Mammalia; order Rodentia; family Sciuridae; genus Xerus; species Xerus rutilus. The sequence goes on along the minus strand of CM053399.1, from coordinate 122,955,153 downwards.
AAATATCTTCTTTGTGACTTGACTTTTACTCTCAATCTGTGCTGATGAATGAAAGGTTCTTAATTTTAATGCGTGAGAACAGGCTACACTTTGTTCATGTGAAATGTGACTTTGAGAAACAAATCCAGTCCTCCACATCTCCCCAACCAAATCACCAAACTAATGTAGGGAAAGGTAAGTAAAGGGCAGCAAGCCTTCCATGCCCCTCCTGGGGTGGGGGATGAGGTGGCGCCTGGAAGTATAAATACAATGTTACTGTCCTTGGTTGCCCAAGCTTCAGATCACAGGAACCACCAGCCTACCAGCCAATAGCCTGCCCCATAGTTTATCAAGGACATTCATGTTTCATACTCTGGAAACATTGTTACAATAAATGGTTTGCTCCACAGACCCTTAGAAACCCCACAGCTGCTTCCAGCACAGTTCTGGGTAACCAGCACAGCACCAATTTGGGTTCCAAAAATATCACCTCTCCCCATCCCAGTTCCCGCAACAACCAGAGCCCCAACCTCAACTTCCTGGCAACCTCCAGGAATCCCTTAATCCTGAAGCAAGTGAAAGTTCCCTGTGAGGCTCACACATATATCATCTCACGGATCCCCTCTGCTCCTGTGCAGTGGCTCTCACTACCGCCCTACTGCAGACAGTCCAGGATTGTTCTGCTTGGGCAAAAGTTGCTGAGCACTTACAGAGAAGGGAGGATGGTGGTGGTATTCACGGAGCTGGGGTTTCCCACAGCACCATGTCCTCCAAACCTGGCTATATCCTGTTACTTCCTGCCAGGGTTCCACTGTGGGCCACCCAGGTGCCAGCCTTCTCTGCTCTTCTGGCCAGAAGCAAACAAGGCAGCTTTAATCTTTTCAGATTTTTATAGGAGTTTTATAGTCAGAAACTACTATATCCAAGGTCTTGCTCTCTCATCTTCCCTCCCTGCATGCTCCTCCATGTACTCACCAGGACATACTTAAACACCACGGCATCAAGATTTTAAGATAATGTTTGTTTCCAAACACAGCAGCAAAGAAAACATACACCCCGCAGCAAATCAGACTCTAGGACCCACACTCCTAATCACTGCCTTATGTAGAATCAGAACCCCTCAATCTGACCAGTCCAAAAATGAAAAAATGGGGATAGAAAAGCTATCCTGGGTTACTGAGGGTCAAGGAGACAGAAGGATGCTCAGGACAAAGCACAGGGTGCATGGATTGGGCATCACAGCCCCTCTTGGGACCTAGACCTAAAAGGAGGTGTGAACAGGTTAAGCCAGGACCCTGATCAGATAGACGGGCCTCGTTTACAGGTAATCGAGGATACTGGGCAGGTCAGAGGTGAGGCCAGAGGGTGATAACACTTTCTTTGAAAAAGTTCCCAAGAGAAGGATGGATAATCTATATAAACTTCAGTCTCCTACGCAGTATTTCCTCTTTGTTTTTTTAAAATTTTTTTTAGTTGTTGATAGATCTTTATTTTATTCACTTATTTATACGTGGTGCTGAGGATCGAACTCAGTGCCTCACGCATGCTAGGCAAGCGCTCTACCACTGAGCTACAGCCCAGCCCAGTATTTCCTCTTTCTGCCATTGAAGTGCATAGAACAGGAAAAAGTGCCTGTTTTTCCCACTGTTCTGAAGCTACTTTATGGAATCATCTGGGGCTGGCTGAGAGTCCTCATGGCCTCAATACTCATCTTTGACCTCCAGAGGTAAACTGCGGGTACACTTTCCCTTCAGCAGAGGGGAGTCCAGAAACTTCTGTCACATCTGTTCCCAAGAGGCTGAGGTGCTCTGGACAACTAAGCAGCTCTGCACATGAGGGGCTTCAGGCAAGAGAAAGCAAGGCCTTGACTAGGTTTTCCTATTTCCCCATGAGTATCTGAACAGGAGCTTTCTGCTTCCTGAGGTCAGCCAGGAAAGAAACAGTGCTCTTCCTCTACTAGCCTAAAAATTGATCCATACTATCCTGACAAAACAGGGTGCACTAAATTTTGGGAGGTTAACCTTCTGGCTCCTTCATGGCTCTGAGTTCATAGAAAAAGGAAAAAATTCTAGAGAACAAAACCCAGACTCAGATGCACACTTAAGGTGGGGTCAAACCTCACTAGGGCAAATCTCTTTATAACTGACATGTTTAAACTTGAGCAACAGAAGCAGGAAACTCTGAATCTCCTAAAGGACAGGTGCCTCACAGTAGGCATATAAATCACTGTAATGATGACTGGTGAATCGGAACCTCAGGCCACCTGGAAGCCTTGGTATCTACTAATAAAATGACACTTATCCATTCAAAAAGTATTTCTGAAAGCCTACAAAAGGCAACCTAGCTACTGCCCTCCCACCTGGCCACGCCACAGAAAGCCCAGCTGTTCCTCAAGCCAGTGTCTCTGCCCTGCGCCTCCCACCCACATTTCTTTCATTCTCAGCACTAGGAACAGTTCACAGATCCTACTCTGGAGCCACAACCTACACCACTGGCCCCCACCTGCCCAGCAGAGTCGGCAAAACACAACCAAGTTCACAAGATTTCATTGGAGAACTAGTCTCAAATTCTCTCAGCTTTAAAAAAGCAAAAGTACATATGCAAAAATTGTCATCTGCAGTCAGTTATCTGAATGGAATGACCGCTCCTGGTCCTTACTGAAAGCATGCCAGGGCTAAGAAACTGCTACAGTCAACTGCAACCCTCTCTCTTCCAGCCTCCTTTCCTTGGCAGGGATCTGGCAAACTCTCCTCCCACTCCTGAATTAAAATTCTGAAAGATGTTTAAAGTGTGTTGTCTTTGAGGCAGAGAAATCTTATTCTGCCCGAAGTAAGAAGCCTAGATTCTCCAAGGCCTGCTAGGTTATGTAACCCAGAATTTCATCTTGTCACCAAGAAGCCAAATAGCACCTACAAGTAACTTACAGGTATTGAAGACCACACAGCATCTATTCCTTACTCAGCAGGGTCCCTAATGCTACTTAGAGGAAGGTGGAATATATGCACAGAATAAAAACAGAGCTAGGTGATATATGTACATGGCATTCTTAAAGAGGTGCACAATCCATTAAAAGATCAACTAAGGCAAAACGGGTGCCCTAAGAAGGCAAAAGAGGAAATTTCAGAAGGCCAACAGGAATCACATCAACAAATTCAAGCCTACCAAACCAGTGCTAAGTTTCCTAGAAACTACTCATTTCATTTTCTAAGAAATAGCAAAAACTAAAGAGCTCTGCCATTCAACTCCCACTTTCCCACTTAACCCTGTGTTGACAGGCCCCTTGTGTTTTTCCTCTCAGATATTATACATCAGGAAATTTTTTTGCATTTTCATGTGGAAATTCGATTCCCAGTCAACTACAGAGCATGACTGAGACAACTTTCCCTATCAAAATGTCACAGTGAAAGGCAAAAGTCAACAGATTTATTAGACAAATTAGAAAAGCTGAAACAGGTAGCTGAAAATAGGTAGCTCAGAGACAGGGCACTTGCCTAGCACATGGGCCTTGGGTTCCAAGCCCAGCAACAAAAAGAAAAGGAAGTTGAAATAGCATAAGCTTTATAACATACTGAATACCTTAATTTTCAATATAAAGTTTGTTCTTTAATCTTTTATTAGACATAAATCCCTTGAAATACATCTCTCAATAAATTAAAAAAAAAAACAAGAGAATTAAATTTTATAGCATGGAGAAAGAGAAAAGCTAGATCAGTTTAATAACTCAATCTCCAGATGGATTCTTTAACCAGTTTAGTTTTTCTGTTTCACTAGGATAAAAGTAAAAAGGCGGAACCATTTTTGAGGTGCTTGTCTTCATCGCTGATCTGGAAACTTCAATAATACACATTTGCAAGAGGAGCCAAAATAAAACAACAGACAAGAGCAAGCATTGGCAAGAAAGTGAAGCAACAGGAACTCACCCACCCATCATTGAGTAGAAAGGGATAAAAAACACTTGGGTACTAGCTACTCCAGTAGAACCGTGTGGCCCAACAATCCTACTACTAGATATATGTCCAAAATAAATATGCACATGTGCTCACTAGAACGCATGCACACAATTTCTCCCAACAGTACTATTCATCAGTTCAAAACGGGAAACAACCCAATACATATCTACAGTGAGAGGGATAAAAAGTGGGACAGTCACACAAGGTAGCACCATGTGGTCATGACAATGAACAGCCAAATCGTGGGTCCGGGGGCTGGGATTATGGAGCAGTGGTAGCGTGCTCGCCTAGCGCGTATAAGGCACTGGGTTCAATCCTCAGCACCACATAAAAGTAAAATATTCTGTCACCTACAACTAAAAAATAAACATTAAAAAAACAAAACAAAACAAAAACGTGGGTCCGTCCTATACTTATAACGCAGGGTGAGAAAAGCCAGGCAGGAAGACCAGATACTCTGATATTACGTACACAAAATTCAAAACCTGACAAAATCACTCCATGATGCTAGAAGGAAGGGCTGAGATTGAAGGGGACACAAGAGGGCTGATGGGATCAGTAGCCCCAACTGGGAAAGAGACAGGGGATGATACAGCAGAGACGAGATGATGTCTCCTAACAGGAGGCTCCCACTCCTAAAAAGGGCCACACTGCGATCTTTCTAGGAAAGGTCAGCACTGTTTAAATGAATACTAAAAAAGAGGAGGAAAAGGACAAGGGAAAGAACAAGAAAGTGGTCAGGCTCCATTTCTACTTTTGTTCTGTCTACTTTTTCACGTTCCCCACCCCTCAAGGTTAACAAATAAGCCAGTTAGAATTGCAAAAAGAACATGAATTTGGCCAAAAATGTAATGCAGACCACAACATTTACATTCTTGCATCCAATCAAGCCAAAATTTTCATTAAAGAAGTCAAATGAGGTTTTATCTGTAATACGCAGTAGCTGCAAGCCAACAGGAATGGAAGTTGTGGGGTGCTCCTCAGGAGCTCAGACACTATAAAAAGGGATTAGTTTGTCTTCTGAGAGTTCAACCAAGCCCCATTGCTCAATTCCATTAACTAAATGAATTAAAGGAGGAAAAAAAAACACCCACAGTTACAGGGTTCTTGACACCATTATATATAATTGTTTCCAATTAACTGATTGCTTCTGTGATGAAAAAAGCATGAGGATCCTTACTTCTGGCGGGTCTGTGTGTTTTAACAAGCACCTCGTTGCCGGGCCTCTCCTATTGGAGACAATCCTGTTCCTGGTCTAAGTCCCTCCCAACTCACGCACTCTCCAGCAAGCCCTGGGTTTCCCTGTCTCCAGTCTGGAGAAGAATGGAATGCTTTATTTAAACTTATAAAGGTATTTAGGAAAAGTAATATCTAATAAAAATTTTTAAATTGAGAGGCAGAAGGGAGAAGAGAGAAAAGAGGTATAAAGATTTCCATTTCTGGGGCTGGGATTGTGGCTCAGCGGTAGAGCGCTTGCCTCGCATGCGTGAGGCCCTGGGTTCGATCCTCAGCACCATATACAGAGCAATAAAATAAAGACATTGTGTCCATCTACACAAAAAAAATTAAAAAAAAAAAAAAAAGATTTCCATTTCTTAGCAAGATGTTGAAAGATATTGTCAAATTTGTGATATCCAACATAGACAGCCACCATGTAAAAAGGCGGCTGCAAATTCTTTGACATTCTTCCCATCAAGGGGGTTGGGGTCTATGTCCAACTGAAGAGTGTGTGAAAAAGAAGTTATGCAACTTTTGGGCATAGGTTGCCAAAGGCCACGAAGTTTCTGTTTTAGTTTGAGCTGATCATTGTGGGGTGTGATGGTTAATGTTGTATGTCTTGGAGGTTGTTTTGGAGATTAACATAAATTTAACCCTAGGAAAAGCACATTACATGTCATAATGTAGGTGGGCCTCGTCCAATCAGGCAAAGGCTTGAACAGAACAAAAAGACCAAGCTCCTTGAACAAGAGGGAGTTCTCCAGCAGACTGTGTTCAGTCTTCCTCTATACCATGGTTGTCCTGATCTCCAAAATGCTGACCTATATTGCAGAGTTTAGACTAGCCAGACTCCAAAAAAAAAAAAAAAAAACCTCACTGATATACATACACGCCTATTGGTTATATCTCTAAAGAACACCAACACACGGGGAAACCTGTTACCATGTGAGAAGTCCATCCACCTGGAGCCACCATGCTAAAACCACCAAAATCACCAAGATGACAAGTGAGGTCACATGTGTATGTGCTCTGGTAAAGGGTCCATACTGAGCCCGCCTTCCAGATACCCCCACCAATACATAAGTCACAGGAGCAAAGTCTTCTTGGACCCCCCAGAGAACCTGAGCACAGGGAGCAGAATCATCCAGCCAAGCCCCGCCGAATCCTTGACCCACAGAATCCATGACCACTGAACAATTTTTAAGCCACTAAATCCTGGTGGTTATAACCACCAAGACCTAACAACAGAAAGAGAAGTTATCGCACTTAAAGACACGACAAAGTGCCCCTGAGTTCAATCCCTGGTACCAAAAAAAAAAAAAAAGACATGACAGCTGAGGGGCAACCAGGGAGTGACAAGTTTTAGTTTTCCTGTTAAACCCTTTGTTGTTTCGTATTCACTCCTTGAAAATGTTAGAAATCTTAAAATTCAGAAATTCCTGACACTGAACAGATATGTGACTGCCTTAGTCAACAGGGCTGGTTTGAACCCATTTAATCCTCACAATAAGCTCTATTTACCTCATTACCCCTAGTATTTTTGTTTTTGATTGAGTGTTGTCCAGGCTGGCCTCAAACTCACAATCCTCAGCCTCCTGAATGTCTGGGATTACAGGAGTATTGCCACACCCCGATTATCCTTGTTTTATAGATGGGAAAATCAAGGCACAGAGAGAGTCAGAAATTTGCCAGAGGTCACACAGCAAGCAAAAGATAAGATTCCAATTAGCCAGTCTGAGTCTAGAGCTACAATATTTACACAAGATCACCAGGTTGACTTCGCAGTCACAAGTCAATGGACAAATGGTACAATCTCAAATTGCCATTCACCTTAGGTCTCCAAGCATGTGACTAGCCACAGAATTCTGTCAAACACTGCCAACTACCTTTTTCTTTTTTTTTTTTTTGGTACTAGGGAATGAACTCAAGGGTACTCGACTACTTAGCCACATCCCCAGCCCTGTTTTGTGTTTTATTTAGAGACAGGGTCTCACTGAGTTGCTTAGCACCTCACTGTTGCTGAGACTGGCTTTGAACTCGTGATTCTCCTGTCTCAGCCTCCCAAAGTTTTAGGATTACAAGTATGCGCCACCGCACCCAGCTTCCAACTACTTTTTTCTAAAGCTGTTGCCTAAATTCAATGCTCTTTAATCTCCACCTGTACTCATTTTTCAAAGTCCAGTTCCCCCAAATATGATCCAGATTTCTCAGCATTAATTTCTCCATCCACTATGTTTCCAGAATGGTCACTTATATATGTTTGTTCTACTCTTTCAACTATTACAGCTGTTCCCTTGTATGTCTCTCTTGCTAGGATCTGAGGGTTTTGGTCTCTTAATTCCTCCACCAGAGCTTCCCATGTCATAGAAATATAATCATTGTTTACTAACGTTAACTGACATTGGCTTATTCTAAATGAAGGTTGATGTTGCAGCCTTCGTGTTAGGGAGATGTTCACTGAATTTTATCAGAGGGAAAGCAGAGGCAGTAAGAGTGACCACTGGGAAAGCTGCAGCCCACTGCATCCTAATCTTTGCCAGGTGTTTGCAATCAAACCCCATGACTCCGAATTGCATGTACAAAACACTTTCCTCCCCCAAAAGCTGCATTTTTATTTCTTGCTTTTATAGAGGCTCAGTTGTTTTCACTATCTTCCAGAAGAATAGCCAGGAAGTCAGCATCACTCCCATTGTCCAGAATGGCCAGTGAAGGCTCTCCTTGTGCTTGATTAATCTCTCCCTTGAGAGGGCTCAGTGGGGTCCCTTATCTTCAGAAGTACCTGCTCCCATCCAATTTTTAAAGATCTCTAAAAGCCCAGCCTAATTCATACTCTTCAGAAAAGCTACTCTTAACCATCCTAGAAACAAAGACCTCTTCCCACTCAGAACTCAAACAAGTACTCAATATTTATTGAATAAACTAAATAACTCCTTTGTCATGTATAAGAATTTTGCCTAACTGGTAATTTTAATATGATTTGGGGGGGGGGGAATCCTGAATATGATCCTTTTTATATCCTCTAACGCTCCAGGCTGAATACCCTTGCTAAGAGTGTCACAAAGAAAAACTGCAGGGCTGGGACTGTAACTCAATGGTAGTGTTTGCCTAGCATGCTTGAGGCCCTGGGTTCCATCCACAACACTGAGGGAAAAAAATACACCTGCATGTAATTAGTAAATGAAACTGCAAATAAGTAAATTCAACTTATGCTATTTGTAAAGAAAATATCAGTATTGACCTCAGCGTTATTTTCGGAACTGCAATTTAAACCCATGAGATACCTTTTTGAAGGTGTCATTACCAACTTAAAGACTTCTTTAATCAATGGCATGTTAGGTTCAAGGATAACTTAATGCTAAGGGTAGATTTATTAAAAAGGAAATCCCTGGTTTATGAAACATTCATAAAAGGGAGGAAAAAAACACTATGTTGCACAATATGTAATAGTAAACATATGGCAATATATACTAGAAAGAACCTCCAAATTAACACATATTTCCAAAGGTGCAATGATTATTAAATAAAAGCATACTTATAGGATTTTGCAGAGATTAGAAAATCAGAGCCAGGCATGATGGTGCACAACTGTAATTCCAACTACTTGAGAGGCTAAGGCAGGAGAATCCCAAGTTCAAAGACAGCATGGGCAACTGAGCTACATCCTATCTATTTTTGTTTAAATACACTTTTTTTTGGTAGATGGACACGATATCTATTTATTTTTATGTGATGCTGAGGATCAAACTCAGTGCCTCACACATTTGAGGCAGACACTCTACAACTGAGCTACAACCCCAGCCCTGAAATGTTTTTTAAAAGGCCAGGGATGAATCTCAGTGGTAAAGCACACTGGGTTCAATCCTCCCCCCACGGGGGCGGGGGGGGGGACGGTAATGGATATTAAAACAATATTGATACAGTGTTAAGAAACAATACAGGCCCAACAGGTACACACCTGTAATCCTAGTGGCTCTGGAGGCTGAGGCAAGAGGATTGTGAGTTCAAAGCCAGCCTCAGCAACTTAGCCAGATCCTGTCTCTAAATAAAATTAAAGCCGGCGCGGTGGCACATGCCTATAATCCCAGCACTTTGGGAGGCTGAGACAGGAGAATCGCGAGTTCAAAGCCAGCCTCAGCAACGGCAAGGCGCTAAGCAGCTCAATAAGACCCTGTCTCTAGATAAAACACAAAACAGGGCTTGGGATGTGGCTCAGTGGTTGAGTACCCCTGAGTTCAATCCTTGGTACCAAAAAAAAAATTAAAAATGGAGGGGAGGTGGTACTGGGGATATGACTCAGTGGTTAAGAACTGCTTGGGTTCAATCCCTGGTGTATGTGTGTATGCGTATATACACATACACACACACATACAAAATTGAATATTAGAATTGTGGCTTCATATGAACAGTCACATCCACTGAAGTGAATATAACAAACAATCAGCTAGGATAGGCTAAGCTACACCTCCAACCTTTTTTTTTTTTTTTGAGACAGTCTCACTAAATTGTTGAGGCCTCAAATTTGGGATCCTCCTATCTCAACCTCCAAGTAGCTGGGATTATAGGCTTGAGCCACCACACCTGCTTTTAACCTGGTTTTGAATGTATCTGTGTCTATTGATTGTTTCTTTGCAGCCAGTTTGTTTTTTGTTTGTTTTTTGACAACTGCTCTAAGGGGTTGAGGGTGTACTCAGTAGAACACTTGCCTAGCATGTTTGAGGCCCCAAGTTCGATCCCTAGCACCACAGGAAACAAAAAACAAAAAAGTACTCTTAAATCGGCAGTCCATTTTTTTCCCTTCTAGGATCTCACCTAAATACACACACCAGAACTCACTTTTGCTGCAGCTGATCCTCAATTAGTGATTCTTTAGAGGAGGAAAATCTAGGGTACAAAAGCACCCAAAGCACACCTGTGCCCTAGGACATAAAATGCACTCTGGGTTTCTGTATCTTTAAGGGAAGCAAGTATTCCCCCACCAGCAGCTTCTCCTCCATCCTCAGGCTTTTTAATCTACCCATAGGACTGCTCATATTTAATTTTTCTTCAACTGCCTCAGAAGCATCACCCTTCCCCAAATCTATTAACAGTAAAAGGACCAAAGTTAATCATCTCTGTGATCTCATTCAATTTCTATCACATGTAGCTACCTTAAAATGAAGGAGTGGGGCTGGGGAGGAGGAATGGAGAATTACTAATGGGAATAGAAATGAGTGGAGTGGGTGATGAAAATATTCTGGAATTAGTGTTGATGACTGACTGCGTAACTTTACTAAAGCCACTGAGCTGTATACATTAAATGGGTAAATTTACAGTTTATTATATCTCAAAAGTTTAAACAGAACGTGGAAGTGCCCAACATTTTAGCAGAAAAAGTTGGGTGAATGAACAAACTAGCAAACAGCTAAGTCGCACCTAAAAATCAAGATGAATAAATTCATGGAAACTAAAAATCTGCAAGGAGATCCTGATCTCCACCCAGCTCAAGAGGTGGGGGCATGAAAGTGGAACAAGGAACTGAAAGATTCTAGAGCTGAATGATTAACCTTGTTAGTTTTAGGGCTCTCAGTCTGGTATGATAATTCATTAAGATGATGAGCTACCCTCCGTAGAGACGATGTATAAAAAGCAAGCGCTGGAGGACGCCAGATTGCTAATGCCAGCACCACCAAGGCCTTCCTTCACCTGGTCATTCTTGGAGCAGCACAGCTCTTGCTGATCTGCAAGGTTTACCACAAAAAGTTGCCTCTGCAAGTTCCAGGGGGGCCCAGATAAAAGGGGAAGAACAATCAAGTAAAAAGTAGTTGCCGTGAGCACGCAGCTCCTTGGGTATTTCCGACGTGACATGGAAGAGGTGGGTGCTCACGGACCAAGTCCGCTTAAGGACGCCTGCACACGCTCCCTCGTCCTGACACCGCCAATCCTCCAGAAACCCACACGGCCCAGGCTGGTATGGGCGTTCCGCCAAGGGACTAAGGGCCGGCGCGCTGCTGAGCCCACGCCCCTCCCCCACCTCCTGGCCGGAGCCATCTCGGAGTCGGCTGAGGGCGACCCTAGGCCACCTGCCGCTCTAGGACAGAGGATAAAGGGGTCTTGACCGCCGCTTCTCTTGCGAAGCTGCCCATCGACCTTAACGGAGATTAGCCTCAGAGAGGGGTGCCTCAACCTACCTTGGGCTAATATAGGGCCCAGAGGTACCGTAAGGCCAGCGCGCCCGGGTTGGGGTCGGGAGGCGCCAGCACCCTCCCGCCCACTGGCCGGGCAAGTACTTTCCCGCTCCCCAGAGTCCAGGACGCTGAGTTCCCTCTTCTAGACCCACGGAGCTCCGCCGCCGCGGGGCGCGCCAAACTGGGGCGGCCCCGGAGCCGAAGCCACCTCATGGACCCCCCCCTTCCATGAGGCCGTCCTGAGGCCGCCAGAGTAACCCAGACAAGCGGGAGCCCGCGGGGACTGTCCTCCACCACCGCCGCCGTGCGCCCCCGGCGCGCGCCAAGTTTGCCTGATTCGGCGCGGAGGCCAGCCCGGAGCAAAGGTCAGAGCCTGGACGCCCCAAGCCAACCCTGCCAAGAAAGGGGTGCAGCGCAGCCCCCGGCGCCACTCACCTCCAGCCGCTCCTCCCAACCTGCCGCGCTGGGCTGGCCGCTCGCTCCGCCGCGGATCCCAGAGCTCCAGGAGGAGGCGGGGCCGAGGGGCGGAGTCGGCTCCGGCTGGCAGCGCCAGAATTAAACCTCCAAACGCGCAGCAGCAGTCCGGCACTGCAGCCACTGCGAGGGCGGATAAGCCAGAAAGACCACAAGCCTCAGACGCAGGGCGGGGAACAACTGTGGCTGCGCCGGGGAGCGGAGCGGGAGGGACACGCGGGCCGGTGGGAAGCTCCCTGAGAGCCGAGGAAGTTGGGCTTTGGATGGCGCTGCCTTTGTAGTCACCGAGCCGGCTGGCAAGCGGGCCCCAGTGCGCCTGCGCGCGGGCGAGACTTTACCGGGCCCTGGAGGTAGCTTAGCACACCTCCCAACCTTCAGCCCACCTGCTTCCTCTGCCTCGCACTTCTACCCACCTGCGCTTACTTTTCACCAGCCCCAAGATAGCGGGCTCAATCCTCCTAAGTAAGGCCCTTGGGTTAATTATCCCTAACAGGGAGAGGAGCTGGACGCGCCGGGATGACACGGTTAATAATCTCGCCTCGTGCCTTTTTACTACCCCCTCCCTCCAAGCCGCTAAGAAATTGTTTTCTGGCCCTGGCAGAGGCGGCCAGAAATTTCCCTCCGGCCAGGTGTCCACGGGGCGTTCATTTGCCCCAGCTCAACGGCAGAACCAAGTCCTCCGTGGATGGAATCCTGGTGTCCTGAAGCGTGCAGGTGTTCTGTTCTGAAGACTCCCAAAGAAAACGTAGGGCCTACCTCCAGAATTTAGGACCAAACTAAGGAAGTCAGTTCAGTTGCAAACGCTTGATTCCAAGTAATGGCAGTAAGTCCAAGAGGGAAGAATTTAGGGATGGGAGGACCTACTTAAAACCCAGGATTGAGACGTTTATGCCAGCCCTCTGACCACTGATTCTCTTAATGGGAATGCTCCTCCTCCTGAGTCCTCCCCCACAGGATGCACCCAGCTAACCTTACACCACAATCTCTTTGCCAGTGTGTTAAAGGGAAGTCACTAAATCTCACGTGGCTAATGCTGTCCTCTGGGGAGAAGAGGCTGTGAATTAATTCTTCCTTACATTTCTCCGCAAAGCACACCTGCACATTCCTGAAATTGATGGACTCTGACTGTTAAAGGACAGCTCAAAGACAGTTGGTTGGGTCGGGGAATCTCTTTGATTCTCAGCCTCATTGCCAGCTCTCTGGATAACAACTAGCAGACTCCTCCTTCTGGGCCTGGGTTTCTTCATTTGTAAAATAGGGCATTTGGACACAGGATGTTCTTTAAAATTCATGATTCCATGAAAAGGATAATTATTCCCACTGTGAAAAGAGGTGGGAGATCAGAAGGAGAGGGGTTCCTGCATTTTAAAAGTGTCCTTCACCCCCAGAATTTCCAGCGGTGACCTCTGCTTTACTGATCCTCCTCCACATTTAGTCGGTAAACATTTATTTTATAGGCCCTCAAATAGAGGCAAATCTAATCAATAAGATATGGCAGATTTTGAATTATTTTTAAATATTTTTTTAGTTGTAGATGGACACGTCTTTATTTTATTGCTTTGTATGTGGTGCTGAGGATCGAACCCAGGGCCTCATGAATGCGAGGCAAGCGCTCTACCACTGAGCTACAATCCCAGCCCCCAGATTTTGAATTTTTAGCAGATTTATGTTTACATTTTTATTCTGGATTTATTTATTTATTTTTTGTACTGGAGATTGAACTCGGGCACTCGACCACTGAACCACATCCCCATCCCTATTTTTGTGTTTTATGTAGAGACAGAGTCTCACTGAGTTACTTAGCGCCTCACCATTGCTGAGGCTGGCTTTGAACTCACGATTCTCCTGTCTCAGCCTCCCTAAGTGCTGATTTGCACACCGTAGAATTTACTCTTAATGTGCACAATTCTGTCAGATGAGATGGTGCTTGCCTGTAATTCCAGCTACCCTAGAGGCAAGTAGGAAAGTCATAAGTTCAAAGCCAAACTGCAATTTAGGAAGCCCCTGCCTCAAAATAAAAAAGGGCTGCCTGTAAATCCCAGCACTTTGGGAGACTGAGACAGGAGAATCGCGAGTTCAAAGCCAGCCTCAGCAATTGTGAGGAGGTGAGCAACTCAGTGAGACCCTGTCTCTAAATAAAACACAAAATAGCACTGGGGATGTGGCTCAGTAGTCGAGTACCTCTGAGTTCAATCCAGGGTACCAAAAAAAAAGGGCTGAGGATGTAGCTTAGTGGTAGAGTGCCCCTAAGTTTAATCCCCAATTGGGGGGTGGGGGGGATGCACAAATCAGTGATTTTTTAGAATTTATTCATAAACTTAGAAACCATCACTGCTAATTCCAAAGCAATTTCATTGTCCTAATAAATACCCGATATCCATTAGAGTTTTTTTTATCCCTCCCTCCACCAGCTCCTGACAACCATTAAATTTTCTCCATGAATTTGTCTATTCTGGACATTTCATATAAATAAAAACATAAGGGCTAGGAATGTAGCACAGTGGTTGAGTGCTTTCCTAGCAAGCAGTAGGCCCTGGTTTAATTCCTAGTACCGCCTGCTGCCCCCCCCCCCAAAAAAGAAACAATGCATGGTCTTTGGCATCTTTCACTTAATAAACTCAAGGTTTATCCATATTGTAATAACTATCAGTACACCCTCCCCCCATTATACCATTTATTGCTGTACTTCACTTGGGCTGGGATTACAGGCATGTACCACTATGCCCAGCCAAAAATCTAGCATTTATCCTTAACTATAAGTGAAGGCAAAAGCATTTAGTTTCTGAGTATGGGATGCTCTATTCCATACAACATTTTTTTTGGTAAAGTTTCTTTTTTTGTCCTGAGTTCCTTAATTTCTTCCCTCTGATTTTCAGGAAAAAACAAAACAAAACAAAAAAAACAGAGAGAGATCCAAGTGAAACTGGTATTGGAGATTGGTGGTAGACATCTTGTTGAGACCATATAACCAGTAACTGAGTTGTTTGGGCAGTAATTGGCTGGGTTGAGAGTTCTTGGCATAGATTTTAAAATGGAACTTCAGGATTTTTTTTCTTTATTTCTTTTTTTCTCCCCTGGTACTGGGGATTGAACCCTGAGCTACTCTACCACTGAGTTACATCAGCTTTTTAATAGCTGAGTGGGCTAGGGATGTAGTTCAGCAGTACAGCACTTGCCTAGCATGCCTGAGATCTTGAATTTAATTCCCCTATACCACAAAAAATAAAATAGCTGAGTAAAGTTCCCTCAACCTTTTCCTTTATGAGAAATTAGTTTCATTTTTAAAATTTTCTTCACACTACTGTTCCCATATTTAAAATTCCAATTTGGAGCAAGTAAAGTTTCATCATTATAGTTTCTGTAGTTGAACATAAATTAATCTGAAGTTCATTTTTGTCCTTAAAAGTCTCTACCAGGGGGCTGGGATTGTGGCTCAGTGGTAGAGCGCTTGCCTCACATGCATGAGGCACTGAGTTCGATCCTCAGCACCACATAAAAATAAGTAAATAAAATAAAGGTATTGTGTCCATCTGTAACTAAAAAAAATATTTTTAAAAAGTCTCCATCAGGACACATCAAAAAAGGAAAATTTCAGACCAATATCCCTGATGAATATAGATGCAAAAATTCTCAATAAAATCTTAGCAAATCGCATACAAAAGCACATTAAAAAAATAGTACACCATGATCAAGTGGGGTTCATTCCAGGGATGCAAGGTTGGTTCAACATACGGAAATCAATACACGTAATCCATCACATCAATAGACTTAAAGATAAGAATCACATGATTCTACCAATTGATGCAGAGAAAGCATTTGACAAAATACAGTACCCTTTCATGTTCAAAACGCTAGAGAAACTAGGGATAGTAGGACCATACCTCAACATGGTTAAAGCAATATATGCTCAACCAAAGGCCAACATCATTCTAAATGGAGAAAAATTGGAAGCATTCCCTCTAAAAACAGGA